>OX421467.1:16896317-18096317 GCA_949126895.1 Eilema caniola
AAAAAAAACAATGTATAAAATAATTCCTGTTTATATTTTAGATCTCGACTTAACAGTAGACTCCCTACGATACGAGGAAATAATCTCCATGATGTCGGAACCGCTTCGCGTAGACGAAGGTGAAAGACCTCCGCCGATTCCACCCAAAGGACTCGGACATCTCAGTTCTTTCGATTCTGGCCATCACGAAAATGGCGAATCACATTGTTAATATAACAGTGACTTACTGCTTCAGACTTTGAGTATACTGATGATGATAGGCGACAAAGAAACCACTAGGTCTAGAACATAACAATCCGAAATTTCGGGCAATCGGTACGATGAAACGCATTCATTCTGAGATTCTCGAAGGTTCGTGCCGCTTAACTGATAGAAATCCGAAGTAATTTCATGGTAACAATGTGCTACGCCTGTGATGCGTTTCGTACAGGTCCGAAGTTTCGGATGTGTGTTTCATGGTAGCCCCTGAGTTTGTGTGTGTAGATAAGTAAAACGATTAATATGCAGAGGCGTATTATCCGTCATGCTACAATTAACTGATATCGCTTTCTTACCGTACGTTATCGTATGGACGCTTCTTAACCGTTCAAAATTCCTATTTCTGTTTAGTTTTAACTCTACTGCTAAGGACCAAAGAGGATTGATAAATGGTTCAAATTAAAATTTATATCTATATTTATAGTGTATGATGGCGTTAAAGCTAATCTGGGATGTAAGGAGACCTACCATGAAACGCACAACCGAAATTTCAAGCAATTTGATGGATCCTATAGTCAATTTAACAGAGTTCATCGAACAATGAAAACGCCTAAATATTGTAACTACTCATTCTTTTTTTAAAGTTAATGTTTCGACACTAAAAGCCATGACGTCATAGCAGAGCATTTCAAAGAGTTTTAACAGAACTCAAGATTCGACATTTAACAAAAATAAACTGATTTGACACGATAAGCCGAAGACAGTATGGGACACTATGTTGAACTTTATCGAAAGAAATCCGAAGTAAGTTCGTGGTACGCCAAGCCCTTTGGTTTGATTTTCGTGCGAGCCCGATGTTTCGGATGTAGCCGGTAGCCCCCCTGATTTCAGGAATAATATTTGTATTACTGGTTCTATGTAAAGCGCCATATTCTTTTGTCGCTTATCGTCACTATAACCTTATTCATGTTTCTTATAGTTATAAATATGGAGTGATTAAGGTGTGTTGACAAGTTACGCAAGGTTAGAAATATTTATTCCTTTATTGCTTATGGTTCAAAGATGTTATTTGCTTTGACTGAGTAGGGAACCGATTCGGTAATGTCATGTTTTCAAACCGCGTGATTTCAAATCAAGTGGAAATAAAACGTGAATGAATATGGAGTAATTATGGTGTTTTGACAAGTTACGCAAAGATATCGCAACGTTGGATATATTAATTGGTTTATTTATTCCATTATTGCTTATGGTTTAAAGGTATTATTTGCTTTGTCTGGGCAGGGCCTTGATTCAGTAATGGCATGTTTTCCAAACACGTAATTTCAAATCAAGTAGAAAATAAAACGTGAAAATAATTATGATCTCTTTCGTATTCAGTATACATACATATATTCACGGCTGTAAATCTGCGAAGGGTTGCTACCCCTGCCTTAGAGGTGTATTAACACCTATATTTCGCAAACTATGATCTCTTAAATCTTTAAATGATCCCTTAAAAAATCTACCTAAGCTTTCGTTAGGTAACTAAACCTGCAGAATTGATCTCTTATAACAAAATCTACTTACGTTTTCGTCAGAATCATTACTTTGATTTGTTTTTGAATTAGCTTTTGACATTTAAATTTCATGAGTTTTGAAATCATACGTTTTGAAAATGTAATTTTACTGGATCGGCCCCCACGATAGGTCTAAATACTGAATTGCTATTCAGTAAAATAAATAATTATATAAAATCATACAAATAAAAACAAGTAAGATTTCCCTTAAACGACGCTAGTATGGAAAGTTGTCGTTGCTGGTATCGCTAAAATTTTACACTAAATGATTACTCACGTAAGACATGTCACAAAAATAGTGACACCATTGACCATAATTTTTAACAGAGAACTTTCTAAAAGTAACTATCAGTTAGTGAGCTAGCTAATCGCGTGCAAGGCGTTGAATATCCTGTGGATCACAAGCTAAAACTGTGAAGCAATTCCACTTTTTTCCCATATTCCGTGGTTTTACTATAAATATATAAATTACCATAAATATTGTGGATGAAGTAACGTTAAATAATATAGATAATACGTCCTTAAAAGATAAATGTATAACGCCTGCCAAAATGTTTATAGCATTAAATTGTTGTCAATGCTATTGCTCTTATATAGCAAACGTACAGATAACAAAATACAACTTATAGTATTTGTTTATTTTAATATAATTATAATATAAATAAGCATATCATTCCCTAAATGGAATAACTTTATTCGCTCCTTCGACTTGGATTGCATCGATAGAAGTGTATACAAATTATCACTTTTTACCTCGTAGACAGAGGCAGAGGAAATTTTTTTCTTTGTAACAATAGATGGCAGAAAGGCACACGGCCCACCTGATGGGAAGTGGAAACAGAATCCTCCTTTCAAGCACGCTGCAGTTATCTCTCTCACATTTATCTCTTACTACAGAAAACTTCAGTTCGCAAATTCTTCTTTTCCAATAAAATATAAAGCCGTAAAAAGATGTGGTTTCTGTAAGAAAATAATTATAAATTGATCTTTTAAAGAAACAAACCTTTGAAATGAAAAGGCGTTCAGACTACACAATGGAAAAACCTTTTAGTCGTGTTCATAAATGTGTTGTAAGTGTAAGGAGCGATTTTACAATGCTTGATTATTATTTCATGTCATGAATATTATAATATTGGCTTTGGTACATAATGCATTTATTTTTTATGTCGGGGCCATATAAAACAGGTGATATATTTAATTTACGAATACAATTACATCATCGTATTGTCTATAACAAGTTGAAATAATTATATGTTATATTTACATATTATCTAATTAGGCTACATTTATAGAAAATGAAAATGTAATAGGTACATAGGCAGATATGTATTTTTTTTATAAATTTATTTTTATTACTAATAAATAACGCAAATATAACAAAAACAAGAGTAAAATTATTATTTTTTGAATAATTTAAATACTCGCGTCTAATAAGCATGTTTTATTATATTTTATTAAAATTATGATTTCGAATTATTGTGATTATTTTTCAAGATTCCTAAGAAAAGTATTAGTTGGCGCAGTTATAACTTTGTATAACCATTACTTAATTTTAGTAAAATATTTTTATCATAGATACATATTACATTTTTGATATTTTTATCCAAGAGCTATTAATAATATGTAGATGAGCCATTATAACAGTATTGCATTTGCACAATGTGTCATCTACAACCAATTTTATTTTTAAGTGCAGAATAATTCTTGGCTTTAAGTTAATATTATAAATCTTATGTTTCGATTCAGTCAATCAGGTTTTTATGTATCACTTATTTATTACTGTATAGTGTATACCATTGTTTTTTTATGACTTCTCTTTTTTGCTCAATACGTAGTTAATTTTTGTAATCAGTCTTTGTCGTAAATAAAATTTTACAAGTTAAAATCACAACTCTTATAAATTCATGAAATATATTTAATTTTTGTAATTCTAACGTATTTTGAATATATAATGTTAAAAATTGTTAAGTGAAATATTGTAAGATTCAACATTTTGTACGCCCAAACTATACATAAGTCCTTCTGAGATTCGACGAGTAGCTACTCTTTTTTCTCCAATGTAATGGTGCAATTTTTATTAATGTTTTCATATTATTTTGATAGTTAATAACATTTTATAACATTACCCAGTTTAATGAACCATTTATACTTATTTTAAGATTTACTATTCTGATGTGTATATTTCAGAAAGTTTAATCAAATTAATATAACGCTTAAAAGATAATTGATCTCTGTTTTTGACAAAAAAATATCAAAAGTTTTTAACTTGAAACTTTTTAAAAACTTAAAAAAATTGTACGACATTTTGTATTTACGGTACCAATTACATGTACTTTTAATAAATGACATTCAGTTATTAACTCAATTTTAATAATATTGTTTTACGCACATTTTGTATGCAAAAATCAATGCAATATTAATACCAAATAGTATATAAGTACACAAATGTGACATTCAATTTTATACTTCACAAACAAGTCTTCTAATAAAGTCTTTCCGATACCAAGTGATATTTTTCGTACATATATGCATTAGATATTTAATTGTAAGCTCTTATACTCTAGTTACTAAGGTTTATATTTCTAACGAACAATTTCATAACATTTTTACATCCGTTGATATGTTACTGTATGCAATCGTAAATGTATTGTTCGATTTATACTTTACTAATGTATTATCTAGTTTTATGGCAATATTAATATATTATACATTTTGTTTATTTCGAAATTCATCAACATAATCGATTTTCGATTCTTGTAATTCATCAAATTAAAAAAAATAGAATTCGTATAAGATACATTCATGACTGTCAAATGGAATTATTTTTCTTTGTTAAACGTCAATATGTCAAATTCTATGTAGAGTACGCGCCACGAAATAAGTCCCTTGGCCGCGGCGTGGTTGTACCAACATGTAATGTTGCCAGTATCGTCTTTTTATTTTACCAGATCTTTTATTCAGATATGAATATAATGTGGTTGAACCTCAGAGCTATTTTAAGTGTCACATACGTAATCAGATTCTGTATCACTATCACTCTCAGTTGATATGATATTGCATGTATTAAACCATCTTTAAAAAAATCATCTAGGTGTTTCTAATGATTACATTGTAACGTTCTAACTTGGTTCTAATGTTAGAAATGCGGGAATATAACTTCTTAAGTTCTGCAGTACAACTTAGTACTATTATGGTATATCTGAAAAATAACAGATCTGGTAGAATAAAAAGACGATACTGGCAAAATTATATGTTGCGACAGCCACGCCGCGGCCAAGGGACTTATTTCGTGGCTCGTATTCTATACTAAAGGACATTTTTATGAAATAAAGAAATAAACATTCTTCTTTAATAACATAACTCTTCAGGCATCTTTCAGAAATTAATTGGATCATAGTTTGTATTCACAAAATACAACATTTATTTTAGAAAACTAATAGTTACATTGAATTTGTTTATAATTTTTAATAGGTAAATATCAAACAAATGCAGGTAAGCGATCTAGTTTCGAATATTATGTTAGAAATAGAGATAGACACTGTCTAGGTAGCTATGATACAGTATGTTGATGAATATCGAAATTATTCTACAAAACTTGAAACGATAGCTGGTTCTCCTTATATATTCAGTGTTAATTTTTATATTGCTTCAGAATGATGAATAATGATATTATACGACTTGTATTCACATTACATCACCTCCACAGTTAATATCCATTAATTTAATCGTCACATTTTAAACTAAACATATCTATGGTTAAAAAAGCAAAAGGGTTTAACCGACATCAAGTTTATCATCATAACACACTTCAAGTACAGTGATTTTCTTGTCCACTGTTTTTGTCGTTTGTACTATTTTTCCTCTCAATGGTTGACATATTCTCGGGGTGTTGGAACGTTCGTCTAAATAACATTTATGAGTCTTGGATGTTTTATTATAGTTTTGTAAAACAAGTATTGAGTTACCTAAGCTGAATGATTTTCGACTGATATATAGTTAAAGCATATATACAGCTGTGTGTGATTTATTGTATTCCTTATGTTAACGTTATCTCAGTAGTTTAGAATCGTATTTAAAAACTAATCATAGAATAAAAATAATTTGTTACGTACCAAAAACATCTTCAGATATTTTTATAAATAATTTAATGTATACTCATTGATATTTATTATTATTTCAATGGGGGTTATTTGTACTTCTTATACGTATTGTATTTGTTAGATTAATTAATTTGGGCACATCGCAGGTGGCGCTGTCGAGTGTAAGTATAAATTAGCCCTCATTGTTGTAACATACGTTTGTACTGTTCATAAATTGGTGTAGGACTCGAATAAAAAATAATTAGGTGGGTAGGATATCGCCAAATGAAATTATTCAGTACAAAGCGTAGGTATGATTTTTGTGCGAAATGAGCTGGCTAGTGATGAGACGTAGCCATTTCTTATCAATTTATATGTAAATGGGCAGAATAAATATTTAGTTGGATGCATGAATTTGTTTTTCATTTTAACGGTGCTATTAAACCCAAACATTCTAGAATATACTAATAAGTATAAAACTTTAAAAAGTTACTATAAAATTTATATTATAATATTATTAATAAACGAGAATTGACAGCCTCTGTGGCGTGGCGGTAGCGAACGCAACTGTTACACAGGAGGCTCAGTGCAAATATTTGTATGAATGAATAAGGGTATTTGAATTGGTCTGGTCGTGCCTCCGAGCGCACGTAAAGCCGTCGGTCCCGGTTGCCATACGAACATCTATGGCAGTTGTTACGGGTAGTTGGAGCCCTCAGTCTGATCATCAAATCTCTTAAAGATATCTGTGGAGTGTGGAGGTCAGATGGCATTCGCTTCACGGAAAATATCAAAGTACAGCCGCATGATAGAGTGGAATACCGACCCCAACTGAATTGGTAAAAGATTCAGAGCATGATGATGATTTTCTAAATATAAATAAGAATTTTATGTTCGTATTAGTTTCCGTTCAGACAGAACGGCACGGGCAGAAGTGCAGATTATTTTCTCGTTTAAAACAGAGTTTTCAACAATTGCTTGTTTTAAAAATGAAACTATAATATTGTTCACTGAGTTTCTTGCTGGTCTCTTCTCAGTAGAACCAACTTACCGAACCAGCGAAAGAATCATTTTCAAATGATTTATTTACTTAATTGAATATAATACTTATTAGTAATTTCTTGACATGACTGTAAAATTTTGACGTTCATATGTGCTCTTTATGTGCCTAAACTGAATAAACGAAATTGATTCTTTGATTCTTTGATTCTGCAATGAGGGTTAACTTTACATTAATTTCCTTTATTATTGAAAATGCTTGAGTTCAAATCTATTATTCCTCAAAGACTTCTCGAGTTCGATAAGTATTGTGCTTATCTTCAATATAACCATGGAGCCAGAAGATTATGATAAGTAACTACTTATATCCAATTAATCCTTATTTGCGTATTTAACTCATAATAAAACCCCAAATTGATTGCAGAGCTGGCTAAAGCGTTGTCATGCCAAACGATTATTATATTTACCGATCGAATTTCTATTTAATAAGCGCTCTTCGGCTAATAATTGAAGGTAGTCAGCATAGAGGCCGCCTTGAGCGGGTTATACATGGCTAATGTATGCGGATTAGTCCGAAGATTTACGAGTATAATGGGGCTAATGTGGATCTTGTCGCTTTTACTAATGCTTGACAGAAGTGTATTTGACACTTCTGTCAAGCAATTAAAAGGTAAGTAGATATGTCACATATTTTTTGTTTAGGCTTTTAGTATGACTGCTACCGGTATTTTGATGATGAAATCTGTGTGAGCAAAAAATACTAATAGGAAATAAAATCAATAGGTTATTTTATATTTATGGTTCGGTCATCGATCGGTATACGAACGGTAGGTATATTTATTTGTCATTGTTCCTGGATTTCCATTTCAATTTTCATCTCTAGTGGCCATTGAAAGGAACAAAAGATTGTTCGGGAGTGGATGGCAGCTGCAAACTCAATAACAACTAAGTAGATACATCCAAAAAGGACATTAAAACAGCGTCATGAGAACTCAAGAGTTCTGAAGGAGCAGCATAATGCACAGGCATTGCGTGGTATACTGTCCTCTTATAGGGTGGCTCTGCATATTACCTACTTACCAACTCTGTCTAGTAGTTAGTTACCTACCAAATGGTAGTAGACAAATTGATAAATATTTCTGCTACAAAAAAATTTCATTGATGTGCCTACCTATATCTTCAGACATATCATCATTACACAAATACCTTGTAAAGCGGAGCCTATAACTTCTCAATAGCACCGCCCACTCCCTTAATGGACGCCGGTATATTTGACAATATTTGACACTTTAATGAGAGGGAAGCCTCTATCTGACAGTCTGACCCATGTTACAACATCCATTGAGCGTCGTCTCATTGCGAATGCATTCAATACACTGACGCAATATTTATGGACGTATTAATAAGATTATGTAGGTAGGCAGTTGTGAAATGTGCTTATTGTATGATGACTCCTAGTAAGTTATACCGTTCGAATATGTATAAAATAACGGCGTCACCAGCTGCTTATCATACAATGAAAATTTAATTGTTAAATTAGGAAGTTATTCAACTTTCTAGTTGATGACATGATGCAAAGGGATTCGATAGCCAGTCTTATAAGGTTAGGTACGTACACCTCTTGTAAAGTAGGAACATAATTAATAGGTAGGTAGGTATAAGGTACTCCCTCAAAACCCTTCTAATGAATCATTGGGTGAGGACTATGTTCAGTAATGGACTGCGGTGGGCTAATAGCTTAACTGATGGAGGTACCTACTTACTTAACACTTTGTAACGAATGAATAATGTAAACAAACGAATGACATAAGTAGTTAAGCTATATAATTCTAATTTAAAGATCACCTTCGCTCTTAAACCTTTCATAAAATGTATAACTGAAATTATATTATAATTTATAATATTAATATTATAAAATTGAAGAGTTCGTTAGTTTGGCTACGTAGTACTTTTCTATCTATTATATGGTTTGGTTGAACGTGATAATTTCGAGCATTGGTCGCGTCCATGTGCCCCAGGGCGAATGTTTAGGCGTAGTGTCAGTTCTGGTTACCACGCGAATATCTGTGCTGTGACATTCATAAGCCCTAAAAAGCCCGACATCCCAATCTAAATACAGAACTTGGATATTGTTAATGGGTTGTGGAGGTCAGATGATAGTCGCCTCATGGGAAATATTGAAGCACGATACGTGCTTGGACTGAAAGTCGAACCAAGTTTTGGTTCCCAGAAACCTTGAGTCTTTTAGCAACCTCATCATATAATATAAGTATTTTATGTACACGACGAAATTAATATCTAACATAAAATCAATAACAACAGCGCATGGTATTCAATTATTTAACGTGCGACTGCTGTACAAAGACACCTATTTTTTATAAGTAGGTACCAACCAATAATTAATTATAATTACACATGCCAATAGTATGTACATCGATATGCGATAAGCGAATCACAAATACCTACATGATGTGTGAAATAGACTTAAGTAGGGTATAGTTGACAGACAGCCTGCCTGTCAACTATTAGCGCAATTAACCATAAAAGAAATATAATTACACACTTCATGGCGCTAGGGGGATTTTTTGTGGTGAAGATTAACGTTAAATGCACAGTAATGACCACTGCAAGTATAATGATTACTTATCATTATTCTAAGGGTAATAACATTCTGTGGGGTAGGTATAAGCCCCACCAAGTTAAATGTACTTACAGTGAAAAAGAATTTTCTTGGAGTTCTGCGAACTGTAATATAAGGATTTTATAAATAGTAGTAGCAAGTGTCTTTTATTGTTATTAGGTACCCGCTAAAGCGTCGCATATTCGACAGGATAAGCTTAGGCTGAAGACGGTTTGATTACCTATGTAGATATTGAATTTCGGCATTTTGCTTACGTTTTTGATGCATCAATGATTATAATTAATAATCTTTTTATATGACTTAGCTAGCGAATAAGAATATGGACTAAGCGAAGCAATTACCTCCTCTCGTAGGTCATTAGCCCACCACAGTCCACTGTTAAACATTGGCCTCTCCGCATGCGCACCATATCGTCTGATCCTCTGCCCTCCGCATCCAGTCTGTCCCAGTCGCCTTTTTCAGGTCGTCAGTCCATCTGGCTAGATACCTTCCGTTTGCCTTCTCGCGGTCTCCTTTCTTGAAACATGCCATCTGTCCTTCTACGAACATGGCCAACCCATTGCCACTTCAGCTTGCTTATTCTGCGAGCTAAGTCGGTAGCTTTGGTTCATTTTCGGATAACCTCGTTTTGAATTCTATCCTTCAGAGTATGCCTATATGTACTGTTACCTTACTTACGTATTATTCTAAAGTTTATGAGTAAATTGTGTTCATTCAAAATTCTCAATCATGTTTAGTCTAGTCAAGTTTACAATGGACCTTATTTTAAATACCTTTTCCATAAAATAGTTCTTCATGATATATTGTATAAGAAGTAAAGAAGAAAACCGAACATTGACATTTTGACTCGAATGTCAAAAATTAAAACGAATTATCAACAATTTTAATCCTGTACTGTGTGTAGCAAAAACGTTAATACGTAGATATTTACAATGGCTGTCTCTTTGCCAATGGAGTCCAACCCCGAAACAATGAATAAGTACATGCAGAAGTTAGGCGTGTCAGATAAATGGCGTATGACCGATGTTTTAAGTTTAGAAGATGAAGCGTTAAGCTGGGTTCCACGGCCCGTGCTAGCTGTCGTTCTACTTTTCCCTCTGTCGGAAGCATATGAAAAACATCGCAGTGACGAAGAGAAAGAACTCGGTTCTAAAAGTTCCACACCACCTGCAGATGTATTCCATTTGAAGCAAGTGCTTAGTAACGTATGTGGCACTATAGCTTTAGTGCATAGCATTGCAAATAATGTCAATAAAATCGATATAAGCGACGGTCTTCTTAAGACGTATCTTAATGAAGCCAAAGATCTTGACTCTTGTGCTAAAGGAGCACTTCTCGAGAACTCTACTGCTATCCTAGAAACATATAAGGAAGTTGCGCGCTCAGGGGAAGAAGGCGGAGAATCTGAGGAACCAGTAAATAATCATTTTGTAACTTTTATCCATAAAGATGGAGGGTTGTACGAGCTGGATGGACGCAAGTCATTTCCTATAAACCATGGGTCTACTACACCTGAAACTCTCCTCGAAGATGCAGCGAAGGTGTGTCGTGAATTCATCGCTAGGGATCCAGATAACATCGGCTTTACTGTAGTAGCACTTGTGCCTGCACAATAATGTTTTACCATTAATGCATTTGAGAATTTCAATTCGTTTATTTTAATTACATATTAATTATGTTGACGGACGGTTGTTTAAGTTAATGTATTGCCACATTATTTTTAAATAAACGTATTTAAATGCTAGTAATTCATATAGGTAAATGCGTAGCAACGATGCGACGGCACTGCGCAGAGTGCTCATCAGCAACATGCCATCCATCGACATGACAGTATGAAAAATTATTTTCATTAATTCCCTTCATTAGCGAATACCAGCACTTAAAGTTGAAATATAAAGCTGCATGAGTCCTTAATTCATAATTAATCTCGCAGCATTTAACAAATCGCCATTCGGTGTTCGAAACGGTGTGTTCGTCTCAATTAAGATATCCGCGCGCACTGCCAACACAGCTTCTGCATTCCTCCTTAAAATTCTGTATCTTCGGAAACTAATTAAAAATTCGCCTCGCCTTCGTGGTCCGGTGTTCAATCGAGACGATATAACTTCATTTAAAAACGAGCAATCTTGTCGAAGATAAGGACTGGCGAGAAAACAACGAAGAGCAGCGCTCGCCACACGCGGCTGCGACGCTCGTTCACAAAAAGACAAACCAAAGAAAGAACTCCAAACTTTTAAATGGAACGCGAGAGAATTCACCGCGTTAACTATGTCGATACTGGGAAGGACGCGACATCGGTAAGTCACGTCACCGAATAAATGACGCCGGCACTGAAATAAATATATAAATATTGTGTAAATAAAGAAAATAATACAGCGGGGACCCGAAATGCTTTAAATATTCAAATGAAGCGAGGCGAGGTGAAATACGAAGGTGCGCTCGCTCGAGTTGAGCCCAATTAAATCGGTGCCACTGAGGTAGAAATTAAAAACAAAAGGAAGATGACGGGGGTCCGGCGCGCATTTTTCTCATGAGTATTATTAGCGCGATGTCAACCCACAAAAAATGGAGTTAGAGGGTTGTCGTGTACCCGCGATCATTATCGACAACCCGCGTTTTGTATTGTTTTGATAAGTGTGATGCGCTTGCGCAGCGACGTTTTGTTGACATTTTATATTCACCATACACACGTGATTGATAAAGGCCTGTCTAAATTAATTGCGTTGTGTTTTGAACCATATTTTTTATACAATTGGCTAGTGAATTAAGTGCGTACGATGCGTAGGTATAAAACTTACGTTGGAAGTGCAGATTTCATGAGGTGGTAAACTTTTGTTGCACAAAGACTACCCATGAAGGTTTACACTTACCTAGTGCCTACCTACTTACCTATTTATTAAGGTTATGTACATTTATTGTACATGTAGTAACTACATTTTAATAGGTTCATAACAAATTAAAAATCGGAGTCGTGCACAAAATAGTGCGTCAATCAAAGTTGGACGCGTGTGTGAGATGAATTGATGGTGAAAAACAAGAGTTTAAGCTGTCTGAACCCTGGTCATTAGTCATGCGATTGCCTGGTGAGAACAGATTTAATATTTGCCTATAAATCAATTACTTACGTGTGGGGAGTCGCTTACCATTTAACGCTCTATTATAGTGCTTTCTTAAACGGCTTTATGATAAATTACATGATCGTTTTACAATTAGTTGTCGTCGCATTGACCCTCGTACCTATATAGCTTTAGATGTGTATAAGAGTGATTAGGTTTAGTTGTATTTAAAGGATGTCATTGTGCTATTGTAGTACTTCGTTTGAAAGGTAACATTAATTTCTTTTGACATCGAACACGTTCGATAAATTTGTCTTATTTTCATTATAAAGTTATAATTTTGCCTTTACCTACTCCAAATAAATAGTTATGTGTGTAGGTGTAGGTATACCTAATTATAATAAATATGGAACAAGAACACTTTCTTCGGTTTTAACATCAATTTATGTGGTTTTATCCCCACACACAGATTCATTAACACTTATTGCGACCTCTCTGCTGGCACCCGCACAATATCTCCAAACAAAATGCATTTATATTGGACAATGAGGATTTAAGTGCTTGTTGGGAAAGTAACACACCAAGGAAATTCTTCACTCGTTTCTAAGCATGTTACAAATTCCACAACGTTTTTGTACCTATTACATTTACAAACTATAATAGAAAACCAACCTTGGATGATGATCTATTATGAAAATAAGAGGTACTACGGAAAGCTGCGCAATACTTTGTAGAAGGTCTCCGCAGGGGTCCCACTGCGGCCTACCGACGCTCATCACTATTCAATAAGCTCCATTTATTGAAATTATATAATTTGTGTGTGAATAATGACGATTGTGATGAATCTTCGTGGGCGATGCGAGCGACTTAAACCCGATTAACTTTTGACCGCAGTACGATATTAATATGAGCTGTTCGACACTCGCTTCGCTTGGCTTAATGACATGGAAATAGATTCGGCCATAAGCCCTCGTTGACTCCATTGATTGCTAGCATCGTTTATTTGAATGGGCAGTATTGTATGTTTGGAACGGTTCGTAGTTAAACGAAGATTCTTTAGCTTGGTAGTTATGGAATCGGCCTTACGATCGAGATGTCCCGGGTTCGAATCTACAACGTATGTGAACCTATTACTAACCCTAACAATTTATCTTTGTTGGAAGGGTTATGGAGGATATTCTTAATTTTGGTAATATTAATAGTATTTCATAAAAAATCAAATCGATCGACCTGTCTATGAGTAATAAATACCTACATACTCTGTAGAACTAAGTAGGTAGGTATCTACTATATACGGCAAAAAATGGGTGATACTGGGTGAAGTGAAAGAAAATGAACAGATTTATTATTGTAACTGACTACTTAGTATACTTTTTCAAAATCTGATAATTTCTTAGCTAAATATGCCTATAAGTACCTACATACCAATTATGGCAATAGCGGTTCTATTGAAACGTATTGAACCGATACGATACGCAATTTTATTAGCGTCCTACCAAGAACAATTTAATTACGTGGAAAACCACGTAATTGTAATTCTAATCGTGAACTTAGACGCAGGGCACTTACGTACCTATGTGGCCAGTCCAGTTATTATTTAAATTGACTGAGTACACTAGTACAGGATTAAAAATCTTCCAGAAAATAATTAACAAAACATGAAAACTAGTCCCGAAATATTTACGCATGTATTGTAATATTGTCGGAAATTTACGGGAAAATAACATTGAAACAAAACTATTACTACTATTACCTCGCTTTGACAACGGCTTATACAGGGTGTATTTTTGAAACGGGGCAGTAAGGGCAAGTACCTTAACCGTTGCAGTTACAGCAAAACGTTCTTAAAAGACCTTCCCTAACTTTTTGGGACATTTTGAACTGCATTCACAGATTTTGTAAAAAACTTACAGTTAGCAAAAAAAATGCAAAAAGTTCAAAAATATTTTTTTTATGCCAATCGATTCTATTTCATGTGGGTATCAAAAAACTCTATGGGACCATTTTAGCTTTCAGTACTAGAAAAGACAGAAATCGCCAAAAACGTTTCCCATACATTTCGTACGGAAATATGATACATCAACTCGAAACTCATAGGTCAGGTAAAATTTTGAACTTTTTTAAATAATAAAAATCATTTAAACATTTAAGAAATTGGTTTATGAAATAAATTGCTCAAAATGATTTCCATTTTCACGAATACATAAGTCTATCCTTTTTTGCACTGAACGAATGGCGGCTAATAATGTTCTGGGATGAATATTACGTAAAATGATCATTAATGCATCCTTGAGCTCTTGAACACTGGCGTACGTCGTCTTATACACCTCGTTTTTCACGAAGCCCCATAAAAAAAATCAAGTGGTGTTAGATCGGGGCTACGAGGTGGCCACTATGTTGGACCATGTGTACCTATCCACTGTGTACCGAATAGGCGGCTCAAATTGGAACGTGAAAGGTGACTGTTATGTGGCGGAGCACCATCTTGTTGAAAATGAACTTTTCGCAATTCCGACAGGGGCCATTCGTCCATCTCGTTTTCAAGATGGTGTAAAATGACTTCATTATACATGGCAGAATTCAGTTTCCCTTCATAAAATTCCACCATTATGACTCGATTGGACATTATACCACACCAACAGTTGAATGAGAAGCGAACCTGATTATGACTTGCCGTAACTCTTAGTGGATTTTCTTTGGACCAATAGTGGTGATTTTTTCTGTTGTACATACCGTTATTGGAAAAATTCGTTTCGTCTGACCACAGTATGTAATTTAAAAATTCATGATCTCTGCTTATTTTTCCTCTTAGCCATCTGCAAAAAGTAAGCCTTCGAACATCATCACCCGGATGTAACACTTGAACTATGCGCCCATATCGATAGCACTTGTAGCCGTATTTCTTCCATATCTTTATCACAAGGGAGTGGGATACACCTACTTCAAGGGCGACTTGCCTGGACGATACCTCTGGATATGCTTCGACATAAGTTAGAACCGCAATCTCCGTGTCCATGTCCACACGAGGCTGCCGCTTTCTTTTGAAAGAACCCTGCAATTCCAGGTTTTTCAAAAGATTTGTAATAACCTTTCTTGTTGGCACATGCCTCAACGGATACTTATTGCGGTACCACACTAATGCAGCTCCCGCATTTCGATTATTGACAAAATACGCTTCTAATAAGTCAATTTTTTCACGATTAGAAGACATTTTAGCGAAAATCCTTAATTAATAACTCATACGAAGTTTCTCAGCTGAAACTAAGAATAACACACAGATTTTCGAATCAAATTCGAAATTTGAGGGTAAAAATTCTTTTTATTTACTTTACAGTCAATTCTACCCACTTCCTGGCCATAACAAAAAGTTAGACCATCGTAGAAATTTGTTTCTGTTGCCGAAATGTATGGGAAACGTTTTTGGCGATTTCTGTCTTTCCTAGTACTGAAAGCTAAAATGGTCTCATAGAGTTTTTTGATCCCCACATGAAATAGAATCGATTGGCATAAAAAACAATTTTTGGACTTTTTGCATTTTTTTTTGCCAACTGTAAGTTTTTTACAAAATCTGTGAATGCAGTTCAAAATATGTCAAAAAGTTAGGGAAGGTCTTCTAAGAACGTTTTGCTGTAACTGCAACGGTTAAGGTACTTGCCCTTACTGCCCCGTTTCAAAAATACACCCTGTATATATGTACATTCATTTGAACTGCCAAAAGCTTATGATTATTATAAATTTATAAATTGTAGCTTTGCTTAGCTTTTCGTCTATGGAGCCGTGCTTAGACGCAGTAGAGCCAAGTTCTCTCGACCAGGGAAATACTCAGCGCCCACTTCTCCTCCCCTGAGCCTTTTTTCAACTTCAGTTGAGAATCACTTTCAGTCTTACCATGAAACGACTGCCACAGATGTTCGTATGGCACGGACGGTACTCTTCGAGTCACGGACGCGTCTCAGGGTGTTAAGAATGGCCACGCACTATAGGTACGACTGATTTGTCTAGTGCAATTTTACTTTGCAATTTTAAGATCCTCGGTTGCGATTTTGCTTCCAGCTCATCAATACGCATATATTTAATCCGAATCATATATTAAATCTGATTTAAACGAATGATTGTTTGAATTAGCATGATATGGTAGAGCTGGCAAACTATCTGAGAAGTACGAACTTGGGCGCAATTTAATCTTGCTTTCTAGTCACGAATTGACTGGGTAGGCGAGTCCTTGAATAGAACTAGCACATCTTAGCACTTACTTTAACAAATCAGACCATTATTTATGTTTTTTTCACCTGGATTTAAGGGTAAACGACCGAAAAGTTGACATCCCACGACATATACGTAAAAACCTGGATGATATGTACAAACGAAGCGCCCGCGCAGCCATACTGCCCGTTTACGACTTCCGAGAATCCCCGAAGGTACCCGAGTGTCCACGATGCTATCCTAAAAACGGTAAATCGTCTAAATTAAGTACATTTTGACCACACTTGACTTGTATTTATTAATATGAGATGTGTATTAATTTGTGTTAGACCCTCAGTGTTTTATTGTGGACCTTTTTATATTTAATGATAATTACGGAATGGAGTTGAAAGATCTTGTGTTAATTGGTGGTTTGACTGGATTGCTTCTACATTAGATTATAAAAAGGATAGGACGGTGTACGTTACATCGGCACGTAACATATCATTGGCAGTACGTTAAACAAAGTGCTACTGCTTATTTTAATATTTTGTTAGTCGAATTCTGAGTTACTCAATCAAACATTTCTGAGGGAACATCAGTGTGTACGTGTCTTAAGAATTCTTTCAGATTTTCAGGTTCTCAAACTTTATCATTAGTGATTTATTTTCCTTATGTAACAGGTTGCCCCAATGCCACAGTTAGTAACTTGTAAATACAAATTTATGTTGTATTAGCGAAATTATCGAAATTACTAATATTCCCTCTAACCCCTCCAACTAAGCTAAATTGCTTGTGCTAGGAGTGGGTTCACTTCGGTAGTGTAATAGCCAGGATTTGAACCTGGGACCTCTCGATCGTATGGCCGACAACCACTAAGCTACTGACGCTTGGAGCTGGAGCGTGGTATCCTTGGTATAGCTCCTTTATTTGAGACACACAAGCGTAATATCTCGTTCTTTATAATACATCAACATCCAGAAGCCATCGTATCCGGTGAGTAATCTGTCCATCAAATTGCCTCTCTAGTCCATCTATCATGCCAGGTTCGTGTGAAGATTTTGGTACAGCCTCTACGGTTGCGATGCGCCCTAAAACCTACATTAGCTTAACAGTAAACTGTTATGGCAAGTCCACACTCATTACCCATACCAATTTTGCGAATAATATTTAAATAACCAAAATTCTGTTGACTTTTGACTTCTGTGTGTAATTATCGTCGTAAATATTCATAATTTTATAACATTCGGTAGTCAACAAAGGATATAAAACAGTTGTAGATTTTAAATTCGGCAGCGGCCGCCCGCAGCGCAACTTGCTCCTTCAATTATGTTCCGAATGAATTCCATTAAACAAACCAAGAGTTTTACTGCTGAGACATTAAGTCGACAGTACTCGTAAACTCACCTCTTGATTGATAAATTCTCTTCAGTAACTGCCGGAGCGTCGGCCGCGTTATGATGGCTATGAAACAACATTAAAATCGCTTTGACCGTGTAATGCCCCTACATAGTTTTAATATAAAGTAGGCTGGTTATACTTAGCAATATCAGTTACTTGCAATATTAAAAAAGCCGATGAATTCCGAGGGAATAAGTGTAAGTCGTTTAATTAATGTATTTGGTACTCGCAGTGAAAAGTTACACCCATAAGCGCTGAATCGTTAAGTGTCTAAACATTTTTCACTGTTAGGGTAGTAATATCTAATGTTGTGTGACCGTTTTTACGAAAGATGAAGTCATAATTTTCTTTTATAGCCATCTTGAATACAAGTGATGAAAGTAAATGAAATATGTTATGATTTCTCAAAACTATAAATCATGACGGCTTCTACTTGTACATACCATTGTAGAATTATTACTTAAATAGATTTGGAATTTAGATGTTTTTGTATTTGATAGAATCATGCAATTTTCTGATTCATGATTTATAGATATCTTAATGGAATAGGTAGGTATACATCTTATTTCTTATACAAATGACATAACATTTCAAAATCATAATTCAAGTAGCATTTTTTGTGTTATAAAATATAAGTCTACTAATAGATGTAATAAATCTTTTTATATTGTCACATAGAACTGTTCGATATTTTTAGGATAACTGTATGTTAGTTCTAAGAACTATGTATCGTTGTGTCCGGTTAATTGGTAAAGTGGTGGGCTTGAGAAGGGGGAAGTGGGTAGATTAATGAGCGGCTACCGCTGCTTATCGCAGCATCTCGCGCATGACTGATCATCTGTCGTGCGCCTGAGCCTCCATGCCCGTATAGTGATGCTATAGGTGAGTGCTTGCGTTTGGTATCGATATTCGTAGGTAATATTTTTTAAAATTATGTCATCGCAATATTAACTTTACTTAATAACCTATTGCAAATAACGCCTATCAACTGACAGATAGCACAGTCCATAAACATTTTGTTTCTCTTGTGGCGTTATAATTTCTGTTTATTGGTTCTTCTTGAATATTATCACAAGTAGTTCTTTTTGTTATTCTATTTTTTACATGAACTTGTATTTTAAGGTAGGTTTTGTAGATGAAAGTTAATTTATATATATTAAATATATACATATACTAATTAATTG
Source organism: Eilema caniola (assembly GCA_949126895.1). Classification (NCBI taxonomy): domain Eukaryota; kingdom Metazoa; phylum Arthropoda; class Insecta; order Lepidoptera; family Erebidae; genus Eilema; species Eilema caniola. The sequence continues at coordinate 16,915,614 of OX421467.1, forward strand.
AAATTTGTAAAAAATAGGTAGGTACATTGACATCTTTGGATTCGGGAAAAAGTTACCATTGTCACCAGCCTGTCATATGGTGAAAGTTGGGTGCCAATGAATATATGAACTATTTTATTCCTACGCGACTTTTATATCTAAATATTTTAAATATGTACCTATTCTATGTATGACTTTTATATATATATATATATATATATATATATATATATAGGACTTTGATTTTGATCAGAGTACAACGAAGTATTAATTGATAATTTCTTATTTTCTTTTCTATCAGATCTCATGTACCATTTGCCTTACATAATAGGTACCTACTTGTAGGTATGTACAAAAGTTTGAGAATTTACCATTATTTACTTGCTTATTCTTCAACATATCTGAATTGTGTCCAATCATAACAAAAGTAATCATAAAAGAAACAAAATTACAAAAGTATCGATATCTTGAAACTAACACGAGCGCATCCCTACAGTCGTGATATGACAGTGGTCGGTGGTTTCCCAGAACTGTATTGGTACCTTACGAGCACCGTGGCACATTCGACCTGACTTTTTTCTCCACACTATAGTTTTATTGGACGCATTCAAATATTTTTGTCGAGATCAAACGACGTTTAGATAGGTGCATTAGAATTAATGTTGGACATCACTTACATAAGTAAGGAGGTAGGTACAGTTACTGAGAATTCGGATGTGAAATAAATGTATATGGATTTGTTGTGTAGCTACAATTGTTCTCACGCGATTTTCTATAGGACTTCCATTGTTTAGTAATGTAATGTTTGAATTCAAAAATATGAGTGTCATTTACTGCGTCCCATTCTTGTGGCTACTGTATGTTGTACCTCATTATTTTTGTGATTTATATGTTCATATTTGAGATATAAAAACTACACATATTTGGTTTATCTTATAAATGTATGTCTAATATTTGGCCATGTTCGGTGAATCCGTTTTGTATTGATACAAGAAAGAGATAGAGTTTATGGCTCTTTCTACCTACAATGGATAACTATTGTATCGTCAGAAATGTATTGCACATGAGATACATCTAAGCGTAAAATAAATTAGTCATTTAATTGCGAATCATATTTAGGCAGTGGTGATGTATTGTCTGATGGCCTGAAAAAGGTTGTGGGGGTATCTACCCAGACTACCTTTAGGCAAAGAACCGGGCTATAGCTCACAATATGAGAGGCTTGTATCCAGCAGTGAACTGCAATAGTCGAATTGATTGACGTAGTGGGTAATTCGTTGAACTTCCAGGTAAGAGCTTGTGAATTGGAATACTCAGTAGCTATACTACTCCGATGTGAACCAACTTCTGAAACTAATTATAAGTTGAAGCTTAGGTACAGAGTTAAGTAGAATGTGTATAATAATGAAAATAAATGATTTTTGAATTTGTCTTTGACATTTAAGCCTATAAGAATGTTTCAGAACTTAAACTAAATACTTTAATACAACGACGATAGGTTGGCGCGTCTTTTAAATTTTTATTCTACAAAGAGAAAAATCCGGGAACATGTCTATCGCGACATGGTAGTAATTGTTACTTGTGCCCTTAGTGAGTTAGAGTGTACAAAATGTTTTTCTTTAAATACCACTTAGGTGGTAGACTGGCACACGGCCCACCTGATGGAAAGTGGTTACTGTGGCCTATGGACGTACGCAAGACCAGAGGAGTACCATAAACTCGTGCTTCTTGGAATATTGTCTTTTGCCATTTATTCCCTAGATGGCGTTGGGTGTTCGTATTATGTATTTTATTTTCGTGTATTTGCGTGCGTGTAGTTCTATTTATATAAATCGTTACTTATGTATGATTACTGTGCATTTGATTCCCATTCAGAGTACCAGTTAGTACCTTTGTATGCTTCTATATCCTTTGGCCTGAATATATTCTATATATATACTATGTAGGTAAGTTTATGAATCATTAGAAAACCTCTTTGGCGCGGGCGTAGCGGTAGAGCGTTCGGTTACTGTTAATTCAGTGGTCGCGGGTACAATCCGAGCGGGATTGTGCAAGTATTAATATTAATATTTGTTTTGGTCTAGGTATTCCTATGTATAATATCTATGTATTTATGTGAAATAAAATGTATCAAACCATGTTTATATACGTATAAACATGGTTTGATACATTTTATTTCGAGAATAGAATTCGTATATACGAATATTTACTTTAGGTGTAGGTAGCGCTGTATAGAATGTCGTAGAATATTTATTCATTATTATTTTTTATTGAGCTTTATGCACGCAAGTACAGAGGTGGACTTAATGTCGTAGGTATTCTCTATCAGTCAACCAAAGGTGGGATAGAGATAAAGTAGGTATTATTGATAGTGACTTTTACTAAGTGAACACTATACATAACTAGGCATAGTGCCGTGAAGTAATAATATGCTATCATACCCATACCCGTACCACAGCATGAAGATACGAATATACCCAATGATAATTGGCTATAGATACATATACATGCATATAAATAAAGAGATTATTACCTTCAAAAACAATATATCTAATTATGATTATCCTCATTCTCAAACCGATATCGATGAGCAGAATGTCCTAGAATTTTTAAAATATTTCTAGGTCAATTAGCCTTCCTGCTGGCTGCACTATTTTCTACTTTCCAAAGCAAAATATTGTTTGCAAAATAAGTTTGACGCTGCCTACTGGTAAAACCTCAGTAAAACAATTTACTCAAGAGTCGACAAGTTGTAATTTTTTAAATTATACACCGAAACAAAACACCCGTTCTGAAATCGCGTGATTTGTAGCAATAATTCGTTTCAAAAGTATATCTGTGAGTTTATTGCTGTGGGCAGTTGAGACGTATAAAAAGACTTTTTAAATTATACCAATATTGTATCATAATGCATGTTCAAGTATCATATTAAATGATAACAACCTTTTTAGCAAAGTGTAGGTTTTGGAATTTTCTCTCTCTCGTTGGATATTTTTTCAATATATTTTGGTATCCGTGACTTGTTGACTTTGTTTCCAGTTATGTAGGTAGACTGGTAAATATTTTGGTTCAAAATACACCTTTTATTATATTTTAACCCTAGATACCTATCCAGAGTTACATAATAACGAAACACTCGACGAGCTCGTTTTAAAAAAAATGCTAATATCAGCAAAAACATTTAATAATTATAGTAATTAAGTTATATACCCTAAATTACTTGTTACATATAAACTAATTGCGATAAAAAAAATGTTGAAAATTATATTCTGCATAGTTAGCATTATGGTGTCTACAAATAGTTTTTTTGCTTTTTAGGTAACGGTGTGACATCATTCTTTGAGCCTTTGATGGCTACAGATAGCAAATTTTGCACACGTGAGATGTACAAGGAATAGGGGCTTCTATGTTGGTTGAAAGCCCAGAAACATTTTGTACCATGCCCGTGACATCACCCTTCAAATTTACCATTTGTAATCGGTCCTGCAACCGAGGCTCTATTAGTTGGTCTCTTATCTCCATTACAAAACCACTGGAAGGTTTTTGTGCTGTCAGTGGGAAGACCTAGGGCTTGTCCTGCTTTATCTTCTACAGTGACGGCATAGAAACTTTCTGTTCTAACACGTCGGCAGCGCGAGTGTGATGTCCGTGGTGTTGCACACGTCCATAGGCCACGGTAACCACTTTCCATCAGGTGGTCTGCCACCGAAGTGATATAAAAACCAAGATATTGGTTTTTTTCTTGCTTTTAGTATTATTACACACATGGGTGGTTGCCTGATGGTTTTGACAACTGTAAATATTTATTTTTTCCGTATTGCTTGAGGACTGTGCTGATATGAGTTTTATGAGTTTTGATATTCATTTATTTCCTTTTTTCTTCAGCGTCATGTTCAGCGGAGTCTGCGGAGTCTATTATTATTTGAGTTCTTTAATATAAGAACCTTATCGTATACATTAATCATCAGAAGCGGATGGTGCACTTGGGATACCGGTTTCGCTATTGATATTAAGATGTATGTCCTCCTGCACAGTATCCTCTGTTACAAATATCGAGCTATCAGATCCCTCATCCTCATCTTCCACTACTCTATCGGTCCATTGACGTACCCATATGGTGCTCTTGTTTCACTTCTAAAAGTTTGCCACTAAAACATATAAATAATATAAAACATAAGCTAGTTTGCTAGTATTCTGATAATCATATTACTCAATTATACTTTGATTCTTATTCGCTTATCAGAGGTATAAAGTTTCGTATATAATATACTAAACAAATCAAGTAGGACCATTAAAGTATTTTTGTGAATACCGTGAGTATTATACAGAAAAAATCAAAATACAATAATTTTCATACTTTGGAAAAAAGTTACGTTGTTACTAAACTGTCGTTGAACGGACGAAGATACGGTCGTAGGCCACTACCTATTTTATTTCGTTATAGCAATTGCATCACACGATTTAAGGTCTGTACCGATCAGGAAGGTAGACAGAGCACCGTGGTTTTGGGTACGCGCAAGTATTTGATCTGGGGTTTCGCGGGAACACGGGTAGTCGTATGGACGAATGTCAAATTATCTAGGATGGTTCACTTTAAAAAAGATTGCTCTGAGTCTCAGAATAAGTCCTAGTAGTTTTGGAAGCTTTATCTTTGCAATCTGGGGTCTGCTAGTTTTGGGCCTCGAAGATCTTGGTGAAGCTCTTGCTTACTCCCTATTAGAAACGAATTACTCTACGCATTTTGTTTAATTAAAAAAAAACAAGTTCTTTTAAATAAATAACAAATTAAAAAAAATTCATTCTATGCTTAATTATTTTCTCTATTCAAACAAAAAGTTTTTTCACTTGCTACCAGGGCCCGTCGGAAGCGGCGGTAGTGTGGCCAGATATTTAATCTCCACAGAAAATCTAGCGGTCACCGATTATCACGGCCGTGCAATGCAAGTGAAAGTGATGTTTTTGCACTTAAGTCTGCAATTTCTGTTAATTTGTTCATCTGCTATGCATCCTTGAATCGAATGCGAACCATCGGAGTTTTAGATAGATAGTACACCAATATAGACAAGTATCTATTGTACACCAACTTTAGATTACAAGAGATATTAGTACGGATTACAGTAATTATAATTAAATACACGGCCTTATCACTAAATGCAGTCTCTTCCAGGCAACCGTGGGATGGAGAAATATTCAGTAACACGCACGTTAGAATTTGTCACATTCAAGTATATATCACACAATGTGTAAAATTATATATGCAAATAATTGATAACATTAAAAGAAAAACATACATACAATAGGTACACATAACGTTTCTTGATATACTTAGTAGAAATAAGCACAGAGAAATAATACAAAACTTACATACTAAAGCACCTATACATAATAGAACATAGACAAAAGAAATATTTTTAAGCTTTATGACAGGTAATGGGTTTTCTAATTGGGCCAAGTATTATTCTATATAGTTTAATGTTTTCTAAGTACAGTCAGCGTCAGAACGGTCTTGAGGACAGTCTCAAAATGATCCTAAAATCAAGGGATTAACAGAAAATCAAACAGTTTTATTAATTTAAATTGCATTATTGTCGCAACTAAAGGTATGTACCAAATTTCATAACAATTAGTCAACAGGAAAGAGGAAAACCATGGTAATGCATCTTCCCCCCGTCCTGTAGATCACTTTGTCTGTACCTAATAGCGTTGTCTATAGAATAAATAATTATACTTATATAAGTACATGGAATCTGCAGTAGTAAAACAATCGAATACTGCCTACTCCCGGTAGTCAAGTCATTTTCTAATAGTTTATTCTATACTTAAAGCTTCAGCTTATTTGATGCGTAGGTACCATCTACCTGAAACAACTGTTGTTCTACAAAATGTAGATAGTGTTTGACGAAAGTGTGCCCGCTAGTACTAGTACTAGCCATTTTATACATAACATAACCATTTTATACTCAGGTACCTATACCTACTAGTTTGAAAAATATGACGATTAAACAAAAAAGTTAATATGTGAGTTAGTCTGCTAAAGCCAAAAAGACTTTTTCACCAATATATATATACACACTATACACTACGCGTGTAAAAATTGCAGAATGTTGAAAGCATCATAACTCAGTAAAGCCTATCCATGCAGGTCTGAATAACAAGCTCACAAATCTCCACCCAGAAGCATTTGGACGTATAAATTAATCGTTCATTTAAATACAAAGACTAATTTAATAAGTGACCCGACTCCCAAATGTCAAAGATGTTCATATAAAAAACGAGAAAGAAATATGTAAGAGGGATGGGAGAACAGAACGTTTCGATCGGTGTCATGGGAAATGTAACTTTTTATATTCCAAATAAATTGGGAGTCATTTTTAAGACTTGATGTTTTTTTGTTATTGAGGACAATGGGTGGACAAGAGACTGTTAGGGAACGTTTTTAACATCATTATAAATGAAAAGTTTTGAGTGATGATGGGTCTGTGCGTGGCCGTAGTGTACAGTCAGCGTAAGAAATATCTTGACTACAAAGGCTCAAAACAATCTTAAAATCAAGGTATTAAGAGCAAATCAAGCTGTCTTATGGATTAAAATTGTATTATTGTCCGAACTAAAGGTGTGTACCAAATATCAGAACAATCCGTCAACAGGAAGAGGGAAAAAAGAAGGCATTAAAATAATTTTGAGCACTTTGTGCATTAAGGTCGATCTGTTGCTGACTGTACCCGGAGCTTCTGGGAAAATGGGTGTTTTATAAATAGCTAAGGTGGTAAATGGCCTAAAGACGTGGGTGGTGGTAGAATTAAGGTGATTGTTTTATAACACTTAGGTGGCAGATAAGCACACGGCCCACCTGATGGAAAGTATTTGCAGGAATTTGAATTTAGATTTCATGTTAGCTAGCTGTGGTTTGGTAACTGTCCTATAAAACTAGTGACTTGTAAGGTCAAAACAACTAGAATGCTATGCCGGAGGTTACCAGTTCGATTCCCGTTTAGTGTAATTTATTTTTATGTATGAATTTGTCCATTTTTTATTTATCATTTTCACGACAAATAGATACAGTAAAAAGATACATAAGCATTAACAGAAAACCAATTGCCAGAGGTGTTAAATTTAAAGAAAAAAAAATTGCTATTGCAAAAATGCTCTGGTATTAATGCCAATATTAAATAACAACTTTGTTTTCGGTTTGAAATCATAGTATGACAAGCCGTTTCAATAAATATTGACCTGTTTTGTTGCTCTCTGAGGGAATTCACAGATACGTATATGTTACAAATGAGTTTTGAGATTGCGTAGGTACTCTATTGTATTGGGGTAACCTGTAAAAATAGATGTAGATAAGATAGGTAAATAAATTAAAAAAAAAACAAAATCTAAGAATATTTATTTTCATATTTATTGGATGCCAATGTGACACAGTATAAAAATATTGTACCGTTGAATAATAGAATTAAACGGCAGACTTTATTCGCAAATTTGAAAATTTGTGTTACAAAAATAATTTTTAGATCTTTCTGTTAAGTATTCAGTTAAATAGTTAACTAAAGGTAAATCTTCTAGCGACTTATTTATATTTATAAAAACATTTTAGGCGAACATGCTAACTAACTGATTACTATATTATTATCATGTTAAAGTAAATACGTACTTAGATTAAGTTCTTAGCATTGTATACTCAAACCTAGGGTAAGCAGCAAGAAAACCTTGTCACAAGTATTTCTTAACTTAGATATATAGATAGATAGATAATTCTTCATTGTACACCAACAAAATATTAGGGTTCGTCTCAATATATGGATGTTATAAAAATGTATGAGTAGTAATATAAAAATATTTTGAATTGATTTGAACTAGTGGTTCAATTTCGGTTTCTAGTCTTAAAAATGAGTTTCTAAAAAGAAAAGCATTAATTTATATCAATCATGGAACTGCCGTCGTTTTTAAAAAATGACGGTCAATAAGATTATTTTAATCATTGAAAATGTCAGAGTAAGAATTGAGAGAAATAGTTTCCGTTTTAAATTAATTCAAAACATCAGGACATAAATTGTCATAGATCTATGTGGTTTTTGCGAAATTGTTAACCTTAAAACCAACCAAAAAATATATTTTACACCACTATAAATATTACTAAAACAATAATGTCTCACATCAATAATAGATATTATCCCATAAAACTATGATAAAAATCTTTGGCTCACTTCCGTTCCGAAATCGCAGCAAAAAATATACATATTTTCGTTCAGAACTAACATTCTTGGGCGGGGAAGGACCGTGGGACAATTTGGAGGTCCCCTGGGGTCTGGGGACTGCAGTAGCACCACAAGCGCCCCGCAGGCTTGCCACTTACCAAAACAATATTTAATAATGATTGGTTATAATTATTATAAATTAATTTACAATATGATTTGGGTTTTGAAAGTTATACGAGCAAGTTTGAAATAAGTTTGTTTAATTATGTAAACCACTTAACATCATTTCACGTTTTGGGGTTGATCATTAGGTACTACTTACATATATTCACGCCTGTAATGACCAAAGATGTAAGCAGAGGTATATCTTTACCGTCGTTGTTTACAGTATAAAATCCCATTAGCCACATTTTCAAGGGCCAAGTAAATTTCACCTGCATACATCTGTTGATTGATGGAAGAGTTTCGATATAGTGCTACTTACTAACGAGTATTCTGAACTGGGTAGTTGAAGGGAATCCGGCGACACACACCCGAGAGGGGCCTTCGATGCCTGGGTTAGTGGAAGTAAGGGATTTGCCAGAGGCAACCTCACCCTCCGCAACTGATGACCCGAGACGGAATGCGATTTCAGTAGGTTCAAGTTCGACATAACTAAATTCGCTGACTTCTTGGGTATTTCCGCCCTAAAAAAAGTATTTTGAACTTTTTAAGAACTTAATACGTATTTACTATAAAGTTCTGAACCTTTACATGTCTACTTCGAAGATTTAAATACTACGCGGTGACATCGAAGAGTTATGAGCATCAAAATTTAAAAATAGAATTAAAAGAATATAAATCATCGGAATATACCTACAATGTCTAACAGGTCAATGGTAGAGATTGTAATAAAATATTATTGAAAACATTAAACTACATCGGTCTATTGCAAAACGAACTTTATTGTGAACCCATTTAGAAGCTTTTATAAATGTTACCTGTCCGAAACAGTTGGTGTTCATATCTCAAACGAAACATGCAAAGTATTTCTTTAACGATCTCTTATTTTTTATTCGGAATCTTCGAATTCTAACCTCTAGTTACTGACTCAAACAGATCATGAGATAGGAGTTGTTTAACTTTTTTTTGGTCCCATAAAACTACCATAACCGCCTATGATATTTAAGTATCGACAGATACATCTGGGACGGTTGGAACACAGCCGTTGCGCTGATAAAAGATGATAGAGTAATGGACGAGATAGCGCGTCCGCTACCGAATCTGATATGCCACGGTAGCCCGCCGGACACTCACTCATACACCATTTACTTTATTGAATTCCATTCTAATGACTGATCGACATCTCAGCCGTCCGGTTTGATTCTTAAATAAAGCTTACACAATGTAAGCGCGATAAAGCTAACGCGGTGTGCTAATTTTAAGGGCCAAAAGACATCAATATACCGTTATGCAGTCGTAGAATGGTCCTCGGTAAACGAAAATATACGGTCTATAAATGAGTTGAAAAGTGCCGGCGTTGAAACATTAATCGGCCGTACAAATAATCATAAGAAAGAAAATGATAATATTTGTACCGCCAAACATAAAATTCCACACTAAAACGAATGTTTCGTCGGGCAGAAGTTTATGCTAATCGGTACTAAAAATATAATAAAAAGGTGACCTTGGTGGACGTGCCGCGTTCCTGCCAACCCGTTATAAAAAGGTGGTAGTACTTTTAACCACAAAATGTATGCCTACACAACTCCTAAAATCTGTCATCGTAACTTAAACGTTACATAAATTGTTGAGAATTTGACACCGCAAGCGCAAGTCACCCTATTGATTTATCACCTACCTCAAACATGAAATATGATACGCGAATAGAATTCATTAAACAGCTTTTACCTACAGTGTAGATGTGGTACAATATATTGTATTAAATTGAGATGGTTTTTATTAAAAACCATCTAGGTAAGCAGCCTGAACACGATCTGAATTACCGAAATCTCGTCTACATAGGTTTCAGGCGGACGCAACGTTTGCAATTTATCGGTAAAACATACTAATTACTTCAAATTTCATTCATTACGTTCCATAATACCTACTTACAATTATATGATGTGATGCAGTTGTTACATAAGAAAGGCGAGCGTTACTGGTTGCGGCGGGTATCAGCGGCTAATCACGAACACAGGTAGCGTATCACCATCATCTCGCTCGCGACTTACGATCCATTCCGGTTATTAATGAATCCAAGCCATTTTCGAATTTCGCCGCCGCCTGGACAGACTATTGACAGCTGTTTATTTATCAATGTCCACTTGACTCATCGAGAAGCATCATTCACGGCAAGTAAGTATTTGAATTAGTATTCAATGAGCACCAGCTTCGCTTTCACAACTTCGTTTTAAAGCGGTGAACTTATTATTGATTACAACAAGAAAATCAAACCAAGTACCGCTGTTTTTTCGCTTGCTCATAATGGATTTTTCCTAAGGATCAATTGAATATATTAATATTTTCTATTTAAGTAATCGGCAATCGCGAGAATCGATGTTTACTTTACGCAGACATCGTGCTTACTGTCTAAAAAACAAAAGTTCTTTGGAAAAACTAACCAGGCATGCCCAGGCATCCGCCTTGCCGCCGTATTACAGGCTAATTGATGTTAATTAATATATTAATTAACCATGTTAATATTACGCTTCAAGTATTCCAGTCTTTCATATCACGTACTCATACTTGTCTGAATTTCATTTTTGTTGCAAGTGTAGCGTAGTACTTTTTGCTAGCCACGTTCAATATGGCATGATCTTGTTTGTGACCACGTTTATATTACATAGGCAAGAACTTCATACTTATTTATTAACATTAATTATAATCTTAAATATCGCAGCTTCCTAATTAGGTTTCTGTTATGATAGTCGTTCATGTTTTAATGATTGATTTGGTGCGTTGTCTGATCATAATTTATGTCATACTTTTGCAATGAAATAAGGAGGCCTTTATGATGTTTTATGTCGACTTACGTTGAGTAGGAAAATGTCATTAGGATATATAAAGAAGTTTCGACGGAATTTTTTGTTTGAATTCTAGCAACATGATACAACATCATTTAGTGTTAGTCATACTTGTAGTATTTCGGATTATGTAGTGTTAGATACTACCATCTCCAAAATTCGTAAACCCGGATAAGAAGCGTGGAAACCCCGGACTTTTGAGCATTTACCCAGGACAGAAAAAACATTTATTTTTCCTTTATCTTTCTTCGGCAGGAAAGTCTACGGGGGAATCGTGCGGTTCATGGCCCATGCAGAAGCCGCGTACTCCGCAGCGCACAACAGCCTGTGGCGTACGATATCCTTTGACGCGGCGAATCTCAGGTGGTAACCAGTCTCGGGTGCTTTGGAGTCCGAGTGCCATCGCTGTGATGCGAGCAAGGACGCGGGGCTGATCAAGTGCCCGGCTTGGGAGATGCTGAGGCAGAGACGGTTATCTCGCAGAAGGAGGCGGCGGAGAGGGAGAGGGAATGTGACCCACTTTCCCTCCCGCAGCGCCGCAAACGAGCCGGGGCCCGGAGGAGGCGGTACCACCAACTCCTCCCCCCCTAACCGGGCCGGGGCAGTAGACGCGGGGGCGTCTGCTGCCCTTACATAGGCCTCGAGGTTGAAGGCGCACGTCGTGTCGCGTGTGCCTTGCCTAGGCGGGCGGCAGAAGGACTCCTCTTCTGACGCGCAAGAGATGGGCCTGCCACCGTTGAGTGGTGGGCGACCCACACGGCGATGGCGGAAGATGTTGTTCCCGCCATCGTCGAAATGTGGTAATGACGGACACCGTGGTGGTTTAGTGGGTAGTCTGGCCTTCTTTACAGGCCAGGAGTCCCACACGAAGCTCTCTCCCTACCCCCGTGGGGGGGGGGGGGGAGCGAAGTGCCTAAACGCATTCCACCACGTAAAAAAAAAAGGTCCTACTGGTGTCCCTAGGAGTGGGAGTTCTCTAGCTCGTTGCCTTGCTCTGGTACGCGAGCGAATGGACTGCTGCCGTTTTCTTCTGCGAGCAAGAAATGCTCGAGTAGGAGACATCAGAGCGGGTCTGAAGTGAACTCTCCTCTCGCACGCGATAAGCGACAGCCAGTCCAGGACAGCTTGGGGTAACGGATGGAGTCGCCTGTCACCCTAGCTGAACCTGCCTAAAGATCTTGTGGGCAATCTGTTGTGCGAGATAGTTGCGGTGAAGTAGAGATGGAGCTCCTACTTCCATGAACTGCATATTTCTGGGATTCTACAATTACAATTTGAGTCCGGCCCGGTCCTCGGACGCCTTCTAAACTAGGACAAATATGGGGAAATCCGGATGGATGGCAGCCTTATGTATATAGTAAGTCAGAGAAAAAGCAGTATGGCACGTGCGTCAACCATTGAATTTCGCCGCCAGCCACTTCGTTGTCTGACATGTATAGAACGGTTGGTTTTCTACGAAATGCATATAGTTCCACGAGCACAACATACATAGCCCGTTCTCTCCTAAATCTAGATTTGAAAATTGCAGTACGTGATCCAGCGGCCGCGGCATTGTGTGGGCATACGACTATTTTGATAGCGTCTTTGAATTCTGAGAACTTTTTAATACCCTAATAAATGATAAGCGAATTGTACACAGAAAAGCTAATACGTTGAAATTTCAGCGAAAAACTATAAGAGAGATTATAATATCGTGAAAGCCCGGTACTAAAACAAAATGCTAATATTATGTTGGGACGCTGTTCTATCTAGACCTACACTAAGTACAGTTCGGAGTATGGTCTAGAATGAGTGAATAAATATGTAATGAATAAATAGTTCAATGCGAATAGACATTTTAATGCAATATTTACAGCGACTATAATACAATATTTACTGCCTTGTCCTCTTTTCTTCAAAAATATTTTAGTACGGTTAAGGAATTTCACCGGATCGGATTGTGTATTAGAACAAAATATAGCCAGAATTACGCCGTAAGCAAATTTGGTTAGTTCCCAAGAATTTACAAGGTAAGCGACTCGCGTCCACAGAAACATAAATACGAATTCGATGGGATACCAACATAATATGTATAGCGGGTATAGGAGGCCAATTTAACAGACTTATTGTCTCCGTGCAGCTACAATGCGAGACATGGAGGGAGACGCAAAAGAAACACGACGCACGGGGACCCCGACTCTGCCGCTACAAAACAATGGTATTTAATCAACGATGATAAATGCTGTATCCAAGCACGTTTTTTAACGATACTGCCGTATTGTTTTGGCGGGAGCTTACCGTTGAATACGGAGATAAGTCGCCGCTGAGAGTGGCTTAGCTGACAAATTGGAATAAAAGGAATATTTATTCGTGTTGGAAGTCGTGGGCCCTTGACGTGGGGAGTTTGCGATTCCTTGATATATTCACGTATTTTGTAGACGCAATGTAGACACGACATTGACCTTTTAAAAGATCCTTGTTTGTGCATATAACTACGTAAATACATACACATCTTATGTATTAAACAAAGTCTCTGTATTCTTGTTTTTATAGATGCAGTTGATCTCTAGTGCAGGCTGACGCTGAGATAAATTCTTCAACTGCCTCGCAGGGTTGGAGTGCCTTACTACAGTCGCGGCTGTAGAATCCATACTATTATCATAAATGCGAAAGTAACTCTGTCTGTCTGTATGTTACGCTTTCAAGCCTAAACCACCGAACCGAATTTGATGAAATTTTATATAGGGGTAAATTAAGCCTTGAGAAAGGCTATGTTTGGTCGCGATAACCGTCATCCACGCAGGCTGAGCCGCGGGCAAAAGCTAATTCAAGACAAATGAAATAGGATATAATGACTGAGAAAGAGAAGGTCTAAATTGCAAGATTTTTTTTACATGCGCAAATTCCCCACGGACACCTCCCCCCGCCGGTCTAAATTGTAAGCTTTGGATGCGACTTGGATTGACACTCAGATGATGATGATAAGATATACGGTTCGATCTCTCTGAGCCTTTTCCTAACTTACTTGGCGTTGACTTTACAGTCTAACTGCGATGCGGCTGAACTTCGATATATAAGATTGGATAAGATGATAAATGACGAATAGGTATAGTGTTTATCGTAATTAAATACTTTGGTGGACATCAACTTCATAATGTTGATTCCAATTACCAAGGTTGCCTAGTAGATAGGCTATGGCATTAAATCAATTCAAGTGCTTCCTTTTTGGTAATGTTAGCTTGGGATCCGATGATCTTCCCCATAAAACCCTGTATAAAATGATTCGTCTACTATCATGAAAGCTTTCACGCAGAATTTTCATAACTAATACCTACAGTTGTTTCAAATAGCCCATAAATTAAATCATTCTAACTAGATTATTGCAATAACCACTTCTCTACCAAGCAATTTCAATTTTACACCATAAAAGATATGATAGTATTGGGTATGCGCTGAGTTCCATATAAATCACGTACATTTTGTTGAAATAACGCTGAGAGAACGATTGGCATCTGTAGTGGTAGGAGCGATCGTAAATTTGTGAGGTTTAACAGCAGGACGCCGTATTGAGGCTGAAGGACGACGCACGCGCATAGAACAACTGATTTATGCGAATGAGCAAACAGAACATGACGCACCTGATGCATTTGTTTTGAACAACGTATGACAATGATGACAATTGCTGTTGCGAGTTATTTGAAGTAAATATTTGCATAAATAGGTACTTGTTTTGCGCTTAATATGGCTTATATGGATCACAACTTGGAACTTAGTGTACCACATAGATATACGTTAATAGAATTGTGCGTAAGTAACAAAGCCGATTTCTACAATCATCATCATCTACATTTAGACGTTATACTGATTGCATCCGAGGCCAAGATGCCCTCGGAGCTCAGGGTTCGCCTTCCGGCTCTTCCTCCTCCAACGTCCATAGTAGTGAGAATATTTGCACACATGTCACCCTCCACGACGTCAAGTCAGGATTTCTTGTGCCTGCCCCTTCTACCCGGCGGGATCTACAATAAAAAACATGAAAATATCCTTCTAACTACACCGTGAAGACTTTTCTTATACTTATTACGGGAGACTGGATGGGTGTCGTATCGAGGATGGGGTGATTGGTAATGTGTCAGTGCAGTCACGGATTCTATAGTTTTAATTTTATTTGGTATTACTTATTTTATTGACCTCCGTGCTCACGGTTGCTAAGAAAAGTTGTTTCATTTCCGCATAAACTAACGACCACATTATAATTATGTATTTCAAATTGTGCTTTGTCTTTAACAATGAACCAGGCACGAGCCTGAACTTACGTGCACTGAAATCTAGGTTTAAATCGTACCATATAGATCAATTAACAGCATACCTTCTTCCTACGATTTAAGGCTTGGCTCCGAAGGTCTTAGTGGGACCATACAGAAAGAAAGAAAGAAAGTAAGAAAAAGCATTTATCTAAGTCACACACTCGGATTACGGACAGACCATCGTGACATATTATACTCTAATCTGCATTCATCTGGAAAAGTACTAACTTACACACCTTTGTTATATATATATATATATTTTTTTTTAATGGTACCTATTACTAACTGGAATAACTAGATTATACACAAGCAATTTAGCTTAGCTATAGGGGTTAGACTCTAACCCCTATAGCTAAGCTAAACTGCTTGTGTCAGGGTTCACGTCGGTAGTGTAAAAGGTAGAATTCGAACCCGGGACCTCTCTATCGGCTGATTCCCTAACTAAGCTACCCACCCTTCACAATTCGTCATTAACCCCGGTGTAGACTAAACATTATAATTGTAAATTTTAATTTTAAAAGTTAGCAATTATTATGGAACTCGTATTTGTGGTAGTCTCACATCGTGAGAACACTAAGCTTCCTGGGGTCATGTCCTAGTTATTGGAACTCGTCTGCGCACGTCCCGGGCGAGGCGTAGGAGACATGAGCTTTGTCTGTCTTACTCCCTGGTATGACATCGAGTGTTACTTTAATCGAAAAATTTACGATGACTTTCGTGAATTTCTCTAGTGTGTTTCATAAAATTATATATGTATACATATAATATTCACTCATAACATGCAATATATGTACATATTTAGATATTTTGTAAAACGCTACCGAAATGCAGTACACCTAGCCAAACCTATGCATGCATAACGATGAGGTCAGCAGGGTAATTTTTTTGGTGGTTAAATATTACGTAGTTGATATTTTTATTCCTGGTTAGACCAATGGCCACTTGTAATAAAACATAAAGTACCATATTATAGTGATACCCCTGTACTCACATTTACATTACAATATAATTGTATCATAGGTACCAAATTGAATCACTCCTTATGCTTAAAAAATGGTTTTGTAACTTTGGCTAAGTGCAATGAAAATGAAATTAATGAATTTATGTTTAAAATTAAGAAGCCGCGGCAAAATTGTCCCGGTTAAGTCGGCAATAGTCGACTGGAGCGTTAGTCATCCAGCATCAAGCGGTATGGATATTGTAGACCGCTTTTTGCACCTTGGCTGTCTCCAACTTTCCACTAATCTCGGAATACATTTCGTCAGAGATCATCTTGAGAAATTCAACTGATAGAACTATTCCTGTGGACTCCATTCACCACATGTCAGGAACCTCGTGCGTCTGGTCCAGGAATTTGTATTTTTCTGCGTCGGCGCAGACTACAGGTACTCATCATAGGGGATACTGACCCACAAGAAATACCCAAATTCTGCCCAGTCCATAGACAAGAAATAAGGCATATTCGCTAGAATAGTCCTCTCCGTTATCCGGTCCCAGTAGAGCTATTTTATAGCTCATAGTAATATAAGAGCAGCTGTGCTATACATAACTAACGACTATCAAATTAGAAGTTTAAATTTAAATTAAGAGTAGGTATATGTAAGAAGAAGAACACGACGGTATTGCCGTCAATTTGAGCAGTCCGACTGGGGAAGTACCTCCGCTCTACAGAATACCTGCTTTGTCTTCTACACTAACGGTATGTACAGGAACTCTCTGTGTTTACAACGTCGGCAGCACGAGTGTGACTAGGCCACGGTAACCACTTTCCATCAGGTGGAGCGTGTGCTTATCTGCCACCTCAGTGGTATAAAAAAAATATGATGCAAATTCACCTATTTATAAGATTCTGTTCATTGTAATGTTTGCATCTATTCAGCGGAGTCCCGCAAAAACAAAATGTTCAAAAGCCGTCCATGTCAAACCTGACGAGATATGAATCGATACGTCTCAGAAATGTCACTAACGGTGTGCACCAACCTGATAAGATTCCGAAGCAATCTGCAAAAACAATTATGTTACTCTATGGCATCGTTTTGTGTTCTGTGTGTTCCTTGTAGACGCCGACATTGGGATAAATCGCGCCGGTAAATATTTATGCAATTTATTCATATTGAAGCTCTCTGCCACTGGATTATTTTGGGACGACAGGCTGAGCTTTCGTGGCATTATGTTTAAAAGGTTCGTGTAAAGAATGAGAAATGTTATGATGGGTTGTATTGTCTTGGGTTCCTCAGTGGTATGGTCATACTATATGGTCTATTTATAGGTGCATATGGAATGAATCTGTGACATTGAGTGTGGGATCGAATGGGTTGACCTTTTCCATCAGACAGAATGCTGTACCTTTGCATTTTAACACTGTGTAAGAAGGTTAAGCTAAGTTATTATCCGTGTGGTGACGGACAAAGAATACAAGTAACTAGGTATAACAGCTCCATCCCATCCGAAGGGTGTCGTAAGAAGTGACTAACAGAATAATACGCTGACGATATTACTTCAAAAGAAGGAAAACTCGAAATAAATCCCAGCCCACTGCTGGGCATAAACCTAATTACGATAAGCTAATTGATTGATTGAAGAATGTTAAGTTAGCTATTCATTTTTGATTCGGCGAGTCCACTGCGATATCTAGATTATTTATAAAATTTCACTGTCGCTGTATTAATTCAACACAAAATAATTCTGGCAGTGGCATGTAAAAAGGTGGGAATGCTTCGCGGGCGCGCCCGGCGGTCTATGCGTCAATGCGCGAGTGAGCGACTGGTTTTTCCATGATGGCATCCATAATATTTTATGACATATCTTGCTATAAAAGGCCATGGCATAATGTAATTAAATCTATCACAATATTTACTGTATTGGTCAATGGTTTGCAAAGAGTTTGCAAAGCTGTGGATTGAACTCCCTGCTTTGGTTTCCCAAGCGACTACAATATGGGGTTCTTCAAGAAAGGCATTCGAAGGTTTCTTCAGGGTTAGCAGCACGAGTGTAATGCCACTGGTATTGCATACGCCCATAGGCCACGGTAACCACTTTCCGTCAGGTGGGCCCTGTGCTTGTCTGTCACCTAAGTGGTATAAAAAGGGATAAGTAGCATGCGTTGTCATAATATCCCGAAAATTATTTTTAAGAGAGATCTAAGTCACTTGCTCCCTCTGTAAGGAACAATATAAAATGAATACGAATGTGTATTTTCAACTAGAGGCAGCATGAACCATCCCGAATCAAGTATCAGGGACATAGAGTTAATAAATTCAATTGGTAATTTATTTCTATCGGGTAATTAATTGGTTGTATAGAAAGCTACGCTTTTCTCAGAACGGAAGAACGCTTTACGAATCAACATGTAAGTGTTAATATAAAAACAATAATAATCTAAGCTACTTGATCATTTGCCTAGACTAGAGGGAATACTCTAGATGGTTTTTTTTAAATTAAACCTAAGGTGCAAATGCTATTAACTATTCTGTCACATCGGTTACCATGAAAGGAATTTCTGTAGAATGATCTCCTTGTAAGCTTGGTTTTTACAAGCGAATTCAATATGGGATTCTTCAAGAAGGCCTAATAATAATAAAAAGGTTCTTCTAAGATCGGCAGCACGAGTCTGATCTCTTGGTGTTGCATACGTTTATGGGCCGGGTACTTTTCTATTTATGTATTTATATATAATAAGAACATATACAGCTTATGAAAACCATACAAACGGTTTGATTGTCAAAAAAGTCAAAAGTCAAAAATCATTTATTCTGCATAGACCATTAACACGGTACTTACAAAACGTCAAGTTTAAAAAAAATCTAGACTAGTTTAGCAAATGGACCACCGGTTCGAAACGCGGCCCCTACCTGAGAAGACTCCGGCAAGAAACTCAGCAGGCATTTTTTTTTGGTCTATTTACAAACGTTTGCTTAGTCTACTTAGTCTAAATACAATAGTTTGCTTGAGTAGCATAGTTGAGCGAACAGCTCATTTCCAAGCTTATTTATCATCTAAATATTCTTGGATTTTATAATAGCCTTTTTGGCACAGTTTAGTCTTAATTACATTTTTAAATTTATTCACAGGTAAATGTCTAATTTCATTAGGGAGCTCGTTGAAAAAGCGTATACAGTTGCCCCGGAAAGAATTACTAATTTTATGGAGTCTACTATCACAAGCCACAAGATTGTTTTTATGTCTTGTGTCTATATTATGCCTATCACAAAGTCTTGAAAATTTTGAGATATTTTTCCTTACATACATTAGGTTCTCGAAAATGTATTGTGACACTACGGTTAGAATGAACGGTTAGAATGTTCTTGGGCCAAAATTATAAATAGCTTTCAAGCCCGCTTTTGTAAAATAAATATTGTGTTGGGATGGGATGAGGATTAGTGTTAAATAGAATGGAGCCAATTATTTTGAATCTTCTGTTCCGTACAGTATTCTGAAATTGCCCTCTCCAATAAAGACATGACGAAGCACCAACCTTTCTAAATTTCATATCAGCTTAAAACCGCCTTACTTTATAGTCTTTATACAGTTCTAGATCTAAAGTAGGTATTACAATTTCGAAACTAAAAGACCTGAGCAGTCGGCACAGGATTTGCGTGTTAGAGCTTGTCCGCGAACGTGCAACATTCCCAGCGGCGGTGTCGCTATCTGATCTGCCGTGCCATGGCAATACACTGTATCTTATCCGTAAGATATCCGTAAGATACAGTGTATTGCCGTGGCACGGCAGTGATGCTCACGCGCACGTGATGGAATCCCGCGCCCCCCGCACCACTCACCCCCTTCAAAGCCTTCATTCCTAGAAACAGAACATCACAGAACTTTCGACAGCATCTTGGGCATTTAGTTGTGTTTGTCTGCATGTCTCCACGTCTGCGTCAGGTCTAAAATTCGTCCGCAATGGTCCGTGCGTGAGTCGTTTCAAGCGGTCCGCGGGTTTATCTTCCCTTGTTGTTATTGTTGGCATTTTTATGACCAGGTACCGTGAATAATAAAGGTTCCTAAAATATAGCTGTCGGATGAATGCTTACTATTTTGGGTGGTTTTGCTAGCTTTTACTGTATTTTTTTATATGTATTTATAACAAAAATGTATATACATGGTTATATAGATAAGTGCGTCACAGCATTGTTTTGGTTATCAGCAGATGTACTGGTTAGCAGGTGAGGTTGGTTTGAACCCATCAACAATTCAACCCGTCGATGTGTTTAGTGGTATAACAAACTGAAACCATCAAGCCCTCTGAAGGTATCAGAAATAGTTAATTTTATTGCAAACTACTAAAAGTATTTCAGATATCCGTGCCCTAAATAACTCACTGAAAATTGATTCCGGAGGACACCAACTAATAAAGTTGAAAGATTTTGTGCTGTCAGTGGGAAAGCCAAAGGCGTGTCCTGCTTTTTCCATACACAAACATGTGTATAGACCACGATGACCATTTTCCATCAGGTAAACCATTTTCCATCTGAAAAAATAACTAAAACGCATACAAAAGTATATCGTCAAAACGCATTCTTTCAAATCGGTATGTCAACAATGGCCCAGCGGGTCAGTCGGCGGCACACAGGGATGCCTCATCGGCTTGAATAATTCGCGTTGTTGTACGGCGCCGGTGCGCGGTGTTAGCAATTGTCGCGCGCGTTTTATGATACCATCGTACCGCCGAGTCGCCGGCGCCGTTGATCTAGATCGCGGCGTCCTCACACCAAAGACGTGCCCTCGACGGATAAAGTCGTCACATGCGACGTACGCACCCCGCCAGGCATGCCTTTGAAGAACGCAGCGCAATCGCAAACTATTCAGCTGGACTCGTGATGGCATCCTAGCACGATCGCGCTGCTGTCGATGGCTTAATTTACTGCACACCGCGTTTGTTTCATTTGAACACAGCTTGAGATGTAATAAACTATGTTAGATAGAACATTGATATCGTTTACACCTTTGTGGGAATTCAAATCCTTTATAACTTTACCGTCTCGTCGTTTGTATGTTGCTATGCTACGATTACTACTACGATTAATACTGCTTCAATTGGAAGCTGTTCAGAATTTCAGTAACCTGAGTTCAGAGTCTACCTACCTATATAATAAAATCTTAGCACTGTTATCTATGTTATATATGTTACACATGTCGTTATATATGTCACTGTGTCACTGTTATATATGTTATGTGCATGACATTGTTTTACGTTACAGCAAATTAAATGAGGGGTGTATTGAGCCTTATCAAGATCTTTTAGACTCAAGCCGAACTCAACCACCAGTCAGTACATATGTTGACTGACGGATGAGGCTCTGGTGCCGACCTCCTGTGCTGGTGGTGAAAATGACAGTCGCTCTCACAGATAAATGTGAGCGGGCAAAGCGTGGCAATATTTGGTCAATTCTTGTCCTATGAGACCAGAACTTTCGAACGCTTACTCGGTACTGTTAAAACTAGCTTGTAATAACATAGTTAAAAATAAAGTGAATATGTAATATTGTGCTATTTCCAACTGTAGAATAAAGATGGTGTAGAGAATTTGAAAAATAAAAGTATTTCTGATCTCCGGTAAGTATACAGAACACTGCGTATGGTCGTTCTATCCAAATATA
The DNA here is from genome assembly GCA_949126895.1 of Eilema caniola. Classification (NCBI taxonomy): domain Eukaryota; kingdom Metazoa; phylum Arthropoda; class Insecta; order Lepidoptera; family Erebidae; genus Eilema; species Eilema caniola. The sequence goes on from OX421467.1 coordinate 16,937,675, forward strand.
TTTCTGTGGTCGCTCCTATATTGTGTATCCCTTATATTGTATTTTATAATAATACAACAAATTATGGAAAAGCTGAGTAGGAAGAACTTTGGATCCAGAGCTCAAGCTATGCAAATGGTTTTTCATTTTCGGAAATAATAAATGTTGTTATGGTTAGATATTATGAGAAAATTAAATGTAAATAATTACACAATCCTAATAAAATCATTAGCAGACATTTGCTTAGAGCTGAAGATGTTCAAAAGCATAGACTAGGCTTTGTGAAATACTGATATTAAAACCACCAAATATCAATTCACAATTAATTAATGTATTGCGAAGACGTGTAACGCACAGTTAATTGTACATTTCAGTCACTCACTCACACGTCACATACTCGAGACGAGATGCATTCCCAAAATATTCACACGAACTGTATGTTTAAATATGATGTCGAATCATTATAATCATTGCAAACTGTCATTAATAAAATACTCTCATAAGTTTTTCTCATGATTTTCGAATTTTCTTCGTCTTCTCACGTTCATCCTGTCAGTGTATTTGTCTGAGTTAATACGACATTCAGACGAAGTGGTGTCTCAAAGTTATTCTAAAAGGGTCTGTGAGTTACAAGAAGTAAAATTGTTTTAATCGGAATGCTTCATACATTTTTATTCTGGCCTTGATTCGTCACCGTTCGTGTCGAATACGGCTCAGGACAACCAATGGTTCAGCATTCTTCGTTTTTCTACAATGCAAGCCGCTAATATGGCTCGGCACGCATAACCCAACTGTGTATTGTAATTTTTATCGATTTGTATTTTGAGACAAATTTATTGGAACCATATAACTGCTTTAATGTTGATATTTTTGTGAGAATGATACCCTACTTCGGTATTATTTGAATTTGAACGAACTCAAGGATTGGAGAAATGTGAGTTTTAATTCAACTCTTGAGATAACAGGCGTGTATGTATTTACTTAAACAGTCTTATCGATCGTCGTACTCGAACCAAACTGCCCAAATATTTGATTCATCTACAAAAAGTTGGAAAGCCCTCACTCCCAAATTATAGTGTTCAAACGTTTTAATACACCGCTAAGAAATGTGCGTAAAAGTTATAAAATAGTGGGCTATAATATATGTACTGGTGCCTTCTGGCGGCCATTACTTAGGTCCAGGTTGGTTATTAAATTCGGCCTTATTTATTTATTTATGAGCATTTTTATTGTACGCGACGTGCTCTGCGATTCTTGTACTCAGCTTTGATCCATTCAAAAGGAAATTTTTATGCAGATACGTAAAAAAAATGTTAATTTTAAATTCTCTTACTGAAGATTTTAGCAATGGAAACGTCATTGACAAAGCCTGGATTTCACCATTGAAAATTATTCAGCAAGCTGAGGTTTTATGTTTAATTTAATAATAATAATTTATCTGTAAATGTTTTACGGAAAATATTGAAGTTCGATCATATTGTGGTTAGATGAAAGCTGACTCAACTGAGTCACGAAATGGCTCAAAGGCCCATTTAGTAATTCAGTTACTACTGATCTTTGCTTTTCTGCCCCTCTAGACAAGTGGCAATTCGTTGGCCGGCGTTTGGTAGAATAGAATGACGAATGTATGGGATTTGACGTTTATGACATGCGTTAACGACTGTCAAATCCATCTCTCTCTGGGCTCTGTAAACCCCTCTGTTACACTGAACTCTCTTTCTAGGTATATCAGAAGTAGCAGTTTCAGTGTTACCTGAGTGCTAATATATTATGAGCTAATATTTTGCTCACATTTCTAAAGATATGAGCAAAATATCAGATTCTATCAATGCTTATTGTTTAATTTCGGTTTAAATGACATTCTGTATCGACCTAAAAGAAAATGGTGACTTCGAATTTTATGACAGAATAATAAATACCTCTGATGACGTTGGCGGTTGCCGCGTAGTTAAATAGAAAGACGACTGAAGTAAGTAAGTATCTTAGATGAGATATGATTGTGCAAAACTGGACATGCAAAAAGTGGCCGAATAAAGCGGTTATTTACTGATTAACTCAAATTGATTGGCTGCTCACGAAAACTTGCTGTGACTATCAGAGAAAAAAGAGACAAAACAATTGGATACAAGAGTGACGATAATAGCGCCAAGCCGCCATTTGAGAAGCGGGCTCTAATCCAAGCGTTAATTACATATGAGTCGTGATCATAAGAAATATCGATTTGGGAGGAATATCCGAACGGTCGGTACAGGTGCCGGGGCACGCCCCACCCGCAGGCTTACACACTTACGTGTCAGTCCCAATGTTACTTACAATACTGTTTTATTAATTTATTGATCTCGCATGATAAAAAATATTTTGCAGTGTTGTTTTTTTAAGTAAATGCTGTGGGATAACAAACTAAGCATAACCCAATACTCAAACATAGAAATAACCCAAACCAAGCATAGATGATATGTCGTAAACTTGTACATTTTTTATAAATATGCATTAGGTATATTTACGCAGGACTAGAATAATACAAATATTTGCACTGTCAGATTAAATTTTAATTTTTTATGAATGTATTTCCAAGCGAGACAGGACCCGGTCTGCCAGCATATAATAAAAGTATACAAATAAATATCGCCGTGAAACTTCCAAACTATATGCAACGAAGAAGTAGGAAATTCTTTTTCATATCTCACAGATTTATCTTTAAAACTTACTCGGCTTTCTCGGATCGTTTGCAAAGAACATTAGCAAGGCGCGCGATTTCTTCGCAGGCAGATGCATCGAGCACGAATCGAGTTTCCCAATAATTTCATAGTGAACGAGACTCGATCGAAGTACCTTAGGCCTACGGTACACTTGGCAGAAATTAAGATGCCAAACTTCCGTAGCAGTCAATATTAGGTCCTTACGTATGAAATTAGCGTTTTGTCGTACTGATCAATTTGATCTGAAATATCTCCTCTTTGGTTAAGAATTCCAAATTCAAATTAATAAATTCATTTAGCTGGTTTTTTTCTTTGGAATACAGTCATTCATTTGTTATTTTCCTCATTATTTTTTCTTTGGCGTCGCTTATTACCGCGCAATGGAAAACATGAAATATCGGTATATTTACGAGTACGAGTTCTACCGTGGCACCAGTGCTGTAGAAACAGCTCGAAGAATTAATTATGTGTACGGCGCTGGTGTCGCTAAAGACAGCACGGTACATTTTTGGTGTCAACGTTTTCGTTCTGGAAATTTCGACCTTAAGAACCAACCCCGTGGACGGCCGGAGATCAAAGTGAAAAACGAAGAATTAAAGGCTATTGTGGAAGCGGATCCATCACAAAGCACTTCAGAGATAGCAGCAGGCTTCGGGGTAAGTGACAAAACTGTATTAATCCACTTGAAGCAAATCGGGAAAGTAAAAAAACTCCAACGATGGGTACGTAAGGACCTAATCAACTACAATCTTTAGTCAAAGCGCGAACATGGCTGCTGAAAAGTAGCCGAAACTTCGGTCTAAAAGTAAATAATAACCAATAAATCGCGATAGAATCCTTTAAAAAGTGGTTTTATTTCAATGAGTGATATTCGTGTAAACTTTAGAAAATTTCGTCGGAACATCGGTGCGTGGAGAATCAAACAGACGCTGTTGTGGGCTTGTCATGGGCATTATTGTCGGATGGAGATCGCCTTCTATGATACTCACAGGAAGAGATGGGGTGGCCCTATTCGACTCTACCGGCAACCGATGTGGTATTTATGTGAACAAAATATACACATACATTGCTGTTTCGAAAGATCCGCAACGGAATTTCCTCTAAGTGTGGCGAAGCCCTTAGTATCTGTGGGTCCATCTCTTGCCGACGGCCACGCGGCGCCGCTATGTACGGCCCTTATTAAATGCAAAATATTACAGCTTTACATACCGAGATCTCGTTAACATTGCATTATCTATATTTTATAAGACTCGTCTTTTTGTACTCCGCTATGTACTTCGATCATAAAGGTAAGTAACGAGCTTTAGAGGTGTGAGCAAAAGCCATTATTAATACGGAAATATCTTTTATTTTACAATATTATTTTATGTTAGGTGTAAGCCGAAATCCATTGAAAAATAGTGAAATACAAAGTAAGAAAACCAACTACGCACTTTCGTTATTTCCATAGGATCGGTGTTCTAAACTAGAAGTCTCATTAGTGTGTTAGCAGCAGTTATTTATATAAAGAAATTAGATGACACATAAATCCATGGACATATTTACATTAAAAGATGTAGATAAAGACGTACATTAAACCCCCTCTTGAAGTCGGTTAATGGGCTTCGACGTTAGATTGTGAAATATGACGTCATCATCTTATAACATAACTTTTCATAGGAACTACAGATGCAGAATAAAATATCAGGCTAGTAGAGGACGTATCCAGAGCTCGTTAACTAACAAAACTAGAATATATGTACGAGCATGTAGATTGTAATCTCTGAAAAAGTATTCAAAAAATGTTGATTTCTCAAATCTAAGGCAGTGTTATCAGGCCAACATCGGTACGCAGCTATGTCAGTTACTTCTGCTTGTAACAATAATGTAACTAGTTTAGAAGCACATCTTAAATGTGAAAGTTGAACTTATTAGCCTGAATTATTGAAGAGCTTACATGGTGATGCTGTTCATTAATAACCTTTGTTCGTCATTAACATATTGTTACATTCTATTGTTGTATGTAGGATTGAAATAATTGCAGAATGATTTGCTGGTGTGGAGCCGGTATTTGTAAATTATACAGTGGCGTGGGTTGAATTTTATAAATAGAGTCAAATTGGAGAAGAAGAGGAAGCTTCGGTTGCAACTTGAATATACTCTAAAATGATGATAGAAACCATCACGAGTACGAGTCGCAGACTATTAACCTTACCAAAATAAACTTTTGCTTAGGAGCCTGGGGTTCATTCTTCTACGCTTTATTTCTATTTGACTTCTTCTACATCCCAGCGTTAATCCCAGTCGCATTCAAAGCTTCCCAACTTAGATTCTGGGGTCCGCTTTACTAGTCTAATTGCGGATTTGTCTGCATAAAGCGATTGCCATCTGACCTCCATAACATAATGGCAATATCGAAGCATTGTAGTTAGACCATTTGTTGGACTTTTTAGAGCTCGAACTACCCGTAACGACTGCCATAGATTTTTTTTTCCCCCGCGAGCAAGGTGAAGAGCTTCACCTCTCTCACCCTCAGGGCTGCCACAAGCTCCCGCCTCGGCGTCTCCCACGCTGGACACTCGGTGAGCGTGTGCAGCCCCGAGTCCTCGCTCGCGTCGCAGTAATGGCACTCGAGCGTTCCATTAGATGCAGATACCGTCCGAAGTTCCCGTGTCCTGTAATGGCGAATGTAGGCTACCGTGTGGCCTCTCTAGCCACTTCCCCATGATGGGTCTTATCGCCACAATGGCGGCGTGCCCTGCGCGTGGTTGCTCCAGTCTCACTTTAGTGTGCGGGCGATATCGGTTTAGGACTGCAGGCCGCCGGACAGATACGAAACTGCGAGCGGACTGCTAGTGAGTGGGCGCCTTAAGCAGAGAGGAAAGCCTGCGCCAGAGCATCGCTCGAAGATCAAGAGGTGCATACTATCACATTAAAATTACACGTTCATTTTTAATCTATTAATGATTACGTAAATTTAGTGTGAGAACTAGGCTAGGTGGCCATTTCTTGATTACTTCGAAATTTAAATGATTCGTAGGAGAACAGGTTTTGTATTATCTGCAACAAAAAATCTTTGAAAATAAGACTGATTACATTAATTATGTTCTTTTTATTATGATTATCTTATTTTTTAGGTATTAACCCAAGATTGAACATTTCCGTATTTTTCTTCGTGACTAAATACCTACCTAGGATTTAGATATAATCTTTAACATTATACAGGATATCTAATATCTTTCTACATCTAAATTAATATAATGACGATTTAAATTATCAAATATCAGCCATTTAAATTTAATTTCTTTGGATATGACTAAATACGTAACATGATATGGGCATAAATTAGAAAGGATGTATTTTTTAAATCATTGATAGAAAGAGTACCTATCTCACCTGATGGTGAGCGATCTTGTGACGGAGGTAGGACGCTCTTGCCTGAAAGAAACCTTCACATTGTAGAAATAAAGACATGGGAACAGCCACTTTCATAAGTACATATACCGACACAATAAATTTAAGTTTTGTGAAAATTACGATATTACTTTACAACGAATAATTGCGAGTATTAAGTGTCTAATTATTTGAGCAGTTTAGTGGTATCGCGTGGCTAAACATTGGTTATTGTAAATAAATTATTGGTTGGGTCGAGTCTGTTACATCTGTCACAATTACAGGCGCGCGCGCAGGTGCATGGCGCGGCCGCTGAGGTGCGGGCGCACTCCTTCACATCACATTTACATAAAACGAAATCGCCCCGTGGACGATACGCCACGGAATTCTGAATATCCATAAACGTAGCTGCCAGCATAGCAAGGGCCATACTTAAAAACAAAATTAAAGGGGATAGCCGTACGATAATATGAATTAAAAATAATAAAACAAAAAAATAGGAGTCACGGATCGCCTCGAGTAAGTTTTTTTCGAGTTTTTTAACCGATGCCCGCGAACAGAGTTCGGCCGATATCTCCTGACAATATCTTTGACGAGCTTTTTATGCGGCATTATTTTTAAATGAACAGATTATAAATGGTTGTTTGGCGATTTAACGCCCAATCTAATTAGGCAAATGATATGTGTTTTCTGGCGAAGATCGAGACGGGATAGCGGTTATCTATTAGTTGATTGATTTATCATAGCATGTTGCTATGATGATTATTATTTCAATCAAAAGACCAAAGATTTTGTCATGATGAGTTAGGGGACATATTAAAATGATTCACGTTCTTAAATCGTCTATACCAAAATAAATAGTTAGAATATGTTTTAGATAATTGCTGTAATTATAAGTAATAGTAGGCAGTTGGGTTGGGGGACTATGTTCTTTGGGGGTTCTAGCCAACATTACGTGCATACTTTACGGGAGCAACCGCCATCTGACTCCCACCCCAAGGGGACAGGGTCGGGAAAAGATTATAAATGGTTGTTTGGCGTTTTAACGCTCAATCTAATTAGGCAAATGATATGTATTTTCTGGCGAAGATAGAGCCGTGATCGCTATCACGGCTATTGTTATCTGGGGACAGGGTCGGCAACACGAGTGTGACTCCCTTGGTGTTGCACATGTCCATAGGCCACGGTTACCACTTTCCATCAGGTGGGGCGTGTACTGGCCTGTCTAGTATAAAAAGAAATAATATAATAAGGAGAGCAGTTTTAATCGTAGTGTATTTGTCAGTGTAGGTAATGTATTTATATAGATAGGTTTAATGGAAGACTTCTACAAATCGAGCAGGTATAATGTTAAAAGCAATTATATTAGAGATACGTGAATCACTAGCGTATGCATTACATTGCCGACGGGAAACCACTCCTAACACTAGCAAATTTAGCTTAGCTGGAGGGGTTAGAGGGAATATTAGTGATTTCTGTTATTAAAAAAAAGAAAATATAAAAAAGAAAAAATGGAAAAGAAAGAAGATAAAGAAAAAAGAAAAAGATAATGTTTAAGAAAAAATAAAAACGAAAAAAATAAAAAAAGAAAGCAAGAAAAAGATAGAAAAGATGTAGCAATGCACAGTGATAGCAAAATAATTGCACTAAAAGTATTTTTACTACTAAACAACAATCGTGCATACAGCTCTTTTGGAAAAGTTCAGATGAAAGAGGTCTTTAGGTTAGTAGATAAACAACCTATGAGTAGCGACGGTGTTATTCCAATACATAAAAGTTTAATGAATTGAATCAAATTTTCAAGCATTTAGTATGTTAACTCTTCAAATCGAATAAGATAGGGAAGGGAAAGTCGCGGGTTCGAATCCCCCTTGAACCCATACAATTTTAGGGTTCCGTAGCCAGTTGGCAAAAAACTAATCCCTTATGGATTCATCATATCTGTATTTCTGTCTGTCCGTCCGTATGAAACTATAAGAACTGTTCTGTTAAAACTTGGTAAGTAGATGTATTTTGTGAACCGCATTAAGATTTTCACACAAAAATAGCAAAAAATACCTACAATAAATCTTAGGGTTCCCCATACATAGAACTGAAATTAAATTCTTTTTGTTTTCATCAAACCCATACGTGTGTGGTTTTATATATAGGTCTTCGAAAATGATACTGAGGTTGCTCATAATCATCATTTTTGGTAGGCAAAGTGATTTCATGTCATATAAAAAAGTAATGTTATTAAAGTTAACGAAACTTGTTACAAAAAAAAGACGGGTTGCACTCTGGGAGTGCCGGCAGAAGTGAAAACATTTTCTTTTTTTCTTTCTTCGTTATATACATAGAAAAAGATAAAAAAGAACATACCATACCATACCTATAATATAGCGCTAATCATAGAACCTATCACTTATTTTCTGCTAATTTTCTGTCAGAAGAAATTAATAAATTATGAAAAGAAAAAATAATCACAAAAATTAATAAATTACAGAAAGAAAAAATAATCATAAAACGTAATAAATTACAAAAAGAAAAAATAATCACAAAAAGTTTCAGAAGGCCAGGTGGTTTGAACCCGATACTATCTGAAACTATGAGGACTTACAGTCGAAGTGCTTACCGTTTAAGCTACGACGTTATCTATAATAAGTTGCAAAATAGATAGTTTGTACCTAATATTGTATGACGTCAGTCGTCGGTTACGGTTCAAAGGTCAACTAATCCTGACGCTTCCTTAACATTTTACACCCATCCAACGCCGCTAAAGAAGTTTTCACTTCAAAAACTTCTGCCGGTAGTATACCTTGAACGAATCAAAGGATTTTTGTCTATTCATAGTATATTGTAATTTATTTGGTTCACTTTTTACATATCACAATTAGGTTACAATTACGCCCACAGTCCTTAAACTCGGTCCCTCAAGTCGTTTCTCTTCTACAGCTATAAGCACCTGATAAAGTTCTGATTTCCATTAGATTTCACGAGTTGTGGGTCTCAAGCCTGTTATATCCATGCATCTGCCTTACAGGTGCGTTCACCTGTAATGACGAGTTACCTATTTGTTTGTATAAACTTTATGCCATAATTTATTCTGGCATACTTTTACTTTCCTCAATGATTACGCAAAATATTAATTCTATATACATTTAAAGGCATATTTTTTACAATCACTGTAGTTAGCATACACTTAATAATTTAGAAGGCAATTATGCTAAAGATATGTGTAATTATGCTAAAGTATAATAAATGCCACCGGTACCGGGTAACGGTATGAGGGGTAGACCCAAGAAGTTCACGTTTGATGTTGTATAGAAGATTTACAGAAAATACAACAAGAATACCAATAAATGGTTGAAATGGAGGGATTGGAAAAGCGGAAAGCTATCTCCCTTTTGGATTGGGTCTCTGGTCTGCCACCGTCAGTGTGGGTGTCAGTTATCGCGTCTAAGCCTGTTTGTTCTCAAGCGTTAGTCTGGGTATGGGTATTTGAATTGGTCTGATCGTACCTCGGAGCGCACGTTAAGCCATCGGTCCCGGTTGCCATACGAACATATGCCAGTCGTTACAGGTAGTTGAAGCCCTAAAATGTTCAACAACTGGTCTAACTGCAATACTTCGATATCGCTAATGGGTTGTGAAGGTCAGATAGCAGCTTCAGCGAAAATATCGAAGTTCAGCCAAATCCGCAGTTAGACTGGAAAAAGCGGACCCCAGACTCCGAGGTAAAAGCTTCGAATGCGACTGGGATTTGCGCCGAGATGAAGAAAAAAAAGACGGGTTGCACTCTGGGAGTGCCGGCAGAAGTGAAAACTTTTTCTTTCTTTCGTTATATACATAGAAAAAGATAAAAAAAACATACCATACCATACCATACCTATAATACAGCGTCAATCATAGAACCTATCACTAATTTTCTATCAGAAGAAATTAATAAATTACAAAAAGATAAAATAATCACAAAAAGTAATAAATTACAAAAAGAAAAAATAATCACAAAAAGTGTCAGAACCCCAGGTTTGAACCCGGTACTATCTGAAACCATAAGGACTTACAGTCGAAGCGTTTACCGCTAAGCTGCGAAGCTATTTATCGTATATTGCAAAATAGATAGTCTATAGCTAATGTTGTATGACGTCAGTCGTCGGTTACGGTCCAAAGGTCAAACGATCCTGACGCAAGTTAAACATTTTTTACCCATCCAACGCCGCTAAAGAAGTTTTCACTTCAAAAAGAACTTGTACTTAACTGCGATATGCTATTGGGACTTTACCTCACTCTATCCCACACCGAACACATCTCACTGCCTTCTTGGTAATAGTTGGATCAAATTATCAAAGGGTAGGTGTAGCAAAAGAAATGAAAACGGCAGGCTTTTTTGTGGACGTTCGACCCCACCAGACCCTTAGAGCCACGTCATTTTCATCAGCAGTCAGCAGATGTACCGCCCTGCTAATTGACGGTCGAAATTTTGACGCAGTCTTCCTTGTGTGGTTGGGAAGTCAGAAAACAGTCGCTCCTATAAAGTTATTTATTACTTAGTACTACAGTAGGTACTTACTACCACTGCGACTACAGTACTAGTATAGTTTTTTTGCAACCTATTTAAATACTATATTTGCCGGCTTAGTAAGACACACCTGGTAAAGTCCATTTTTCTACTGGCTCATTCATCAATATGCCCACAATTTCAATTAGAAACCTGCTAAATGCTGATAGCAATTATTTCACACAAAGGTTAATAGTACATTATGGAACAAGCGTGTAAAGTTGGTGATTACCGCTGAGGAACCATTGAAACCCGAGCCGCTAGGTGAGGAGCTTAAAAGAGTCGAGGGCAGTAATCATAAATACACACGTGTATTATACTAGGGTTTTCAGCACTCTTGTGAATAAAGAAACTTTCCATAACGTTAAGGGCTTCACGTCAATCACATTATATATCGGACGTTGTACAACATAAATCAATTTATTCATAACTAGTACTTGTAGAAATTTTAATGAATAATTAACGATAATTTCAAAAGGAATTTGTTTTCCTATGCACGCGCATTTCGATCGGCCATAGACTGAAAGAGGTTACTTTTTACTTATTACGAACTAAATGAGCAATTTAAAGTGTTTGCAGAGAAAACAAAAGTTATTAGTTAATTGAGTGACAGTTTTGTTTTTTAAACATGTACAAGTTGAAATTATCTATTTAAATACGAAGTTTGCAGGAAATAAGTATGTAATTAATATTAATTTAATTGACATAATATAAATTTATTTGTATTATTGAACATGACCTTTTTTGTATCGAAATTTTATAAAAAAAAGCAACTCAAACAGTAAAAATTTAAAAAAATCTATAAATCACTTGCAATGAAAACGTCACAATTTGATTACAGGTGTATAATTATATGGCTAATTGCGATGAATTTAAATCCACTTTATGAGCAAGTGTGTTGAAAAATACATTAAATTATTTATTGGTTTTATATGTTATACTTACTAGTTGTAATAGGTACCCTGTATGTAATACACTGTGATACCGACTCCGTTCCCCGGATGTATCAGCATTATGATAGAGCCTATTATCTGAAAAAAAAATGTTAAGGTAGGGAGAAGGTACTAAGTCTTTATATGAGAACTAGAAAGTGGTTCGCCTGATGTCGGAATGGCCGATCGTTATATTTCTTTGAGTAGGTACCTAGTAAAATTCCACTAACAATCTTTTTTTTTTGTACACAGGTAAATCTCGTTTGGTCCAGCCAAAATAAAGGGTTAGAGTTAGGTCAGTTATAGCACCCAGCCGAATCTTTTATAACACCTTATTACACATGTATAATCTGTTATCCTATTAGGTTTCAATTATTTAAAACAGGTATTGATCATATTATACAAATGAAGTTGTCATGAAGGTAGTTGTCTATATCAAAGTTATGAATCTGAAGTCTACGAATGAGAGTAACATAAGATAAGATATCAATAATAATGCAATGAAATTGAAGATATAGGTGGTACTCATATAATATGAGTAGAGTTAACGTAAAAACTGTGAAAGATTCAGTGGGAGCTGAGGCTTCAGCCAACATCATAATTTAACATCGTAAAAACTCACGTCTTAATAAATAAATCAACGTATTTTTTCACCGTCCATAATTTAAGGAGTTGAGGCGGGAAATCGGATGGAAGTCGAGGGCGAAACTTTTAAAAAAGGAAACTGCTCTTGCGGCGATAGATCGGACCGCCATTGGCGGGCCTGGCGGGGGCGGGAAGCTGCCTGCGCGCGATTGGTCCGCCGCCAACGCACCGTGTAGGCGCGTTCATCTCGAGACACGAACAAATAGATTTTTTTAACAAAAGCAATTTTCCTATTCTTCTTGTTGTGGCTCCGTTTCTGTAGTTTGTTTTTGCTCGGGAACGTTTTGTATTGTTCACAGTGGTCGCGACAATCCACTGCCGGTTAATTCTCAATGATATTAACAAGTCGACTTCTCTACGTATTGTTCTACGGTCGCATGCAAATTTTTTGCAAAAACTAGCAATTGTTATGAACAAATAAACACGGAGGCGTGTTGTAACTGCTGGTTATAGCAACGTTTGTATAATAATGTTAATTACTTATGATAGATACCACGCATTGTTAACTACAATAGGCTTCAAATCTCGCAATCGTCTGAATATTTCTTGCTGTAAAAGATAACATTACTTTTAAGTAAGGCCTCATTATATATCTTATCTATATTAGTAGTTGTCTAGCAGTTAAATACTAATTGTTTTCAAGCGGCGTATACTTTATGAGACTTATACATAAGGAAAACTTTAATGAGAATAAGAATGAGTTTTCTTATCTTAACATTTATATAATTACATTCGGACTTACATACCACCAAATTTTACAAATATTATAGCATCTTTTATCGATCCATCTGCAAACTTTATCACTTTTCCACCACTGCAGTACAATCCCTAATAGAGGCATAGAATTAAAAAACGTATACTATCTACTATTTTTTTTTACAACTACCGCTATTCGAAAATTCCCTGCAGCTTTAAATTACTCGCAGAAGTCGATTCGATATACCTCTCTTACGCATGAAAAGTTCTGGCAACTCAATCATAAAACTAAGGAGTTCTAACTCCCTGTCTCTGTATTCCCGGAAAACTTAAACCTGAGGGAACCTTCAGCTATCGCAACAATAGTATCTTGTTAGGTATCTTTTTTCATTGTAGACCATAATATAATCATCATTTATAAGCATGTGAGTGATTCATTGTTTTGATACCACACACCTTTAGTTCGGACAATAATACAATTTAAATAAATAAAACAGTTTGATTTGTTCTTAATACCTTAGTTCATTTTGAAGACATTTCTGACGTTGACTGTACCTACAAATCCAGAAAAGATCCCAATATCCTGGACTAGCCCTGTGATGATTATGATCTACCAATAGCTTTTACATTTCTTACTATTGTTTCCTATTGTACCTATCCCACTTAAAGAAATATGAAAGTCGTGTTTCATACTTATACATAAACTTTACAACTTTGTAAAATATTCATTAGGTGAAATGCAGTCGTGCTGCGCAAGAGTGGAATAATAAATATCTAGATGGATATCTTAATATTTTAATCTATATCAGTTCAAACGTGTTCAGAATTTGTTCAAAAATGGGATCTTTGTTTTAAATCTTACCTCACGAACTAGGACTTACCCAAAACTCTAACCCTCTCACTTGATATCGACTTTCATCTTCTTCAGCATCATGTCAGTTGCATCTGAGGCTTTGACCTTGGAGCTCGCGACTGACTGACTTCTTCTTCTTCTCCTTTAGGTATGGCCACAGAATAGATAATAGTAGTATGGCTTATTATACTGCTATACACTACCTTATCGTCTACAGGGCGGTTGCGGTGATAATTATGACATTGTGAAGTGAAAATGTTATATCAATCAATACGTCAAAAAAAAAAATAGATTGGCATTGTGTAATTATGGCTGGAATCCGTGGCTACACACTAACTGAATGAAGTATAGTTGTAGTGTTTACACTTGTACTACTAGTTTACATTTAGTTAAATGTAAACAATCTTGATGTATCTTTTTAATATGTTTTATTTGAAAACTCAGTTTGTTGGTCATTTTCTGTGTAGAAACTCATTTTAAAGGCTGAAAACCGAAATTGAACCACAAGTTAGTCGTCAGTTAGTTATGTTAATTTATTTGTTTAATATGTGATTTTATAAAAAGTCGCTCCAAGATTTTTTAACTTTAGTTAAGTACCTAACAGAATGAAGTAGGTATAGGTATAACTAGTCCCATTACAGTTATCTATTCCAAAGTCGCGGACGCATGAGTCAAGCGCACCCGAATCCATCCGAGATATTCCGAGATTGCGGCCATTTTTCGTCCAAATTGCGCCCTTTGTTATGCAAAGAGCGGAGGCGCCGTGTGCGGGCACACAATCGCTCGTTTGTGCCCCGCGCCCGTGTGACACGGCCTTATCGCCCATCGCCACCGCCCGCCACCGCCTTCCACTGCACTTTTTACAATCACCACAGTGACTGATTAGAATATTTCATCAGTTTGTCTAGTCCTACTTTTTTAATTACACATTTAAATTCTTCCTGGGGGGTCGTATAATAAAAAATCGATATTTTTTATGAAATAAAAATGATCCATTGTGTGTTATCTGTCCACTGTGTGTTATCTGTCCACTGTGTTAAAATAACGTAAAAATGTAAATGGTAATATATAATGACGTAAGTGACTTCTGACTCTAACCTACTAAAACCGTAGGCCGCGTAGTCTCGGATCTCATAATTACTTGGTACCTACGTATGCAGAGATATATTTGTTAACACTGAGTCATGCCGATCAATCAAATTAACCAACCAACCAAATTAAATCAAGATCCGTTCATCCGTTTTCAAAGAGCAAGTAAGAGTAACATGCGACCCTGCATCTCTTATTTTGGTTGAACTTTTCGATAGGAAGTCTAACTTAACTACTTGGCTAACCTTAAAAAGTATTTTCAGCCCACCATCTCGGAAACAGTATTTTTACTCTTCGATATTTGAGTGGAAAAGTCGTTTTTATCCACCAGAGGAGAAAAGTATTTTTTATTATTTTGATTC
Organism: Eilema caniola; assembly: GCA_949126895.1. Lineage (NCBI taxonomy): Eukaryota > Metazoa > Arthropoda > Insecta > Lepidoptera > Erebidae > Eilema > Eilema caniola. The sequence goes on from OX421467.1 coordinate 16,952,842, forward strand.
ATGCTAAGGTCACGGTAATACTATCTAGGTATACAGTATTGTAACTTCATATAAACGGACGAAGCACGAGCCATACCTACGAGCCTCGATCTCAGCATGCGCTCGGCACGCAACCAGTCGCGACTGTGTCGAAGAGACGGATGGATGGTGTGTCGGTTTTAATCACTTCATATATGATTATATATATAATCATATATGAAGTGATGATTCTTTAGAATATACATAAAAAATTAAGGAACCATTCCGAACTTCATTTAAAACAAAACATATGAATTGTAAAGTAGCTAAAGGTACTAATAACCAAGTAAAAGACATTCCTTTTTCTCCTTCTTGTCCATGTTTCCCAAAACCATTTTTTAAATATAATCAATAATGCATTTCGTACGTCTTAGTCGAGGCGCAAACATGGTTCGATCGCAAATTTAAATTACCGATTTGTTATTATCACAAACATAAACATGTTTTTTATTTTTTTGGACTAATTCAATATTTTTCCTATCCCATATAACATGGTGTTTAATCAAATCTAACAATAAAGAAACAATATGCATTTTTATTGAACACTTACCTATTCCATTCATAAGATACCTATCTAATTTGTTTAAGTAAAAAATATATAGGCAGGTACATATTTACAATCACAAAACTAGATAGAAAACTAAAGCTGAAGACGTAATTAAAATACAGTAGATGGGCAGCCCTATCGCATGTTTACGTATCAAAGAATCAATCAAAGAATCAATTTCGTTTATTCAGTTTAGGCACATAAAGAGCACATATGAACGTCAAAAATTTTACAGTTATGTCAAGAAATTACCAATATAATATTAAATTAAGTAAATAAATCATTTGAAAATGATTCTTTCGCTGGTTCGGTAAGTTGGTTCTACTGAGAAGAGACCAGCAAGAAACTCAGTGAACAATATTATAGTTTCTTTTTTTTTTAACCATTTGTTATTTTCTTTTTTAATAGATTTATATTGTGCGAGCAAGCAAAAAGATTAGGATGACCATGCATTTTTATCAATGAGGTATTCGTTTACTTTGTAATATCCTTTTATCATTAAAGACTTTTTTACTTCGATTTTAAACTTATTTAGTGGCATGTCAACCAAATCTTGAGGAATTTTATTAAACATTTTAATACTGATACCTACAAATGAATTACCAACCTTTTGAAGTCTGAGTTTTGGCACTACAAGTTTATTTTATTTTCTAGTATTATAATTGTGTACGTCAGAGCTTTTTTTAAGAGATCTAGGTTCTTACGTACATATAAAACATTATCGTAAATGTATTGGCATGCAACTGTTAAAATATTAATTTCTTTAAATAGTTCTCTCAGCGAGTCACGGGGTCTGAGGCTATAGATTGCTCATATCGCTCGTTTCTGTAATATGAAAATAGTCTCAATATCAGCAGCTGAGCCCACAGCATCAGACCATACGACATAAGGCTATGAAAGTAGCTAAAATAAACTAATCGTGCCGTTTCCTCATCGGTATCGCGCGGCTGTAGGCACTTATTTCATAAAAAAGGCCGAGTTATAATACTGTATGGATAGTTTTACCGTGCTAAGGTGCTTTGACCATGCTGCCTTGTCATCAGTTTATTATGTTTATCTTAACTAGAATTATTGTTGATGATGACGAATTGATGATGATGATGAGTTGATGATGGTAATGCGTGTTAGTATGGTAATCGATGTTGACGATGTTGATGATAATGATAATGATGACGATCAATGAGATGATTGCTGCCTTGGTAATGTGGTGAAGAATTTACTAGGGCTTTGTAGGGACATTTGGAACCAACACGAAAAGTCAACATTCACTATAATATGCCACTTTTCTACTCTTATGTGCGTTGTCCAAGACTTTATGAGTAAAAATCCAGTATTTTTATAAATAAAATCTCGTTTTCGAAAAATACTTAAAATAATACCGCGATGCACCCTTCTTCCCTCACTCTTTGTGAATTCAAAACATCATTAAACCTAATTACTTTTACCTCCATGGTGTTGATTTATCAAACAACTTTTTTGAATTTGTTAAAAACTCAGCTTAGTACTATTCATTATTCTGTGACTCAGCCTCGAAACCTCCTTGGGGTATTTTTTTATGTGCTTTGCACGCGCCATTTTATCATTTCCTCGCTGAGATGGGATCAAAAGTTACGTTGCATTCGAGTGCAAACATTTTTCACATCGTGCTCGCATGTTTCCCTCGCTAACGCTCAGGATTCAAATTTTTAAATAATAGAATCCTTCGCTTGCGCGGTTATCAATCAAATCAAAATCACAATAGTTACCACAATTGTTATATTTACATAAATTAACAATATCTATGATAATGCGAAGTTCAAGCCGATCTTCTTCATCCTAGCGTTAATCCCAGTCGCATCCGAAACTATCAACTTGAGGTCTGGGGTCCTCTTTTACCAGTCCAACTTGGCTAATTCAGCTTGGCAACTTTGTTATTTTTCGTGAAGCGATTGCCATCTGACCTCCACACAAAAGGCGATATCGAAGCACTGCAGTTAGACCAGTTGTTGGACTTTTGAGGGCTCCAACTACCCGTAACGACTGCCAAAGATGTTTGTATGGCAACCGTGACCGACGGCTTCACGTGCTCTCCGAGGCACAACCAGATCAATGAAAATACCCGAAAGGATCGTACCCGCGCCTCCTGGAGGTTGTCGAAAAGTTTAAAGTAAAGCGAAGTTTAAGCCTATGAGTTGTAGATAATTGTTCTATTTAAAAACTTCTGAAACAGATACATCAAAACAAAGGTTCGATCATTCATTTCATGCAGCCAAGTAATCTACGGAATGGGACATCATTGATTTTCCTACATTACTAATTGCGATAGCAAAACAACTACCAAAATACTGATGCACCCTAATAACAAGTCTTCGGAAACCAGTACCTTAAAGCTATAAAAATAAGACTTAAAATGAATTTTAAAAATTCAAAGAACGTATTCAATATACTTTAAACCATTCGGTTTGTGTTATCTGTGATCGTGCCAATGCATCATATTTGCCGCGTGTTTCGTCACAGATCGCCATCACGCCGATAATGAAGCGAACACATTAAAAATATTAGCTGCAGACTCACCGAGCCCTATATTCGTCATTGTACGAATAAATTATTTATTGAACCTACAGATATTACGTCAATTAATTTCTCTATTGAAAGCAATGCATCAATTTCTATTAAAATTTAATGCTTTAATCTGTTTATTCTATACTAGTAATTCGGCCCGGTTTCGTACGGCAAAGTTGAGTACTGAAGTAGGAGGGGAGATTTTATGAGTCTAATACGGAACAACGCCGCTAAAGAAGTGAAAACTTCTTTAGCGGCGTTGGATGGGTAAAAATTGTTAATCTCGTGCGTCAGGATCACTTGACCTTTGACCCGTAACCGATGACTTTGTAGGACGACATGACGTCATACAACATTCCTAGCTACAGAGTGTTTATTTTGCTAGGTGCGCTAAGAAGCTTCATAGCTTAGCGGTAAGCGCTTCGACTGTAAGTCCTTATGGTTTCAGATAGTACCGGGTTCAAACCTGGGCATCTGACACTTTTTGTGATTATTTTTTAATTTCTTCTGACAGAAAATTAGCAGAAAATTATTGATACCATAGAACCTCTATGATTGGCGCTATATTATAGGTATGGTATGGTATGTTCTTTTTATCTTTTTCTCTGTATATAACGAAGAAAGAAAGAAAGAAAAAATTTTCACTTCTGCCGGCACTCCCGGATTGGAACCCCTTTTTTAACATCTTCCGAAATAATCATCTTCATTAAAAGAAAATGCTTTAAAGAAACCAGAAAAACATCTACATGCAATTATACATATACTCACGCCTGTAAATCCCGAACGAGTAGGCAGAAATGTATTAATACCCATCTTTCGCCAACTATTCTTTTAGGCCCCATATATTTTCGTTGAGCGTGCACTTAGTCATGGGCTGTATATTTACTGTCAGATGGACCAGCAGCCCTATCCCTTAGCCGCCTTCTACGACATCCACAGGAAGAGGTGGGGTGGCTCTGGTCTATTCCACCGTGAACCAACACGGCTTTGGGATGAAAATTCCATAATATTTGAGTTTATCGCGTACAGACATGTAGATGCGATGAGGAGCTTTGTTTTATTCATAAAATGTGTTATAAATTCACTCCATGTTGTACTGACTAGCTGCCGTGGTTTCACCTGTTGTACTTGGTTCTATTGGACAGCAGCTTTTTGCTTTTTGTCTTAGAAATGATGTTTAATAGCCTATATAACCTTTCTCAATAATTGAGCTATTAGTGCAAAATATATTATAAATAAATAATATATTTTTCGAATCGCACTCTGATCAGCCCCTCTAGACAAGTAACAATTCGCTAACCGGCGTTTGATGGAATAGAATGACGTATTTGACATGCGTTAACGACTGTCATATACGTCAAATCCCATATATTCGTCATTCTATTCCACCAAACGCCAGCTAGCGAATTGCCACTTGTTTAGAGGGGCAGACATCATCTTACCGTTATTTTTGATCACATCCAAGGATTCCAACTCGAAATCCGCAGTCCTTCCGCGTCCGTCAGAAAGTCTTGAATACCTCTTGAGCTACCAGGGCCCAGTGGAAGTGGCATGACTAGACATTTTGTTGGTCGTGAAACGTGACCGCACCAACGAAGGTGACTCTCCTCAAAGTGTAGTTTTGAAGATTTATGCGTTCAAACAAACATACTTCACTTTTATTATTAGTAAGTAATGTAAGTCGGCATGCTTTAAGTGGTAAGAAAAAGTACCTACGTACTTATCGCATGTTTAATTTATGTGCATTTTTATGGTAATGAAGGGAATGAGGAATATATTTCGCATAAATTGGTATAACGAATTTTATAAGCTTTAAGGTAATTTATAAGGACCGGCTTAATCCATCCGTCAAATTTGAATTTTGGCAACATGTGTATACTATACCTACTTAATTAAGCTGTCCCTGATAGAAAGAAAACATTTCATATTATGAACCTACAATTTCTTAGTCTCTGTTTATTTTTCAAGGTGATAGGGCCCCATTAAGGGCCCAGATCATTCACACCTCTTACTGGAACATCAACAGAACATCTACCAAACAAAGGACGATGCACTGACACAGGCTTTCTTCTTGGATCAGGGTGTCGTCCGCTGCAGTCATTCTCGTGAAGGCGAGAATGTCTGCAAATAATTGCAGTGAGCCGGAACCTGCGACCTCCGACGTTGTAGCCGCGGTCGGAGTTGGCCTCAGGTGGTTTTCGTCAAGGCAGGAGGCAACGGACGAGGCACCTTGCTAAAGAGGTGAGAGGTATTTTTCACCACTTTTTCAATATGGGTATTAGATGAAAACGCTTTACTAGTAGTATACTATGACAATTTCAAATCCAAGGTGACCGCCATCACAAAATGTATTTTACCATACGTAATACATTTTTTACAACTCCCTAGATATGGGTGTCAAATTAAAGGGCTTGACTAGTAGATCAATTTAAAAAATATAAATCAAGATAAAAAGATTTCTGTTTTCATTACCTTTTTTCTATAAAATTTTATAATTTTATTGAAAATTTGACTTCCTTGATTTGCTCAAACACACAGGTAGGTACGTAGTTGCAACTGAAGCTAATAAAAGCGTGTGAATATAACTTCTATTGCGAATCAATAAAAACCCTAGCAGATGCATGAAAGAAGACCAGACCAAGATCACGTGAGATTACATGCCGACGTATCGAACATACCCGGTTTTTACTCCAAGCCCGCCTTCACATGAACAAAATGCATTCCTTGAGCATAAATTTAAATTTGCAGTGTTATCGAAATAGTTGCAGAATTTATGAGCACAGAGAAATGTAAGGAATGAATTATAGGAACGTTTGAAATGTTTAGTTGAAACACACGCATGTTATGTGTCTAATTGCATTCCGCGATTGTATTTACGTTGTAGTACCATTCTGTACCTGGGCTTAGGCGGTACTATGTACTTAGTATGTTTAGTCAAAAATTGTTTTTGAAAATTTATTGCGTTTGATTTAAGTACGTAATATTTTTTTTTATAAAAGACTGCGACGATTCGTGGTTTCGATACAAACTTGAGAATATGTTTTAGCAAATCTGTGGTTTTTTTTTATCACTGTTTTTACTTATTTCCACGGAAGAGACTCGCGCGTGGGCTTTCCTTTAGGGGTAGGAATTTCAGGTGACAAACTCTCTTATAAAATCACGTGATTGGTGTGTCAAAAATGATAAGCTTGCTTGATCCCCTAAATTGTTAACAACCAGAAAATCGCAGGATGGATGGTTAAAAAATAATAAGATCATTAGGTATGTACTTGTATGTTTGCAATATTTGAGGAGCTCTGCCAATTCCTTACAGATTCAATCGTTGTCTTCATCCAAAACTTGCTCTTTGTGAGCTGGGAGTCGGAACTTTTCGTCCGATTTTTTGGGTTGAGAAAAGTCTTAGGAGCCTACAACATGGGGACAACGCCAATACAAGGGAATAATTAGAACTGCAACTTTTCTGTGCAGCAGACTTGCAGCTAAAAATTAGTAATAACAAAGATCATTGTTTTAATAAAAAAAAATACTAACTTAGGTATTTTGGAAATGGTTCCTTGTAAGTATGTACGGTTCCTGTTAGTTTGGGTAAATTAAAAAACATATACGTAGACTTTTACAATTTTCTAGAACTTAAATAGCGTAAAATGAAACAAACCAAAAAATCCGTCTCTAATCTCATTAATCGAATATAAAATAAAACTATTTTTAGATAATTGAATCAACAAGATCGTTTTCCATCAACACTATTGCGGTCAGAAACCGCATACTGATCAAGTTGATGAAGTTGATCACGCGACAGCGTTTGTTGTTGCGGTGAAGACAACTGGCGGCAAATCATCGTTGACTACTGTTAATCGGTAATTTCCTATCCAAATTTAAATGACACGTGAATATTTTGAGGAACGTGCTACAAGGTTTCTTGTTTGGGTTCCATACCTTAATAGGAAAAAAATTAACCCCTTATACTGTCTGTCTGTAAAGACCTTTGTCTTCGAAATGCATGGAGGTATTAAGTTGAAATTCAGAGAAAATATCTAGTTCTGCAACGCCAGGAGGCTGCGAAACAATTAAACTTTTGAGTCAATAGATCAAAAGAGATCGCCATTTATGTAGCAAAATGCAAATACAAGGCTTTTTTTATATACCTATAGTATACGCCTCGCCATTTCACCATTATATAAACCGAGTGCCTCCACAAATACAAATTGTACGGGACCCTTCGGGCGCGCGCCCGACTCGAACTTGACCGGTTTATTGTTAGGTTTGTGTGTATGTGTTTTTTTTTCAAATTACTAAAGTGTCAATCAAACATGTGGTCTACCTTGTACCTAAATTACCTTCATTGATATGTGGTGCGTTCAGTGATGTGAAGGAGGGATTGTAAGCTACAATCCTGCTTTTAAGAGCGCATTCTTATTCAAGCGTAAGATATATAGGTACTTAATATAAATTATGGGTTATTAAAAAAATATTGTGTGCTGTATTGTATTTATTGGTAGAATTCATGTGCGATAGTACCGAGAGGATATAAAGGTAATACACCTAAGTGTCGAGCAATGTCCCTACACATTGCTTGCCATACCGTTGGACAATCGATACCACTCCAGCTAACCTCAGAACATAGTTCAGTCATCGTCAGAATGATCTTGACTGCATAGTCTCAAAAAGATTTTTACACCAAGGTATTAAGAATAAATCAAACTGTTTTATTGATTCAAATTGTTTTATCGTCCGAACTAAAAGTGTGTACTAAACATCAGAACAAACAGTCAACAGGAAGGAGGGAAAACCAAGGTAGGTATTAAGATCATTTTGTGTATTTTGCTAGTCAAGATCAATCTGATGCTGACTGTACTTATATGTAAATTTTTAATTTAAGTACCGCCTGTGTCGTAAAAAAATTCAAAATCAATTAATCGTTAACATGTCATTTCCTGTCAATTATAGTTTCGTACTTTATCACTATTATGATGACAGTTTATAGACTGAGAATGGTTGTCAACACCTGCCTCTGTCCTGTGACACTTATTGCATATATATTGAAACAAAGTTATCCAATAAACCGAACCCTTCGATTGTATACTCTGTGTCTATAAAAATAGAGTGGTGTATAAAAATTATAATTATATACCTATTTGTGTGGGTCACAAAATATATTTAGTACTTCAATGCCTATTATTAAGAGGTATATTGCTGGCTGAACTATATTGGTCGTCATTGTTGATTAAAATAATTATTGTTTTTAATTAATCAGACTGAGTTACGTGTTGATGGCATCGGAACTCGCCGGACTTTTTCCCGTATGTAAGGTTATCAAAGAAGGTTCAAGAAATATTTATAAATATCCTGGTTTTTTCATGTCTTGCGAAGTTTGACCGTGGTAAAGTATCTTTGTCAGTTTTTGACATCATTGCTTCATAAATAGAAAAGCTTTTGAACTTTTATACTAGATGCTTATGATCACAAGAATTTAAATAGTATATACCTCTGAATTATACATATTTAGTTTCATTTCAATACCAACAAAAGCCAATATGAAACCTTCTTAATGATCTAAATAAACAATGTCGTAACTTCTACTTCAACTTCTTTAAAATGGCCTCTGCAGCAAGTCGCCACAATTGTGCCAATGTTAAGTAAAATCCATACTAATATTATAAACGCGAAAGTCACTCTGTCTGTCTATCCATCTGTCTGTCCGCTTTCACGCCTAAACCATTGAAACGATTTTGATGAAATTTGGCTTAGCGGTAGCTTAAACCTTGAGGAAGGACATAGGCTATGTTTGGTCACGATAACCGACATCCACGCGGGCGGAGCCGCGGGCAAAAGCTAGTGTATTATAAAATTATTAATGGCGTAATGCCAGTGTCAAGTGTACGAGAGTCACGTTAGCCACGCCAGTAAATTTGTTTCTGTGTGTCCGCCCCTACGTGATTTAGGTGGACGATCAGGATGTGTGGTTGGATTTTAGGGATCACAATGTCGTAAAAGGTTTTTTTTTTATTATGATAATATATATAAATACTAGCTGTCGCCCGCGGCTCCGCCCGCGTGGATGTCGGTTATCGCGAATCGGGGTATGAAAAAAAGATGTTGGCCGATTCTCAGACCTACCCGATATGCCCACAAAATTTCATGAGAATCGGTCGAGCCGTTTCGGAGTAGTTTGGGAACGAAAACTGTGACACGAGAATTTTATATATTAGATAATATGTTCTGTGAACATATTAAATATGTTCTGTATAAATATCTGTGTTTGTTAGTGTCAGTATTTAGGAAGAATATAAAAAAGGAAGTCTCAATGCAATATTTCTGTTTCGTTGCAAACTATTCGTACATCGACCGTACCGTATACTGGTTACTAGGTGAGGTGAACTTGGGCCTTGAAGATCTTGATTATAACACTTGACCAATAGCTACTACCTTGCTACTACCGACTTGACGATTTAGTATTTTTCGTCAAGCATTGACGAAATAGAACAAGCGGCCGCTACGCAGGAGGCGCGGGTTCGATCCCCGCTCAGTGCAAATATTTGTATGCATGAATATGGGTATTTGCATTGGTCTGGCTGTTTCTATGTATAATATGTATGTATTTACAAAAAAAAAGTATCTAAGTATGTTTATCCGCATTCTAGATTCCATAACACAAGCTAGTTAGGCTATGCTTACCGTGGATCTAGATAGCGTTGTGTGAAATGTTGTGGAATATTTATTTATTTATATTTATTTATTTATGTGGAATATTTTAGAAAATCCCGCTCTATGAGTCGAAACAATAAAATTTTCAGACTTGACCAATGAAATGTATTAGGGTCGGAAAGAGTGAATTTCTCTGATGGAACTTGAATCCGCGATCAGTCCCTCTCGGTTCATTTGAATAGTTAACATACTAAGGCCCGTATTCTAGAATTCTGTTCTCTCGGTTTATCTGAGGGCAGATTGTATTGACAATCTATCAAATCTGTCAATGTGTCATTTTAGAGTACGGACCTAAATCCACCGTACACCCATTTCACCGCCTACCTATGAAGGTACTATGTGTGCGTTTATAGCCTTTATTCTATAATATTGATAGGTCTCACTACTTCTTACCCAGCAAATAAAAACAACATAAAATTAAGATGGCTAATGCTATTTATAACACTCACAAATTGTTCAACCTGTTTTGTGCAGACGGTTTTTGAGTCAGATAATAAGATTCTGTACCTTATAATTTGCCACAAGTACAAAAAATAATAAGTGTTTATGTTGACGGTACTGGTAGAGCGATTGCATCGTCTGCCTCACGCCCTAGTGCGACGCTGCGGTGACGTTTCGACTCAAAAGTTGCATTACAATCACACATTAATGAATTCACATATAACATCCATTAGATGGCTTTTGTAGGGTTCCGTACCTTAAAAGGAGACAACGGAACCCTTATAGGATCACTTTGTTGTCTGTCTATCTGTATGTTTGTCCGTCTGTCTGTCAAGTCTTATATCTCAGGAACGCGTGGGGAAATCAAATTGAAACTCATACAAAATAACGTCTTGACGTCTTGATTCTGTGAAAAAATCAAACTTCTAAATGGAGAAAATAAAAAGATACTGCCGTTTATGTAGCATAAATTTGTCCCTCTATCCAGTTTTGTTCGGCATCCTTAATCTGCTAGCCCGACTCGCACTTGACCGATTTTTTATTTGAACAGAACCCTTATATAAGTCTTCAGGCTTTCACGGCCGGCGTTGCATGTAGAATATATTGCTTCCGGGCTGTTTGGCCGTGGTCTATATGAAACTTGCGTTCCAGACGTTTCGTCGATCACTGCGGTCGACATTTTCAGTGGCGCAGGTCCGGGCGACGACGAGTTCGTCTGGAACGCAAGTTTCATATAGACCACGGCCAAACAGCCCGGAAGTAATACATTCTACACAGAACCCTTATACTTTTTCCAAAATAAATGTAGATTTAGTCACTCCTGCGAAAGTCTAGATAAACCAGTCAGGAGCTGCAATCTGCTAGCTTTAAAGCAACCGGGGCTAATTATTATTATTGATAATGGGCAGCAGTTTATTCAACTGTTATTGCCTAAGTATATCCTGTTATTCTCCACCAGCTTTCACTTGACCTTTAAATGATTTTCGAGTTTGTTCTTAAATTGATTTACATTTTGTGAAGATATTACGTCTTCTGGCAGTCTGTTCCATGCTTTAACAACTCTATTGCTTAAGAAGTGCTTATGAGGAGTATTATCTTCAAAGAGTGGAACTCAGCTTCAAGTGGTAACTTCTGAAATGTGTATTTTGTGACCTCTGAAATGTGTATTTTGGTTTCGAAGAAATAAATTGTCAAAGCCTTCTATAACGTAATGGCCATTTAAGATCTTGAATGTCTCAATTATATATCCACGTTCTCTACGTTTTCTGAGCGTTGTGAGTCCCAGAATTTCCAGTGACGATAATATGCATCTATCACGATACGTATTTTGGTTCATTACCCATTATAGTTACCCCATTCCTCGGCAAGACTCTCTACTTAAGCTAACGAATATTGTAAATGTATGGGAAGGTAGTTACAATTTATCAAAATTCATATCAAATTGGTTACGGGACGTACCGCTAACTTTTTGTAAGTGGCGATGTAAAGATATGGGACAATTATTCGATAGAATCGCGAATATTTGAAAGCGAAAACGTTCGTTTAACGTTAATTTTTGTACTTATTTGCATTGAAATTGTTTTTTTTTTTATGGTGGCGGCTCTGCGTCCGCCACACAAGCGTATACACGCATGCTCAGTGCGCATGTCCAATTAAAATGCGCAATACCACTTCATTATGCTAAATTTGTATTTCAGCCTGTGATAGGCAGTAAAGAGTAGGTAGCTTAGTGGTTAAGGAGACGGCCTTACGATCGAGAGGTCCCGGTTTCTATTCCTGGAAATTACACTATCGACGTGAACCTACTTCTAGCACAAGCAATTAAGTTTAGTTGGGAGGGGTTATTAGTAATTTTCGTTGCTAATATTCTTTAAAAAAAGCTTTAGAATGAGAATTAAAAAGTACAAACATACTTGGGTTCATTTGGATTTACCGCCTTCTTTAACCAACGTCATAAAACGGTTAAATAGATTTCAATGAATAGTTCACGATGCCTATATTAAAACAGTAGTTTTAAAAAATGTCCATCTGTCTTTCTTTCTGTTTGTTCCGGGTAATTTTCATAGTGGCTGAGCCGATGTCAGTGAGATTTTTACTTAGTTAATTTTCTTTCCGAAATGGTATAAACATTCGCGACAGCCTCTTCCGTTTATAACATAAGGTTGGTTCAATCGTTTATAGGCTAGTACCTGTCCATCCTATGGACCAAATCATTGTTTACTGCCTAAAAGAAAATAAAACTAATATTTCAAGCTGTCATAATTACCAACGACTTCTAATTAATCGATAACACTAATCGTAACACCAAGATACAGCTTCAGTTTTTGATGCAAGCAATTTCCGCACACGAATCAAAATAGATCGCACTATTGTTCAACTTCTACTTCCATTTCTTGTCTATACAAAACGTTTATATTGATTAAACCATTTTTCAAACAACCAACAAGGCAATTAAGCAACAGCAATAGGATTTTATTCAGATTCATCAAACCAATTCGAAATCATAATTGATCTGCCATGTAAAAAAATATAGAGGGCTGTTAGGAATGGAATAGGCGCCAAAAATACAAAACTAGAACGATGACTGGCCGAAACACTTGGAGCCGAAAGTCAATTAACGATCGCGGCCCGGGCACGTGGAACCGAACCGGCTGATAACTCAGAACAACCGAAAATATCAGACAAAAACCATGACTTCTGTTTATATCATGTAATATATTTGATTGGCTCTACGAAACAAAATATGGTTACATAATCGTACGAATCCTTTGAAGTCCTTGAACAAATTTCACTCAATTATGTGTATAGAAGAGGTCCAAACTTTGAGGTCGTACGGGTATGTGGCCACTAAAATTGATTTCAGCTTAACACATTCACTGCGGAGCTCAAATCGACGAACTTTCCTGTAGTGTGATAGGAGGCCCATATTCCTTTTATCTTTTTACCACTGCAAACGGGATCTTACCGTATTCAGTGCTTTACATGCATTTTATTTAATGAAGTCATAAAAAATCCTACATAAAATATTAATCAGTTTATAACTAAATAGTTATTCTATCTTAGTTTCAGTTCGCCCCAGGTCCTGAAGTCGAGAAAGCCCTGAAAATGGAAAAATGTTTTGGAGGCACATCGACCTTTCATTGTACTGAATTATATGGTAAAATCTGGTTACAGCTAGTGATGTAAATACAGTGACAAAAAAATTATCGATACTTGACATTAATATTATTTTGAAGATAAATGGTTTCGTGTTTTTGTACGACGTGCGGTCAGATTTGTACATTATCTAAAATTCAATTTTACTAGATACTTGATTCTTAGCACTAATTTTCGCTATACACGGCGATATTTTGGAATAGAAGTGTTTTCCACGATATCACTTAAAGGTTGAGAAATTGCTAAATCGATAATTAGAGTATGTAACGTCTATTCATGGGCTTCGTACATACAGCACTAGTTCATAGGTTACAAATCATAAATACAAACCAGTACGTTAGGGGGGGAAAATGCCCTCCCACGTTCCTTCCACGGCCCTTCATCTGCACTGAATGATATTTTTTTCTGGTACGGTAAGGGATCCATAGACCTCATACATGCTTTTTAGGCTTTTTGAGATCCAAGTCAAAATTACAATACATAAGTACGGGCCTGGTGCGGAGGCCATCATTTGTAGATTTCCTACAAGTTATGGCCTCCGCATCAGAGAGAAATCGCAGTATTTTTAGTTCGCACCGTGTGGAAGTACACGTAAGAGGCCTTTGTTCCCCCTACCGCAATGAACGTGTTGAGACCTACTAATTGACCAGGAATAATGCGCTACTTTGAATACATTTCTGAAAATATTACACGTTATTTCTATACGCAAAGGTGTACATTTTTGTTAACTCACTAGTACATTGTGTTATACAATCAAAATTCAAAATTCCTTACCGTGTCACCCAGGATTGTTACATATTTTTCGACACCCTTACTCAAAAATTGGTGTTTATCACATGGCTTTTACACTCATAAACTATGGTATTAAACACGTGTGCTTTTTTTTTTCTTGATCGCTCTAGTGTTTTATTTTATATTCCATCAAATTAAGTTGGTACCTCGCTGAAAGATATTATATGTATATGCATTCTATTTTTTCTTAACTTAACTGGGTTATAGTTTTATTTTTCAATCTCGAAAAAGTTTTGACTTAGATACGTTTCGTTTCAACATAAGACTAAAAATAACACTATTTTTGTAAAAAAAAGTAGTGTACTTATTACTAGTGTAACTTATTTAGTGTAATTAATAATTCAACGTGAAACAAATTTATAAATAAATTAAATTAGATTTTTTGCATTTTACGTTTTGGCTGTTTAGCGTAATTATTCGTGCCTACACTTCAATCTGCGCGCGCATAGCTTAGCTAGCAGAAAAAAAAATATCAGCGCGGAGTTTTTAACAAACTTTCCGTTTGTGCTATGAGCATTGTTTATTTAAGTACCTACGAATATTTTTTGATCAACAAGTTTAGAATGTCAATCTCTAGTATAGAAGAAGACCGATACGTTGATTTGACGCCGCCGCGCCGGAAATATTAAGTGTGGCACGAAATGCCAGTGATAGCCTTTTGCCTCCAATCCAGGGATAAGTACATGGCAGTTTATGAGATCTTCATTAAATATAAAATTTGTTCTTTTTTACTCGTAAGTGGGTCCAAAAAGTTCGTATGACACACGTGAGGTTTGGTCATTACACTCTCGGTTTCCTTGTGCAATATCACCTCGAGTGTAATGACCAACTTACCACACTTATATCATAAATAACTATTTTGGTTCTAAATTGCCTGTCTGTATTATTTATTTCTTCATAACAATTTTACAACAAAGTAAAAATACGAGTTAATAGGCATAATAACAAATTATTACTACATATTAAGCCTTTTATTTGTTATTTTGACAACTAACCGCTGTTAACTGTCAAAACAACAAATTAGTTTTGCAGTTAGCGTCTAATTGGTAATAGGTAGGTATAGTAATCATAAACAGAATTTTATAAAAAATAGCAAGTCTATTTATTACCTTACAATATTATTATTTAAACAACCGATACCTATATTTGAAACATCAACAGTTTATTTGGGTCTTCTTTCTCGAATCATCATTATAACAGTTTCGGGCATCTGAAATTCAGACCATTGGCACGCATGCAATTTCTACGGTGTCAAGGCAAAACTTCTTTGGTATTTTCACAAGCTTTCACATAAATTATGGAGTAGTCTTTCTTAATATAAAGTAGATTTTCTAACTAACGTAATTTTCGTTTTCTTTTATACATCAACACTATTAAGTAAGTTAAGTGCTTTTTTAAATAAATGAACATATTCTGATATTCAGCCCATTCATTCGTTCATTCCTGCATCTGTAATCTTTGCATATACTGGATAGAATTTAGTAGTGTGTACGAGGTCCCAGTTGGTGGACTCGTGTCCGCTCCGATATCGTTCATCCGAATTTCTGCAATTCAGTTTTAGAGCGCACGCACGCGATGATCGTAGGTACCGCCCGATGGAATAAAATGATAAAAGAAACGTTATAGTGATTGTTACATAATATTATACTAGTAATTCTTTGAACAGTAGACCTCGCGAGCAACTCACTTTGTCACATTTTCTGGTAGGTACCCTTATCTGGTAAGGTAAGGAAGAAAACGAATTTTTGAAGTGAAAACTTCTTTAGCGGCGTTGGATGGGTAAAATTGTTAAACTCGCGCGTCAGGATCGCTTGACCTTTGGACCGTAACCGACGACTGACGTCATACAATATTAGCTATAGACTGTCCATCTCGCAATATACTATAAACAGCTTCGCAGCATAGTGGTAAACGCATCGACTGTATGTGCTTATGGTTTCAGATAGTACCGGATTCAAACCTGGCCTTATGACACTTTTTGTGATTTTTCTTCTTTTTTTAAATAAAGATAATTATCTTTTTGAAATTTATTACTTTTTGTGATAAGTAATTTTATCTTTTTGAAATTTATTACTTTTTGTGTTTTTTTTTTTGTAATTCATTAATTTCTTCTGACAGAAAATTAGTGATAGGTTCTATGATTGGCGCCATATTATAGATATGGTATGGTATGGTATGGTGTGTTCTTTTATCTTTTTCTTTGTATATAACGAAGAAAGAAAGAAAATGTTTTCACTTCTGGCGGCACTCCCGGAATGGTATTATTCAAAATATTATATCATTGTTGAGATTTCACCTTTGAGAAACTGTCAGTTGTCGGTTACGGTTCAAAGGTCAAGTAATCCTGACGCGAGTTTAACACTTTTTACCCATCCAACGCCGCTAAAGAAGTTTTCACTTCAAATTCCATTATCAAAAATTATGAGATATTTTTACTTTTGCGGGATCTCCCTCAAAAGTAAAAATATCTCATAATTTATCTAAATTCTAGATCAATAGACATCAGGTCTGGCAATTATGTCGCTTGAATTTGCCTTCGCATTGAAATTAATAGTTGTAAACTTTCACCTAATAAACAATGATGAATAATCAAATAGCACAGCCACGTGTGGTGTGCAATTGAACACTTACGAAACAGTCTACAAGCTCGCGCAGTAAAAAAAACAACTCCTAACAACTCAATGTTTTGCCACAGAATAACTACTGTTATTTATGCAGTACAGTCAACGTCAGAAATATCTTGACTACTGTAGGGCCCGGGGCGTTGGGCTGTACAGTTTTTCTATAATACACTATCATGCTGGAATATTTGTTGTCTATTTAGAAATATAACATTCCTATACGAGTTTTAGGGGAGTTTCGCGTGGTTTTTCATATGTATTACTACTGCGTATTAGAGGATCGCGGAATCTAATGCACTTTTGTCATATCTTCAATCTTCCACTAAAAGAATATAATGCTGACTCCTCTGTCAGCTCACTTGATACCCGCTGTCCCTGTGGAACTGTCCCGCATTAGTTGTTTTATTTTTAAATTTAAATTCTTAATTTTTAGTAGTTTTATTTTAATACCATTGAGGCATGAAGGTTTGGTAACAAGTAGGTTTGATCCGAAGGGCAGACGCTACACTACCAAGTCTCAAAATCATGCAAATTCAAACAATTTTATTGATTAAAATTTGTATTATTGTTCGAACTAAAGGTGTGTACCAAATAATATCATAACACTCAGGCAACAGGAAAAGGCAGGAGGGATATCAAGGCATTAAGATCATAATTAAATAATAACTTTTGATGACAAAAAAAATGCGTAAACTGCAATTTACTTTTCATCCAATCAACATCGATCATAGTTACAACGAACTACAAGAACTTTTATATTATGTAACTTGCTGCTATGGAACCCTTCATGGGCGACTCCGACTCCCATTTGGGCTTTTTATTTAAATATGTCGAACTTAACAATGAACCAAATCATGCTTAGAGTCAAACATCGCTACGAAAATTTTCAGAATATTTCCAGGAAACACTTTAGTCGATGCAAATTTACTGTCCTTGGGCGAGAATGGTCGCCATAACGCTTGATTGAAAGTTCGCTAGAGCATTCACGTTTATTTTTCTGTAATTATTTGTCAGAATACTAATTTTAAATGGATACTCAAGTTTATCAGAACCTTATCTATATAACAATAAAAGAAACAGCTTGGTTCATAAATGATGGAGTTCTGCGGTAGATAATAAATATTAAAAGGATACGACCGAATTGATTATTAATAGAGGAACTCCATTTAAAAAATCTATTCGAAATACACATACTGTTGAATTTCACCAACCATTGGTATTAGTACCTATGTAATACCACAATAACATAATAGCTTCACAATCCCTCAAAAGTTTTATTTAAAAAGCAAACAATTCTTGTACAGAAAATGTCAAACGAAAATTATTAACGTGCCCACTTCAGCGCACCATAATAATTTCACGAGCTATGGGCCGTCGACATCGGCGCTCACGAGTAGCACCGCGTGGAATATCGTTATCAGAACAACAATGAGTTTCTGACTCGCTGGCCATCTTCAAAAGTAATTCGCATTTTTCACGGCCGAGAGGCGGGACCGGCCCGTATGGATTGGCTGTGCTTGAGCTGCGGTAACAGGAGTCGGTTATTTTCGTCAGAAATTTGTTTGATAAAAAATTGTGACGGTATTAGTTTGTGTGAGCATGTTTTTATTTATGAAATGAAGACTTCTTTTAGCGCATTTGGCAGTTTTCATAGAAAATTTTCGGGTGAACTGAAATCATGGAACTCGTGTCATCGTCACGTTACGCACCACGATACAACGACATATTTTTACATTTTAAACGGCCAGTAGAACCTATTTGGCTATTCACATGGTACACCTCTTTGAATCGAAAACTTTTTTAGGCATGTTGAGTAATTTTTGAGAAGTAAATACCTTTTACTTAAACCTACCTCTTACTTTTTACACAGGCTGTTTTCACTTTTGTCGGCATTCCTGAAGTACCATTCGCCTGTCATCATCATCACCTTAGCATTGTTCCAGTTACAGCCAAGGCTTCCCCTCGGACCACAGGGTTTGCTTACTTTTTTCCTCCTTTTGGTTTGACTTTCACCGCATTTAACCTCCCACTGAACTCCCACCTCTACTAGAGCCTAGTATTTCTATCAGCAGATGTACTGATATTCAGGTCGTATTTGTCTCTAAATGTATAGTCAGCAAAACATCGATCTTGATGAACAAACAACTCGAAATCATCCTTGATTTCTCCCCCTGCCTGTTTACTGATTCAATTTAATATAATTCATTGCGTTATAGGGGTACAGAGATGTTACAGGCAATACATTTAGGATTGATTGTTCTGATATTTGGTATACACCTTTAGTTCGGACAGTAATACAATTTAAATAAATAAAATAATTTATTTTTTCTTTTAAAACTGTACTCACGCCTACCTCTGCTCCGAAAGCGTGCAACATTCATACCTACATGAATATTTTTATTTTTTTACAACATTACTTTCATCCCAACCCATAAAACCGATCTAAAGTTTTAATTTACTGGAATGTAGAATGATCTTGAATGTCGCAATATAATTATATCACACATTTACACTGTTTTTTACAATATTGATAGGGATAGCGCGTAGAGTAAAATACTACAAGACAGAATTATGTAGGACATTAAGTTTTCATTGTTTATTATCCGTTAGACAATATTTAATTACAAAAAGTTCCTGAGCAATATTTTATCGAATTTCATAATTATTGACATTTAACGCATGTATTGTGTTAATGGCGATTATAATAAAATAACGATTGTTAACTGCATTACCCTGGGGTACAATATAGTTTTATTAAGTGTATTTATTCTATTATATCTAAATAACATTATGACTTATAGAATGTAAATAATGGAAGGTGTAAAATATAATAATAGAAAATTTAATTTTGCTTTGCTTGCGTACTTAAATTCAAGTGTTCATAAGAGACCGATATTCTTAGCAATCCATGGATTCCCCGTGCGGGTGCCGGGTCCATCGCATTGCTGATTCAAAACTCGAGACAGTGCTTGGTACTTGCGACCCAGGTGTAGGTTTATAACGAGGCCCCTTTTGTTGATGTACACTTGACAAAATTTATAGTATCCCACCTTTACATACAACTTTATATGTAAAGGTGGGATACTATCGATACAGTCGATAAAAGAGATACGGTTGCCCTTTTTTCAAATAAAGTTGTATGTAAAGGTGCAACCTTTACATATAATACATCAACACTCACCTTCACTACCCAAGTTGCCCTCCCTGCGAAACCAAATTTGATGCGAACCTACTAGTGCCGCTTTAGCCGTTCGTCCTAGTAATGAGCTTATTGTAGCTCTTGATAGGCCTAGATCTTTAAGTAGGTTAAAGAGAGATTTTGCTGGTATACGTCCTCTCGCTCCCACTTCTACTGCATACAAATTAACTACGTAACAGTTTTTTATTAATTCGTTTGTTAGATCATAGTATTTATCAGATATCCTTCGTTTTTATATAAATACGGGGTGTATGGGGCCCTATTTATACCGAGACAAAGCATACTTGAGCGGACAGAGGGCTCTGAGATGAGAAACTCGGATGCAATCGGAAGCAACACTAAAAAGTTCATAAATAGATAAGACAATACAAGATGTTAGTTGTGGTAGATAATAAAAACAGACTTTTAGAATGTAATTTCCCATTTAAATATCTATTATTTTTAACTAGCTAGGGCATGTGGCTCCACCTGCTAAAATACTGATCACATTTTCATGATCACCAACTGAACCCCACGATATGGACGCGAGGGCTCTTCGGCTGTAGTGCGGTGCGGTGCGGTTGCAGTGCTAAGCAATAGCGGTACGTCTACAATTAGAGCGTTTTCACATTCATTCGATATCCGATATCAGTGTCAGACGCCGATAGCCGATACCTTGTGCTGTTTTCACATTTATCCGGTAAAATCGGCCCGATATGGCCATTTGCTCTAAAGCACAGACTAGTTAGGGATGCTAGAGATGAAAAAAAAGAAAGAAATTTTCGAACTTATTGACATGAGGTATCGAGTTTTTTTTGTTATATTCGTGATCAGCGTCATCGATTAACGCGAAACGACACGTAACTAAGAAAACGTCATCAAGGTTGAAAATTGCTCGCACTCGCTGTTTTAGTCTCTTTGTGAACCGATATCGGGCCAAAACTGCGGTGTTGGTTCCGATAACCGATATCGGGCCGGACAATGTGAAAGAGAGTAAATATATAAGAGAGTATATAGTATATGTCATCATACATTTGACTTCCTCCGATATTGGATGTCGGATATCGGATAGTAGTAGTAGACTACTCGGACTTTTGAGGGCTCCAACTACCTGTAACGACTGCCATCGATGTTCTTATTACAACCGGGACCGACGGCTTTATGTGCTCTCCGAAGCACGACCAGTCCAATACAAATAGCCATATTCATGCATAGGAATATTTGTTCTGAGCGAGAATCGATCCCACTCCTCCTGCGTGCAACCGCATTCACTACCGCCACGCTAGAGAGGCTGTCACGTTAATAGTTCTTCTTTATCCTAGCGTTAATACCAGTTGCATCCGAAGCTTTTGAACTCAGAGTATGGGGTCCGCTTTTATCAGTCTAACTGCGAGTTTTGCCAAAAAATCAATATTTTCCGTGAAGCAACTGCCATCTGACATATACAACCCAAAGGCGAAATCGAAGCATTGCAGCTAGATCAGTTGTTAGATTTTTGATGGGCCCAACTACCCGTAACAACTGCCATAAATGTTTGTATGATAACCGGGTCCGACGGCTTAACGTGCTCTCCGAGGCACGACCAG
Organism: Eilema caniola; assembly: GCA_949126895.1. Taxonomy (NCBI): domain Eukaryota; kingdom Metazoa; phylum Arthropoda; class Insecta; order Lepidoptera; family Erebidae; genus Eilema; species Eilema caniola. The sequence continues at coordinate 16,974,427 of OX421467.1, forward strand.
ACCAATGCAAATACCCATATTCATGCACACAATTATTTGCACTGAGCGGAGATCGAACCCGCACCTGCTGCGTAGTGGCCTCGTTCACTACCGCTACGCCACGGAGGCTGTTAATAGTTAGGTATAACATCAATATTTATCACAATTCATAATTAACAATGAATTCGCCACCCAAACCATGATATCAATCAAATAAGAAAGACCAATACATGTACCTATCTCCAACAAATTAAATACCTTTGCAAACACATTCAAGTTACGTCACGACGCGACATATACCACTATTTCACCTTTATAACTTTGAGCGTCAGGTCGAAGCCTTGGCTGAAGCGGCCACTACAAGGCAGCCATACGTTCATCTAATTAATTGTTATGGTGTAGGACGCAGCGCAACGGCCAGCTAACATGAAACCTCAGGTAGCTGTTACAGTAGAAATTGTCACGAAAATGTTCAAAATACGTTCTCTGTTTAATCGTTTCAAAGCTTAGGGAAAGTAGGTTTTATTTCTTTTTATATAGCCTATGGTGTTATATTCGAAATTTTAATTACTAAAAAAACTATATTAATTATGTGTAAATGAAATGTGTGCATGGCTGTATCGTGTAATGGATCGTAAAAAATATATCAAAGTCTTGAGAAATTTAAATTTCGAACAAATGTTAAATTCGTGTGGGAGAGTGATCACGCTATGTAGAAAACGGAAATACCTCTTTAACCTTGTTTTACTGGATGTAAACGTGTAGTGCAAGTATAGGGCGCATTTTAAGCACAATTTAGGTCCAAGATATATAAACGAGCAATAGAATAGAAATTAGTAATGCTACAACTCTTCAGTACTATAGCCAACTTATTATATACGTTAAATGACACAAAGAGTGTACAAAGCCCTATCAACAAGATTGAGGTCCTTTTTTTTGTTTAGGCAGGACAAAAATGTACCTTCCACATTTCGCGGGCATGGGGAAGCCGAGCGTGTATGTGGGGCTCTCTCCACACTAAAAGAACCTACCGTATGCGATACGCCGCGACGTAATGAGCGAACCGTTGGAAACACTACGCTCTCGTGGACGGATCACCCAAACGTTAACCCGCAAAGATGTGGTGCGGGCCCGTCGATTGGGCGATGAAGCTAACCACACCTAGAAGTGATGCATCTGTTAAACAATGGACGAGGTTCTTCCGCAGGTCAGACATCAATCACTCCCATGAAAGTCTGCAATCCTCGGCAACTGCAGGGGAAACTTTGGATGAAGATGATGACGTCACATTAAAGAGTGATTACCTACCTAAATATCGTGCTAAAATTAATTAAAAAAAATATTCTTTGTTTGTAAATGTTTATAGCGCTTGTTGTTAATTATGTGAAACGTCTTCATAGCACAAACATTTCCTCTTTACTTTAAACGAGCTGTTACCCGCGGTTCTTTCACATTTATTACACCTACCTATATTATAGCGTTAGCCATTAAATACTGTAACGTATCTGCAATCAATTTAATAAGAAAAAGTAATTAAAGGTACCTGTTTAATAATAATAATTAATTAAGCAATGAATGTTGGTTTAACTGTTTGTAGATATTAGTTACATTGTAAATATTTTGATGATTTCACTGTCTAGTTCTACTAAGTAGTTTGTATAGTGTAGCTAACGCTCATCATTCTATTCTAAACGCGAATATAAGCGCTAAAACTAAGTAGTGATGGTAGCATGTATCTGGAGCCAACCAAGATTTTCGAGATCCAAGTCCCCTCACTTGCATAACAGTATACCTACCAGCTGATTGATGCATTTGGTTAATATCTGCACCGGGTTCCCAACCGACATTCCTACTGGCTAGTAGGAATGTCATTTGGGAACCCGAAGATCTTGGTGAAGCTCCACCCCTGAAGATTGAAATCGTGAGAACATGGAATTTAAACTTGATGTTTCTATTAAATACGGGATAATTTTAAATCAGTATCTAATAACGCATGAAATAAACTCACTATCAGTTACACCTACAAAAGGCAGAGGTCACAAATCTTTTCATAAAAACACGCACCCCGATTATTATCCAACAATAACATTAAAACTTTATTTACGCATACTGCAATAAAACCACTTATACGACCAAATCCGAAGCGTTATGGAAGCAAACGGTAAAGTCTCCTAGTTGTATAATTAAAACCGGGCCGGTGTACGGCCGGACCAACCGATTACTATGCAAATAGAAGAGGTAATGTTGTCGGAACACGACCACTGCTGTACCCTTAAAGTAGTTACTTGTATATGTCTACAAGATGTCAAGATAACCGCATCGACGGTGTCAGTTTTAGGGTAATCTCTGAGGTGAACTGATTACTGTAGACGAATTTTAAGGCGATCGTAAGTTGAATGAAAATGTACGTTCTTGTTATTTATCTTTTTGATGTGTCTTCGACTACGGGAGTTGGTTAACTCTGCTGTAACGATGCAAAACGTTACACATTTCAATCGATACCAACTGGATACTCGACTAAATGTATAATTATTAATTCAAATCACAATAAAACGATTAGCAATGTTACAATGCTTACTATCTCATGAGAATAGAATAGAGCACTGCCACTGCCTACAGGAAAAGGGTGTGTTTATATTATGTTGTTTGCAGCAGAAAACTAAATGGTTTATTTTAACTGTATTTGACTGACTAGATAAATTAGTTACTTTTTACTAAACGTCACAACGGTAAGTTAGAAGGTTAAAATTGTAAGAAATAATTTATTGTGACTTATAATATTAAATAGTTAAATAGTCATATTTACTGTTATAGGTGTTAAATGTGAATATAAAAGTATAAAATAAAATATAAAATAAGAACAGACTCAAGTTCTAACGCTCTTTTACCATTCCTAATTTATAAGCTCAGTTAAATAACCTTAAAAATTAACTATAGAAAAATACCCAATTGAAATTTGTTCAAATTGGGTAAAACGCTAGATACCAACCCCAATCTATGCATATAAGTAATAAGTATTTATCAAGGTAATGTGTGCTAAATACTGTACATTACCTTAGTGATAAATCCAAAGTAGGTACACGTGTCTGCTCTGTCCGCAGGTCAACAGGTCAAAAAGTAGATAAAGCAATTAAATATTCGCCTACAGCGATATGCGCAAATGGAGCGTTAACATAATTAGCTCATCGGAAAGACAATAAACCGAAATTTAATTTTATTTCATATCGAAAATAGGTTTATAATAAAATTGGAGTGTTTGTAGTGTACATACACTAAATTAACATCTTTTACAATTTTTGTCTGTCTGTCTGTTTTTTCGGCTAATCTCTGAAATGGCTGGACCGATTTTGACGAGACTTTTATTAGCAGGTAGCTGATGAAAGGCTACTTTTATTTTAGAAAATATGTAGCGTTGACTCAACACTAAGCGATAACTGACATCTACGCGGGCGGTGCCAGCTAGTTCGTAATATAGCTGCACATAGTGCCGTGTTGGTTTCCGGTAGAGTACCTAGAATAAGGCCTTCCCATCTCTTTCCGCGGGTGTCGTAGAAGACGACTATGGGAAAGGGCTGTTCTCCATCCCACAGTAAGCCCATGACTGATGAAATGTGGCTGTATAACTTCTGCCTACCCCTTCGAGGATTTACAGGCGTGAGAATATGGACTGATAGTACTATCTGAAAAATGACATGCATTGCATTTTTTTATCTGCGATGTTCAATTATCTGACCTGATCAAACCTTGACGGAGATAAATGTTGCAGTTATTACCGAAGTACAAAGAAGTAGAAAAATTATCAGAATAATTCTCATAGCGATGAGTTGCGTCCAGTTTGTATGCGTCCAGCTCAGATTGGTATGTCAGTTTTTCTGAAACTGACAACCCTAAGGCTTATTCCTTAGGGTTGTCAGTTTCAGAAAAACTAGGGTAGAATCTACTTAATAGGGTTGGCAGAACGAGGGTGTCAGCTCCATGCGTAGTGGTTGATTTTGAAGTAGCGGTAATATTTTTGTTGATTACAGTGATTAACAAGAAATTGGTTAAAGCCGATCCTAGATGGTGGGAAACAGTTCCGTATAAAAAATAAACGCCTTTACCCTTCCAAGTTCTATACGAACAGTTTTGTTACGTAACATTTATTTAAACTATTCGAACACCGTCCATACGGAACATATATAGAGGATCGCCGCAAACATGTTTGACGAACCTAGTGTTCGATGTTCGTTAGTGGTACATACGTGTGAATTTGTTTCCGTATGTGTGTACGCGGCTATAAAGCAATTAGTTAGTATAAAAGTTCGAGAATCAGTCCTTGGTATACCTGACTATTAATTTAAGAACTTTGTAAACACCACCTTATTTAAAAAAGCATACTATAGGACAGATGATTACCTAAAAAATGAAAATGTCTGGGTTGAGCATGGTGCGGGCCACACACTAGGCACATGATTTTTTTTTACCATATTTAACTCTAGTTAAATGTTTTATTATAAAGTTTTTTATATATTTATTGTTTATTCAGACTCGAGACACACGTACATTCGTCTTTTGTGTGGAGCTTGTTGGCGGTGGTAAACCTAGCGAAGGAGAATAATTAGATATTGAAGTCAATTAAAAACAACTATGTTTTTTCTACATTGAATAAAAATCTTTTAGTTTGTCTGAGTCCTACTTTAATCAACTATAATGATAATTCTCTAATTTGTACACAAGAATGATACATATATGTTAACTTATGCTGCAACAAGTTTATTGTGACACTAACGTCAGTGGCGACTTCGTAACACAACAATGATGTTTCCCTTTCACCCACGCCTACCTACAACCTTTGACACTGAGGTGATGAACTGGTGAATAGTGTCATAACAGCGGGGGATGTCGTACGACTTCATACTATTGACGACTATTACCATTTTAAATGTATGTTCAGATTTGAAGAGGTTATTAAAGATCGGATGATTTCTATCCTTGTAGTCACTGAGTTCTTGGACTTATTGAAATTTAAAAGTAATTAGTATGCTTACTATTCAAATAGATTTAGATTGAAAAAAGTAAAGGTCAACACGGGACTGGAACTCGCAACCAGTCCCTTAGGGGGAATGCTCTTACCAAATTTGAAATTCGTCTATTAAATCATCTTAGGGCGATGGTGGAGCCACCTACCGATATTCTTACGAGCTATTGGAAACAATTAAAGATATTACAAAGATTGTACCGTGTAGATGTATACATATGTGCGTATAGATACCTATACGTACTTAAAGATAAGCTGTTAGGAACAAAAATTGTCACATTTCTTAATTGAGGCAGGAATGAATTTTATCAACTGTTTGGTGTGAACTTGAGTTTTGATGTATAAAAATGGTGGATTTTTAGAAAGTGAAATATTATAGTGAATTGTGACTTTTCGTTTTGGTTCCAAATGGCCCTACAAAGCCCTAGTAAAGCCTTCATCACTTTACTGGGGCAGCAATCATTGTATTAATCGTCATCATCAATAATTCCAATAATTCAAACTAAGATAAAAATAATAAACTGATGACAAGGCAGCATGACCATAGCACCATATCCAGTTCCGCAAAGGACGAAAGAAACAAAATAAAAAAAAGCTTTTATCTTCTAGATGATAAAAACGACTTTTCCACTCAGATATCGAAGAGTAAAAATACTCTTTGAGAGATGAAGGGATGAAAATACTATTACACTTGATATCAATGCATGAGGCAACGTATTTCACGAGCCAACTCTTCCAAACATCGCACAGTTATTGCCTAATGAAAAGTAATTAACTGATGGCTCAGGGAGGTGAGTGAGGGTGGAGGGGAACTGATATTGACAGACAATGTCGAATGGTACAATCAGTGGGCAAAGTTAAAGAGGAGACGCTGAGTCAGCAAGTATTGCGGTCAGTAACTAGCTGCGCGTGCGACGATCTACTAAGAAATTACGATTTAGATAGTTCATTTGTTAAGTTCTTAGAAGAATAATATCATTATGTGTATTGTTTTTTGGTTCATGAATAGTGTTAATATTTGAATGGTCTGGCTACATTATGTTACAACCTACATTATCAGATGGACATAGTCTTAGTCAATTTTCTGTATTGTTTTCTGTTCAGTTTCTGTATCGTTAAATCTAGTATATGTATTTAGTTTATGAGTTTACTCACGATCTTATAAGTAAATAGCTGGCTCGTCCCGGCTCGCTCAAGATAATTTAAACATTTGTAATACAATCGATTGTAGCATAAGCAACTGAGGCTAATAACACACATAAAACGAACAAACCAATATTAATTTTTACACAAAAAAAGCGTTACCGGTCTACCTACATGGTGTAATGTAACAAAACTACATTACTACCCCGTAGTTCTGACCAATTTGCAGTTTTGGATATTCACATACCTAGGACCATTATGTATTTGGATTTTTGCTTAGTCACGTAGGTATTCAAAAGAATTACAAAAGTTAGGCCTAAAGAATTTTATATTTTTACTTTGCAAAAACTAAAAAGTATTATAATTGTGTGGCTCGGGACAAACTCAAAAAGTTCTTAAATTAGTTAAGTTCGTAGTCTCTTTTATAATACGGATAAGAAAATGTACACAATTTCAAGGATCTACTCTGTGTGAAACTAAAACAGTTAAGTGGTTAAGTTCCAGTCGTATTTTTTGATAACGCTCGTTCTATACTCTCTTATTTAAAATACTAACAGTATTGGAACTTGTACGAATTCTGCTCTGCGACTACTTAGGAATTTTGCTATCATTTTTTTAGACAAATAAGAAGACGAACTTTAAATGAGGTTACAACTATAAGATAAATAATTAGAGTTGTTTGATGTATTTAGATGTTATAATGCCTGTTACTGCTTCTTCATTCTTCCGTCAATCCAGGTCACATCGGAAGCTTTCACCTGGATACGCTTTTTCCAGTCTATTGCCGGTTTGACTAAACTTCCATACTTAGATATTATCAATTAAAACTATTTTTAAATGTGGCATTTAGTCTCAGTAAGGTTTACCTGTATAAATTATTATTTGAAACCACGATTCATGCCACATCCATTCCGCTACTAGTGCTTCCCAACAATGTTCGGTTAGTTAAACAGTAAAGACGCCGACATAACTTCATTGATTAAAGTTCATGTTACCCGCACGTTCGCTTTGATTTGTGGATTTGTTCTTCAGAAGTAGGGACCTACTAATCAGTGTTCGTGTACATTTCATTGCAGCTCCGTCATGCTGCGAAGAATGTTGACAGAATTGGAACATTTTATAATAGGTATGTTTTGGTGGAAAACTTTGAATGTCTGGTTATGCCACCGCCGCAGGGCCGCAGCAAGAGGGGTAAATTCAATACCTGGTAGAAAATGACATTCGTGCCAATAGTCTCACTACCAGGGAGGTCAAAGGGGAGGAAGGAGGACCCCAACCTTAGAGGTCAAAACCTCAGATGCGGCAGGAATTTAACACAGAGATGCTAAGATGATGGAGCTTTGGGCGAATGTGGCGAATTCGCTGAAAGCCTCTGGGAGAGGCTTCAAGGATAGACATATTATTGATACCATTTCAGCTGTTTTACACAATTCTTTACATGTTAGGTACATGCAGCACTCTTATCCTATCTCTTAGAAGTTCATGAAATGACAATCAGAATGAAGCTTCAAAATTTATATGAAAAAAAATTGAGGTAGGTGCAGTCAGCAAAGTATTTAAAACATCTTAATGCCTTGGTTTTCTCCCCTTCCTGTTGACTGAATTCAGATATTTGGTTAAATACCTTCAGTTCGGACAATACTACAATTTAAATAAATAAAACCGTTTCATTTGCTCTTAAGGTAATTTTGAGACTTTGTATTCAAGATCGTTCTGACACTGACTGTCTCTAGTTTTGTACACTTGGGACTATTAATGAATAACCCTAAATATATGACTGTTTTGAATTGGATGTTCTCTAATCAAAGTTCGATTTATAAATAACATTGAAGTTGTCAACTACCAATAGCAGCAATTGCTAACTGTTAGTACTTCATGATTGACATGATAGATTTTTTTGAAACTCAGGCGTTGTGTTAAACCTTAATTTCACAGTAGGTGAGCTAAATGGCTAAGCTAAATTGCTTATGCTTAGAGTGAATTCACGGCGACAGTGTAATTAAAATAACAACAGCTTTTTTATAATCATATATTTAATTAATTATAAATTGTGAGTACAACCTACGTACTTATACAATCAACCTAGGTACTTATACAAAAAATAATCCCTTTAACATTTATTTGTCTGCCTTTCTGTTTTGAGTCGCTGGAACCTATTTCGACGGCGTGTAATCTACTCAAGAGAATATGACCTAGGCTTAATATATTAGTTCGCGATTGATTTGTTTTTTTAATCTTCTAGTTAATTCACACAATAATTTTCTAGTTAATTTCACTTTCAAAATAATAAAAGAACGAAAATACCTACTCCGTTATTTCCTTGACATTTTTATATTTAATTATTTTTGAGTCAATCATCATCATAGTACCTATATAACGACAGTACAAATTTTATTAAAGCTTGATGGCCTCGTTAGATCCTTGTTTATACTCTGTTTAAAAGCCATCAATCATCACCTTCACGTGTAATGGGGAAAATGACATTTTTGTGTTAAAAAAGAGGACTTGACTTTGAATTTGACTTAGAGGTACTTAAATAAAACATTCATCACACAACTTTTCCGTACGCTCCCTATTGCAGAAGTCGTAAAATACTACTAAGCGGATAACGCCTCGTGTCTCTGTAACCTGTTGAGAGCATCTAACAAGTACTATGTGCAGAGTAACACTCGAGATGAGCATAATTTTCTACGCAGGTATCGTACCCGTTTCTTATAGAAGGCTCATAAGAAATGAAACAGATTTATGGCTCACTTGCGAAGGTAGAGGCGGTAAAATGCCAAAGATGTATCTACGTAACCGAAATGATTCAAGGGCGATGGTTGGTAACAGCAGAACACCAGGTGGGCTTGTTTTCTAACCTAATTGCGTTTTCTGTAACAGTAATAGTTTAATCAACGTTCATATGACCCGTGCATTGGTCTGACAGACCGACGATATACATACGCGCCTTGTTTTTCTTTAAATGCACATAGCGTTTTTGGCTCCTCGGTAGCTGCAAAGTTCGTGGCCATATTTAAATCGGTACTACCCAAGCGACGCTTTCTTAAATCTACATCTACACTATATACTATTATAAAGAGGAAAGATTTGTATTTTTGTATGTTTGTAATGAATAAACTCAGAAACTACTGTGCCGATTTCAAAAATTCTTTCACCATTGGAAAGATACATTCACCCTGAGTAACATAGGCTATATTAGATTTCCACGGGAACGTTTTTACCACCCGTGCGAAGGAGGGGCGGATCGCTATGATTAATAAATGGAGGAGGAATGTTACCATACAACTCTGTCATTTATGAACCGATTTGTAAATGTTTTTGAAGTGGCAACTTCTTTAGCGGATCACTTGACCTTTGTCGCATCAGGATCACTTGACCTTTGACCCGTAACCGACGACTTACGTCATACAACATTAGCTACAGAGTATTTATTTTGCTAGGTACGCTAAGAAGCTTCGTAGCTTAGCAGTAAGCGCTTCGACTTTAAGTCCTTATGGTTTCAGATAGTACCGGGTTCGAACCTAGGCTTCGGACACTTTTTGTGATTATTTTTTCTTTTTGTATTTGTACTTACATACGTACGTACTTACTGCTTTAGATACGTACCAAAAGCTGTATTTTGAATAAAAATCTATAATTATTTAATTTTTTATTCATAGCTACAGAACATTAACATATTCGAAGCAAACTGAAATAATAAATAAAATATTTTCAATTATATAATGCGTCGATGACGAAATTCTACATGGACACGATTTATTAATTTAAAGTTTTCACTTCTGCCGGCACTCCCGGAGTGAGGAACCCCTTTCCGACTCCTCCTACCCATGTTTATTTGACGTATTTTGCGTGGATTATACACTAATTGACGCAGGTATGAATAAGCTCTCAAAAGCTGATATAAATAATAACTATCATTCCAATAATACGATATCATTTTTAAATAAATAAAATGTGTGATTCCCGGTGGAGTAGAAGGTAACTAGGGCTACCCCTCTAGACAAGTGGCAATTCGCTAGCAGGCGTTTGATGGAATAGAATGACGAATGTATAGGATTTGACGTAATTGACATACGTTAACGATGTTTATGTCGCCACCAACTAGCTTAATAAGTTGTTCAATTAACTGCCTAGGCAGTTAATTGAACGGCGCCATTCAATTAACGGCCGGAATGGTGTTCAGCCATTTAATTAAACGGCTGGCTTGGATCGATGACGTTTAACTACTTGCCTAGCCATTTTATAAAACAGTTAGAAAAAAGACTTATTTGTGGATGGTTATAAAAAAACCACTTCTAACCTAACCTAACCAAGTCGAATTGCGCAGCTATCACAATAATCCTATCACAATTTTTTTATGAATACACCTTTGTTTACCCCCTCGGGAATTTACAGGTGTAAGTATATGTATGTATGTATGTAATTTTATATCTAATTTCGAGGTAGTGCCCTATCTTACGATTGGCCTAAGCATTAGCCAGCCAGGTTACTAAATGATGTAATAAACGAAACGGCTGAATATCATTCAGGCCGTTAATTGAATGGCGCCGTTTAGTTAACTGCCTAGGCAGTTAATTGGACGGCTGTTTAAGCTAGTTAGCGGCGACATATATAAATAAAATTACCTTTTTTTATTAATTAGCTAGGTAGAGCCGTAATGCACAGCAGTTAATTGCAAAATTTTGTTAAATAAAACAAAATCAAAATGTTATAAAAATAAAATCCACAACAGAAAGTTAATTCGCGAGTGCGACACGCAAGCGCGGCGAGGTGCGACGCCGGCCGGCGCGGGCGCAGCGCCAGGCGGCGGCGGCGGTTGGCTATCGCGCCATCTTCACGCGTGGTGCGTACGGTGCGTGTGTAGCCCCCTTGCACTCGCACCTAACTTGATTAGTTGGCTCTATTTAATAACCAATTATGTGGGATAGAAATGGGTTGTGACAAGTCCTTTTAATAGTAAATTAATTACTTACATTTACTTATATTATTACCTATCTGTTTTCGAGAGATTACACTAATGTCACGCTAGCTATAGGTATGTACTTCGCCTTGGATACGTACCAACTTGAAACGGCAAACGAAGCTCCTCAGTCAAGTGAGCTATACTGAGCTGAATGCAAGAGGTGAAAGATTGACGGTTGAAAAATTACTGTAATTTACTGTAATTTGGCTATTATTTAGACCGATCTAGCCTGATATTCATAAATTATAATTCTAATATGCAAATAAAACACACTTACTGGCATAAATTAAAAATAAATTACATACCTAGGAACAATCGGAATAGTGCATAAACAGAATCATAGATAAATATTAGCACAAAGCGAGAATCGACCGCTCAACCGTAGCCACTTAAAGTCACACTGTCATTTAAGGATCTACGGTTGCCTGTATTGCTTTTTAGCAATTAGGCCGCCATTTGTACATTATATTATTTGTATATTCTATATATTTATGCAATTTTAATTATTTTACAATAAAATTTCTTATTTTCTATTGTATATATGGTCACCTGGTCTGGGTTTAATAGGTACAACCAGAGGTTAATTAATAAAAGTTACAATGTAACTTATCTTTGCTACAGTAGCTGTAAACATAATAAAACATCAATTTATCATAACGATTAAAAAGATAAAGATAACGATAATGGTAATGATGTGGTGTAAAAGATACATGCGCTAGTAACAGCACAGGTGATTTTTATTTAATGTTTTTTTGTAATTTTTATGATATTTACTGACTTAAATTACTATGTTCATAATACAGTGGTTCAATTGTGGCTACTGTGTACGTGGTCTTGGTGTCGACATGTTGACTTTTGTGTTAGAATTTTTTCAATCACCGAGATCAATGCTTATAAAATTCCAATAAAACGAGTAAAATATGCATTAAAGTAGATATTAATTCATGAACTTGTCAAAATGGCAGGGAGTCATTGGATAAAATTGAAACAAGACCGCACTTTGTAGAAGTATTTGGAAGAGCCATATAGGTATAGAGATAATGTTGGTGATGTAAAAAATATTGCTATAAATCATAAAAACCCCGAGCCTACTTCCCATGATGTAAGTCAAATATTGTTCAAGAGTCATAGGTGCTTGTAAAACTACGATGTTACCTTATACGGCAACGTTTTTAAAAACAAAACACGCTCTAACTTACGCAACAGAACAAAATTTGCATAAAATTTAGTCTAGTTACCGTGGTTCAAACTTCTACGTGATACACATAATAAATTTAACCGTCTATTATTTCTCGCTAACCAAAATCTTCACCTTAAATTCGTATCAGTAAGTGTAAATAAATAATATTTTAGAATACTACTACATAGCGCTATAACCCAAAAGTAAGCAGTTTAACTTAATGTATTAAGAGGCGGATAAACTTATTTAGCTGCACGTTTTTTTGTTAATTCATACATAAACACAGAAACAAAAAAATACATACTAAACTAGATTAATGGGAACACAACCCGTGCTATCTAAATTAGAAACTGAACACTTCACCGCTACATCATACAGGTCACAAAAATACGTATCGTTTCCTTGTTACAATGCTGGGAGGAGTCTCGCAACACTATATAATGTATCTGAGAACAAGAGGGCAATCAAATATCGAGGTGTGTATATTCGAGGATTGAAAATTAAATTAATATCGTAACAAACGGCCAGTAAGTGTACGTAGGCGGACTGTAGCGCAGAAATGATGATTGCTTTCCAATACGTCTTACGAAACACAGCAGACGGTACACCGTTAGTATACAAACTAAAAATTAAAATAGCTAAACGGCCAGTGGTGAGGCGGCTAAGCAGGGCAATTGTAGAACCCAGCGGGCGGTTCGCCTTTCATTATTTTATAATAACTTGTAGAGAGGGCGACCGAAATCTCCGTGTCATGCTGGCCCACGGCAAATAACCAACTCTTACCGAATTAATTGCTCCATTCTGGGCGGTAACGTCAGTCTCGCCGGGTTTGTTGGACTCTATCGGTGGATTGACATTTCTGCTTAGTAGATCCTGGAATTTGCATAATATGCACAGTCAGCGTCAGAACGAACTTGACCAAAAGTCACAAAATGATCTTAAAACTCAGGTATTAAGAGCAAATCAAACGGCTTTATTGGTATTAATAGTATTTTTGTCGGAACTAAAGGTGTGTACTACAACCAATTTCAGAACAATCAGTCAACAGTCATTTTGAGTAACTATTCTGTTCGTCAAAATCGATCTGAAATTGTCTTTACCTATCTAGAAAATGGATCACAATCTATTTTTGGATGCTAATGGATGATAGTCTATTCAGATATACTAAATAAGGAAACTTAAGTTCAAAATTCAAGTTATGTGATGATAGTAGTAAGCATTCAGCTTTCTATTTATCCGTACATTTATAGTACATACTAATTATAATAAAATCTATTTATAGTACAAACCAATATACGTTGATCACTCTAAGAATTAAAGTAGGTAAACTACGAAACATTTGCTTTAATATATAGTAATATTATATAGTATTTATTTATATTATGATGATTAGGTAATGGCAAATTGTAATCAATTTGGCATTTAAGAGGAGTCAGACGGACTACCGATTGAACTGAGCCAAATCAAAGAAAGGAGTACGTGAGCAGTCCCTGGGCTTCAAAGTAACGTTTTTCACCTTTGCTAGGAAGTAATATAATAAACACGTAAGTTACAATGTGTTTTGGTACTGTATATAATTCAAGGCCACAATGGATTTCTCATGGTAAGCAGTGTCATTCATATAGTGAAGGGGAATTTCCATAACCATATGACGCACCTTTTAGAATACGTTGTAATTCATTTGTATTCACAAATGCAACATTGCGTTTTTCACTTTTGAATGAAACTATAGGAAGGACAAGAGAACTCTTCGTTTATTTGATCATATGAGCCAAACTGGCTCCTTGAAACAACATACTGATTGAAAAACAACATCACCTATATTTTTCACTCCACGGTCTCATATCCATAACAAGGATACCCCTAACCTCGACACGGTAACATCTGTACCGATCGATATACCACGATCGAAGCACTGATTATGCTAAGGCGATGTAGAGACGTGTCGAATGCATATCTCAAATCGATATAAATCATCCTATTAACTATTGTTTCGGGAGGTGTGGTGTGAACGAAACCCGATCTTATCGGTGTCTGATGTGTTTTAAATTAACATAATAGGTTTTGTGAATGGATATTGCATTTATTTGTTGTTGTGTTATGGGAACGCTTAAAGGACTGTGTGTTATTTAATATGATATTAAAGTAGCAGGAATATAGGGCCCAAACAAAATTTTCCAACTGATATACTTGCTGACTGACGGTCGAGGAGGTGCAGTTTTCTCTCGGTGTTGAGGAATCAGACGGCTTTAGCCCCATTAGAGCTAACCAAACGAAATCATGGAAGCGAGAACTAGAAACTCGGACCACTTTAAAGCCCTGGGCTTTAAAGTGTAAGTTTAAGATGCAATCGGTATTGGGAAATATAGATCTAAAGTGAGGGGCTCTTTCTCTGGAAGAATTAATCTCTCCGTGGGTGTAAAATATTGACGGTTGTAATGTATTAGGTGGAAACCACCCATGCGTGTTAGCATGGCAACATCATACCTTAATCACCTCTTCAATATCATAATATTTTTAAGAATATGTTGGTGAAAAATAAAAAAGAGGGCATGCTTTTAGTTTTTATAGGACATAATCTTTACGGATGACGTAGTAATCGTTTAGTCAAGATAACTTAGTTGCTTCCAAGTTGCCTCGGTTTATAGATCGACTTAGATTGAACACTTAATGTGGTTATCGCTCACTTATGTTACAATGTATTTATGTTACAGTCAAAACTATTAACCAATAGAAAGTAGTTTTGACTAAAAATACTAACTGAAGATTAGTAAACCTACAATCTATGGAATGGAGCTTCACGGTTGAGGCTGGACCTCGCTTGAAGACTTCAGGACTGAAGGTGGACCCAACTGTGAGAGGCCTTCCTTTCGAGACCGAGAGGTTCGACGACAGTCGCTTCTATTAAAGTCAAGATAAGCCACAACATGAGAAAAACGCATAGGAGAGCCGACCCCGGCCTACTAAGTGCTAGGTTTGGATGCAACAGGGATTAACACTGCTGTGACAATGATCGACTATCATTGAAGAACGTAATTTTCAGTTCTCTCTGAACCAGAATTACGATAACTAACCTCCACTCGCAGGTACACTTCACTTCCTGTTTCGATTTAATACTTTTCCCTCTGCTTCTCAAATGTGATAAAGAACTTTAAATTTCGACTTTATATATAATTTATCTGCTGTCATTTATAGCTAATTTTACATCGTATATTTTTGTGTCTCTCTGAATTTCTCCAATTATAACTAAAAGTAAGGCTGCTACCTACTTATTATACAAGATTAGTTTAGTACATTTTCATAACTAGGATCATTCTGTGCGTAGAGTCCGCGATGAGTCAGCGCAGGTTCTCATGTTCGCCGCTAGATAGCACCATACATACTAATTCGATGTACTCGGGTCATTCAACTCTTTGTTTTTTTGCCGATGATACGCTACTATCAGATACAACGTGTAAGTAGATTGAATTAAGACACATTTACGCTACACATAAATGTCGACCACATTAAAAAAAGAGGATTTTTATGTTTATGTCTTTACTTGGATTGTTCAAAATATTTTTTTTTTTCAATTCTTTTAACATTTTTAGCATATTTCATCACTATTATCCCCATTTTTACATGGTCTAAATTTGTGTGTTAATTCTACTTACCCTACCTAGTTAACTGCCTATCCCTTCGGGAATTCACAGGCATCAATAAATGCATGTATGTTATTTTAGTTTTATTAGTATTTTCACTGATCTCTACGTTTCGGTTGCTTTCAGTAGCCAGTAGCTCTAGGCACTATTCGGTATTTTTATGTTGCCCATCGACCGGTACTGCACTAGTTAGGTAACAAAGTAACAAGCCAAAACGGACGGCGACTTAACCATTTATTTTTATGGGCAGTTAATGGGATATATCGGAGCCCCACTAAAATATTCAGAGCCTTCTCAAGTAGTCGCTCTCGTAAAGATAAACCAAACCAAGGAAAAGACTAGAAGAGTGGAATCAGGGCTCTAAAGTATAAGCTTTGGATGCAATGCAACTGTTAATAATGATGATTGAATATCATTTCACCAGTTTGGTGATAAGTTTGGAAGGACGGCTTGTGGTTTATTTAGCTAACTCTGATTTACAGAGCATGAGCAGCGATCGAGAGGTAAACTTATGTTTTTGTACTGAACCTTCAGGATTTCAGTTACTTATAAGTTTTTGTAAGTTTTAAAATCACACGTTATGAAAACGTAGACTACTAATTAGTTCGGTTACAGCCACCCTCCTAAAGAAAATATGGTCTTACATAATGTACTTTGGACAAACACATACACGGTCAATGTGAACATGTTGCGCGATGTGTGCGTATGTCAACTTGTACCAAAGTAGTAAATCTTTTTTACGCTGTGTTAGAGTGACACTACTGAGTCTATAGAGTTTTTATATACTATAAGACATGCATAGTCGACAAAGAAGATACGGTTGCACTTTTACATATATACATACATACATACATACATAAACTCACGCCTATATCCCCGAAGGGGTAAGCAGAGGTGCTAGCACCCACATTTCGCCAGTTTATGTTTATGTCCCAATGTAATAGGTGGATTGCCATTAACCGGGCACTTATAAACCTGCGATAAATACACACAAGGTGTGTGCCATGGTAAAACCTGGGATCGAACCCGAGACCTCGTCTCAGCAGTCCATTACCAATACCACTAGGCTACCGCGATTCATACACACATACTTTTACATACCTACAATTTTATATGAAAAAGTGCAACCGTATCTAATTTGTTACTTAATGTTTTATGAATAACATCTATTTCAAGTGTTATGTACTATAATTGCTTGTCAGAGGTGATTAGTAAGGTGGTGTTCAATAAATAACGCCTCATTATAATGGCGGCGAGCAAATCGTTCGGTATTTCACGCGCCCTTCATGTACCGGGGCGAGCGCGCAGGGGCGTAGTTAGAGCCTCGCTTAGAATAATATCTACTGCACAAATAAATGTTTTAGGACATTCTAAGCAGTGTCTTCTAGATTCAAGTTATGCTTTATGCAATGATTTGTGGCATTGAATATTTCAGCTTGACCGGGAATATACTAACATCGGTCGTGTGACTATCGGGGGGTTTCCTTGCAACCTACTTTATCCTATTGGGATGAGGTTTCACGTTTGAATTTGAAGTCACCCTATTATAGTGAAATAATGTACCTGCTGGTAGTCCTACAAATTTATCTGTGGTTAAAAGGTATCGTCACTGTTGTTTTAGTGTTGGTAATTAACTGGATTGTACCTTAAATCCGAGCAAAATCCGCTTGCGATGTTGTCAAAAAATATATATTTTTCACCGTACGAAGTTTAGCATTCAAATGGTAAATTATTATATTTTATTTGATAATTTACAGAATGAAATCTGACATCACTAACGTGGAGCGGACGTAATCCATCTTTACATTTGATTAAATGAAATGATAAGAGACTGCAGCCGAGATTTTCCTTCAAAAAGTTACTTCACCTTTAGAATAATATACTGAGGAGCACTTTTTATAGCTTTCGGCATATTTAACGTTTTAAGTCATTACCAAACACAAATACACACACACACACACACACACACACGCGCGCGCGCACATAAACACATGCGGAGTATACAACTTAGTCGAATGACCTTTCTTAGTGAAAACTCATGGTAACTTATGGTATTCCAAAAAGAAAATATCTCTTCATTCTTTTTCTATTAATTTAACAAGGTACAGGAAAACCACTTGTGTAACGTATTTTAAACTTCAAATTTGCCGCAAAGATCCATCCTCTCTTGGAAAATCAATGCTGTCAAAAGCTAACCAGCGACACGTCACACGTAGCAATCTTGACAGGTGAGACGTGGCCGAATTCGGCGCGGATACGAACTACATTTGCATACACCATTTTTAAATGTTTACATTCTTGATCAAACTTAAATGACTGTATGCGAAATGTTGGTAGGTATTGTTTTTAGTTTAGTGACCGAATTGGATATAATTTCGTTCTTTGTGCTATTTATTATAATCGAAGAACATCAGTAGGTACAATAAGTAAACATTAAAGTAACAACAATTTTTGTTTGCTTAATGTTTGCTTAATTATTAATTTAACACTTAAAAATTTTTTCTTCATGATTATGATTACAAAAGTGTGACTGAGTTGTATTACAAGTTTCTTTTCTCATAGGCTTTACATTTCTTGTTTTGTGAATTTGTCTGATTGTGAATTATTCCGGCATAGATATTTCGTGGTTAAATGCTGCTTTGTGAGCTGCATCAATTATATATATATTCATTTCATATAGGCACTAATAACCTACATCTATGGAAATATACTCAAAACTTTTTACAGCTAATCAGTCCAATACCCTTACTTTTTTAATATCACTAAGGTGTCAACCAAGCGCACTGCCCACCTGATGAAAGTGGTTATCGTCCCTATATGCACGTGTGTAAAATCAGGGGAGTCACACTCGTGCTGGACAAGCCTTTGGTCTTCTTACTGACAGCACAAATACTCTCCAGTGAGCTTAGAAAATTCTCCATTCGGACTGCTCAATCGGACTGGAATACCATCGTGTCCAACCTCCGTTAAGGGTGAATCTTAAAGGTCAACATATTCAGTTGATTACCTGCTTGGCACATTTTATTTCCGCAGACTTTTATAAAAAGCCATAAGGCGTTTATGCTTTACTTAATTATTAACCTTTCTTTCAAATAGGCATAATTATCGTAGGTACTAGTTATTTTTTTATTATACTGTTTAATTATCATGCAAAGAATACAAGTTATGTCAGCATTCCATAAACCACAAAGGTTTGTTTTGTATGCTGTATTAATCTCGATCGATACAAACATAAAAAATAGTTTGATAACAAAATCAACAATAATGAACTACGAAGAAACAGAATGATACTTAACTTTAAAATACTTGGTTCTGACTTAAATGATTTTGTTTCTAAAGTAAAAGTTCAATTTTTATTTTAAGTTAGTTGCAGTAATAACATCTCTCACCGTTGTGGGTAGACGATTAATAAATCTCGGAACCATGTAGTCGGTTGTTCTTTCACCGTAATTAGAAGTTATATACATTAAACTTGTTGTGGACCAGGGGAATCAACTGAACACGTTGACTTCAAGGGTCACCCTTATACATTTTCCTCGCGCGCCTTTCCCCAGGTCCGCTCCTGGCGGGGCGTGGTAGTCGTGCGGGCGCGCGCGCCGCAGGCACAGGGCGGTTGCGCGCGCGCCGATAAATGGCCCATCCGAACCTCACCCGCCGGCGCTTGCTCTGCTTTGCGCACTTTTGTTGTGTCTGATCTCACTAAGCGAATGGGTTTTCTTTTCATTTTCATAAAATTATTACTGATTTGTTAAGGTCCCGAGGAGGGCCAGATCGAGATAGATGGCCCTGGGTCGGCCGTGGTGTGAGGGATATGCCTGCTGACCTCACCTTTGCGGCGTTGCGTTTTAGTCGGTTTAAGTCAGACATAACCTCCCCCATCGGCTCCGGCGGGGTAAGAGGATCAGTGGGGATTTTGCGCAAGAAAAAAACTGTTTTTTTAAGGTTATATGTATGTTGTACATATTTATGAATATAGGATAGTTGTTTCCAGGATATCATGCGCATGAAATTTCTTAAGGGGTTCACACGTTTGTTTTTCCCTTGATTTTCTTCTCGAGATCTTTACACTATGTTATATACACACATACTGAAGTGACTGGGTCTGTAAATGAGGATTCGGACACTCTGGGTTGTAATATTTGTTAATTCTTATACCGGTCTCGTACCCCATGAGAACCGAATCGGGGGTTAAATAGTAACTTTTATGGTATTACAAACTGGCTTTAATCTATCAATGTACCAAATTTCAGACAGATAGTATCAATTATCCAAATATCTTCATAAATATTCACATTTAATTTTAATTGAAACTCTTGCAAAGTAAGTTGTAAATCCCGCTGGCCAATAAGAATAGATATTTTCCAGAACTTTGATCCAGAAACGAGAATATAAAAAGCCATTGTCATCATCCGAGTATTAACTCCGGTCTACTCCTTACTATAATTTTATTTCGATTAGACTGCCGTTTGACTAACGTTTTTTTTACGTGCGCAAAATCCCCACGGATACCCCCCTCCCCCCTCCAGAACGGAAGGGGGAGGTCACGTCGGATTCGAACCGACTAAAACGTACGCCGTCTGTGGGTCGCAGTGCAAGGCCGAATTGACCCAGGCCGTTTGACTACCCTGAGAGGATCGCTTGCATATATGCGCCTATTTTGTTAATCAGATGCATCTGCTTGCAACTTAGATAAGCTTAGGCCCTAAACCATTATGTCCCATACATTTCAAATGTTCTAAAAGTAAAACCTCACAATTCATACCTGCGGTGCTGTAGCTATAACTAAATGCTTGTGCAGTAGAAACTGTCCTTAACTATAAATAGATACATGATTTGCTTTTTATCACAACGGTTTGGACAAAAGAGGATATTAGTCTCGAAATAGATAGAGATATATATAACTAGTTATTACATACTAACACATAAATAACAGAACAATCACACTTCTAGTAGGTATTTATTGCTGTTACGAATAAGTTTGGGGCGTGAAATTCATGGTAACAACAGTTGCTTGAGTTATGTGTACAAGTCTGTTGTTAGAACGCAGTATTAATACCGAGTCGATTATTGCACTTTCTATCGATTTATTTGTTTGCCCAAATCTTCTTCTTCTTCATTCTAGCGTTAATCCCAGTCGCATCCGAAACTTTCAACTTGGAGCCTGGGGTCCGCTTTTACCAGTCTAACTGCGGATTTGGCTGAACTTCGATATTTTCTGTGAAGCGACTGCTGACCTACATACATACATATATACATACAATCACGCCTTTATCCCCAGAGGGTTAGGCAGAGGTGAATTAACACCCACATCTCACCAATCTGTTTTCGGTCCCACGTATAGGGGTTGAGCCTATTGCCGTATTCCGGGCACTATTGCTAACTCGAACCATGCATCTGAGGCGAGTCTGGGCTGTACATATCTGTCTGATATTAAAGTTAATCAGCCCAATCCCTTAGTCGCCTTGTACGACACCACACGCGAAGAGTAGGGACCTCCACAACCTAAAGGCGATATCGAAGCATTGCAGTTAGACCAGTTGCTGGACCTTTCAGGGCTCCAACGACCCGTAACGACTACCATAGATGTTCGTATGGCAACCGGGACCGACGACTTAACGTGCTCTCCGAGGCAAGACCAGACCAGTGCAAATACTATTACTACTACTTGAAATAGATTTGCATTGAGGGGGGTCGAACCCGCGCCTCCTGCGTAGCATCCGCGTTCACTACCGTTATGCCACAGATACTGTCCCCAGTGTTAAATCCCAGTCGTATCCGAAGCTTTTCAAATTGGAGTCTGGGGTCCGCTTTTTACCAGTCTAACTTCGATATTTTCCGTGAAGCGACTGCCATCTGACCTCCACAACCCAAAGGCAATATCGAAGCTTTGCAGCTAGACCAGTTGTTGGATTTTATATCTGTAGCTATATGTTGTATTTTATAATCTATAATATGTATGTTTGCCCAATATACTAACGGCTCTGGCCCAGCTTAACCCGGGAATAAATTTGAAATCCATCCATCTGCAAAAAAGGAAAATTTGATCCGTCTGATTGTATATCTATCGAGTCATAAATAAGCTCAATTGACGTAAGACTTTTTTGATCTTTTGAAGCATACACAAACCAACTTAACTATATACTAGCCGAAACATTCGGCTTCACCCACGTGGAATTCTAAACTCGTTCCTGCACTCCATGGGAACCTCTTCCCAGAAAAAAAAGGCCTATGATTTATTCCAGATTAATTTGTCCTTGTACGAAATTTTAGCTTTATCCGTTCAGCTTAAGAGTGTGACTGAATAACAAACATCTTTACAAACTTTCTTTTTATAATATTTATAGAATACTATATAGCTAACAGATTGTGCTCACAGATCAACACAGACCTCAAACAGTTGGGACTGCAAAAGTAATTTTTACAGTTGATGGATGCAATTTTGCAAATATCCTTTAAGAAAATAGTTTCAGATATTTCCCTCCTAAATGAGTGAAAGAAGTATGACATTTTCTTTACAGAGTTAGGCGTAACCCACCTAGCATCACGTAAGACTAAAATGAAAAATATAATTATACATTTATACATACTAACTGACTTTTATGAAAGTCACGTGTAAAGAGCAGTATTAAAATACGATATTAGTGGGTAAATGTTAATTTTTATATTAGGCATCCATTACGTAGAAAAACAAAGACTAATTAACACATGTGGTATGTTTTAAATTTCACTTATTATCCTTTATTTTTAAGGGTTTCGTACATTCTGAAAACTCTTAATTGTGTGTACATCTGAAACTTCGGGCTGGCACGGCGCTTTTAGTTATTTTTGATTTATTTTGGGCTTATAGTTCGGCTGTAGTGTCATGTGCCATCTTCGAGTCTTGCGCGAATAAATACATTTCGTGTTATCAATTCTCTATTTCGCAACATCGGATATACATTTCGGGTTAGCCCCACAAGTAATTCTCGTGCTGATCTGGCTTTTATTGGTTAAGAATAAAAAAATATTGTGTTTGCTCCAAAATAAAAAAGTCAATGTGGACTATATGCAGTTGAATCACGGGTCATAAGGGGCTTCATATTTTATTCTTAATACATACGTTTGTTCTAGAATGCAGATAAATATACTTAGATACTATTTGTTCTGAAGATTTTTTTATTTTCGTGTATAGGTATCTATATTTCGTGTATATATCTACGATTAATTATGTTAATAATATGGAACCCGTTCTTTGTGGGATCAACTCAGACTTGTGGTTCTTGACAGCCGATTCCCTCATTAGTAACTCATTCCAGGGTAACTGTATAATATGCTTATATACATAGACACCTCATAAAATTAGAAATGAACATTAAAAAGCTAAAAGGCCTATTAAGGATAATCGATTGCTTAGTTTCTTCTAGACTCCTCAAACCAAACATTGTAAATAAATTAATTTGGAAATAAACCTTCTGCCTTATTATTTAATACCTAATTAATTAGGAAATAACCTAATCTTGCCGTAATATACCTAAGTTAGTCAAGTTACATATATAAGCTTACTTTTTGGACGTTTTGGAAGTTTTTAATGTTGACTTATCTTGTCAAAGACTTCTGTTTGCCTATGATAAGACTGGCTATCAGCACCTCTAGACATGTAGCAATTCGTGAACGTATTGTGGAATATAATGATGACTGTATTGGATTGGCTCGTATTTTGACAGTCGTTTATGACCGTCATCAACGGGTATGCGTTGTTTTATAGACAATTGTTTAATATAATTTCGTATTACAGAAAATGTTTCGCATAGTTTCGTTTCATAGAATAATCAATATACAGAATACTTACTTTAAATAATTTTAAATCATTGAATTTTGTTTCATATAAAGTTAAACATTAGAATAATCATTTCATAGAATATCAAATCAAATATTCTTAATCATTATATTGTTTATTTAATAGAAATCTTTATAAACTAAACAATTGATGTGTCTACAAGGTCGACGGAGCCCCGCTACGCGGAGCTCCTACTTCTGGATGGTTTATAAAAAAATAACCACGAAGGCCTAATGCGGGAGCTTCGCTACGCTCCGCTCCCGCATTAGCCTTCTAACCTAACCTATCCGAGTCGGGGTAATCTGAGTCGGGGTGTTAACTATAATGACGTTTTATTAATAATTTAATAACAAAATGATTTTATTATATTTTACAGAAGAATTCAAGCAAACAAATTTGCAACAAAATATGCGAAAGACAAAAAATTATATATTGATATGAAATGTATTATAGCACTTAGTTACTTGGAACATTCAGAAATACCTATTTATTTTGAAAAATTAATGGAGAACATGGAAGATGACGACAGTAAAATCATGGCAAATTGGATAATTCTACGGTTTGATAAGTTTGTTAAACAAAAAAATGTGATTAAAAATTCATTCAATTGTGTTTCTGTGAAATATGTTTCATTGTAGTAAATTGTTTTTGAAACAATAATATTCGAAATAAAAATATAAGAACCAAATATTATATGAAACATTTTCTGTGAAACGAAATTCTATGAAATTTCTTTCTACGAAATAAGGGGCTCCCGTCATCAACGTATATCAATCCCATATATTGATCAATCTATTCTCTTCTATTCTACAACGTATTGCCACTTGACTAGAGGGGCTGGTTAACACATGTAAAGGTTTAGTTAGTTCCTTGGCACCGTGAACATAATAATATAGATATATGAGTGTGACTTTTGTAGCTATCAGCTAAGGGGTTACCTATCTTAATCCCGAATTTCAATATTCCGAATATCATAATCCAGAAAACGTTTGGCCAATTTTTCATAATCCCGGTTTTTCAAATTCCGAAGTTTTATTTGCCATATAATCGCAACTCCGAATTTCATTTGCTGATTTATTCATTTGTAAGACGTTTTATAATCCAGACGAACGAGTTCCAGACACACGAAATCTAAATGCACAAAATCCAGATGACCGTAATCCATATGCACGAAAGCCCAATTTTTACAACACTAATTTTTGAAATGCAATTAATTGATATCCAGTTAATTGATATCCAGTTAATTGATATCCAGTTAATTGATATCCAGACAAACAATATCCAGATTTATAAACCTAAAACTAAACCTCATATGGCGTCTACTAACTACAATTGGAGACCTACTGAACAAAACACACGTTGCCTTAAAAAATATATGTATGCATGTAAGCAAACAAGCATGCATGCAGGCAAGCTGGCAATCAAACCGGCAAGCATGCAGGCATGCAGGCAAGCAGGCAAGCATACAGGCAAGCAGGCAACGCTCGCTTCCGCAGCTTTGGCGACCAGCCTCAGCCGTTCCAGCTCGCCCGGGCGCCCGAGCTTGCGTCTACAAGGTCGACGGAGCCCCGCTATGCGGGGCTCCTACTTCTGGGTGGTTTATAAAAAAATAACCACGAAGGCCTAATGCGGGAGCTTCGCTACGCTCCGCTCCCGCATTAGCCTTCTAACCTAACCTATCCGAGTCGGGGTAATCTGAGTCGGGGTGTTAAAATTGTAAATGTTACAGTTAAAAATAAATGTGATTTGGAATATTATAAAGGTGGTTTGATATTCTTTAAAAAATAATTCTACAGTTTGATAAGTTTGTTAAACAAAAAAAGGTGATTAAAAATTCGTTCAATTGTGTTTCTGTGAAATATGTTTCATTGTAGGAAATTGTTTTTGAAACAATAATATTCGAAATAAAAATATAAGAACCAAATATTATCTAAAGCATTTTCTGTGAAACGAAATTCTATGAAATTTCTTTCTACGAAATAAGGGGCTCCTGTCCCTCCGCGCCTCCGGTTCTTAAATAACACTCTAGTGTAGGGCAGACAAGTACCACGGCAAGTCGGGTCAGGTGTGGTACGCAGTGTTCACGAGCTCGCTTTCCTGATTCATTGATTATACCTGCATACAAAACTGTTCATGCATGACATGGAAAACAATAATTTAAACAAAATTTATTATAAGTCTTCAGGCTTTCATTATATTAAGTGAAATTATTTATGTCTTAAGTGAACGTTAGATTTTTTATTATTATATCAACCGTTACACACCCTAAATGAATCGTATAAATTTACTGATTTTTACTATACCTGTATAAAGTTTAGCTGGAACACGATTTGTATGGGAACCAAATAAAAAGATTATGAAAATTTGGTAATAGTTTATTTGGAAAATGGTACGATGGGAACCAAAAAAGAATATTCTGAGAATCTGGTATAACTATATTTGGATTATGACAATATGGGAAACAAAAAAATACTATTTAAAAATTTGGTTTTAGTGCACCTGGAAATTGATTCATCTGGGAAATGAAAAACGGAATTATAGAAAGTTGTCATTAATTACATCTGTCTTTTAAAAGTTCTACCAACCGTTTTCGGGGTTTTAAGATTCGGGTAACAGAAATTCGATATTTCAATAGGTTACCCAGCTAAGGGCATGATGGAGCTGGTACGGCTTTTTAGTCCAAAAGCTTCTAAAGAAATAAAGGTTTAAAAAAGAGTCTCAGGAAGAACAAAAACACAATGGCACATCTGTTTGGTCATTGATGCATTCAGAAGATTGTATAGTAAAGATCTCTTATTAGTTGATGATTAATAGTTTCTCACAGTTTAAATTGAACCCAGCACCTAATCCTTCTCGCCAGCCAATCACCCGCAAGTGAGAACTGAGCTTTTTCATTCTTGTTATCATTGAATGATTCATATCTGAGGTGAGTCTGGTTTAATAAACAGCGATAATTAAATGTTGTACCATGAGTTGTTTATGCAGAGAGAGGCGCTGAGCCCCGCCTTGTAGCGCCCGCCCTGCTATACCGTAAGGGATTAACGAGGCGTATGCTGGCCATCGAGTTATAAGGTCTTTGCTTTTGTTATAATGGCGGTTTGAGTGTCAATGACTTGGTTCATTGTTAGGCTTTGTCCTCGAGAGCAGCGGCGGGCGGAAAAACTGTGGCATTCAGTCTGAAACTTCTTATTATCTTACTTCTATTGTAATATAGATAGAGATAGATTGTATAGATCTGGATGATATTTGGTACAGACGTAGAGGTTGTTATGGGATGACTCCATTCCAGACTCTTTTTCTTCTTCATCATCTTAGCGTTAATCCCAGTGACGTCCGAGTCTTTCACCTCGGAGTCTGGGGTCAACTTTACCAGTCTAACTGCGGATTTGGCCTAACTTTAATATTTTCCACTAAGCGACTGACATTTGGCCTCCACAACCCAAAGGCGATATTTAAGCTTTTCAGTAAGACCGTTTGCTGGACTTCTTACGTTGGCAACCAGGACCGAATACTTAACGTGCTCTTCGAGGTACGACCAAACCAATGCAAATAACCATATTCATGCATACAAATATTCGCGTACCCAGCGTCACGGCCGCGTTCACTGCTGCTACGCCACAGAGGCTGATTCCAGTCAAGAATGAAGTCTGGAATGTACATAAGGTTAGGAACAGCGTCAAAAAACCTGGTGGTTAGTGTCGCCGGCAACAGCTAACACATAATGAATTAACCAAGGATTAATTTGGTTTTTGATGTCTCTGCAACGTCATCGTTATCATCAACAATGGGGTTATACATATCAATAAATATTGTATACTATAACGCCATCTGTATTATATATGTAGAGGCGTAATCTCCTATTACTTGCGATCAGAAATATTCTGTTAATTCCGTTATTCTATTAAGAAAGCAACTCTTTGTACGACACCATTAGCTCATCTAAGTAATATTAACAATTTAGATAGTGAGAACTTTGATCATTGTATGAGGAATATACAACACAATTTTACTTGTTATTAAAAACTTAGCAGCCCATTAGTTTGTATCAGTTTTCAACACTGTTGATTTTATTCAAAATGTCGGTCGTGCATTCCTTTTTTTTTTCGAAAAGATTAATAGATTCGGGCTAATCTTCGGGCTAATCCTAGATGAAGTTATTATAACTGAGAAACAAGAAAACTACTGAAAGAAGTGGTGCCTTCTAAGTTTATCGATAAATTGAAGTACATACTTATTCTCACAATCAATAGCAATGACCATATCAGTTAAGGTCCTGGATCGTTTGTGGTAGTTTGAAATCATGTTGTATGAGTAATGCAGTGTAATTATGACATACAAAATTGTAGAAATGTTGAGTTACTAATACTAACACATGGATTTGATAAGTGTTTCATTCAATTATAACACATAAACAATTAATAAGCGCTCCTGGCCAGGTGCGCTCACTGTTCGGTAAACGGTCAGTGGGTGAAGCTACCTAGGCAAAGGTTACCATTGCAATGGGTGAACGTTTAGTGGTGTTACAACTGAGCGCTTCCGTGCTTCGGAGGGCACGTTAAAAGTCGGTCCCGGCTGTCAACAGTCGTTAGGTGAAGACGGAGGCCTATATGGGCGACCTGAATGAGTCTATCACAGGTTGGCCACTAACCTCACGAAAAGAAGAAGATTTACTAAAAGCCATATTAGTTTCCTACAAAAATGGGTCCGGAGAACGTATTTAATGTGACTTTAGCAGGAGCTCCTGTTGGATTGGTAAAGCAGTTCAAGTACTTAGGACATGTTCTTTCCTGTGATCTTAAAGATGATAAAGATATTGAGAGGGAGAGACGGGCGCTCGCGGTTCGGTGTAACATGCTTGCTCGAAGATTCGGTAAGTGCAGCACAGATGTTAAAACAACCTTGTTCATGGCTTATTGTCAAAATTTCTACACCTGCCAGTTATGGGTGAAGTTTCGCAGGGCTACTTTAAGCACCATGAGGGTGCAGTATAGATACGGATACGGACAGTAGGATACGGAACGCGTCATTGCGTTCCGTATCCTCATGAAGCATCCGCGTTACTGTAGTGCGTCGGGTATGTTTGCCGAGGCGCGGGTGCCTGATTTCTTCGCTGTCGTTAGGGCACGAATAGCATCCTTCTGGGAGAGGCTGCGTTGCTCTGGAAACTCTATATTGCAAGCTATATGTGACGACTATACGTGCCCAATTGCTAGATATTGGATGACAGTGCACCGGGAAGCGAATCGTAAGTGAATGTAAACGTGCCTTGTAAAATTTGCTTTTTAATTGTAAATTTTATATATATTATTTTATTTTAATTTTATTTGTAATATAATTGTAATGGGACCTGTGCCTGAATAAAGAAATAATAATAATAATAATAAAGCTGCGATATCCACTAGAAACCAAATAATATTATTTGTTAGTCTGAATAATGGGACAATTCAGTTTGCATATAACAATCTAAATGAAGTCTCCCATGATATTATTATGCCAGCATAATACGTAATACAGAATTCGCAGAACGAATTTTAAAGGCATTCTTGTTCCAAATCTCAAGCATATTGCTAACAAATCACAGGCGAATGGGTCGTTTAGCCGCCATTTGTTGCCCTGGGCGCGCCGCGGGGTGGTAATTGTGTTTACAATACACCCCCTTTGGTTCCAACCCCCCTTCCGCTCATTTCTCATCCTCAAACATCAGGGCAACGCTTAGCGATTTCACCTCGGGAAATCTGTAGAAAAGTGGAAAATGCGCGCTCGTATTATGAAAGCAGGTACGATAGCTAAATGTCAGTGGTGGGGTTCCTTTTGTGTTCCATCGAGCCGGCTAAGTTGCTTTTCAGAACTGAGCACACAGGTAATGTGAGCTGAAATTAATATTATTTACGAATTTGCTTTGCAAAGATTCTGCTTTTTGAAGGTGAAATTCAGTCGTAGGTACCTGATTTTTTTTTAAATTAGAAATAGTCTTCATTACTATTTTTCCATGCCAATGAAGGAAATTCGTGCACGGCCAACCTGGTGGGAATTTAACAGTAAGCTGAAAAAAAATACACAAGATATGTGTTCACGTTACGTGACACTCAATAAATTAACAATAGTTATAATAACTTTTGAAGTGAAAATTTATTTAGGCTTGTTGGGCCTTTTGAGATGGGAATAAACCATTGAACTCGCAACAATTATCGTATCATTAAATGACATTCATTAGACATGCAAATTACCAAACGAAAATAATTTTATATCAAAAATTTATTGGTGAATCCATCCTAAATGAACTTTTAATACGTATCTACTTATTAATAACTGAAACTTTTTTAAGTGTAAAGAATAATTAATTGAAGGCGAACATAGCATACCAACAGCCTTACCTACAACGAGTGGGGGGCATGAAAATCTCATAAAAAATAATAAACAATTTAAGTTCTGCGACACGCGCGATCTCTGCCGTTATACATCGTATTAACTCGAGAACAACGAGATTTTTTAAGAGAATTTTCCAAGAAAGATAATATGTACTTGATACCGTCAGGTAACTCTTTTGTTTTACGTCAGTGATTCAAACCAGCTATTTTTGTGTAACAGAGTATAACTTTTTTTTTAATTTAGTTTTTCTTACTAAAATTTATTACTTTTTTTAGAAATTGGTCTCGTTCGTATGTCTGTACGGTCTAGATATGCAATCCATTTTATACATATTCTTGCTGGCTTCTGATTAACCTGAAATTTAGCATTTTTACTTAAGTGAGTTTAGTGCCAAAATAATACGGTACTAAAGAGAGGATCGGGTGATGCAGTTGGTTGCTTATTGCTCTCGTAAATAAGACTATGTATTAATGTTAGATTCTGTTACAAAAACTAAAGCGAATTCTTAGACTTACTCTTGTAACTAATATTTAAAATCTCCGAAGAGAAGTCTGTTTGTGACGCTTTCACAGCTAACCCTTGGTATACTCGCGTATTATTCTATTAGTGACTGTCGAACGAGTCTCACCCATCCAATATTCGAGTACCAATCCATTCCAAATTAGTCAATGCAGTCTCTTAACTTTACCTATTGTTACTATACTAGGAACTTCTGTCTAGGAAATACTATTATTTAGTAATAAAGATTTTACAAATGGATAAGAATGTGACTAACTTTCCAATTGAACGAGTTGCTCAAATGCAGTAATGGTATTCCCTGATGCGTACCTATTACGAGGAGGAATCCAGGTATATCCTAAGAAGGGAAATTCCTAGGAATCATCATCATCAATCATCATCATGAATCATCAGGCATTTGCCCTTATGTAATAGGTGGCCTCACCATGGAGAGAAGAGGCTTCGCCCCCTACGTTATGAAAGGCATGAGAGGAACATTAGGCATCACCTTTTCGGAGGGTGTTGGACATAATATGACACATCTGGTGATTTTAATTATCTACAATCCGTGGAGTCACCTAGACATACCCGCATCGTGGTAGACTGAAGGCTTTCGTAACCATAAGATGGACAAAGTGTTTTTTTAATATTCACGCCTGTCTCCCTTGGGTAGGCAGGTTCATTAACACCCACAGTCGGCAAACTGTCATCGGTGTCACATATAACACTCCTCTTTATTAATGAAGTGAATTTTGTACTTACCAGTATTTGTGAGTCCTAGAGCATTAATTAAAAAAAAAGTACCCGGAAGCTAGAATTAATAAATTATTCGTTAGAAAATATTAAATTGTAATATGTATAAGTTTCATGTTATTTATATTCGGCTCAGAATCTAGGTTAATTAATTTGCTAGAATTTTTAAATTATTTTTTCTTAATTACGTGCTAACACGCAATTTATAGTTAACTGTAAATAATAAATTATTTGTAAATTATTCAATATTAATTTATTTAGGCTTGATGGTTATTAATATTGACGTTGTCATTATGTTGTAATATAAACCACATTTTGACTTATATGGTTTGGTGATTGCAATAACTTATCTTCGTGGAAACTAGGCTAGGTATTTAGGCCTTAATCATATTAGAATGAGGCTGAAACAATTCTTCACTTAGTTAGGTTAGTCTTAAGAGGGGTCAGTCAGACCATTCTTAACACATTCTTATCACTTAACCGTCTTTGCCCTGGTGAGCATAGTAACGGCCGTTAACTAATCCCAAATAAATTGGGATGAGTCTTCGAGAAGAATGACGATTTGATTTACGATAATAATTTATATTAAAGCATCATCATCAGAGTGCCATACGAGGTTGCATCCAATTCTTGCATTGAGGAGCTGGGTCCCTGTCCGACTAAACGGGAGTGACTGCCGTCTTATCCTATAATCCCCAGAGGAAAACCTACCTTCATATCTCAGGCGTGTCCGTCAATCAGCGTCTGCACCAGCGTTCAGGTGAGGTTTAGTCGATGAGTTCTTAGTGGGACCTCATACACCCATTGTAACACCATGACGTTATAATGAGCATTGAGTACCTACATACAATGCAACGTAGCGACAGCGAAAGCGTCCGTGGCGAAGCGGTAGTGAACGCGGCCGCTACGCAGGAGGCGCGGGTTCGATCCCCGCTCAATGTAAATATTTTTGTGCATGAATATTTGAATTGTTCTGATCGTGCCTCACAGACACGTTAAGCCGTCGGTTCCGGTTGCCATACGAACATCTATAGCAGACGTTACGGGTAGTTGGAGCCGTCAAAAGTCCAACAACTGGTCTAACTGCAATGCTTCGATATCGCCTTTAGGCTGTGGAGGGCAGATGGCAGTCGCTTGACGAAAAATATCGAAGTTTAGCCAAATCCGCGGTTAGACTGGTAATGTGGACCCCAGACTCCAAGTTGAAAGCTTTGGATGCGACTTGGACCAACACTATGAGGAAGAAGATACAATGCAATACAGCTCACGTGTTAACTAGCAATAGCAAGTAATAAGGACAATCAAAGAGAGAGGGACGAAGCTCAATAGAAAGTATAGCTTCATATCTCTTCTCCAACGCCATTTCACCCTAGTAGGTATGAAAACAATAATAAAATCAGCAGAAGTAAATGCTGGGATCATAAAACAATCACGAAATTAATTAGGTGTTGAATTATCTATCAAAACTGTATACTATTTATAAACATTAAAGTAACCAACAAGAATTACCCAGTATTACAATAATTTCAAATAATATATGTACTAACAAGCTAAACTTGTACACTTGCAGCAACACATACCATCTTTTATCAAGATCTAAAATGTACCTATATTAATTAAAACGTACATCCTATTTCTAATTTCGATAGAAACTACACAATAAATATGAAATAATTGCCCATCACAGCTAACCAACGTTTACCTATCACACTCGATCTATCAGCTCGTTAGAATACTCATTACGACACAGTGAAAATAAAACTGGGCAACGTCCGAAAGCAACAAGTGTATAATTCCAGGAATACCTAACAAATGTAAAGTTTTTACCTTACGTCCACAACATGGCCCAATTAAGGGCGGACAAGCGAAGCACCCGGCTCTCCTTATAATTTATTCGCCGAGGATTTAGTTTTGTGCCACGTTTTTCTCAAGATCAAAATCGGAATCGTAAACACCTTGTTCAGGTCCTCTTTGTTATCGATAAACTTTCGGTTGTAATGTGAGATATCGATTATAATCGGATATTGTGTAACATTAGAAGGTTTTTGGCGGTTATGATAATATTCTGTTGGATCCGTATGATACAATCTTTTAAGTTTTTAATGAATATTAAGTATATTCGATTAAATATTTGGTCTTCTACTTAAAACAGTAGCGGTTTGAATTAAAGAGAGATGCAATCGTTTCTTGTCAGACGGTATTGGAATTTAGGGCTTTAAATTACATACATACAATCACGCCTGCGTCACTGGAGAGTTAGGCAGAAGTGAATTAACACCCATATTTCACCCGGTACCTACAATAGGGGGTGAGCCTATTGCCGTATTTCAGGCACTATTGTTGACTCGAGCCAAGCATCTGAGGCTGAGTCTGGGCTGTATTTAAATGTTTGATATTATACAGCCCTATCCTTTAGTCGCCTTGTTCGACTGGGGGGAGATGGGATGGCCCAAATTCTATGCCGGGAACCACGCCTACATTCAGAAATGTTATTATGTCCCAACACTGGAGGAGAACAAATCATCAGATAGGTACTTCTGAGAATCTCTTGCAAAGCATTCCCTCTGTGAACAGTCATTCCTTGTTTGTTACCAGTCAGATTTGGGCAAATCCCAGAATGCGTATCAACAGAATTTCTGTGTGGAATATATAAAATACATCGTAATATTGTAAAGGTTCGTTCTAAACGCCCCAAAGAGCTCCCGTAGTTGATCAGAACTATATGTTAGCCTATTGGAAGCACGATACCGCATCATCAACACATGAACGACGCGCTACGCCGTGCAGTCTAGCTTAGTTATTTGTACAGTCAGTGTCAGTACGATCTTGACGAAAAAAATACTGCCTTGGTTTTCCTATTTTCCTGTTGTTGACTGTTCAGATATTTGGTACGCACCTTCAGTTCGGACAATTTGATTTGCTCTTAATACCATGGTATTAAAATAATTTTGAGACTTTGTAATTAAGATCGATCTGGATTTGACCGTACAAAGGATTTCATGTTCTTTCTCTTACTAAAACTGGGTACGGCTCTACTAAGTCTAAACTCAGTAGAGCCGTACCCAGTTTTTGCTCGAAATGGTTAGATATGGGTTGCATCAGACCATGTTCACTACTTCAAAAGAATAACTTAATTTTTAGCAGTTGCAGCAGAAGTTTTTTGCATCGTTAATTTGAACAAATCCGGTTAAAACAATAGGTATATATATAGTAACTTCGGTATCTAGGTATAAAATAGGGGATTCCATCTTTTGTCATAATAGTTTTTGTCCTAATTTAAATTGCCATAACAAATTAGGCATAATTTTCTTTGTCATAATAATAGTCTGCCATAATTGGTTTTTAGCATACTGTGTTATTAAGCATAAATATTGTATATCCTAATGTTTTTATTCATAACATTGATACGCATAAAGTTGTAAAGCATATTGTTTATTTGTCTAATACTTATTTGGTATAATGATAAACGCCTGCTAACATGGTGCTAGCAAGCTGGCAAGGATCTGGATGCAATCTGGACTTTAGGGCACCCCGACTCGGATAGGTTAGGTTAGAAGGCTAATGCGGGAGCGGAGCGTAGCGAAGCTCCCGCATTAGGCCTTCGTGGTTATTTTTTTATAAACCACCTAGAAGTAGGAGCCCCGCGCAGCGGGGCTCCGTCGACCAATTAGATCAAAAGAACATTAGGTTAAATGAACTTTGATGCGCCTACAAGTTTGACAAGAGCAATGTATAAAATAGTGTAATATTGTTAATAAAAATTTTGTAGTGATTTGTTCGGAATAGTTATGGTTATGCGTGGTTATGCTTAAGTAAACTTATGCTTTGGTATATTATGCTTATTAAATATTATGCTTATAGTAAATAGGAGTAAAAAAATTATGCTTAAAAAGTTATGGCAAACGAGTATTATGCGTAAATAATGTTATGACAAGTAACATTATGCAATGTTAAATTATGACATAAAATTTTAGGAATAAAAATAGAGAACCTAAAATAGTCATTCATTTTCCATAAAAAAGAATTATATCCTATTCTATCCTACTTCCTGTCCTACTTAAATTTTGTAATGAAATATGAATGTTTGTTATTCATTCGCTTTCTGATGCTGGACAGATCGGGCTGAAATTGGTACACGGATAGTTTATGTCGCGGATAACGCAAAAATAACTGTTTATCCCTGACGGAGCGGAACCAGAATTCCACAGGGGCGAAACCGTGGTCATAATTAAATCTTATAATGTATGTTACGGCTACAGAGGTGCGTAAATATTACACTACACATATTTTAACATTAGCCTTAATCTTAAAGTTATCTAAGAGGATCTGGTCTGGAGGTAGGATACAGCGATATTGCCGTCGCAGTTGAGCAGTCCGACTGGGGAAGTGCCTCCGTCTTACAGACTACCGTGGCCATAATAATCCCATATTGTGAGCCAAGGCTCCTTGAAGAGATTTTGTGCTGTCAGTAGGAATACCAAAAGGTTGTCCTGATTTATCTTCTGCACTGACGGCACAGAAAATATGTACTTACTGGGTCAGCAGCAAGAGTGTGACTTCCCTGGTGTTACACGCGTCCATAGGCCACGGTAAACACTTTCCATCAGGGCGTGCTTGACTGCCACTTGAGTAGTATAAAAAAGGAGTGGCTAATGTCAGTACATTTCCATCGAAAACATTTTAAAACAGTTTAACCGGTTAAAGTTGAAAAGATTTATTTCAACGCACATTGGTACCCAAGTGAAACCCTGGTCGGTACCTAGTTGTAACATTAGTCAGCTAATGTTAAGATTAGCCCCACACCTAACTTTGGCCGTAATATATATAACATACGTTTCATAAGATATAACGTATAATGTTTCTTAACCCCCCCAATGGTGTACAATATTCGTGCGTGCTCCGCGCAGTCCCCGGCATCGATTCTCAGAACCCTTTAATTGCACCCACTCTGGCGCAGATCGAACGTTTAAAATCGATTTTTTTATTCGATTTATTTCATGTGAGCCCCGAGTTCAAAATCATGTTTTTCTTTTGCGATAGTGAACGCTGTGTATATGCAAATTTTACACGCATCTACAGAAACTTCTCAATTAATTAAATTGCTTGATATTTTTCAATATCGTGTTGAGATAATTATTTTATCAGTAATTTGTTAATATTTGTTAATGAAAGGATAAAAAGAAATAACAAAAAAAATCATATTTAGTAACCTGTTGAGATCCAATTTGTCTTCGAATCAAAGTTGCAATGGTTCTTTCAAGTCATTGCATCATAACCAATTTTTTTATAGGGTTACTTTTAATTACCAACGCCACGAAAAAATGAGACTTACAAAACGCCTATCGTGGTCTACTGCTGGACATAAGCTTGCACCATAGTCCTAGATACAGTATCAGGTCCCTAACATAATAAAATAACATATTCAATAACTAACGAAATAAAATAGTAGATCGTTCGCGGCAACGGATAACGAGTTAATTGGCAACACCAAAATAGCCAACCATTAGTCCCACTTTTGTAGTCCCAATAAGCAAAATTGTCGCATTCTACCTTAGACCGAACAAACAGCTAGCGAATGTTTTCACACCTAACAAATATTCACACAAATACCATCTCAATTTTGATTCACATAAAGCACGATTTACAACGAGATATAACTTATAATCAGGATATGTATAAACCAAGCAATTCTGAAATTTCTAGCTCACAGATTTAAGTCGAAATTTGTTTACGTACTGTATCGTCTTCTACAGAAGCCAACGTTTGTAATAGTTGGTCCGATAATAAACTTTACAGTAAAATTTTCAAAGTTGAATTTATATTGAAGAAATGGTAAGCGATTGAAGGAACTGGTGATATTCGTGCACGTAATGAGGTGAAACAATTCAAACCACGAACAGATAGACTACGGAGCTTTTATTTTTAAATGAATTAAATTTGCTACATTCTTCATGCACGTTACTATGAAGGTTCTTTTTTTCTAATGGTAACATATTTCATTTTAAAATGACGACGAAGATTTATTACAATAATATCAGCAAAGTTTTATGTTTGCTCTTTAACTTTAACAAGATTGTTATCAAACAATTATGAATTATTCATATTAATAAGTAGTAAATAAGTACCATCATTACTAATATCGTTCAAAATTGAAAGGATATTATTAAGCCAATTACAGGGTACAACACTTAGACCTAAGGCGATATATTAATAGATATTTTTTCTACTAAGTTTTCCTAAAGCTGCTATTAGTAGAACAAAAGTAAAAAGAGATAGCAAGACATATTTTACTTGTGGATGAACACGATAGAAAGAGTAACCACAACGCAGATATATTACAGAAGTGTAACTTAAGTCGTATAATTGTTTTTAATAAATGATTATATAGAATTGTAATCTATATAGAGATCTTGAAGAAGGATTTTGGGCAATTAATTCTATTTATGTGTATTGTTATGTGTATATTTCCGTGAAATTCGTAATTGCTACGAGTATGATGTAGATAAAGTATAATTACAGATTGAATATTCTCTCAATTTAATTTTACACATATCTTTGTATATGTGTACAATAAAATAACATTAAAAATATGCATGTAGGTTTCTCGTCTATGTTTAATATAATGAGATGTTTATCAGTATTTTGATTTGATTTTAAAAGGTTTTGATTTAATGTAGTTTAATTAAATGGTAGTTTTGTCGTGCCCCAGTTGTTTGTCTTTAAATTAACGGATCTCTTTACGCCCTCCCTCCTAATATCTTTCAGATATTATTCGTATATAGTTAAAGATTCAGTTTTAAAAATGAAAACATTTTATTATCTTAGAATGATATTAATACGTGACCTTTGCATGAGATAGAATAGCTATTTAGGTAATAATTTATTTACCAAAAATAATATAACTTTGCAATTAATAACATCAATAATTTATAAAATGTACTACGGCTTAGTTTCTATATGTACTATAGCTTATCAACATTTATGAAATTCA
The DNA here is from genome assembly GCA_949126895.1 of Eilema caniola. Lineage (NCBI taxonomy): Eukaryota > Metazoa > Arthropoda > Insecta > Lepidoptera > Erebidae > Eilema > Eilema caniola. The sequence goes on from OX421467.1 coordinate 17,012,780, forward strand.
ATGCTTGTTCTGAGACTTTATTTATAATTCAATTTCATCCAAGGTACATCGGGCGTTATCTTTGACTAAAATATTTTTTTATGATGGTGGAAATGGTCTAATACGAGTAGAAGTTTCGATCGAATTGCATCATCAAAAATACTAAGTATCCAGATAAAATCCTTATTTGTTTCTATTAATTCTAGGATAAATAAATAATAATATTTCGTATAGAAGGGAATAACAGTATTTAGCACCATTTCTCTTCTTTTCTTTACTTATCCGATCATCAACCCCGGTTGCTTCAACTGCACTGCACTTTATAACCCAAGGTTCGATCTACTACCTCTCCTTTCGACGATTTAGTTCTGTACCTTCCTGCCAATAATTTCTTTAATTTTTAGCTAAGCTTATAGGCGAACGACTGTTGTCTAACCTACTGAACCGGAGAAGTCTCGTTCTCGTCACGAAAAAATGTACCTAACGGAGATATGAATGTATCGATTCATTCATTCTTCCAAACTTTTATATTTATAATGTTCGTAGGATATAATAAATCCGACTTAACCTTCTGACTATAATATACTGTGTCTATGTTGTTGAAATTTGGAGCAAGGTGCATCAAATAAAATCGATCAGGTGTATTTGTTTTATCAAGGTGCTACTTCACCCGACTAAGGCAGAATTTATAATTTATTAAATGCCGACCACATTGAGCTAATAGTATTAATAGAGGATGATGTTAGACACATGATAAAGGTAGGTGATCAATTGTTGACATTTTTTAACCGACTTCATAAGCAGAGGGTGGATTTAAGGAAATTTATTTTTATGTGATTGCCGTGCTCCTAGCTCCATCAAGGGCCCAAGGGCTGAACAAATCTTACCTGCAAGCCAGTACACCAACTAATTGATGTACGAGGCTCTAGTGTGGAGGTTTTTCTTGGGTTAAGGGAGGCATTCCGCAATCACTCCCTTAAAGCCACGCACGTCACGTTTAAAAGAGGACGAGTAAGTGGACCTCGACCGCCGGCGAGAAACCTTGAATGGTGATGATGACTTTTATCGTTAGGTAACTGTACAACACACCTCCGTCTCTAAACTAAACAATATCATTACAAACTAAATATGATACAAAATAGGTATATATTTTTATGAAGAATAAACAAATCTGATCCAACATCGGTCGTGAACGTCCATATCAGTAACAGATCGTGTGGTTTTCACGAAATTACACAAGCTCAAAGTCAACTTGGAGCTTACGACGACGCGGCAACGCCACGAAACACATTACATCCAAAGATTACCGAACAGATAAAACGTATCAACCAAGATTCCAAAACAGATAACTGCTACCGAACAGGTTAACGATTACCAAAACAAACAATCAACCTTTGCTTATAAGTCTCTTAATTACTTAATATTTTTAGGCTGATGTGTCTATATGGTCTCAGCCATATGGTTAAATTTTTAATTGGATGCCTAGACCGTTCGACACATACCATTTTATCAAAGACTGACGAATTCATCTCGTGAAATTGGACTGACTGATCTCGCTCTTATACAGTCCATAGGAATTTATTCGAGGGATAACAAGCCTTTGCGTTTTTCCTGATTATAATCTATCCCTTTACCAAATTTCAGATTTCCTTACGTACTTGTTTCTTTCTTACCTTACAGAAGCACTCAAAACCAGTGGCTTGTATGAAAGGTTTAATGACAGTACAGGTAAATCGTGAAGCATAATAAGGAAGAAGCAGATGCCGGGCTATTATCTCTGTTGTCTAAAATAGACGTGAGCAATGAGCATATTATGTATGTATGAACTAATTTTTACACTCAGGTAATAAGACTAATAAGTAATTAAATGATCCCCTCGACTATTTAAATCATTGAGCTGTGAAATCCTGTGGCTTTTTAACCCGTTCGAAGTCACTAAGTCTAATAAAGTTAATTATAATTTCTTGTATCAATAGATTTGTTTATAGCAGGCGTTATAGTGTTAGGTAAACCTAAAGCCTAGTTGGTCCCTAGATAAGATGCCATTATTGTATGAAGCATAAATATTAGCCACCAACCTCAAGGCTACTTTTTCTTTTTGTAAATCCATATACACAGTACACGATTCGGATTCTGTAAAATATTTAATCGATTAAATAAATGAATCTTTCTTTTAATCGACTGAACTCAATATTTTCTTAAAAAAAGAAACGAAATCGCTATAGTTAACTATTCTATTTTTAAATGTAAATGAAAACAAAAGGAGGTTATATGCATGTAACCAGGTCAGCGTCGTCGAATGTACTAAAAGGTGCGTGGGGTAACTTCCGGTGGAAGGCCGGAAGTAGGCGCGCAATCAGCCCAATAAACCGACCGCTAAACTAGCAGCCTGCTACACAGGTGCTAACATTCAATGAGCCCGATTTTTCGTATTTGAAAATGGAACAATTTCGGATTTGAGAAATAATTTTAAAATATGTAATATATTTTAGGATTTTTTTATCATCATCTTGCATAAAAATCAATGCATCTCACATTTTGTTACTTTTACAATCTTATTTCAGGCTTGAAACCAGTTTTCACAGTAGGTACCATAGATTAAAAAAATACTACAATAAATCTGTAAATTCCGTTAGTTTTCAATTTTAGTACCTATAACCTATCGGTTTGATTCTTTATGTCTTAAAATTTGCATTAACTGGGGTTTAAACCTACCCCTTTTAACTGCAAGTCATTGGATAAACTATTTAAATTAACTGTTTTTAAGTATATTTTCCCTTCTCTTGTTTAAATAGAACGGTCTCCTGAATTAGTTTTCGGAACACAAAATGTTTAACACGTAAACATTTGGTATTCTAATTATGTATGTTGTCAGAATTTCATTAGAACATGCGGGTATTTTACAATATTAGGGACTTTGAATTACAGTTGGTTGTGGGGCCTTTGTGTATATAATTAGGTAACTGGTAACCCATCCCAGGAAAATCTGTTGCGTATTTAAGCATGTGTAAGCGAACGTAGAGGCAGGAAGCGGAATAGATGACTTGGTACGTGTTTTAAAAATCTTATTTAAGCAGATTTTATCAAAAAATTCGATTGTCAATCAATTAGCTTATTGCAGTCCACTGCTGGACTTGGACATAGACCTCTACCGATGTTGATAGAAAGAAGAAAGAAAGAAAGAAAGGAAAAGCATTTATTTAAGAAACGCACAATGTACAAAGTATCAAACACAAAGAATTATAGGTACCTAATATTGTTGATACATACAGATATTAGTTACATAGTTTATTACCGTTGGGAGGCCTTGGCCTACGGTTTCCAAGCAGGCCAGACAGATTGGTATAGGGTTTTATTTCGAGTGTTCCTTCTCTTACAATGAAAGCTGCGCATTTTTCCGTTAGTCGCCTCTTACGACACCCTTTGGATGAGATGGGGTAGTGATATTTATATTCTTTATCCGTCACCACTCGGATGGAAACGACCTAGATGTCCAATTAACTTGCTAATTTAACTAGAATGCTGCGACGTCATATTATATATGTCGCCGCCAACTAGTTTAATCAGCCGTTCAAATACTTGCTTAGGCAGTTAACTAAACGGCGCCATTCAATTAATGGCCTGAATGGTGTTCAGCCATTTAATTAAACGGCTAGGCAAATAGCTTGGATCGATGACGTTTAACTACTTGCCTAGCCATTTAATTAAATAGTTAGAAAAACGACTTATTTCTGCATGGTAATAAAAAAATACCACGAAGGCTTAATGCGGGAGCGGATTAAGCCTTCGTGGTATTTTTTTTTTACCATGCCTTCTAACCTAACCTAACTAAGTTGGATTGCACAGCTATCACAATAAACCTATCACAAATTTTCTGTGAATACACCTCTGTGTACTGCCTCGGGAAATTACAGGTGTAAGTACATGTGTGTATGTATGTAATTTTCTATATTATTTCGAGGTAGTGCACCATCTTACGATTGGCCTAAGCATTAGCCAGCCAGGTTATATTGTAATTAATGAGACCGCTAAATATCATTCAGGCCGTTAATTGAATGGCGCCGTTTAGTTAACTGCCTAGGCAGGTAATTGAACGGCTGATTAAGCTAGTTGGCGGCGACATATACACCAATAGACACAATTAGAATGTATTTGTCTCAAAGTTCTACCTGTTGCATTGAGCCAGGTATTAAATATAAACACAAATTCTGAGCATGACAAGTGTCAATTTACAACCCACAAATAAGTGCATAATTTTATATTAAGTTGTTTTTCAACTATTTACTATATTGATAACTACTTCCACGCTAGAAGAAGGTCTTGACAGACAGGCAGTCAGGCAACGAATTGATTTTATAAAGGTTATGTTCTTCTAAGGTGATAACCTAAAAATAAGGTTGTTACAAATCATAATAATATATGGGACTGAGTGTGTTCTTGAGTGGAGACCGCGACTCGGCAAGCGTAGTGTAGGACGTCCTCCGACCAGGTGGGATGACGATCTAAGAAAGACTGCAGGCAGATGCTGGATGCGGCAAGCTGAATATAGGGCGCTATGGCGCTCATTGGGGGAGGGCTATGTCCAGCAGTGGACTAATATAGCCTGTTGATGATGATGATGATGATATGGGACTTGTTAAAACCATCCAACTAACCGTAATTTGAGAGTTTTACTGGTAGCCGTTGAGCTATCTACATCATTAGATCGATTTGGTGTCAAATAAATGTTTATTCTACCAGGTGTCACTAAGGTAATTATAAATATTCAAATCGATATTACTAATTCAGGTTTGATTCTACTTACACGATTAGTGTACACTTTTACATATAAAACTCATAAAAGTGTTATAAATCGGCTTACTTAGGAACAGCGTTGCATCACATCGGTGTTTAAAAATGGGAAATTTATTTTTGTTACTTGGCAAATTTGCCGCAGAATGTTGGCAACCAAAATGCTACCACCAAATATAGTAGATTTGTCGTTAAATATATCGATTATTATAAATAAACATAAATTATTGTCTCCAGTATATGTTAGATTACTTGTGATTATGAACGAAAATAGGAGGCTCCTTGACGTTAGGGCATGTCAGCAAAATATTTTGCCGGCAGATTTACTATTTTGCTGATAAACCTAATTAGTTTGGAGACAGGCATTAAATTACATACCTTGAAGAACAAGAATCGTTATTTTAATTAGAATGATTATTTCCTGCAACGGCAAAATCCAACTTCAAAGTTCAGTTACAAGTTTTTATCCATTCATATTGCAATAAACAATTCAAAAATATGACTACATCATTTTCATCAAAACTTCTACAGTTTTTGCCTCAGCTTGTCACCTGTCTTGGACCCTTGTTCGCCGTTACTACAGTCGCCTCGATTAGCATACTTTGGCCTCGAAAAAAAAGATTATTACTCGCCCCCAATACTGGACTTAATATTCAATACGTTTACACCAAATAATAATTACAGCAGTTCGTCTGTCGAATGCATTAAGGGGTCGTTTTCCTTGTATATATTATAATATTAATGTGCCAAGGAGGGCGCGGGGCAGGTGCACTAACCAACGTTATTAAGTTACAGATACTCAATACCCTCACAGTTTCTTTATTATTATTACACGTGTACATAAATAATGTGTTATAACATGTAATAAATTGTGTGTATTCTATGTATTCGCTTGTCAACGAGTTCTCTTGTTTTAAATATGTATTTTATTCGTAATGTCTCTGTATCAACATTAAATTCCGTCTGGGAGTTAATCGTTTCTGTTTAATTCAAATGAACTTTGATCTGTTATCTAATAGGAGTAATTCCAGGAACAGTATTCTGATTCCAACGTATCTTGGGACTGGTTTAGTCGCATCTGATGCTTTTTAATTATGAAGTTAATATTATTAAAAATTCATGTTCATTATTCTGAATTAACGTTACATCAGTTAAGTACTAACACAGATTTCTGACGGTCTATATTATAATTAAAGAAATAAATATACACAAAACTTCTGTAATAATCATCATCATCTTAACGTTGTTTCCAATTGCATTCCATTTTGCTTTTGTGGCTTTTATAGGAGTGGCGATATCACCGACTATTATGTTCGAAAATAACACACTTTTATGCCTTATTCTTCAAGTCCTATTTCTTTAAGTTCAAGTCCTTTGCCTCAAGCTCTAGTCCATCTCTGTACCAAAATCTATAGCGATCGGTTCGGTTTTCATATAATATGTGTATAACTAGCTGTTAATCTTCTGTATATTAAATGGTTAATATTAATGATCCCGGAATCCAGTTTTTATGACCTTTGATCCCGAATAAAAAATCCCAGGTATCGGATTAATGAGGACTTTTTATATTTCATTTATGGTGGTGTTTGAAACAATTCTATCAATATTCAGCTGGGTGTGAATTATTGTGCTCTCACTCATAAAATTTGGTTTAGATTCACCGGTCTATTCTAGTCATTGTCAATTTAAGAACGCTGATCAATTTCTATAATCTTTTCTTTGCACTAGTCTCTGTAGTTTTTTTTTTATTTTCTTTAGTTTTTGGTAGTTATTTTTATCGACGCCTTAAGCATCGATGGGTGAGAAGAGGACCCAATATTAATCATAGGCTATAATAAGGGATACTTTTATAAAAAAGATAAGTATAGATACTATAATTAATGAGATAATTTTATAAAATGGAAATACAATAAGAAAACACGTTTATAAACTTTTAGAGTCGTGGTTATATTATAACCCTCGGATCCAGATCTCAGCAGTCATAAAGTTGCACGCACATTATTGAATGGTCTAGCGGTATGTGGGTCAGTCGGGGTGCGAGGAATATGCACTAAAGCTACCTCACCTCCGGCCTTGCACTGTGACCCACAGAGGGCGTGCAGTTTAGTCGGTTCGAGTCCGACATAACCTCCCCCTCCGGCTTCGGCGGGGGTGGTATCCCTGGGGATTTGCCGCACTTTAAAGAAAAGGGTTTAGCGGAAGTCACGTTAAAATCATCGTCACGTTAATGTCATCGCAGCGCGGTGTCAGAGATTAGCCTAATGAAACAAACAACAGACAAAAACTTCAAAATAGTTTTGCGGTTTAAGTAAAACATATTCCGAATGCATTTCTACGAATTAAAATTTGTATTATTTATTTGTACAGATAAAATTTTCTTAAAGCTAATACAGACGCAATGAAGTAAAAGAGAAGTCTTAAATAATGGACAGTACGAAATTGAAAAGCAAATCAGACGTGTCGTGACACGTCGGGGCGCGGGGTCAGCGAGATAACACCGGCTAAGTCCGAGATTGATTCCCGGATCAGACGGATAGTCGCAGCCGCTCGAGTGTGGACGATCCCTTACTCACGATTCAGTGAACAGGGAGTATAACGGATTTGTGAGTGTGCTATTATATTTCTTTATAGGGTTCTTGGGTTTAACCGCAGTAGCCTAGTGGTATGGGCAAGGGACTGCTGAAACGAGGTCACAGGTTCGATCCCAGGTTTTACCATGGCACACACTAATGACTTTTCGATGCTTTTCGAAATTATGTGTGTATTTATCGCAGGTTTATAAGTGCCTGGTTAATGGCAATAGGTTTGCCACCTATTACATTGGGACCTTAACATAAACTGGCGAAATGTGGGTGCTAGCACCTCTGCCTACCCCTTCGGGGATACAGGCGTAAGTTTATGTTATGTTATGTTCTTGGGTTTAAGGTAGGTTTTGAATAATGTTAAGATTATTTCTGGTTGCGTCTGAAACCCGGAGCGCGAGGTCTTAGATTCCTTCTGCTGGATTTGGCTTTGTCTGGCTGGATATTCTGACCTTTCTACAATTAAGAATTTAACCCGCACGATTAACGATGTTCTGGTACAGGCTTGCTTCACGCGGTTTGTAAGTCACGTGGCAGTTGCTTAACAAAAGTCGTTATGAACTAAAGCAAGAGGAGGTTAAGAGTGAACAGACCCCGAGTTCTAAAATTTAAGCCAAGGATGCAACCGGGAACCACGTGAAGTTCTCAAGCTTTGGCCGTAAATCATCCAGTGTACTGTCTTGCAGAAGAGAATATGACTTCGGCCCAGAAGATCTTCTGATCCAGAGCCAAAGACGGTACTTAATTGCATCATTAAGAAAATGTCAAAAACTGCAAAGATGTACCTAATCCGTAAATGGTATCAATTTGTAAAGAATTAAAATATACGTTCTAAAATGTTAGTAAAATTTGGAACACATTTTTGCAACGTGTTAAAAGATTATTTAACATGTAATTTCATCACGATAATTGCTTGTGCCTACCTGCGCAGCCATTGTCAAATGCTTTTTCAGTTATACTACATGCGTATTCTTCCTGGTGGTGTGGAAACCAGAAGCGTAAGACAATGGGCCATTTCAATTTTATCTCTCAAGCACTTGCAATTTGTCTAAAATGAATTGTTCGCGTCACTGTCCTATTTGGTGCAAACTCCTTCGTGTGAATGTGTCTGAACTTAATTATAATAAAGGTTTTATCGCATAGTAATATATTATGTCGCAGCCAACTGGCTTAATCAGCCTTTGAATTAACCGCCTAGGCTGTTTACTAAACGGCGCCATTCAATTAACGACCAGCCCCTCTAGACAAGTGGCAATTCGCTAACCGGCGGCGTTTGATGGAATAGAATGTCGAATGTATGGGATTTGACATGCGTTAACGACTGTCATATACGTCAAATTCCATATATTCATCATTCTATTCCACCAAACGCCAACTAGCGAATTGCCACTTGTCTAGAGGGGCTGAATGATATTCAACCGTAACGTAACGTCCGAAATAGGACAGAGAATTACATTCACGAAATTAAATTAAATGAAATATATTCGTAGGAGACATGGTGAAGATAAGATGTAACATTTTTAATTCATTACTTACATGTATATTACGCCTGTAAAGCCCCGAAAGGGTAGGCAGAGGTGTATTAACACCATCATTTGCTTTTTTTTTTCATTGATTCGGCTCCTAATTTTTTTTTTTTTACTAGCTCCTTCCACCACGTGCCGGGGCACTTCGTGGAAGCCTACTCTACTACTAACAATATTTTTAACTAGACTCCTATTTTTTCGAAACCCTCACAGGGTTAAAATTTTAAATTTAATTAATTTTAATATCACGGTTTCATTCCGGCCTCTTTGTCATTCTAGTTCTCGCATGTATTCCTCTCGCACATTCATTCCGTTCCTTTCATACCATGGGATAAGGGGGGGAGGATGGTGATTAGTGCTAAACAATTTTTATATTTATTTTCTAAAGTACTACTACATACATTCTTATTTCTAAATTATTTGCTTTCTAAAGTACAACACAATACATTTCCCTACTCAATAATTTTTTATCTACAACCATCTTATTATTAATAATAAATGCGTGAGATATTTATCTACTATTTCTTTTATTCACAACATGTACTATCTTCTCCCAGTATTCAAGGAAATGATGTTGGTAGCTTTTTGTTATTAATAACGGTAAATTTTGAGTTGTTATTCCTAAATTTATTCGTTGCTCTAAGTCATACCGTGCCCTTTGGTGTATGGGACAGTCCACCAATAGGTGAACGACCGTCTCGTCCACCCCCAGTCCGCAGGCGCACGATGGGTCCTCCTTACACTTGAAACGAGTCAAGTATTCGGCGAACCCACCGTGCCCCGTTAGGAGCTGGATGGTGGTGCCGGAAAGCTCCAGCTTGCGGACGGTGCTATATGCCTCCAGAGCGCAAGGGAAGTTCGGCTCCTACTTGGATAGGTGTTTTTAGCTGTGTTTTTAGCTGTTTAATCAAATGGCAGAACTACACTCAGGCTGATAATTGAACGGCGCCGTTTAGGAAAGAGCCTAGACAGTTAATTAAACGGCTGGTTAAGCTAGTCGGCTGCGACATATAAATATCAATGGTTTATTGTTTGATTTCTTTTATAAACATAAAAGGGTTGAGGCGTATTAATATTAGCTTGTTGCCACCAACCCTTAATCATGCCACAGATTAATAATTATAAATAAAATAGATGTAGGTGAATCATTATATACAGCATCCCCATTTTATTGGCGAAAGTCTCAAAAAAAATAGTAATTATGTATAAGACGTGAGCAGATTTTTTGTAGATGCTATGACACATTTTGAGAAGCCTAAGTATATTTCAGTGGAGTTAATTTATTTTGATGGCGCATAAAAAATATCATGAGAATGCTTTTCAACGTTCCTGAAGGTTTGTACATAATAACCAACGAGGTCTCTGAACGAGGAGGTCAATTTCCAAAAATGTCCTATATTATGTTACATTCTGCCCAAGCTCCAAAAAGTATTTAAAGACTTTATCATCGCCACGGTGGAATAATATTTATCACAATTACACGATATATTGAGGCGTCATACAATGAAATTTATATAATAAATCGTACTGTAAAGGCACTGCGGACTGTGGTCTGTATACACTCGTAATTTAGCCAAGTGCGAAGTTCCGTCACCTCAGGGGGTACGTTCGCATACCGCTTTAGGTGTAAGAATATTCGTCCAAGTGTCGTCTCACGAATATTCCGCAGTGTTGGCGTGAGCGATAAATCTGGGGGAGTGATGCCGCGGTTTTTGCCGGACGACATTTTTTCCCGCGCTAGCGATGCATTTATCACCGCTGCAGTCTCGCGGCCGGCATGGTGACTTATGCCCGACCAGCCACGAGCAAAATGCCGTTTCATTTTTAAAACTACAAACAAGCTGCTTCTTGTTTTATTTTTGCAAAGGATACTCGCTTCTGCTGTAACTAACTATGTAGCTATTTTTTTTTTTTTAATATTGCGGTGCCGCCACCTACAGATACTTACATCGTTAAATCTTTTTTTGAAGTTATAAAACTTTTCACGTTGTGGTTTTTAATACAATTGATTTTGTAGCCTAATATGGATTTCATATTTCCTACATGTTTACTAGAATTCGCCAGCGCTCCTTGGCTAGATCTCAAGGTATTTCATTCTCAATAGCTGTTCATAGATCTAAAACCTTCACAAACCGTTTCGCTGATTAAATATTTATTTATAGAATTCACTACTAAATCACATCAGGTAAGATAACATTGTATCCACATCAGGCAAAAAAACGTATATCAAATCATAAGGAAGTTTGCTACAATTTATCCAATGCTATCAAAGAGCCAGTCACAGATTCATCCATGTATAAACGCTCTGTCCCCAAAATAACCGAACAACTTAAAAAGACCAAACACAAACATTAATTGTATACCAACAAAGGCACCCTTAAAATCCGCTGGGTATAAACCGCAAATAAAACCAAGTTATTAAGTAAGGTCTATCGTCGGTGTGCGTTTTATATATACTTTTATCCGATGTCCATTCTTCTGAAATGCGATTAAAATTGAATAGGTCCATATGTCGCCGGCATCGGACCCGTTACGTCACAATCACACGGCCGGCTGCATTTTCAATTTGCCGCGAGATAAGCGCGACTTTTGGACGACTTTTTCTGCGGAATGGCGGAATTGATCCTGTGACTTATGGCGGACGACATATAAGATGACGTAATTGGATGGTCAATTGATCTGCTTTTCAATTTAAAGGGACCTATGGTCTTTTGATGCGAGGGTTACTCCGTGGCAGACAATGTCGAGATAATCAGCTTCTAGTGTTGTGTTGGGATGGAGAAATTAAATAAAGGTTTAATATCAATATTGATAATTTATTCACAATTTCATTTAAAATACACAATTTCACAATGTTTTGCTTTAAAAACTAAAAACTTTAGGTACGGGATATCGTTATAGGCTGTTTTGCAGTGATCGCTAATTTACAATTTTATTTTGATAGTCTTAGAATGATTTCATTAATTTTCTACATGTTTCATTTACATTTCATATTTACATATTTTGGGGTACAAGTGTTGTCTTTATGATTGTAACACATTGTAATGATATAATAAAGATAAATATCATGCTTGTGATCATTGGAAATGTATGAAAGCAACGCAATATTTTAAAACGTTTGTTAACACGAGTCGTGGTAACAAAAAAATCTAAATTATAGCTTATCACAATTTTTTTTTTAAGTTTATTATATTCCCGCCATATTTCTGTAGTTGTGATATACTCAATATCAAGGCTCTTATCGCATCTAGGCGCATATTCAGCAACCTCACATTGATTCGAACGCCAATTTTGAATTCCGAATCAATGTAGAAGCCGTATAAGAGTTCAAGATGCCCCCATATAGCCGGTTTTCGGTTACAACCACAAACACAACCCCGTAATTTTTAATTTATGGCCACTCAATATTCTTAATTTTACATCGGTAATGTGATACAAAACTTTATATTACACTTTGTGACAAACAACTGTATATTATTATATAAATATTCAATAGCTAATTCGATTTAGTGACCAGTTGAATAATTTATATAACAAAACTATACTCATGATTAATGCTTCAACAAAATCAGTTCTGCGAAATGTCACTATTCAAAACTGCTATTTATTTACAAATTGCGTGTATAACTAGTACATAAATTACTATTGCATTTCATTCATATATCATCTACACAAATAATAAAATGTACAAAAAAAACTCCTTCGCAATTACTTTCTGAACACATCACAATTCCTATAGCCAAACCTTATAGCATGTAGACTGGAGACGACATAGCGAATGTGCTTAATTTAAACATTCCTTTCCCACTTTTAGTGGGGAGCGAAGTAAACACGGACAGCACACGTAAACAACTTCACTCAAACAAATGTAAAACATTATTGTCGCTATAGGTAACATAAATAAGATGATACAAGCGCAAATAATGCACACAAACAAATACTTCAGATTAATTGCAGGTTTGCGGAAGGAAAGTACACTCATGCTGTCTCCTGTTTAAATGCTCTAAGAGCGAAACAAATCGAACGAATTAAATATAATATAATAAAACAATGTACACAGGAACGGAATATAACTTATCGAGATATGTACACATACACAAAAAATTATTTCATCTTTTTTGAACTATACTTATAAGATTAAGACTTCGTAATCGATCTTATTTAATATTATAATACTGTACAATTTCGCTAGTTATTTCATGTAAAACACTCTTAAACTTTAATACTTGTAGGAAACTGATCGTGGTATATCAAAGTCTTTCATTGGGGAACGATAAACTAGGACAATTTCAAGGTCAAAATCAGGGATATGTTCAGTTCGATCTAAGCTGTATGGGCGAGGTTGATTAGTTAGTAGGAAATAACAGGCAGCAATACTCTTTGGACTTGTGTCACTTGAGTGACTGCATTGCATCTCATTGATGTTCCTTCGTAAACTATCGCTTCGAATGTTGCCATTGCTTTCCGAACTTCTACCTCAGCCTTTGTTCATATAACATTACAAACGTCAATTCTGTTACAGTCTTATAAATTAATATGATGTGCTGTTTATGTACTTGAGAAAATACTCATTTTTATGAAATCACAGCGTGTTTTGTTGCTTCTGATTTCTCTGTAAGGTCATTATTGTCCGTCTAGCAGACGCGACTATTTACGAGACATATCTAATAGGTTGTTTTGTTTGGTTGACTTATCACGTGTACTCACTCCTCCAGCCAGTCTGTAAAGAAAAAATATTGTTAGTTAAGTATTTTTGTGTTTACTTAACATATTGGGGTAGTTATTTACAAAATATACACAACACAAAATATTGACAATAGTTGTCAACCTCAGAGTATTTTTTTTCATACTAGTTTAAGTAATAGATTAATCATTTTTTAGAATCATAACACACTTTTGGAGTTGACATATAGTCATAAGTCGGAAATCTTTAGTTTCAACATTTTATTTCCCGCTGATGTTTGGTTTTTTTTTTTTTTTTTTTATTACAATATGATGTACTCGTTATTAAACGATTACTCATACAATTACAATCTAGACCTTGAGGCTAATAAGTAATTTAAATTTAACTTAATCTGCTAACATTTAGAAGTTAAGAATGTGTCCATTAACACTTTTCTTATAGTCTCTATTGTATTTGAAAGACACTTTGTTCTTGTGTTCTTTAAGCGTGGCACTTACTGCACTTCGTTAAACTGACTTTCCTAAACTAACTCAAAAGGTTTAGTTCTTTTTAGTCTTCTCAGTATGTCCGTGTTGTCAAGTAGCTGGATAGCCTCGACATTCACATGATGAAGAAGCCTTTGTTCATGTGCTTCGGCGTGTTTTTTTATAACCTCAGTTACAAGATCCACTCCAAGGTCTCGGTGGATATCATCGTTTCTGACGTACCAGGGAGCATTTACTATAGTCCGAAGTACCTTATTTTGGAATCTTCGTATAATTTCAACGTTAGTCCGTTTTGTACATCCCCAAAGTTGAATGCCGTATGTCCATACAGGCATGAGTACTTGCTTGTATAAAAGTACTTTGTTATACACTGACAAGGTAGAATGCCCACCAAGTAGCCAGTGCATGTTTTTATATCTTAGGTCTAACGCCTGTCGTTTCTTTTTGACATGAGCCTTCCAGCGAAGTTTTGCATCTAGCGTCATGCCTAAGTATTTTGCCGTATTTTCGTATGGTATTACACGATTGTTAATATATACTGGTGTATGATTAGCTCTTTGGTTTGTGAAATTGATATGTGTCGATTTTGACTCATTTAATTTGATTTTCCATTTTTTTGTCCAATCGGTGATGGCATTGACGGCAATTTGCACCTTTTCACCTGCTTCTTTGTGAGTGACACCTGTAGCCATGATAGCCGTGTCGTCTGCAAAAGTAGCAATGACGCTGTTTTTTGTGTTGGGGATATCGCAGGTGTACAATAGATACAGGATAGGTCCAAGAACACTTCCTTGCGGGACACCAGCTTTTATTGGTTTGATATCAGAATAAGCATCCTCATGTCTCACTCTAAATGTCCTCTCAGTTAAATAGGATTCTAAAATATCTACAAATTGTCTTGGGAGCATTTTGCCTAATTTATATAAAAGACCTCTATGCCAAACTTTATCAAATGCCTGTGCTACATCTAGAAATACTGTAGAACAAACTTGCTTCTCTTCTAATGCTTTTTCAATAACATTGGTAATTCTGTGTATTTGGTCTATTGTGGAGTGTTTTTCTCTAAACCCAAATTGGTAGTTAGGAATTAGTTCTCTATCTTCAATAATAGGTTTTAAGCGCCTGAGTAGTAGTTTTTCAAACAATTTCGCTATGATTGGTAAGAGTGATATAGGTCTATATGATGTTACTTGATGAGGTGGTTTTCCTGGTTTAGGAATCATGATAACTTCAGCAATTTTCCACATACTAGGCACATATTTCATTCTAAATGTGGAGTTGATGAGGGTTGTTAGCTTTACAATTGCTTTACGAGGGAGGTTTTGTAAGAGTTCACCACTAATTAGATCGTATCCCGGTGATTTCCTTTTGGCCAAATTTTTGATCATGTTCTTAACTTCTTTTGGGGTAACAAGTTTTATTTCTAAGTTGTCATGCTGGTACACTTCAAGTGCGGTACTTTCAGAGCTTTCATCGCTGATCATTTGAAAAATTTGCTCGAGATGTTCTGCAAATACAGTCGCTTTCTGCTCATTATTTATGGCCCAGTCACCATCTATTTTTTGAATAGGTGATACGTGAATGATGGGTTTTTTTAAGCTTTTAGTGGCTTTCCATAGTGAGTAATCAGATGTGCCATTACTTGATAGTTGGCTCAGGTAATCATTTGTTGTCTCATCGTGAAATTCCTGAATTGCTCTACTTAACCTCTTTGTGAGTTTATTTAGCAAAGTTTTATCAGGTGGATATCTACATTGCTGCCATTTTTGTCTCTGGATTCGCTTTATGACTATAAGATTTCTAATTTCCAGTGGATATCTTTGAGTTACAACTCTTTTTTTCAGGTCCGGTGTATTTCGCCAGGCGCAACGTTGGATGTCGGTAATAAATTTTGCAACTTCGTCATCTACTTGTTGTTTGTCTTTGAGCGGTACTTTGAGGTCTATACAGTGGTCTAAATCAAATTGGAAGCTCTCCCAGTCAGTGTTTTTGTTTACCAAGGTTGGGCTACTTTCTTTTTGTATTATTGACTCGCTTAGAGTTAAGAAAATGGGTGAATGATCGGAATGCATGTCATATCCTTCTTTTATGTTAAGATATGCAGCTGACAGATTCTTATAAATGAAGAAGTCTATTAAATCTGGTTTTCTTTCAATATCGGTAGGAAAATAAGTAGGTTTCCCCGTTGAAATCACATTGCACTTGATTTCTCTGATAGTACACAGCAATTCCTTACCCTTGGTATTAGTTAGTCTAGACCCCCAATGAGTGTTCTTTGCATTAAAATCACCTCCAAATATGAATGTGTTTCCTAGAGCGCTCAGCAGATTACTGTATTGTTCTTTTTTCAACGCATACTTAGGTGGAATATATACAGCTGATATGGTTATGTCCTGAAGTTTGGTTCTGACTACAACAGCTACAGTTTGTACAAAGTGTTCTTCGCATTTGTGTTTTAAATAATGATAGATGTTCTCTTTAATAATGAGGGCACTGCCACCACTCGCAGTGTTGTTGGGATGCAGTGCGTGGTAGATGTTATAGCCTTTAACATGGATAAAAGTTTCTCGCGTGAAGTGAGATTCTGATATGAGGCATACATCTATTTGCTCTGTTGTTAGTACTGCCTGTAACTCGTTTCGGTGCTTCAGGAGACCGTTTGCATTCCACGTCATAATTTGTTTGGTTGATGTTATTTAAATCGTTGGTCTTTTTCTTATTACAAGCTTTTTGTAGTTACTAACTGGCTCATAACAATATATGGATAATAATATATGGATAATAATATATGGATAAAAACAATATATGGAAGAACATTTTTTCGACCACAACGGAAATATGTAGGTAGCTTCTATTCTTATTAGATCAATATTCTTTCAAGAAAATTATTAGACAGTTAAAAATTCATAAAAATTTGCGACGGTAGGTAATTAACGGGAATGAGTATGTAACTTTTATAAGTAAATTCTGACCTACGAACGACTCATACCAAAAGAGAAAGAAACGTAAAGTGACTTTTATTTAAAAACTTATATAAAATATATTCCAAACAAACATCTAATGGTATAATGCATAATTTTTAATATAGATGTTTTATGATTTATTACAATAGTTTGAAAAATCATGAACTGCTAAATGTGTAACACGCTGTTTAGAAACATGTCCAAAAATTAAACTTGTCGCCTACAGCAATTATTATCAAAGTAATTATAACAGTTGGTTGACATCATTTACATATAATATACATTATAATGCATAATTAATGTCTGCATTTATCTATTATAATATTCACAAAGTCTAATGTTTACGGTCGTAATCTAAAACAATTTAAATAAAGAAGAAAAAAACGTTTTAGTCATTTGTGTCCAAAATCTAGCCAAGTTTTACATTTGCATTAATTTTTATATGCAACGGTAGATTAACCGATATATTTTATTGATTACGTTGAATATTTGATTTTTTTTAGTAAAAATTCAATTTGCATATTACATGATATAGGTGAAGTTTTATTTCTCAGAATCGTCGATCATTTTCAAATTCTTTGATGATTATTTATATAAATAGGCGGATGCAACTTTGGTGAAATGATGATTTCCGATTTCAGATATTACAATAATGATCTAAAAATGAATAAATTTTAAGAATGAATTTGTTTTACAATGAATACAGAGGAATCTAAATTAATGTTATAGAATTTAATAAGAATTATGATTTCTTTTAATAACTCATTCAATTATTTATCTTAACTAGAAACGTATCGTAGTGTGTGTCCACGACAGTGTATAAGAAAACAATATTTTAACAACTTTCTTTTCATCTTATTCTGACTGAAATAAAATTACCAATAGTTTTATATAATTGTAGTATTCATATAAAGATTAGCAGTGAAATTCTTGATTTATTTTCGGCATAATGATTTGTAGCAATTAAATTGCACATACATTGCAACCTTACTTAGTTTACACATACCAAAGATAACCTCACTAACACCTCCAGTACCTTTGAGCCTGAAGATGATTTATTTCAATTCATTAAAAAAAGATTTTCTTTTGGCATTGTTTAAGACTTACCATAGAATTAAGCTGTGCAAGGTGATGGTGATGGTAAGGGTTGTGGGAGGCAGGTGGAGGAGCAAATCCTTGATGAGGCGCACCGTACCAATGAGACATGTGTGCCGCCGCTGGATGTACTAATCCTACTTGGTGTTGACCTGATGAAACAAAAATAAACACATTATTAAAAACGATGTAGGCTGCGACAGATGAACAGATATAAGAGAGTTACGATACCTAAAAGTTTAAAATAGATTATGGCAATATGTAATTGAAAAAAAAAAAAGAAATTATTGACATTGCCTATAAATTGTTATAAATATTTACATTTGTAAATTATTTGAAAATTATAATTTCCGTTCTTCTGTTTGACATTAGCATCTGTTTTGACATTATAGGAATTTTATTGTTATTATCATGGTAATTTTTTTGTTTTTTTAATGACTTATCTACTGTATACATGCTGATATCAATGTGAATCTTTTAAATTACGCTAATAGTGAATAACAGAAATATTGCATGCTGCTTTCAACGGCAAAATTTGTTGGACGAAACGTCTATGTACTTAATCATGTTTCCGCAATAAATGAATTAGAAAAATAATTTGAATTTTGTTAAAAACATCAAATTGCTATCTAAAGGTTAAATTACCTAATTGCCTAATTCAATTTTCTATTTGTGGTTATAACCTCATCCCGTTGGAAGTAAGACTTCCAATAAACCTACCGCACATAGTTTAAAGCGAAAGATGTTAATGGAAACTATACCTATTAGAAGAATATAAATGAATTTGAAACACAAAGGCGTTCATAATAAAAAAGAACCACCAAATCAACTTACCACTGCTACCATCAGCTAACTACTACTTAGTGTTTAACAAAGGCGGCCAAATATACAAGCTATGGGTTCAAGTGGACCATAAAGTGACCGCACCGAATACACATGATATTGACAAGCCACTAGGTACTCTAAATTTAGACATGCTTGGATTTATAGTACCAAATCAAATAAAAAGGTTCTGATACAGATATTTATTACTGAAATCTAAATGTGTCAACATGTAAGCAGGTGATAGCAAATTATAAATATGTACTTAAACCTAATTTATATGTATACCACTGACGAGAAATGGTAGTTTGCATAATGAAGCGTTAAATTGTCAATGTGTATCATCCCGATTAAATGAAGATAGCTTCTTAATACTCCCTATATTTTTCTTTAATTATCACATCTGTTCGTCTTCATTAAGTCAGCGGCTAACAATTTTGCTAACATTAATTTATTCAACCAATTACACGTAGAAAACTTCAAAACATCAGATAAGAAAATCTGAATAAAAGTAAAAGGCAAACATAGACCTATATATTTGACTTTTAATGAGAATTAAGAACTTTGCATACTAAATTCATGAGTTTTATCTTTTACCGACCATAAACACAATGAAGTGCATATTAATCAATATTTAATTTTTTATGCAAAGTAGTTGATGAGATAGGTTATTTATTGCAATAATTTTATTGCCACGTTTGTCTCACGCACTTTTACGTATTTACGTAGGTACACTTAAAAGTGAGAATAACTGTTTCAGTAAAATTGTTAATTGATTTTTTATTAACTTCCCGATAGTTGTTAAATAACTTGTTGATCCCCATAAATTTAATGTTTGTAATATAACGCCAACGCCATCTAAATGACAACATTTTAATATATAATTTAGAAAACGGGAATTAACGCGATCATGGTATAGGTACTTACATACCTTTAATTGCCTGACGTTTCGACCAGGTTACACCGGCCGTGGTCGCGTTAATTCCCGTTTTCTAAATTATATATCATGGAACGCGAGAGTTTAAAAGTTAACATTTTAATATATTGCATAGTTCAAAGATATAATAAAATATATTTCTTTGTCGGTGCCTAAAAAAATAAACGCGTAAAGAAGTTGAAGAGTGCACTAGTAATATGTAACCCATGTTAGTAGTAGTCTTAAAAAAATAATAACATACCTGCGCATAAAAGAGTTAGTACAGGAGTAGCCGTACGGCTATTCCTGTTCTAACTCTTTTCGTGCAGTGCAGATCAAAAGATCACAATAGTTAAACTAAAAAACCCACCACTCAGTGCCTCGAACTGTTTAAAAAATCTGTCAACTAGTCCAGTGACTGTAAGTAATGGTGAAATAAATCCCTTGAATATAAGCTGAAGATCGTTAATAGTTATAGATCAAGAGTAAGAGCATGAATTCCCCAAAATTATCATTAGTTTTGAAAAGGAACCTAATAGACTAGAGAATAATAAGGCTAAGAGGACAATTGCATGCAAGAAAGAGAAAGAAAGAAAGGATATTAGTGTGGACTTACCGAAGTCCATAGCAGAGGGGAAAGCCGAACCTCCAAAGCCTTTAGTAGCGTCTCCTAGCGGCTTGATCATATCTCCCATGACGCCGCCGAGTGCAAGCGCGCATGCTCCACCACCCCCCATCCCCATGCCTCCTTTCTTCTTCTTACTTTTACTGCTTAGCTTGCGGTTCCTGGTCTGGATTCCCTCCTTCTTCATCGTCAAAGGTCGATTTACCTGTTAACAAAGAGATTGCAACTTCAATATTTATGGCATAAAAGTGAATTTTGAGTGTGAAATTTCCGAAAATGTGCAGTAACGTACCTACCAGAAAATCTAACACAGAGTATGGTTAATTTCAATATTTAGTCATGATGAAATAGGAACGAGTTGAAATATTGTTGTCGCTGACGAAGTTTAAACTTTTAGCGCTATTCCACTCGCTAATACATGCATTGTAATGTATTGTATCCGTTGATATGTGATGGAAAGGAGGTTTTGGTATTTTATGAAGTATGAGTGAGAGAGAAAGAAAGAGAGATAAAAAGTCAGCTGATTAGACAAGGCATATGGTTTATGATTGTTTCGAGAAAAAATACACTATTATTGAAAAAGATCTGATAAAATGGTAAAGGTTTTTATGCATCTCGATACTTGCGTGATATTTTCCGTGTCGAATCTATGAAAAATCGCCAGAAAAGTAAAATAAATAATCCGCTAATTCATGAGAAACATAGTAAGTAAACTAGAGAAGTACAAAAATCCTAATAACCTCAAAGGTATAGACAGAGGCATTTTACAGGTTCACATTTTGCCGGACATCTTTTTGTTCCCACGTAATAGGAGCTTAGCTTATTTTTAACAATATCTTATAAAGTTGTAAATCATTCAGATCGTAAGCAATAGACTCAAGAATAAAATAATGTAGTAAAATAGAAACATTACAAGAACAAAACAACGGACATATCTCATTATCCATAATTGAATGAGAATTACATTATGACGAGAGCGAACCATCATTTAAATAAAACAAAGCAAATAGGATATCTTAACAAGCGCATCACGTATCGACCAAATTATACACTCTGAATATAATATTTCTCATAATTGAAACATCATAATAATATAAATCGTAATTGTCTCATGTTGAATCACACAATTTTTGCTAACCAACTGTTTGCCATTTTACGACTGTGACACGACATTTAGCGGTACGAAAAAACGACTACGGCACCAATTTAGAATGCTAACTACCAGCATAAAGGGACGCCGAAACCATAAAATGGTATCACAATAGTTGTATGCGAATATTCAGCTGTTTGGTGTCCGATGCCGACGGCGTGGAGTCGTTCCTCGCATTCTAATTACTGCACCAATGCACTTTGTGTGTATATTTCGTTAGCAGCCGGTGGGAAACTGATGTGACGCGTGTTATGAGGTTAAGGTCCTCCAAATATATGATCAGCTGGTTTCCTGTCTAGAAACCAGTGTATCCTTAACAATGACCTGACAATGTCAAGATTACGAAGATGGATGGAGCTGCGTTGTGAACCAAAACTTAAAATAATGGAGATGAAGAACTTAATTAGTTAGGATATTTTTTGAATACATTTTAAAATAAAACATTCGGTTCTTCTTCTAACAGTGATTTTTACGTACGTTGACTTTATGATATTATAATGATATTTAAACTAGGATATCTCAAAAAAACTTAGTAGTGTTAGTTAAAGCTTAGGTAAAATAACAATATATTACGAATAAAATGTTAATAAAGTTGTTATTCAAGTTGGCTTTAGGTTGTAAAAATAATATACAAACATTGAAAGCTTAAAATTCATAATTTGATATTATGTCAATAGTAGAGGGACACCGGAACGTGATGTCTAAATCAGATTAAGCTCATATACTTTTCCATATTTGTGTAATTTCTTTGCCAAAATTTTCGGGTCAGTTATCTCGGTCACTTTCTGCTTTGCATCGTGTGGTTTCTAAGAAGCGTGCGTCACGATGTTGGACGGACGGACGGACAATGAGTTATTCATCGCCTTTCAGGGAACTTGGCGTCGGCATGTGGGCCCTAAACGCACGATTGCATTGCGCCCGCGCCGTACCGCTCAACGCAGCCCATGCGCATGACCTATCTTTGTTTCAGTTTGTTTTTGGCGTGTTATACATTGATTTTAAACCATACTTATTTTGAGATAGTTTTATTTTACTGAAGAGTCAAATGGATCTTTAGTTAATAAGTTAGGCAACAGTTTCGAAGTCAGGCCGTAGCGCGTCAAATAGAATCTGCATATCCAATATCAGTGGACAGTGATATTAGAATGAAAAGCGACAGCTAACACAACAATAACCAACTAATACAATTTATTTTGTTACTAGCTGTTGCCCGTGGCTCTGCCCGCGTGGATGTCGGTTATCGCAACCAAATGCCTATGTCCTTTCTCAAGATCTAATCTACTCCTATACCAAATTTCATCAAATTCGGTTTATTGGTTTAGCCGTGAAAGTTAGACAAACACACACACACACACACTTTTTCATTTATAATATTAGTATGGATAGAGCAAGAAATGAAAGAGTAGGTACTATAAAGCAATTAATTGTTTTGTCATTTTATGACTGCATATAGGAATTAACAAATCTAAGCACGAACAAAGTCCAATATCTCCAGACGACGAGTGATAAAACTTCATTAATCTGTTGCTAAAGTACTGCGTAGTTCTGTGCGTGTCCCCGACGGCCCTAATACGTTCCCGCGAATCGCCCACACATCGCGCATACCACGCCGTCGCTCCTCTCAATTGAACCAATATAAAATGCATTAACTTCACTGCACATGCCGGCAGATTTAGACTGCAACCAAATTAGGTCATTGCGAAGCCTTTGGTACTTTATGCCTTTTTTATAATTGTCTATTGTAGTAGCTATTATAATGGCTGTTAGGCTTTATTTTTATTTTTTCAGATGTGTTTTCAGTGAATACGTACTCGTGGTTCGTTAATACGTACTTGGGTAAACTCAACTAATCTTCGTACTAGCTACTAACGACATGAAACATTATATATATAGTACGCATCAGATCGAGCTTGACGAACAAAGTACTCAAAACGATCTTTTTAATTTGGTATTCCCCCTTCCTGACTGTTTGTTCTGCTATTTTTTACATACCTTTATAGCCCGAGAGCTGAGCGACAAACCAGTCCAACCTTTTCGAAGGGCTGATTTGCTCAAATTATGTTACATGTACAAACATCTATGCAGCTGACGCGCCAGGTTACAACATTTTCCAGACTGACCACGCAATTTTTTTTTTAAATTAGTATGCTGCTCAGAAGCTTGTTTTCAGATGTTAGAAAGTAGTTGCTACATATGTAGTTTTTTTACCAAGTTGGATTTTCGCCGGCGCTAAAAGCTAGAGAAACAGGCAGACTGTTGGCAGGCTATTTCTCTACTCATCGAATGTAACATAATGTAAGAAAATCATCCTTTCTAAAATGGTTGTACTGGTTCGTCGCTCACCTCTCCGGCTATTAGTTCTGACGTTCTTCATCCTAGCGTTAATGCCAGTCACATTCGAAGGTTTCAACTTGGAGTTTGGGGTCCGCTTTTACCAGTCTAACTGCGGATTTGGCTGAACTTCGATATTTTCCGTGAAGGGACTGCCATTTGACCTTCGCAACCTAAATGCGATATTAAAGCATTGCAGTTAGACCAAGCTATTCGTTCTGACGTTAATACAATTTAAATCAATGAAACAGTTTGACTGGCCTAAAAATTATACATATTAAGATCATTTAACGACAAAGTATTCCATAAATCTGAAGTTAGTTCGTGTTTTTTGAGATCGATATTTCTTTTTTAAATACACAGAGTCTTCAGGTTACATCAATCACAGACACGACATGAATATGTTTTGTGTCTAGTTGTCTAGTTGTATTACTTTTTAGTTATTATATATATTTTTAAATGAATATATTAATTTGATTGGATTTATTGTAATAAATAATTTCAAATAATAATTATTAAAATTACAAAAGAACTACTAGGTAATCAAATAACATCCTGTGTATAAAATGAGAGCCTAATAAAATATATGCATTCAAATGTATATTAATACACAATGCAAAATAAGAGTTGTTATAAAAGTAAATGAATGGTGTGCGAACTCTTTTAGCCTGTGGCAATCTCTACACATAGCTCAGTGTGATTTCATTTCGCTCTTTAGGTTCGAAAAGTTAACTTATCGAACTCTTAACCGTTTTAAGATCTATAACTATTATTAGAACTCCGCTCTACCCAGTCCTGCTAGCAGTCTGTCTGACAAAGTGAGATAGCTGAACAATAATCTAAGGACGGATATTAAAATATCCACCATGAATTCTATCTATCTCCAACTATGTAACGTTTTCTATTTGCGTTTATTGTTCGATTTAAAAAGAGCACAGTGTTACGCAATATCTTGTACGATGGTACGGAACCCTTCGTGTGCGAGTCCAACTCCGACTGGTTTTTATTTTTACTTTTTACGAAATTGTTGTCATCCCGGCAAAGCTATAAATTTTATATTTTTATTATTGTCTTTATTGCATAGTGGAGTAAACATAAAACAAGTTCTTAGAATATACGTTATAATGGTTTTTAGAAAACTGTAACAAAATGTCATCAATAAATAATGTAGAACATACTATATCAATAAAATTATACACAATATGAATCACTTAGTATGCAAAACAGAATCATCAAAGGAATAAAGCGTTAGCCTATGGCTGGATGCGGAAGAACATAGACTATGTAGCATATATAGAAGCGACAAGACGACCACCATGTTGCCACCGAAATTGCTTAATAACTGGCCATTATATCAGGTTAATTACTTCTTGTTCGCCTATCGTTACTGTAGATATCATGTATGTAGACACAGGTGCGAAGATAATTATGATACATTATCGAAGGATAAAAGGTCCTAAATGACAGCGACGATTGAACGTAAAACTTTATATTCGTTGTCAATATCAGCGACCGTAATTTAGGATTCTTTTCCTATAAACAAATGATTTAATAAGGGAGTGTACATTTAACCGTTGAGAAATAATGAACTAAAGAGCTGTAGGTAATGCTAACAACGGTTAATATGCCATGAAATATAATCTGGCAAATTTTTGAACAAAAAATGTGTAAAATATTCTATTTACAAGAATTTTATACATTTATTTTATACCTTCAAGACTAATTGTCACAATGTAGAATTTATCTTTTTTATAGGTACCTAATGGATATTAAAATTATAAGAACATAAAACAAAACAACTTAAATAGAGATAAGCACTTTTATTTATTAATAATTAATAGCTTCCACGATAAAATACCTTTCTAATAACATGCAGATTCAATGCTAATATCTATCGCTGAATATTATAACTATATAAAATTTTAGTAGGCTTCATAATATATTTAAAAAGTATTTATCTATCTAATGGAGTGTTAATTGAGATATGATTAGATAACTGAGGTAAGATTGAATTAATAGTATTTCTTTTATAGTTTTAAACCTCTACAGACCTCTTTGGTATCCCAACGGAAATAGAAACGTCAAAGCAGGGTAATTGTGGACTTTGTAAATCAAGACAGGCAATTTTTTTAAATACATTTTGGTACCGATTAATTAAATATTTTCATTGGTTGTTCTTTCGTCACCCTTCGAATAGACAACCTCAAAATAAGTACATATGCTTACACTAATTTTCCTCTGGGGTAGAATCCTTACATACTTCACGAGCTCAAAATACGGTGGTATGGAATGTTCTTTACTCCATCCTGACACAGACATCGGCATCCAAACATCATATTTTCCGCACTCAAGTTCCTGGTACTTCTATTTAGTATTCTCTTTGTATACACTCAGTTTCCACTGAGTGCTCGTAATTACCTACGTATGGGTCAGTCATACGGCAGTGAATCTGCTTCCCGCTAGCCAACGATAGGTACACTACATGAGCTTGCGATATAGCCACCAAGATTTATATTATACGAATAAAGAATATCCAGTTGGGTAACATAAAAATTTTGAATTCGACTTTCGATAATATTAACCATACTTTTTTTTTGTATTAGGTATTGTGTATATTTATTTGTTTCCTTTTTCACGTCGGTAGTGTAGTGGCCAGAGGGAAAGTCCCACGTGGTCCCCGTCTGAACGTAGACCATACTGTTGGTTAAAAAAGCCAATGTTCAGGTGAAAGACAGTTATTGTTTCAGTGAGTTAATAAGCCATGAAAAGTTTACAGATAGACAGGGATATTTTCACATTTAGCACTAAAAAATGCGTAGGTATTATGTAATAACATGGTTTGTTCATTTTTCTAATTAAACAGTCATTAATCAATATAAATATGTATGATATAAAATGTCATGTGTCTCGATTTCGCAACAGCTTCATAGTCTTAGTTCCATTCACTGCTACAAAATGTAAAAAGAAAGCATATCAAAATTTAAGTGAATTATAAATTTCGCCGTAGTCGTCACCCTTCGATGTGATATCCTTTTCTTTCTTGCTTTCTTTTATATGTATAGAGGAAAGTTTATTGATTTTGGATAGAAAAGTAACACATATATTATGAAATGTTCGAATCATGGCCTCTAAAATTATATTGAGCTTTGTTAACCGCATCAAACTCATTTGGCATTGTGAATAAACATATAAATATAAATTATGTTATTTTTATGTCGTGTAATAGTTCAGGGTTACCGTTCCATCGCTAGCATGCAGTAGATATGTACATGCATCTGGATGTCAATGTAATATTATCGGAGCACGCTATCCTGAATAAACTATGGACTGACTGAATTGCTGGGTCGGATTTCTGCTTGATATATGACTTTGTCAGCATAGATTATTTACGATAAAAATGTAATTATAAGGGTAGGGGACTATATACCTAGCTATGCAGTTATTTATTGACTCAGCACTTGTAAAACACAAAATATTTATATTAATATTTGCATCAAGCTGTGTTGTTTTAGTCACATAAGGATACGATCCAATCAACCAATTTTTGTTGAAAAACGAATTATTACGATGGTTGAGTATTTGTAAGTATTTTGTTTGACTAGCATTTTACAATATTAACTGAATGCCTAACTACCATTTCAGACTAACATAAGTTTAATAATGGAAATAGGTGGGTACAGACACTAGTAAATATACCTTCAACTACATAAAACTGATGTTCTCATGAAATAAAAGCATGAAAATAATTAGGTACATAGGAAGTCGTATACTGTTGTTCGTTATTATAATAATAATACAACCATAAAAATGTTTATTGTGAAATACAACTAACATAAAATGAAAAGCTACACACCGTAGTGCACTTACACTGCATGCATGCACAATTGGCGCAATGAAATATGAGGACGATGCCGTTTTTGTTTCTACACGAATTCCACTGACGGCTAACTTCGAATGTTTGTGATGTCATTTGCAAAAACAAGTGCAATGGTTTTGTGAAAAAGTAAAATTTTCGCGCAGAAAATGCGCAACACGTATTGTTGTGCGTGCAAATAATTGCGTTACGTTTCTAGGACGCAGAGTGCGCTTATTACGCTATCTTCACTCATCTGCACAAACACAGCCATAAAACCGCTCAAATGGGAAAATAACAGGCTCATACCACAATGCCTTGGAAAATGTTGCTTACGGCCGCTCACTGTAATTTTTCTGACGGCTAGAAAGCTTTATTATGTCGTTAATTGTTGGAAAACTCTGAACGTATCTTTTATTGGACATAAATATTGTAATGAAACAGAACTTGGAACTACTAACCAATCCTGGAGCAGTAAAATAGTGGCGAACGATAAAACTTGACACGTTATTGTGGAAACAAAGCGTTGTAAAAATGTATCTTTGATCTAGATATGTTTAAGTAGTTAGGACATCCGATTAAACTGACACTAGTTGTTTTTTTATGACATCGGTATCATTTAGGACCAGCTTAGCGTTTCATTGTCAATTAATTTTACTGAAGGGGACGAAACTTCAGTAAAAAATGTTATATCACACAATAAGCTATTATTGCCGTAAGAAAACAAAAGCTAGTCATAATAATTGAGTGTAATAATACGTGTTGAAATGGCATAAATCAATAGATAAAGATCTATAAAGTCATACAACAATTTAAGAACTATTATTATCACTAATTAATGGAAATATGCTGCACGTGTATTATCAAGTAAAAAGTGCAATGAATTGCTCTATTGAAATCAATAGTGTTATTAGGTGTCTGTGGGACTTCTGTTTTATTTGAAACACGCTTGATAATGTAAACGTAAACTGTCGTAATTACAGTAGGTTGATCTTGTGTTTTGTCAGGTTTTTTATAATTTTTCTTGTATGTAACACTTTCATTTAACATGTATAACATATATTATTCAAATCAGTCGATCCGTTCTTAAGTTTTGTGCTTAGCAACCAATTTAGTGACTCATTTTATTCATACAGAAGATTAGTGAATTGCTATAGGCAGTATTTTATATGTAGGTATATTAGATAATATTTATGACTTCGATTATACAATAAAATTAATGAGCCATAAGTTACGCATATCACTACGGTCAAACATAAGACGCCAATCGTGATTAAATTACCATAACTATATTTCTGTTCCAAAAACGATCAACTACTCAAATAAAGTTGCAATTTGAAAGTAACATGTTGAGCAGCGATTCGTATCGCTTGCTACTTCGCAATTAATCTCAACGAGACAGGTGTCAATCCAATGACATTGACAAAATAATCTTTTCAGTAATAGTGCACTGCAGGACACTTCTTAGTGACATTTCACTTAAGATCCTAAGGCGACAACGTCTACTAATAGTACATTTTTTTATTATTTATAGAATCGAGTAGTTAGCTTTGCCTTTCTTTAATATCATCATCATCATCATCATTTCAGCCGAAAGACGTCCACTGCTGGACAAAGGCCTCCCCCAAGGATTTCCACAGTGACCGGTCCTGCGCCTTCCGCATCCATGCCCTTCCCGCGACCTTCACCAGGTCGTCGGTCCACCGTGTGGGAGGCCTGCCTACACTGCGTCTTCCGGCGCGTGGTCGCCACTCGAGAACTCTCTTGCCCCAACGGCCATCTGTTCTACGAGCTATGTGCCCCGCCCACTGCCACTTAAGTTTGGCGATTCTGTGTGCTATGTCGGTTACTTTAGTTCTCCTGCGGATCTCCTCATTTCTGATTCGATCACGCAGGGAAACTCCGAGCATAGCACGCTCCATCGCCCTTTGGGTGACCTTGAGCCTTCTTATGAGGCCCATAGTAAGGGACCAAGTCTCACTTCCGTAGGTCATCGCTGGCAACACACACTGATCGTAGACTTTCGTCTTGAGACACTGCGGTATTTTGGACGAGAAGATATTACGAAGCTTCCCGAACGCTGCCCAGCCGAGTTGGATTCGACGATTGACCTCTTTCTCAAAGTTGGACCTGCCTAACTGGACTGTCTGTCCCAGGTAAACATATTCGTCGACAACTTCGAGTGTAGAGTCTCCAACCTTTAAAGAAGAAGTGGGTGCGACATGGACATTTGACATAATTTTCGTCTTGTCCATGTTCATTTTGAGGCCCACTTGTTGGGAGGCTCTACTGAGGTCTTCGAGCATTGTGCCTAGGTCTTCCAAGGTCTCAGCCATGACTACGATATCGTCAGCGAATCGAAGGTGAGTGATGTACTCGCCGTTGATATTGATGCCGAGTCTTCTCCCGTCCAGGAGCTTGAAAACATCTTCCAGGCCGGCGGTGAACAGTTTCGGAGATATAACGTCTCCCTGTCTCACCCCTCGCTGCAACTGGATAGGTTTTGAGCTTTGATCCTGGAGGCGGACTGACATGGTGGCGTTTTCGTACAAACACTTCAGCGCTTCGATATATCGATAGTCAATTTGGCACCGTTGGAGAGACTGTAGCACAGCCCAGGTCTCGATCGAATCGAAGGCTTTCTCATAGTCCACAAACGCCAAGCACAGGGGCTGATTATACTCCTCAGTCTTCTGTATAATCTGTCGCAGCGTATGTATGTGGTCTATAGTGCTAAAGCCTTTTCGGAAACCGGCTTGTTCGGGAGGCTGGAAGTCGTCGAACCTGCGAGCGAGACGATTCGTAATGACTCTCGAAAACAACTTGTAGACATGGCTCAGAAGCGAGATGGGTCTATAATTCTTCAACAAGGTTTTATCACCTTTTTTGAAGAAGAGTACCACCACACTTCTGTGCCATGCCTTAGGCGTTCGTCCCTCGAGTATGACGGAATCAAATAGCTTCTGAAGAGCTTTAAGTATCGGTGTTCCACCAGCTTTTAGAAGCTCAGCCGTGATCCCATCATCACCCGGTGCCTTATTGTTCTTTAGCTGTTTGAGAGCCATTCTAATCTCGTACAGGCTGACGTCCGGGATATCCTCGGTATAGTGTCGGGTCAATCTGGCTCTTGGGTCTTTGGCCAGATTATTAACAGATTGCCGTACACTCGTGTATAATTGTCCGTAGAACTTCTCGACCTCTTCCAACAGCTCCGGCTTTGACGAAATAATTCTGCCATCCTCCGCTTTCAGCTTATTCAGTTGGCTTTGACCAACAGACAGATCCCTTGCGAAAACCTTTGAGCCTTTGTTGCTCTCAATCGCCTCCTTAATACGAGTCGTATTAAATTGGCGTAGGTCGCGAGTCAAGGACTTGGAGATCTGTCTGTTTAAACTCCGATACTGAGTAGCATCTTCAGAGGACTGCAGAACCAAATTTCGTCTTTGTTCCATGAGTTTGTTGGTGAGGTCCGAAATCTTTTTGGTTCCTTTTGAACGACGGGCTTTGAAGATCTTAGACCCAGTCGTTTGGACAATTTCCACAAATCTGTCATTGTAATCATCCACATTTTCGCAATCTCCCAGGCATTCGAAGCGATTCTGCAACTCGAGCTGAAAGTGCTCAGGGTTCTGGAACTGGATAGGTGCTGGTCGGAGCGTAGACTTCATCAGTCGACATCTTTCGAGCTTTGTTCTAAGATTCAATGTGCCTCTTACCATCCGGTGATCGCTTCCTGTTTTTACTGAATTGATCACGGAGACATCATTGAATATGTGCCTCTTTGTCGACAAGATGAAATCAATCTCATTTTTTGTGACACCGTTAGGGTGTAGCCATGTCCACTTACGCTGTTCCGGCTTTCTGAAGAAGGAGTTCATCATAAAAAGGCCCTCCTTCTCCATGAAGCCGGCCAGCAGATGGCCACGTGCATTCCTCTTTCCATATCCAAATTGCCCCACTCTCAGCTCATTGTCGCTTCGTTTGCCCAGTTTCGCGTTAAAGTCCCCCATCACAACGGTATAGTGTGTTCGGGAGCTATGCATGGCTTTAGAGATATCCTCATACATAGTCTCCACCTCGTCGTCGGGGTGTTTCGAGGTCGGTGCGTGTACCTGTATGACCTTCAGCGAATACCGTTTGGTGATTCTGAGTATAAGGTACGCTACCCTCGTCGAAACACTCTCGATCTGGACCACGTTGTTGACAAGGGACCTGTGGACGATAAACCCGACACCACCCTGGGACAGTATGTCGCCCTCCCGGAAATAGAGCAGGTTACCGGATTTGAGGATCATGGTGTCCTGCCCCTCTCTCCGGACTTCACACAATCCTACGATATCCCACCGTAACCTGCTCAATTCTTCCTCGAGTTCAGCGAGCTTCTCGTCGGTTCGCAGTGTGAGCGTGTTGTACGTTGCCAGGGCCAAAGGTCGTCGGGGTTGGTAGCCTGGCATCTGCCGGGGATTCTTCGCACCCCTTGCCCCGCCGTTACCATGGCCGCTACCATAGCCAGGAATAGCGGGGCCGCCGGGGACTAGGGGCCGTTTCTTATGTTTCCTCATCATGGGGGGTTATGCCGTAATCGCCACGCTTGGCAGGCGGGTTGGCGATCGCAGTTTGGTGGCTAGTACGCGGAAAGACGCTGCTGCCCATCCTCCGGTATTTGAATCCATTAGTCGCCTCTTACGACACCCACGGGAGAAGATGGGATGGTGCTATTCTAGGGCCACACCACAGGCGCAATTTTATATATATAATATATATTATTATCTAATTTAATATATATATACATATATATAGCGCCGAAAGAGTAGAAAAATGGGTACCAACGTAAATTGGTGTAAATGTGGTTATTATCTAATTTTAATTCCAATTTCAAGATTTTAAAACATTTGAGAATAGTTCTATATTTTTGATAATGACTTAAATGTGTTTCGTTTCAATATGCAGTTTGACTATTTATTTAGAAAACATGTGTGACTTGAAATGCTATTGTCACAAATTATTAACCCGGCAATAAATAAAAGTCATACACACCACTGCATTCTCTTAACAATTTGTCTAGAGCTGGCGACTCCTTAACATCGCGTGCCGGTTTTTCACTTTAGTTTCATTAGTTTTAAATTTAGTTTATTTCAATTCATTATTGAATGTAAGAATAAAAACCGTGCAGTTTAATTGCGTGGGAAATATGAGAACAATGTTTAACACCCTCAAAGTGGTAACGAGAACGTTTAAAGAAATTTACTGTGGCAAGATTATTAAAATACAAAAAAAATACAACTGTACAAACGGGAATTCCAAAACAAATTTAAATCAAACTATTAAGATGTAACAGGGATTGGCCATCCATGCAGGCTCACGACGTTCTTCGATAAATGATCTATCCACGGTGGAGAAAGAACCCATTTCAGCCAACCAAGCCATTCTGCAACCCTGGGTCAAATTGCGATACGGGACCCTAGAGTACTACTTCACACAACTCTATACAGGTCCGTGCTCCGTGAAGTATTTTGCTGTCGGAGTGTGGAGTTGTGGAAGATAGTTGGCATTAAGCCGGAGTCTATATGCCGCACGTCGTGTGCACAGCCTGGAGCGGAGAGCAGGCCAAGTCGTAGGTAGGATAGAAAGGATAAGCCGAATAAAAGCTTAAGCGAAGTTAAACTTCGTAACGTTTAACTTCCCTTTTATGTTATTTTATTTGAATTTTCTAGAGTGTTTACCCGATGTAAACTAGAAAATTGGGATAAAGTAGCCAGAATGTGCGATTGGGTGAACTGCACCAATCAGTCAGTTTACCTTTATCATGATCACGTTCATTTTTTATAATGCGAAAGTTTGAAAGTTTTGTGTTCCGAGAACAGGGGAAAGTGAGAAAGTGATATATTTTTGTTAACAAAATTAAGGTGATTGAATGCACACTTTCAACGGTTTATCATTTCCTGCACATATTCCGTCAGAGGCAGCCAATAATTTTTAAGAGAAGGACGAGAAGAGCGGCGTTTGAGGTTTATTGTGTTAGGCCAGTTGCTTTCGTAAAATTCAAGATAAACCAATTCAAGAGTCCCCTATTCTTGAATTGGATTATCTCTCACACTCTGGAGCCCAGGGCCCTCTCTGGGCTCCAAAACATAAGCTCAAAGCAAGTAGAAACATTTAGTCCTGTCTAGTAGTCTACGTCTAGCAGTACATTTGGCACATTATAAGCACTACCTATGTTTTATTAGGTATTTATTCGAGGATGCCATTAGGTTAATACACAGTAAATTAAGTTGGATATTGCCTAGTCTGCTCTTTAAAACATAAACTAGTTTCAAAGTATTCGCTCAATAATTATTTTTCTTAGAACAAAAATCAAGTTTGCATGTATTTTATTCTAATTTTCTCACAAAATAGTGTTTTAATTGCAACAATAATAATATTGTGAAATATCCTTCGTCAGTTTGCTGCTTTTAGTCGTTTATTTTTTTATCTGTCTATTTAATACAAAATATTAAATTAAGTAGATATGGCAATAGAAAATAAAATGAATATATTACAATAAAATATACGATTCTAATGACTGCTCTAAAAGTTTCCGAGAACTACAATTTATACTAATGGAAATTTCCAAAAAAATATATATTTAAATACAGTAAAGTTGTCAACCTTTTGGCAATTTGACCACCTACTTTGTTTAATACAAGAACTAACGCGATTATGAGATTTTTAAAAGAAAAAATATGAACAAAATGTTGTTAAAGCTGTAATTAAAAGTTTCGAGTAGAGATGTGGCGTGGAGGGACAAAGAAACAAGTGAATCTCAATTGCGCGCAGCGGACGCCTGCGAATGCGAGCCCACACAGATACTACGCAGAATCCATCTCTCTCGACAGATGGGTTTAAAAACCGTTTTGTGTCGCGGATTGAGTCATTGAGTATGATTTAAGTCAATTAGTTGATGGTTAGTCGTCTTCAGAACGCATAGATCTAACGTTTCTTTTTTAAAGACTTCGAAGTTGAAGCCAGAGGAGTGCTCCAGTCCTTTCTTGCGATACATAGTGTCCTAAGTTATCAATTGGAATGAAGATTGAAAAATAGAGCAAAAGATAAATGCAGAAAGGGCATACCTCCCTTTCTGCATTTATCTTTTACTTACTTAGTTAAGATCGCACTCTCACAAACTGAACACAATGATGGAGAATACAAACTGAAGCCAGCTGATCTTCGCTGGACTTTCAGCCTCTTTCCCGCAGTGCCAAATCAAAAGTCGGACAGGAACTTCGTTTATCGAGCCAGTCTTAGTAGATTGTAAATGGAAACTACTTCTATCCGAGTCTAATAAAAACATTTGGTAATAAGCGGCTTCTTTGAAATACATTTTCGTTAAGCTCAAATAAAACCCAATTGAGTGTGCCAAAAGGGTTCGTCATTTAAAACGAACCCTAAGTTATTTTTATGAAAGTCTAGCCGCCGCGACATAACTCAAAAAAGTATATTTTTGTTGACATGTGTAATGGTAAAAAGTGGTTGTGGTAATGTCTCGGAAGAATTAGTTCCGCATAGTTAGCGAGCGGAGCAATCGAGCGTGCCGGCGCCTGCGCAACGTACTGATAACTTTATGGCACTGATGATACACGATAAGTACGGTCAGCATCAGACTGATCTTGACAAACCAAGTAGGTACTCAAAATGGTCTTAATGCCTTGGTTATGCCCCCTTCCTGTTAACTGATTGTTATGATATAAATACGTTTATTCTGAGAAATAACACAATTTGAATCAATAAATCAGTTTGATTTGCTCTTAAGATCATTTTAAGACTTTTAAAAGACGTTCTGTCGTTAACAGTATAAAAAATATAGATTTAACAACATTTCATATGTATGGGCGAAGTCCTTTTGTAAAAAAAATATCTGCTAATATACACATTTACTATTTTTTATTGGTCCAGCTGTGGACTGCAGTGGGCTAATTGATTGATTGATTGATACGCATTCAAGAATTATCGTGAAAGGTTAAATTATGACCTCGATGAAATAGTTCACAAGCCAAAATGCTCAAAAAGGAAATGTTTTTATATTGTTATAACATTAAATTTAAACTTATACTTGCACCAGTTTCTTATTAAATGTCGATTTTGGCGTACCTAACCATATTAAAAATGTTTACGCCTTTTAGGATAAGTAAGTTTCATAATTAAGGATGTGTTCGAAGACATGTCGATAAAACACGTTCATGTTTGATATGCGCAAGTGATTAAAATAAATACTCGGGGCAATAGTCGAGTCCGCGCCGACAGCTGCTACTCCAGGGGATAATTGAAACGACGATTTATACACCCGCCAAATTTATCGACACCCACGATTTATAGTGTGAGCACGGCCTTATGCATTGGTTATTATTGTAACGTTTCATTTTTGCCATGCTCTCAATCATTTTGTGTATAACGCGATTCAAATAAAGATAAATTCTTGAAAGTATAAAGTTTCTCAATAACAAGTTTATAGGTTATTTAACAGACTTAATTAAAATGTCACTTAATAATTATAATTTCAACAACACAATCGGCAAAATGCAATTATGGTATGAGATTAGTTGGCGTTGATATCTACTTAAATAAAATCGTTTAATTCGTAAAAGTATTATTTCGATTTATCATTATCTTATCGTATCCGCATTTAAAAAATGGATTTATTAAGTGCTAATAACATAATTATTAAATATTGTTAAAAACATCAATGAGATACAAATCGAGATTTTGATGTCTAATTTAATATGCTAATAATATGTATCTTACTATCTGCAGACAGATTTATTAACATTGCCGATGAGCTTTGGCATGGCAGTCGTTGCGCAGTTACTGAGAAAAATACATAATACATCGCTGCACCTTTCTAATTGAAGTACTTATCAATATAATTAGTTACATAATAAACCAAATGTTACAAACACTAGATAAAGAATTATATTTTGTTATTACAAGCCTTATGGGTAGCTAGTTAGACAATGTAATGAAGATAGTGTACGAGGCAGTTCTACTTCACATCTCAAAAACAATTATGAATACCAATAAATTTAAATGTTTCGCGCCTGTGGCACTGAACCCGGTCCAATTAGAGTCCGCCGGCGTCCGCACTAAATCTCGCGATGCTACCACGCTACACTAATTCATACGAGCCCGCCAACGAGCCTCGTAACTGTCCACGTCGACACAAAGTTTAACAGCTTCCCGATTATCGACAACTTTGCTGCACAACACTACCTAATGTTGCCACACAAGGATAAGTTTAATTGGAGTTTGAATTGTGTACATACTTTGCGAACACGTTGTTTGATCGGAATTCCTTCTATATAATTGCGTCCATTGTAATCCACAAACAATGTCTTTACAAATGTTTTAACGGCATTAGTTGTTTACTTAGGACTCTAGGTGTATTTTTTTAAGTCATCTATTTCTTGTTGTCTAAAGAGAGATGTAGTAGAATCCGTCAGTGACATTGTCGACTAGACTTCTAGCTTCCGTCACTCTACAGGTATCATGCCACCTTAGAGCTTTTGCACACCACGTTTTTTTACGCACCGTGAACGCGCGTTTTTGAGTGATGCGTCCTCTGTGCGTTTTCAATGTGTTACCAAGGATCGTGTACTAAGATAACAACGTAACTTCAGTCTTGTGTTTGCTGAGCGTTTTGATAATACGCGCCGTCAGCGCATAGAAGAAACATCGTGTGCAAAGGCCCTTATTGTCAAAGTTCGATAAGATTAGTTCAGGATATATAATGAAAGATATAAAACAGATAGACAAAGTCACTCTGGATTATAACGTATCTATTTTTTTTACAAAGGATTACCTTACTAGACGCCCATATTTATGGCACCTTTAAACTCAGGATTGTACGTCGGAAACAGGTACTTAATTTAATATTCAGTATTATATCATATAATACTGAATATCACATATCAGTATCATATCTATCCTCAATATTATACTGAGTAGTCTAACTTATGACCCAACTAGGAACGTACCTACCTACTTTTCAGTCAGGTGAAATTTTTAAACACCTTATAACACTTACAATGTGTTATTTTCCTTATGAAGTTTCTCCGTATTCTAAAACACATATTACGATCTAAATTATGTATAGTAAATTATATATTATTATAAAACAGTACACTAACCTCTCATGCCCTCTGAAAAAAATAATAAGACTACTACAGACCAAAGCAATAGCATTTTTCGTATTATCTAGCAATACTTTATAAACCCTTTATTAGACAAGGAACAAGGTCCCATTCCATAAAAAGGCACTAAAAATCATTATCTCTTTCAAGTAATAATCATTTGTCTTTCGGTCAGTGGTGGCGCGGTGCAGTCGGCGCGTGCGCAGCGAGCACCTGCTCTAAGCCCCCACTAATTATTCCACCACTTATTATATGATTACGAGACTTTTTTGGTGCTTTCAATCAAATTACACCTTGGCCTGGCCACTTTGTACGAGTGAGATGTCATAAAGTTTTTTTCCTCCAATTATATACCGACGGTTGCGTGCCGGTGTAAAACGAAATATTATCAATTATTATTATTAATTTCTTATAGATACTTTATTTAGGGTCCAGAAATTGGTCTTCGCAATTACGTATAATGCATTGTTGAGCGTTCATTGTTCAAAATATTTTGTTTCGTCAACATTGTGAAAGTAAGAAACGAAATGTGTAAGTAGGTAGGCTCAAGGATTAAGATACCCTATTGTCAATGCAGCAAGCTAACAAAGATAGTATTTGGGTTTAAATATGGAACAACAGCAAAGAGATTAACACAAAACATTGTAACAAACAGAAACACTCAAGGCTTTTCTTTGAATTCTTTAGAAAAATGGCCTAAAAGAATTGAACCATTGCGCTAATTCCAGCCAGAAACGGCCACTAAGATTACCTAGATGATAACGGAACGCAAGTTCTAATTTTGAATTTGTGTAAACGCGCCCGCAGTTTTGCACTCAAGCGCAACGATGGTGTGATACGTGGACATAAATAAATAATTAGACGGAGAGAGAGGAAGTCGGGGGCACGGTGCGGGGGAGGGGGACGGATAGTTTTGAGATAGTATCTCCCGCAACCGCGCTTTGTGTCAAACGTCAGATGGTTATCTGGAAGATGTTTACAGATGTACTAGAGGGGTAACGGCCCGAACATCTCTCGGAGAGCAATCAACCGTGCCGCGCTAATACGGTTGATAGACTGTTAGTTAATTATCCGCTTTGTTTTGGATATAATATCATTTAGCTTCCACCGACTGCTGCGAAGTTGAAAACAGTGGGTTTTGTGTTTGACCTGTGCGTTTGTATGATGGTACACCTCGAACCAAACATAATGGGAGTTTGGCAGTTCGTACGAGTGCGGGTTCAGGCCAATAGCGTTTGAGAAAAGAGAGCGAGTCAGACGCCGATTGGCCTGAATCCGCACTCGTACGAAAATCCGAGCCGTCATTAAATTTGGTTCGAGGTATATGTACCTATGGATTATCTGGTAATTACTAAACAGTTACGTCGAATTAGTTGAACGATATATCATTAGATTTACCTTTCAATCGTAAGTGTAGCGATTACTTACTATGAAATCTGGCGTCCAATTCCCAAGGTATGTAGTTTTTTTTTTAATAATAGTTAGAAAATTGAGTACGTATAGGCGGGTAATTTTAAAAATAAACAGCATTAAACATTTGAGTAGTATATTTTGGTGCTCATAGATCACGGTAGATGTCGCTGATAGGGTGGCGGAGCGCCAGATCTGCGATGATCTCAAACTCAGCGTTTCATCGCCTAATTACAAGACTTTCACATTGCTAACATGCAGTTATCATTAGAATTTATCTCTCTTATAATAGATTTTCTATTTTTATGATATTCACCATGTGAAAAGCTATAATTTATGTCATATTTCTTTATGCACGAGTTACCCGCAAAACCCATGAAAGATTAAGTTAAAATAAATTACGTAATTTGACACTGGTAAACTTTTAATTTGACAACGTTAACGAATCCAATAGGTAGGTAGGTATACATTTTAAGAAACATTAGTCGTTTCGAAGAAAAGGTAAAAAGTATAATTATAACGCCTTAACCGCAATTCAAACATTGAAAACCGCAACATCCGAAATACGGAACATTAAAAAAGGAAACAAGAGAGAGATACACGAAATCTGATAAAAAATACATAGAAGTTGAAATATCGATAGTTACAAATGGTAAGCGACAAAAGACTGCGTTACAATGACTATTGCGCAAATCTCGGGCCGGCGGCGCGGGCGCAGTAATTGTTTAGTAGAAGGACACGGAATTATCGGGCCAACGATCGCAACCAACGTGCAGCTGCCATTTTAATTCCTTTTTTAAATATGCTCATATAACTAGTGAAAATTTTTATTAAATTTATAATATTTGAATTTCTAGAGGCCACCCCACCGCAGCAGCAAATTTAAGCATAATAAAACTTTATGAACGAGTACGTACACTTTTAGTGATGTCTAACTACTTTAGTCAAGATAGTGAAGAGCCTCTGTTTCTCAGATCATCATGCAAATTATACGTATTTAACTACTTACCAGTGATAACTACAAAGTAAGTAGATAATTATATATGTTGTTCTTATTTACGGCCAAAAGAAGACTTCACAATTCTTTAATTTAAAGCTGGGAAGTAGTTTCCAAATACGATTTCGTTTAATATATACTTCAAATGGAATTTAATTGCCTGTGCGCAGTTTCGTGAATAATTCTCACATTTTCACAAAATTTATATCCAAGTCAGTAAATCAGCTGGGACCCGCCACTAAACAAAATGGGAGCTTAAGGCTCATGAATAAAAACATCCTATTTAGCGCTACACTCACCGCGTCCTCAAGTGTTTGGAACATCTGACGGAAAGCCCAACGAGCGATACCTAACTTTAAATGTATCAGTAACAAGAATCAAAATTGCTTATAAACTTTATCGGACGTAATGTTTTTCGGCAATGTAAGGTAGTTCTACGCAAACGCATTTCCGGCCGAACGCTGCCGGGAAAAAGCCATTTAAAACAAAAAAGAAAAAAATAGTAACGCGCCGCGCGCCGCTCGGACACTTCCGGTGGGCGCCATTTTTTCTGTATTGCCAACAGATAAAATCTTTCCGGCCTACTGCGCAAACGCCCGCTTTTGTTTCTTTTATTTTATGTGATCACTTTTTGGCAAAATATACATGTTCGTTATAATAAAGAGTGTATTGTATTATTGAAAACCAGCTACACGATACTAATCAATGTGGTATGATATTAAAAATACATTCTTTAATGCATTTAAACCGGTTTCATTTACATTAATTGTAAAATTTTAATGAATAAAATTTATTTTAATTTCATTAAAATAGGTACGCCGTGGGTGATTTTATTACACCACAATGATACAATTTATATATATATAAGAAGCTAGCGGGAAATACGTCTCAATATAATCTTAGGGTCCAAGGCAACCTTTTCTGCAAGTACACCTGTTGATTAACAAGAAAGACTCTGAGGCAGGCTTTCTTTATAGTGTTGGAAGTAATACAAAAGTCGCCCTCGTAAGGGTCTAGTTAAGGCAAATCAAGAGAAAGGGTAGAAAGGCAGTCCCCAGAGCGGT
Organism: Eilema caniola; assembly: GCA_949126895.1. Taxonomy (NCBI): domain Eukaryota; kingdom Metazoa; phylum Arthropoda; class Insecta; order Lepidoptera; family Erebidae; genus Eilema; species Eilema caniola. The sequence continues at coordinate 17,054,216 of OX421467.1, forward strand.
CCCCATAGTACGAGATTTGGATGCCACGTTTACTATTCGAGTGGGTGTACTCACTCACTCACTGGCATGTGACTATACGTAAGTATACTTAGACTAGTTTTTTGCATATACAAAAGCTAGTCTAATGAACTTACATTGAAAATGTTAACTGGAACAATGAACAGCACAATTAGTGTAGCGAATAGCGTTTGCATCGCCACAAAATTCAACGGTCGAACTTATGTAAATGGGATAGCTGTTCAATGTTGAATATTCAAACTGATGTCATTATAACAATCGGCCAAACGCGTCGGCCGTTTGGCCGCTAGCCAGCCGCACCGACGAATATGTAATGTTAACGTAATGAGTAAATTAAACCTCCTTTTTTATCTCGCACGCGAGTTAAAGCCTGGCTCGACGGCCAGTGGCCATGTTCCGCGATGTTCAGCAATTTCGAGCTGAATTTTAACAAGTACAACTTTTGCATGTTTATTGCGATTAACCTAAGTCGTTTGGTGAAATAAAAACTTTATTTCATGTGGCAACATTTATGGAACTAGCTCATAGATTATGCGATGTTTACTTTTTATCATTGTTTTGTGTAACAAACGGTTCGGCATTTCTTTTGTTTGCTGCACCATTAAGACTTGGAATTCTTTAGAAACATATACATATGTTTCCGTCTTTCTAAAATCTCGGGTCCTTCAAGCGAGAAAAAGTATCTAACAAGGTCATACCAATGTAGCATTATTGATACCTGCAATGATAACCTTCATTTCTTAAACTTCTACTGTAGCTTACTCAGGTGAAGTCATATTGACGTACCACACATAAAAAAACACTGAACAAAGGGTGTTGGGCAAATCCGTGAACCTATCCTTATCTTTAAAACACATTGTGTCCATAGCCTACCATTAAATCTAATATTAGTGAAAAACGGATGAAAAAACAGTGACTGTCAAATTCTCTCGGATGTTGGCTGAACAAAACAGCACTTTAGACGATATAAAAAAAGAAAACTAGAAGAGCGTTCTCGATTCAAAAATTGAATTGATCGCCCCATTGTATTCCAAATGTATCATTTGAGCTGTTATTATGGTCCTCTCTCTCTAGCTCCATACAAACTGGTAATCCAATACTTTTGTATGGCAGGCACTTAACGTGCCGCTCTAGTAACGAAATGTCTTATGTGTAATAGGGTATTAATTTGTTTAGGGTTTTATTAGCTTATGTTTAAGAAGTGAACTGTATTAAAATATGTACTATTATCCACTGTTTTGAGCACAGAAAAACAAACCCTGTAGCAGTGTAGCTTCTATAGTAATTTGGATCAAAAATTAGATATCATGGTAGGTTCTTACCAAAAAGAACTTTTTCAAAGAATAAATTGACAAGAGAAATATTTAAGAAGACTACTTCTAGAGTAATTTTACCATGAATAGTGCTCTCCGATCTTGTAATCTGCAAACAAGAAGATTAAACTATAGAAGTTGGGTAGAACTTCTAACAGCTGCTGTAGAAGTTTTGTTGTAACTACTTAATGCTTATTCTATAAAATTTAGATAATAGAGCAGATGACAGAAAATGAAGTAAACATTATATGTCACACACAATTTTTCTCATATTTAACTAGAAAATACAATTACTCCCCTATTAACCGCAGTAGGTTAACCAAGCAAGAAATCGAAAACAATCGATGATAGGCGCAAAAACTTAATACTCATTGGGAGCAAAAGGTTGGCCGTAAAAAAAGTGAATACAAACCACAAAAACCTAATCGTCAATAACATGGAGGAAGTTACGTATAAACGAGCGTGATAAATTAAATAAACAAATTTATAAAAAGTTACACGGACAGACGGTACGCTTTGTTAAAGGTATATTGCGGTGGGAGGGTACGGAGTCGAACCCACGCTACGTACGGTAATCCTATTAGCCGTGCATTGTCGATAGCCAAATCAATAATTTATTTTCAATCACATATTGATACTTTCTGAATTGAGTTCTGTATTCCTATGGGACTGCTTAAACGTAGTATTCAAACATGTGCTCTCAAAAACACGTCGGATATTTGTATGGACTGAAGCACTCGTCTCGTGGCCAGGTACACTCACTAGCTACCTAAGCGTCGATATCATTTGGATGGGTGACCACTTACTTACTACTACTACTACTTACAAGGAGGTAGGACACGACGAGTAAAGGAGGTAGAACACTACGGTATTTCCGTCTAAATGAACAATCCGACTGGGGAAGTACCTGCGCCTTATAGAACACCGCGGCCATAATAACCTCGTATTGTGTTCCCGGCGGTGAGTAGGGTACCCAGAGCTCACTGAAGAGTTTCTGTTCTGTCAGAGGAAAGACCAAAGGCAATTTGTCTTCTATACTGACGGCACAGAAACTCTCTGTGTTTACAGGGTCGACAGCACGACTGTGACGCCTTTATTTATAAAAAAATTGTATAAAGAAAATAGTAGTGTACTAATTGTATACTAAGCGGTCAAGACCCGTTCACCTGAGCGCTTCTGTGCTTCTAAATGCATGCTAAAAATCGGCCCCAGCTGGCAAGTCGTTAGTTCAAAACGAAGACCTATATGGGCGAGCTGAACAACTCTGTCACTAATTGGCGGCTAACCATAGCTCAGGCTGAGAGATCAGGATGAGTAAACTACCATCCATCTAGCTATTCTCCTCCATACATTCCTGTCAGATTTCATTTCCTCAGTCACTCTCTTCTTTGCCATATCCTCTTTCACTTACTCTGTTCATCTTTTCTTGGGCCAACCTCTACTCCTAAAAATTTGGCTTAAGCCCTGAATGTCTGCATAGGTCTCCACTCCATTTTCTCGTCAACACACCCTACTTCTAACTTTGATACTAATTCTTTATATAACTTACAAGGGTTTAATCGTATACAACGCTAGTTCCCATAGCTATTTAAAATACTTACCTTTAATTGTTCCTATAAAATGTTAGCAATAAGACAAAGAACGAACCTTAAGAGCACTTTACAAAACATTAAACATTTTATTCTTCAATAAATTCTCACATCAATCAAACAAAACAGTATCAAAATCCAGTAATATGTTTTTATCACAAACACGAAACAAAGCTTGTATGGTCGTTGGACCAGAATAACAAGAGCCTTGTCGGCTTGTCGGCTGTATGAGGGCAATTTGAACTCTTATGGACATTTATAGCTAAGTTACACACAATAAGGACCTTTAAAGGATATATTTTGAGTAAACACACTTGAGCATTGTTTGGGTATTACACCGCCCAAACGATGTTGATATTTGACTCTTGGTTGCTTTAGGTTCGAGGAATATCTTTATTGATGAGAAATGTGCATGAAAAGAATTCTGGATGGATATTTGGAGGTGACGTCATTATTACTTTTTTTTTTACAGAAACTTCTACGTTGGCATTAAAGTATTCAACCTGTCTGATTATGAGCGTTTAGATGTGACAGAAAACTCTGGAATATTTGCCGTTTTCTGTTGAGTTAGTATAAGTACATTCCTAAGTTGGGGAGCTCAAAATTCAAGCACAATTTTTTTTTATTCCACTCAGGTGGCAGAGAAGCACGCAACATACCCATCACAAATTCCGTTATCACCTCCAAAAATATTTCTATCTTCAACTCTCTCTCTTCTCTTCAGGCTCTCATACCAATTGAGAAGTATATCAACGTCATATTTCTAAAAAACGATTGACATACACATTTTAACATTAGCATAAAATATCAAGATCGTTAAGTCGCGTGTGGGAGTGTGACGTTGGTCGCGATGGCTCGAGATCACAATACGCCTGTGCTTTGTTATATGAATTGCATTTTTTGAGTGAAATCGATCATGATGCCCGCCTCGAGGGCCGGCTAATATTATACCGTATTTATTTACACATTGTTACATTAAATTTGCTTTTAAAATCTCTATACATATGCAATCGGCTTCCGAAACCACTTCAAATGTATTGTTACTTACACAGGTAGGGTGCATTTAGGATATCTTTTTGAATAAAAAAGTAAAGTATAGCAAAAATTTGTCAAACTGCCAATTAATTGTCATTTTACAATGATATTGTAAAACCGCCAAGAATTTTTTTACATCAGTACCTACTATTTTGCATATTTCCGCCCGATTTTAGAGTTGTATATAGCATTGAATCAGTGAATTCACCAAGGTTCATTAAGAAATTATTATAAATAAAAGCTACGCCTGTATTGTATAGGTGCTTGGGAATAGACCTCATCATCAGTTAGCATTAGATGAGATTGCGGTTTATGAATAAAACAACCTAGTATCGTGTTTAAAAAAAAGCACTCCCGTACTTTGAAACTTTGAATGTTCTGAGAATCACAGAAGCTTTTATCTCACGTGCGGGAATTCAATCTAAGCGATGCAACGCATTGCTGTTGAGTTAGTATCGGTTTAGATCGATTTTGTAATCGGCCTGCATGCACAGTTATTTTTGTAATTTTTTTTAATATATAATAATGTATTAAATTATGAAAGTAAATATGAATGTATATTAATGAAATTTTAAAGCATTTAGTATGCTAACTAGTCAAATCAATTAAGGTGGGAAATTTGTTGGATTGGTACAGGCGGGGTTCGAACCCGTGATCCTTCTCTTACAGGGAGAATGTTTTAACCATGATGCTAAATATTTATTAGTTATAAGTAACTGAATGTAACTACAAAACACTTCGATCTTACCTAATTCAACCATTGATGAGAATAACATGGTCGATGCAGAAGCAAGCTTGCCTAAAAGCACCCTATTTACTCTAGACTACTTTATGATTAGAGATTTTCCCCAACATAGACTAATTCTGGTCATTTGCTAATGGAAGGGGCTAATAAGAATTATGTTAAAGAATTTAGTATTGTATGCAATTTAAATTTAAAATCCTTTTTATATTTACGTTAATAAGCGTTCACATAATTATTAAACTATTCTTTTGCTCAGCTCGAGAATAAATACTTTTTGTATCAACAACATAATGTGTCAAACTTAGAATAATATTCATATATTCGTTAACATGATTTTTGCAATTGAATTATAATTTATCGAATCGATTTTGTCGCCGTATTAGGGGGCAGGGAATCTGTATCGAATGCGTAAGTGAGCCGGGTATAAATATGTATAGAGAGGCGGGCACAGCCCCCGACAATGCAGTAGTATTCCAGTATTGTGCTCCCGTCATTATTCCTTCAAACGTCTAAAGTAGCTGGCACTCCCATTCGCTCTTTTGTCGCTCCTTCCGAATAATTAGAGCAAACAACATTGTTGCTCCGTTGCTCGTAGACGGCAATAAAGTATACATTTCAATGCAAAAAATGTGGAGAGCCCTCAACGAAGGGTCGTTTTGACAGTTAATTTTTGTCATTGTTGCGTACTGGCGTTATAGCGTTTGTACTTTTTTGTTCATCAATGGTACAGTCGCGTGAGGGTTGGTGTTGTTTCGTATCGGGGTTCTGAGAGTCGTGAGAATCTTTAGTTAGTGCTGCTTGACATTTAATCGCAACATCTTGTTAGAACTATAACGGGTTTTGTTATGGTACGGATATTGAAAATGCTATTACAGTTCAAGTGAGTTGTTAAGGTTTTATCCACGATCTCATTGCTAGTGGCAGATCTTTTGCCCCAACACGAATTAAGTAGTGTCTTCTGTTTTACTTCAAATAACAAAGAATAGATGGCTCTGGAGTCAAGCGAATAGAATAATCGACTTTTACTGCTAGAGTTAGAGCGTTTTCACACTCATCCGATATCCGATATCCGAAATCCGACATCCGATATCGGATGAAGTCAAATGTATGAGATATGTATCTCTCTTTCACATTGTCCGGCTCGATATCGGTTATCGGAGCCAGCACCACTGTTTTGGCCCGATATCGGAACACAAAGAAACTAAAACAGCAACTGCCAGCAATTTTCGACCTTCATGACATTTTCTGAGTTACATGTCTTTTCGCTTTAATTGATGACGCTGATCACGAATATAAGAAAAAAAAACTCGATACCATGTCATGTCAATAAAGTCGAAAATGGCTTGCACTTCTTTTCTTTTTTTTACTCCTAGCATCCCTAACTAGTCTGTGCTATCGAGCAAATGGCCGCATAGGGCCGATTTTATCGGATAAATGTGAAAACAGCACAAGGTGTCAGACACCGATATCGGACATCGGATATCGGACGAGTGTGAAAACGCTCTTACGCTCAGAGCTTGATTCATCTGTACGTGATATTATTTTAATAGATACTGACTGATTGATCAAAGCAAAGCCTAAACCGTTGCGGCTACATACTTGCAATTTTAACAGTTATAAGCTGTGTATCTTTTATGTCGTACTCGTAAGCGACCAATAAAGAAGAATTTTAGGAAATCAACCGTAATGTAATAAAACACGAAATTTCCTCGTGCGGATATACATATACCTATACAAACAGACAATTACGTTTATGAGACAGAATAGTAAATTCAAGCACTTGAAATGTTCACTTCATAACGTGTTACATTGAATTATAATGATTGTGGTTGCCTTTAATTAATTCAACGAGCTCACTTCTGATTACTATCTAAGTAGGAAGCTCAGACTGGTGATGGTTATCTATTGAAAGACCTAGACCGAGAGATTTTCACCATCTCAGTATTGTTCTTTCAAGATTCATTACATTATTAATTACTTAATTAAACGATGCCTTAATTTTGTTGAAAGATTGAACAAAATATATTTTTGTTTTATTTGTGTCGAGATTCATTTTATATAGTTTTATTGTTTACAAAGTTTCGTTTGTCTCTCCATGACCATGGCTGTTGAAAAGCCACTGTATTATCGAGAAAAGTGTACTTAAATTATTACAAAAAACACAACACCAACCAGACGCAAACTAAGCGTTACTATATTGACATGGTCTCTAGAATGTAGATATTCTCTCATACTGCCTATCCTTTCTTAGCGAAAATACTAGTAACTAGTAATCTTAGTCATAATAAAATAACGACTATTACATACCAATACATTTTTACCCTAATAACTTAAATTGACATCCTATAGAGTCATGGCAAAAAGCCATCCCCGTACAAAGACTCATATTAAATTAATCACGTTTATCAGTTCAAAACGTAGTGTTGTTTAACCGTTTAGCGATGGTATCGACATCGTAATTCATCTGAGACAATCGTATTAGGTTTTATGACGCATTAGCTGGGGCCCCGACCCTCTGGTTATCTGTCACCAAGATACCGTCGACTCGTCCTGAGGGAGCCAATCCCTAGCGACCCAGAGATTAACTGGGAGGTTAGATATTTCTTCTTTATTGGTCTCGTTTAATAAATGACTCTTTGGTTTTTAATTTGAATTTAGAATGGGTTGTTTTATCGATGTGCACGTAATCTGTAAGTACCAAATCTACGAAGCCATAAAAATGTAATGTCGTGTTACAACATTCAAAATTATTTTTTACGCTGTCTGTTAATTGATCAAGTAAATAACTAAACTACGGTACGATACCCTAAATACTCTACCCTAGAATAACTACGGGTTAAATTGAATAAGTATTAAGGTATCTACCGACTGTGAAAAGGAGTCGTTTTTGAAGTCCGTTTACCTATATGTATTAAATTGAACCATTGTAGCATTTATATATAATCGCTATAATAATAACTCAAATGGTTCAGACCAGTACTGTTTTGCGATTAAGTGCTGGCAGTTGATAGCACTAATACCTATCGAGCTCCTTGAACATAGAAACTTGAAGTGAGATTTGTCGAATTTAATACAATATAGCGTCTAAGCTTTCAGATTTCAACGAGGATTTTCTTAGAGAATGACTAAGAAAATTCCAATGAATAGCTAATAAAATATTCATAAATATAGCTTATTTTCCTCCTGCGTAGGCAGAGACAACAGTCCCACCTGCCTAAATCCTTATATTCCTCTACTGTCTTTAAACCTCACCAAGCCCGCCGGATTCGAGTTCTTGCGACCTGCACTATGTTTCCATAAAACATCTTGCTTCATACTGTTGGGAGTTTACGCGAATTTGAAATAAAACTACTGTTAACGGATTCCACCGTGTTTTTTTTTAAAGTTTTTTTTTTAAATTTACTTAGCTCGACGAATCAGTTACTTTTCAGCTGCCATGGTCGCGGGGTACTACCTAATAAATCGCGTTAAGAGTGGTTTTATTTTAATGAAATATATTATTTAATAAATACTCACATTATGTAGTTTATAATAAAGTCCACAGGCGTTGCAAACAGGCTCTCCGTTCTGGTTGCGTCGCCATAATGTCGTGGTCGTCGTCTTGCAGTTCGCACACGACGTCCCTGCTCGTCTCGCAGCGCTTTGCAGTGACTGTCGACAATACATAAATGTTGATTACGCACTGCTCACTGCCAATATGCAGACTGTTTGTGTATGATGCGACGTTTGTACAGTCAGTGTCTGAACGATCACAAAAAGTCTCAAAATGATTTTACTATCGAGGTATTTAACAGTTTTATTGATTTAAATTGCATTATTGGGGCAAATATCAGAAAGATCAGTCAACAGGAAGCGGGAAAATCAAAGAATTAAGATCATTTTGAGTACCTACATTGTTCATCAAGATCGATTTGATGAGTACTGGAGATGGCGTAATGCAAAAAAAGCAATGGAAAATTGTAAAGCTTGTTAATCGCGCACAATCGCGCACAATGGCTTAATATATCCTGAATATCATCATCATCCATTGATAAATGCAGAATAGGATACAAAGCTCGGGCCCGCTTTCCTACACTTTCTCCTTCTGACCTGATGTGGTTAATTTTAATTCTTGCGGGAGCAAATGCCGTCTGACTTCTCAAACACGGCAGGAAGCCTTGCTCCTGCTATCTTGAGTAACCCAGAATATAATGAAATGTAATAAATATATCGAACACAAGCAATTTATTCGTAGAAATAGTGGAAAATCTGTTACCGTGAATTTTATTACATATTATTCATTAGTAAAATTTGTATTAGAAATTTTTGAATATATACGCATGAGTGTTAAAATACCTGTGTTTCATTTTAATGTAGTATTAGATTCTAGCAAGTGAGACTGATCCTGATCCTGCAGATCTTGATGGTGATACACCTTTGGTGATGATACCTATCCTTATCTGAACGAGAGAAAATACAATCTAAGTCAAAGTAAAAACATGATAATATTATTACCTTGTTGAATGGGAAACCGGAATGATGTCGGCATTACAATTAGCAATTAATAGCTGCCTTACATACAAATTATGCAATTACGCATTCCTAAATGCAATTTAGATTACAAACAATGAATAGTATTGCTATTTATTATACCTATTTAACTATTTAAAGTTATTTATTAATGAAACCTTGCAGACGTTCAAACTTCACGAGACATTACCATGTGACTGTCGCCTGTGTGCACAATGCTGTGAAGATCATTTTCATTCTCCAAGCGAATTTCTAGTTTCGTTCAAGGATTATATTATTTTTATTGGTTTATTCATTTTTACAACAGTACCTGCCGTTTGACCTCCGAACTCCGAGAGAATCCTCGCCAGAGCCTCGTCCGTTATGTACAGGTGTACGGATTCAAATGAGATGGAAAAATGATGGGAAAATTTTGCAACATAATTTTTAACGCGATTAGTTGATTACTAAGACTTTCACGCTGTTAGGTTAGTTTATAATCTTTATCCGAGAATTATGCTAAAACCAGGTTAGAGTTTAGCGACACTAGATTTCATATTCCGTGTTAAAAACAATCAATATCACTAAGTCGCAAAACGAAATAACCAACAAAGAGGGGAATATACGAGTTGAAAAAGCGAGGTAGCTATCGCTCTTACGCACCTGCCCATTACCACCCGTCAATCAAACAAAAAATATCCACTACATGCGGTGGCCGTTTTGTACAGTCCACAAAAGTGCCTCACTCAATTAAAAATGCATTCGTCCTAACCCGACACAGAAATAAAAAGAACGGGCGCAATCCGCCTCATAATAAATCCATTAATTTGTCATGTTATTTATCGAATAAAAAGTATTGAGGTCGTAAAACAGAGAGGCGAACTATTCGGGACACCGGCTGCGGTATTCTTGGTAACTAGAATCGAATACTACCAAAGATTATCGTGACTGTACCGCCGTATTGTCCGATTTAATATTGTAAGTGACTGTGTCGGTCTCGGACTAACGTAAATACACTTACAGAGAAAAGTGTTACGACTAGTCCCCTTTATTTCTTAAGGCAATTTAAAAACAACACGTGCAGTCTATAAAGTAATCAATGTTTTTTTTTGTTAGGACAGTTAACTGTAAATTCAAAAATAGAAGATAGGCGTTTAATAATTATTGAAATCAAGCTGTTTTTAACACTTGGAGTAACCATTTTTCTATACCTTTTTGACTTTTCTAAACTTTAATATACTGATTACTGAGACATATTTTTCTAATATTACTAAAATACATACAGTATAAACTAGGCAATTACTCAAAATTATATTAATTTACACAAATTGATTCCACAATCATTATCATACTAATGCGTTGCAACTTTGATAAGTAATTTGACAACTATTGCCATGATAACATAACACAGTTTTGATTTTTGTGATACTGTTATCTTATCTTTTCAACCTTCATTCGACTTAAAATTAATCTTGTAGAGAATTGATTTATAAATCGTGTCCTTTTTTAAAAACACATTACGAAAAGCAAAAATTAATTTGAAGAGATAAAAAATCATTTAGGATTTAAAAATGATTTATTAAGCCACATTTTATCTTTGTATTATTTGTAAGTTTTCTACAAGAGTTTTATTTTGAACTACTGTATTAATTTTGTGTTAATATTCTTTCTATATCTTTCAAAATTCTTATGAGAAGTTACTTATTTAGACATGAGTTTGCAACTTAAATCAAAGCCTTCTCTGCCTCAACAAGCCCTGGTGATCGAATGATAATTCAAAAATGTTATAAAGAGTAACAAGTTTGTCCTCGCCTGTACTACTGCATATCGGAATACCTAAATATTAAATGGTTTGCGTCAATATTCGCCGCGTCATGGCAGCTCCTTTGTGCTCTATAAGATTAGAGCTGGCCATATTAGCCGGGGCCTATAACACACAGTTTTTTTCTCATTGGCTAAGATGACTCAGTGGGCTTGACGTTTCATTTGTGACATATGAGCCGAGCTGTCGTTTTTACTCTTACATTGGTTATTTAGTTATTACCTGATATAGAGCTGAGTAGATTGATATATTATAATTAGATTACATTACATAGTGTAAAGTCCATTTTAGAGTCTGTGCGATAACTTCTACTAAACTACACAATGGATTTTGTTACAATTTTTAGGGTAACATTTTACACTTGTTTTATGAAATATTTATTAGTTTATTAGAATTATTAATTCAAATTTAAGCCAACATCGGTTAAAACAAAACAAAAAAAGTTAATAGAAACGAAATAAGAGTAGTTTCATATTGTTTAAACTTTTAACCAAGATTGCCACATTTAATTGGCCGAAACAGAAAAATAGTCAACTGAGTTTTCAACCTTATTTTAACCTAAAATTAAACTTGTAGAGAATTGATTGGTAAACTGTGTACTTAAAAAAAATATTAGGTATTTAGTTGTAAGAGTGCGGTACGGAAAAAGTACTGCGAAATAAATTTAAGAGTTATTGGTTTGTTGGCAGTGTATAAAGGAAGAATGTCTTCATTTAATGTTCAGAATATCAGATCAACGTCCAAGATAGGGTACGGGTAGCTTAGTGGTTAAGGAGTCAGCCTTACGATCGAGAAGTCCCGGGTTTGAATCCTGGCCATTACACTACCGACGTGAACCCACTCCTAGCACAAGCCATTTAGCTTAGTTAGAGGGATTAGAGGGAATATAAGTAATTTCGATAATTTCGGTTGCTAATATTCTTTAAAAAAGAAAAGACCTTTTAATTTGCAATTTTAATAATTATATGCTTTAACTATTACATTACTTACATATCAATAACAAAAACACAATACCGCGTATCTGCTTATATTAGCAGGCATATTCGCTTAATATGAAAATTAACTGCACCAGTTTACAACTCAATTATCCGAATCGGATTATATAATGCAGAGATAAGAGTTCCCATCAAGTTATAACAGTTAGTGCACCATGCATGGTCCCACGAGAGGGGTTTAAAACTAAATCAGAGGGTTCTAAGCCGATTACAGGAGTCACTTCACCCCTTAAGTCAACCCCTGGGTGGTTTTATTTCCATCGAAAACGGCTGTTTACTCGTAATTTTATGGACGAATTACTTTCTCTACTCAAATGCTGAAATGTCGGCGAGAGACGTAAACTTTATGACTCGGATTATTTTTTATACGTACGGGTCATTTTTTATTGACGCCGCGGACCTTTTGCCAATAAAATGGAGATAGATGACCTATCTTTATAATATAAAAAAATGCTGTGCGTGTGTATCACAGTGGTTCAAATGGCTGAACCAATTTTGACTTATTTCGTGTATGTATTTCAATAGGTTGTTCAGGTGGGGATTCTCAGATGGCTCTAACTTGGAGTGCAAGTGTGGTGCCGTTCCCCAAACGATGAAACACTTGACATCGTGCCCTGCGTGCCCCAACAACTGCACGGAGGAAGATCTAATGAATGCTACTGACAATGCGATTTTGGTAGCAAAGTTTTGGGCCGATACCATCTAGGTTTGCTGACGACACGATAAGAAGAAGAATAGGTTGCCATATGGTTTAAATTCATACCCGAACTGCAATTCAGTTCTAAGTATTTTTAAAGAGTATTTCTTATATTTATCTACTCTGATACTATAATACAAAGATTATAAAATTGAAATCAGAACTCTTATGACAAACATTACGCACAGGCCAAAAAAAAAGTTTTATTACGATACAGGTCTTGTATGGACACCTATATCATAAAATAACTTTTTAATCATAACGATACACCTATACAACCTGCATCTGGACCAAACCTCTACTTTAAAAAAAGAATCCGCCGATTCGGGAAAAAAAAAGAAACACGCATGCGCAATCGACGTTTGCGCCTTGGCGCGAACATTTTTTTTTTGTTCTATACATTTAAATTAAACAAAGTTTGGTTTGGTTTGTAAAATAAATTAGTTTATGTATTATAGTATGAGAGTAGATAAAGTAGTGTATGACACTGTACATAACTTGGTCTTATAACACTCGTGTGATACTATAAAAAAACTCGCCTACGGCTCGTTTTTTTAAAACACACTCGTGTTATAAGAACCCTTATTATGCAACAGTATCATAAACTACTATTAGTTGACTTATCTACCATATTTTAATAAAAGTTCAGTACTATCTGTAATCTGTAAAGTCTGTAATGGTGGAAGTGAAATAAACGTGTCCTACATAAAAAACCTACCTATACTAATCTCTAAAAGATAATATTAAAGATAAAATGTAGTTCTCTATATTCTGGAGGAACTGGTTGCTATGTTCCTTCGACCCAAAGGCAGAATCCGCTAACAAGCTGATCAGGCATAGCAGGCCTCGGTCCGAATAGTTGACGTCATGACGTTGTAAATAACCTAATCAGCGAGAGAACTTTCATATCGCGATGTAGGATAAGTAGTTTTGAAGTAGTTCGACTTATCTTCACTAGATAGCGCTGGATATTTGGTGTTGCTACACTTATTGTTTGTTTGCTAATCTGTAGGTTGGTAGTTTTATCTTTTCAAAAGAGAATAATAGCTGTAGGTGATAACTCTTTAGCTTATCTTTAATAGAAATGATGATATATTGCGTAGTAAAACTTATACTGATTAAAGATTAATGAATACTTATTTTATTTATACATAATTTATTTATAATTTTAATCGGTAACGTAATTCTCTTTCACGTTCATACACATTCATACTTCTTTATGTAGATAGAGAAAGATGAATAATGTGTAGCTGTTAGACTTAATTAATATTTAAAAATGAACCAATAAAAAACGAAACGAAGGAGTAAAAAGATCAAAAATTCGAAGTATGCGAACACTTATCCGCAGTACAGCAAGAGGTTTATTAATTGTTAAACCCATTTCACTGTCAACGACATTCCACTTGGATCGATATCTCACATACACGCCAAAAAAAGAACCAAACAAACGCCGACAAAGATAAAAACGAATCCAGACAATATCCACAAACATATTGTTTGTTTGTAGTACTTTAATTTTCAGTGTAGTGGAAACTCAAAGGAGCATGCGCTGTGACAACTAGGATTACCTTTGTCACTGTCGGGAACAAAAACATTTCTTTTGTACGTTTTACAATACAAATAATTATACCGTCTTCGCGAGACACGATGACCCCATCAAGTGGACAGAGATATCTAGAAGTGGGCTGTTTACATGTAGAGTACGTGGTTTACCTTATAGCTACCGACATTTAATGGATGACTGGACTGGATCAATAGTTATCAATATAAGTTATTTTCTTAAGGAATTAATTATATTAGTATTGCCATATGAAATGCTGCAATTCAATTAAATATTAAATATTATTAAATATTCCACAATATTTCACACAACACTATCTAGACGCATGGTAAGCATAGCTTAACTAGCTTGTGTTATGGAATCTAGAATGCGGATAAACATACTTAGATACTTTTTTTTTGTAAATACGTGCATATTATACATAGAAACACCCAGACCAATTCATGCATACAAATATTTGCACCGAGCGGGGATCGAACCCGCGCCTCCTGCGTAGCGGCCGCATTCACTACCGCCACGCCTTTAAGGCATCTACTATTTGCCTTAAGAACATTAGTTTCACAAAGCTCAATTGTGTATCTAAACACCTCAGCGTAAAAGTAATTTCTTGAAAACTTAACAGAATTAGGGAAAAAAAAACCATTTCCTTGGACAAAGAAACGAATTCAAACGGAATTCGGCAGCAATATTTCTGAGGTTTGAAAGTGATTAGAAAACACATTTAATATCCACATTATGTCACCAAACCATTGAACGTTAACAAAATTATCAACACGACACATCAAGGGGATTACTCCCGCGTCACTTCACACTAACTCACTAATTCAATAAACCACCCACATTAAAAACATATTTCCATAAGCCCGCGCCCCCCGAACGATCCAATCACCGTTATCTCCCCCGTCCCTAGAGCAAACACCTCCTAATCAAATCAAATCACAGCCTCCGTCTTTACCTAATCTATCTACCTATCTACGCTGCAACGTAAAATTATATCACAAAAAGGGATGTAGGTATCCCCTCATATATTTGCCAACACAAGCAAAATTTATCCAGCCCGGAAGCAGCCCTCTTACAATACATACCTACAAGGTTTCGTAGCCGGAAAACACAAAGCTACGCGCCACACATCCAAACATCGCACACGGTACGCACACAACGCCGCCTATCAGCATATCTACACCATCTAGATCCCACTATGAGAACCCCCAAGGGGGAGGCAATCCATTTACCCAACTCGACAGCACATTGAAAATTTTCTCTTATCCATATAAAAGTAGAGATGATAATCGCACAGCAAAAGCTATGTTTTTAAAGGTTTACACGGCCCCTAGCAGTGAAAGCGCGGAATCGATGTAGCCTTTACCCCTCGCCCCGCGCCAGTTTTTCCAGCGCTCCGTCCTTATCAGACCGGGGCGATTAGATAAAGAGAGATAGAGCGTGAAAATAAAGATTTTCATCGTGTTCACTCACACCACGATAGTTTCAGCTGTGTAGTATAATGGAAATGTAATAGCGGTCTCGTTGTGTGTGCCGTTCATGTATACGTACGAGTACGTTTGTACGCATAGACGGAAGGGCTCTCGGAATAGAGCGGGGGTCGACAAAACTTTGATGTTGTGTGTTGGTTCTTTTGAAGGCGCTATCCTTCTTTATTTATTCATAAATCACATACACGCTACGTTCTACTAGGATGTCAGTGATTTATACGTTATTCGAAATGAACAATTGCAAGAATGGTACGGAGAGACCTCGTCATGAAAATATTGATAACTACGCTAAAAAACTCTGATAATATTCGTGTACTTTCGGCAAAAAAATGGTGGAAGGCAAGTAAAAATATTGTGTATAAGATATCACGTTATAGTGGCTGTTGATCGTGTCTCAGAGGAAGTTTATCACTTCTGTCGGTGGTGCCGGCGAACATCGTCGAAGCGCTCATAAAAATAAAAGCGGGACTCGTAATTTTTTAAATTTTCACACGAAGATGCAGCGTCGCGCCGCCCCCGCCCCGCACCGCCCCTGCCTCCCATTGGCCGTATCCGCGGAAGCCATGTTGGGAAATTCGCTTAACGATTTATTTGTGTGCGGATCGTAGCGCCGACCGGCCGCGCACTCGATTGTCGTGTCACGGTTAGAAATAGGACGCGCGTGAAACTCATTCGAGAGCTGTAATTGTCGCTGCCAATGTAAATGGAGGCTTCACGGAAATATTTATTGGAAAGGCGGACGGTATTGTCTGTTCATGGACCGTCGAATTTTATAAGTCCGTTATGATAACAAAGCGTGGCGGTTGCCCAATAGGAGCTATCGGACGATAGCGATCGACGCTCGCTCCGATTGACACATCAAACCGCCAGTCGGAGATTATCATCGAAATATATTCGATTCGTAATCGACACACTGACGACGTCACGGTACCGCCTCATTGATGCTGCCAAATACTTCTCTAGCTCCATATTCGAATCTCAATAGATACATCCCAGTTTAAATAGTAACTTAATTCATATCTTGACAGGTTTATGAATATAATGACGAATATAGATATTGCAATCCTAAAGACATTATGTCACATAAATATGAGGGCATAAAATGTATTAATTAGCTTATTCTGACGTTGATAGATAGACCTGACACTAGTATTTATAGATGAGTCACTTGTAGATAAAAACCGTATAAAATTATGCTGTAAATATTAAGTGGATGTTTTAATTCGGTTTGTACAAAGATGTAAACACGATGACAAGTGATGTGTAGTGTCAACACTGTCTAAAATGTCCTCCATATTTTAATATATTTGTGTTTTTAATCTTGATGATTGACTGTATATCACATGTTTAAAAAGCTGAATTTGAGTTTGAGAACTTTGATAATACATAATAGACATTTATTGAAATTTGTGTAAAGAAGTTTTATTTTGGTCTAGAATCCTATGACAAGCCCATACTATGGTTTCAATAAAATGGAACTCCATTGATCGATTTATTTTGGCTTTTATGCGAGCGACTACCGTCTGAACACCGAACCCTGAGAAGAAAGCTTGCACAAGAACCTCGTTCGTCAATAATCGGGGGTACCGAAATGCAGGTGAAGTTGGCTTGGGCCCCAAAGCATTTAGGGCACCCTAATAACTGCCTCTACCATCACCATTAAATGATAGATCAAATGTGGTAAACCAAAATATTCCAACGTCTAGTTATAAATGAAAATTTCATTGCAATTACTCATTCATACATACACACACATAAACATAAATATACACACAAATACACAAACAAAACAATGATCATGTATTGTTATTATAAGGACAGCCTATTAATAAGTACAGGCGTTTCTAAAATAGATAGTCTTAAAACGTTTGAAGGCGTAAACGCATATCATTGATGTCATTGGGAGGTGAAGGCCTAATCTTGATACATTATAATAAACTAGCATTAGAATATGTACATTTTAATAAGACAGAAAATTTATTAGCTGCACTTAGAACAATACGGTCGATAAACATCTTACTCATGTAATTTGAAATAAGTCCTAATAATGTGTCGTGCATACATACACATACGTGTATGTATGCACGACGGATTATGCGTGTGTTAGTGTTATGCAATGAATTTAGAAACGAGAATGACAAATCGAATGAACGCGCAAATGAATGATGGAATGAATGATCGAATAAATGAAAGTTATGATGAATGAGAAGTGCAGCTGCAATTATAAGATTAGTGAAAATACTACACACGTATATTGATTCCAATAAAAAGGTTCAATCAAGGCTTGAACAAATTATACGTTAAACTTAATAAAAATTAATAAATAACTAATAATCCGAATTAAAAATATTACGTGCCTTTGACCACTTAAATAATGGTAAATTAACACTTATTGTTCACCTTTATTAAAAGCATAACTTAAGCATTGTAATATTGCAGTGTTGAAAGCCCGGAGGCAAGGTTGTGAACTGTTAATCGATGGTTCGTGAGTTCGGATTCGCTTGCAGCAAACTATTGAGAAGGCACCCTGGCACACTTACGGAGCTAAACTACTTAATATACATGTTAATGAAATAGCATTCCAGGCTGATATACCAGTTAAAAAAAATGTGGAATCTAGAATGTACTACTACGCACTTCACTTGAAATACATTTTAGTAGCGACCAGTCATTAAACAACTCAGGAAATAGAGTAAAAGATCTTAGTACCTTAGTATTACTGGCATATTTAGGGTCATGATGGAAGGAACACTAATATCTGCCTGACAACGAAACGACTCTACCTAGAGATTGGTTACGACTAAATTTGGTAATCTTGAAGGGTTGATGGTGACGACTGGCGCCCAATTATTATAGGTCCACGGGTGTTTTATGGTCTTCTAGAGACAGACAGAGTATTTATTCTGATCAGTTAAGATGATGTCGTCAGCATTAGTCCCTGTAAGTACGTAGATAATTAATCTGATATAATATTATAAAGAGAAGAAACTTTTCTAAACAGATTAACATATATTTGCAAGATCTAATAATACCTACCTACTGAAGCCCAGTTCTCAAGTTGTTTCAAGGTAATGTGAATACCTCATACCCAAGACAGGTGTAACACATCAAAATAAATTCAAGCTGCTTCTAAATTACACAAACGAGGCGTCAGTGCTGCGAAATTACAAAGTACTCTGGGAATTATGTCCTGGAGGCGACTAAACGCTGATAATTCTACCTCGAAATGCTTCTTATAACGTTTGAATTTGCATTGAATGGCAAAGGACACTGCGGGCGTTTTCAAAAGTCAGACACACAGATTACCGTGCGCAGTTGTGTCAGCTACGTAGAACATGCTACACCTCATCTCCGGTCTCTGTGCTTTTTATGCGAATTATTGAAAAGCGCTTGTGGAATTTACGAATGTAAACTTCACAACTGTGGGGCTTTGATTTACCTTAACCTTATCGTTTATTTGGAATGACGTAATTCATTTGTTGACTACAAAACGATACGAGTATTAAAACAAAGTATTATGATATGAAATAGAACAGTTTTTAATAGCCCATTGTTAAGACTCATAACTTTATTTGTAAATAGGTATTGCAGCAATTAGACAATTTAAGAAACATTGATGGGGATTACAAAAAAAAACATTATGGTAGTATGGAGGTTGTTTGTAAGTACGTACCTAATCTAATTAGGTAATTAAATTGAAGTAAACAGATATGTTTTATAATTGGGTTAGGAACTTCGTGAATTCATTTTGAGAAGTCAGACGAATTTTTTTATATGGTGTAGGTAATGATACAATTATATGACAGGCCGATTGCTTGTAGCAATTAATCAAGTCAAACAGGTGCACAAAACAGTGCAAGTGAGTGAGTGCCCCGGGTTGTGTAGTAAAGCTGCGCCCGCGCTGGAAGTCGTAAATACGATGGCAGCTGCCTCTTGGCGATCCCCTTAATATACAGTTCTACCTTCACATAATGATTTGACATTTGAATAGAAATTATACGCACTATTTGAAAATGTGCAAAATTAACATGTTAAGTAGGTAAAAGTAATTAAACGAGATCAATAACTAATGACTTTTCGATAAACATAAACGAGTTTTATACGATGGTATTTCCAGGCGTTCCCAGGATTGAATCATGCAGTATATCTGATTTAACACATTATGTTAAGAGTCATTTTGATAAACACCCGCTAGATATATCTACGCACGATGCACGCAGCTCGGCGCATTGCGCACTTGCGCAGGAGTGCGAACGATAGTCAGGCGGGTCGGCGCGGGTCAGTTCGCACAGTTTAGCACCGCGTCATATTTATAATTACGGCAGGCGGGCACATGCGCGCTAGGCACTCTCCCGCGCTGCGCCCGCGTCGATAAATCAAAATTTTAAATCACCGGTGGGCGTACCGAACCGCTCGGCCAGCGCCGAATAAAATGAATTAAAAATAAAATAATACGAGGGGGCCGTGCGCGTCCTGAGAAAATTTAAAGATATTTCGCTTTAGTTTTTTTAATTAATACCTTGTTAAAATTTAATATAGAGGGCTGAGGTCTCATGCGTTATTACAATGGGTGTGCGGGAGATTTTAAACTCGCTTTCGGTAACTTATTGAAGCTGTGCCCGTTTAATTGGATCATTTTTAACGAGAAATGATAACATTCGATCACGGATGGGACGAGATCATTACATGGATCGGTCGTTCTTGCAAATTTGTTGCAACATTTTATGTGTAGTGCTTTTTACTGGTACAAAAGATTTCTCAGCGTTTCACGGTGCAAGGCTTTCAATGTAGGAGGCCTTTTGACTGTTTATAATCGGTTCTCACAGTTGGAATGTGAACATTAGACTCCGTCACGTCTAACATGTGAGGCGATCAAAGTAGACAAGCATTAAACGCGGTCCCACACTGTTACGGTCGCATCAAATTTTAGCCGTTTAAATTAAAAACATCTCATAATTTGATAGTCTTATTTGGTTGTACTATAAAAAAGTTTACAAATTAAAAAGTAACGTACGACCAAAGGATAACACTTATAACATAATACACAAACCGATACCCGCGATTTCACCCTCACGGAATACTTAATTCCCGCCATGTACAAAAAGTCGTTTCCATTCTCAACTTATACTATGTGCAGAATTTTAACCAAATCAGAGATAAACTTTTATGAAATATATGCGAAATAATTAGTGTTAACTAGTATTTTGCAGTATTTGACATTATTAGATGTTTCGCAATATACCGTAGCACATTCGACAGTATAAGGGAACGTAATGATCGATTAATCCGGTTCCCTTTAAACAGATGATGTGTACGTGGTGTAGTGTAGTATTTTCAATCCAGTTTGAAATCAATGATTGTGGAAGCATTATTAATTTAGTTTTCTTTTTACAAAAGGTTTTCAGAGACAATATTTAGTAAATGAAAGATAATACCTATTTATGAATGTCTTTTTTAGTAAGGCCCCAAGCTAATTTAGGCACGTATCAACAACAACCTAATCATTCTCCGGTACGTTAACCTTCGGGTCAGGGGTTTCCACGTGAGCTCAGCTGTCGGTCGGTAGTTGGCAGGCCGCTCACTCTTGACAGCAGCTCATACTGGCATAATGTTGACGAGTAGTTTTTTAATAATTCCCTTGTATTGCCGCTGCGTAATGAGTGACCAGACTCGTGTTGTTTTTTTATTAGTTCGGAATTCTATTAAGATTAAAAGAAAGAAATACTGTGCCCACATTATTTATTTTTTATTTGCCCTATTTAAAGGACAATATTTAAGGAATATATATTATAATATATATTTAAGGACATCTGAGACATGATAAAATAGATGGGTAAGTATTATTAGCTTGAAAAGTTTGGCAAGTTTTTTTTGGAATGGAAAATAATATTTTTTTAAATTACACACGAATTAAAAATTTGTTATTTTTTTCTGATTTGACGTTAGATGTTATAAATACTGCAGTAGTAAAACCATAGTGTAAGTTAAAATTTCAAAGCTTGCTATGTTCTATTGTGTAATAAGTAAAACGTAATTATAAACAATTAAAAAAAATAAACAAGTAATTATAACTTAATAAACAGGATTTGCTATAAGGCTTACAATATCTCAGGAATTATATTTTCTTCGGTAGTATAAATTCTATTGCAAATACAATAGACAGCTTAGCAAAGAACTTATGCTTTTTGTAGACATACACATACACAACAACTAGTATTTTTACAGTACACTGGTACAGTATAAGAACTTTTGTTAATCGAGCCGCCTTAAGTGGTAGTATGGTAAGTACTGGGTAGTTACCACTTGAAACTCTATTTGCCAATATTACTTTATGTAAATGAAATCATTTAAACTATTATTTTTATACATCATAAAAGTACCTGCAAGCAGAAACAGCTGATTTAGTATAATGGTTTATTATAGAAAGGTATAAGGCAGGTGGATGCCCCGTAGGTCGAACAAGGTGGATGCCATTTTAGTTTATTGCTCCTATTTAGTTAGTGTAGCGAGGTTCACAATAAAGTTACATTGGAAAAAGACTTCAGACGTCTGATACTTAAGGATTAACTTTTTAGAAGCCTGCATAAAAATAAAATTCATACATGCGTATAATCTGTAGTCCCCGGAGGGGTAGGCACCGGTCCCACGTAATACGGGACGAACCTATTACCGTTAGCGGGCACTTAGTCAAAAAGATAAAATAAAAAGTCTCGATATTGGATTATAAGAGGGTTATCAAATTTTTATAAGATCATTATTATATCAATAGTGTTCTACGACGCTATAGTACTTTTAAGACCTAAGGTAGGTAAGTTAACTCAACTAAATTGTAATATGGGTTCTAAAGTGTGGATAAACATACATAAACACATTTTTGTTTATAGTTACGTGCTTACGTATTAAAATAAACACCTAGAATGAAACATATTTTGTAACACAAAGAAAAAAATGTATACAGTCTAAAATACTTAGAACCTCCCCTCGTTGGTCACGCTATAACTAAAGCACAGATTTATCGAATACATTTATCTTTTTTTAGTTTGCTATTTCTTCTTCTTCATCTTAGGGTTATACCCAGTCGCATCCGAGCTGTCAGCTTGGAGTCCCGGGTCCGCTTTACCAGTCTAACCGCGCATTTGACTGATATTCAATATTATCTCTGAAGCGACTGCTATGTGACCTCCACAACCTAAAGGCGATATCGAAGCATTTTTTTTTTATGCCACTTAGGCGGCAGACAAGCACACGGCCCTCCTGATGGGAAGTGGTTACCGTGGCCTATGGACGTTTGCAACACCAGGGGCGTCACAATCGTGCTAACCGACCCTGTAGATACCTTCTAATACCCTTCTAGCATTGCAGTTAGACCAGTTGTTGGACTTTTGTGGGCTCTAAATATCCGTAATGACTGTAATAGATGTTCGTATGACAACCGGGACCACCGGCTGCCATACGAACATACGACATACGGCACCGGAGACCAATGCAAATACACATATTCATAAATACTAATATTTGCACTGAGCAGGGATCGAACCGGCGCCTCCTGCGTAGCGGCCGCGTTCACTACTGCTACGCCATGGAGGCTGTCTTGCTTATTCTTCTTAGAACGTTATCCATAAAATTACGCACGTAAAATAAGAAAATTCCACAAAGAAAGAGTGTTTCACGCGAGAAGAGCTGCGGGCCTCAACTACTCAGTAATTTATAAAATTCGTTAGTTAACTCACTCGCACGAAACAATTAAAGTACGTTCTCATGTTTGAGATAAATTGTTTATAATTCATTTACATCTACATGTTCTAAATGACCGTGACATGACATTCGCATAACATAATGTTTCTATTTTTTGTTTCTAGAAAAAAAAACATTCAGTTGTTTATTAACACGTGAGTATCGTCACGAAAAAAAATCTTTGCCATCCTATTAATGAGCCGATTGCATTATTTAGTGTTAAGGTTTATGATAGTAAAGTTGTAACCAAGTGAATTGTCAATCCCCCTTTTAAATGGGACACATAGTTGGCGAGATGTGGGCTAACACGCCTCAGCCTGCCTCATTGAGAGCAAACATTTATCTAACTACATTAAGTGAGGGAGTACTCAGTGATTATTCAGCTTAGTGGTACACGCCATCCATCGTCAACTTTAACTAGGCAAAAAGATTTTCATCTTGCTAGCTGAAGGTCCTTCTACCAAAGGTAACATACCTAAATCCGTGAACGCGTTAATTCCCGCAAACATAAATTTTATATGCTATAGAATCGACGGCGTTCCAAAACGAATTTTAAATTCAGAATGTACTGCAAAAAAGATGCACGAATTAAAAATGTGGCCAGTTAGCTACCTACAAAGAGCCTGAATGTTCGTTTAGTAAACAAGGGTGGCCTGTTTCACTTTAACAATACGGATTAATTATCAGCCGAAATCGACGACTCAAATATACCTGTCACAAGTGTAGAACGTCGCAGTCCAATTTATATGGCCCCTGAACAATGGTAAAAGCGGTAAACACAATGGAAACGGGTGCAACATGAACAAAAGTGGAGCGCGCCCGCGGCGGGAGATATGCTCGTCACACGTGGACTTGGTAATATTGCCAGCAAGTATCCAACGTCTGTTACTTGGTAGATTCTACTGTAATCATACAGTATTGAATGAAATGCTTTTGAACTATTAACTTGCAAAATGTTTATGTTCATTTGTTTGTTTAGGTCAAGTCTTGGAAGTTAAATTTAACTAACTTGTAATTATCGTTTCGATCTGTAACTCTGTACGTATGTGATATCCGGATAGCAATACATTATTTTGATACCATCAAACTGATCTGAAGCAGGAGTCAGAATGTTGTTGTAGGATAGGAATGGTTACTTCATACTAGTTAACGGCTGAAATTGGGGCGCATTTGGTTTATTTTAACGAATAACATAAATTAAATTAATTTTAAGCTCTTTTCCAGTTTCAAGCTCATGGTTCAGTACCTAGTAAGCGATTACCATGAGCTTGTAAAAGTAAATTACGGTACTCAGTTAAGAATAGAAGAAGAAATTAAAGGAAAATAAGGTCTTCTATTAATACTATAATATTATATTAAAACGATATTGAATGAGAAATTGATACTTTCCGGATCGAGTCGAAACATGGTTTCATCGATTACATGCAATATTTCCCTACGTTTCCAAATAGCTACTTATGGCTAATGGTATTGCTATTACAACAATTGTCCCTGTTAGCCCATGTGGAGCTGAATGTAAATGGGCAGGGTTGAAATACATGCGAGCCGTGCGGCGCACGCGCGGGCTTTGACACGCGGACCACCGCGCTGCGACAACCCTTGATTCACTGACGTCTAACATAAGGTTGTCACGTATTACGGTAATAATCTTCAAATGATATACATGCTGCTCATAGTTAATACGGCGTATATATCTTTACAGATATATCTTAGATAGATTGATATAAATATCGTAATAAAAGGAACGAGTGTGTGTAAATTAAATGAGATATTAAAAGTTTTCTCCAGTTGCTTTTAAATGGATGTAAAGAAATCTATACATTATTTTTATTTAAGTCAGTGCCTTTCTGATACCTTGATAGATATTAATCCTAAAGATTTATCAAGACTATTACGAAAGCTGTTGAGCCAGCCCTGTGCACGCGGCGTGGCGGCAGCGACAAGCGTAGCATTGTTAGGCGGAGGCCGCCCTCAGCCCTGAATAAATACATTCATATTGCCACTCTAAATATCTGCGATCGATGCTCCATACGCTTCTCAAATGCCGACGCAACACAAAAAATACGATCATCCATTAAACACATCACATTATAACCCTTTTATTTGCTATTGTATATATTGCATAGTATTCAATACAGTTTTCATAACCACCATCCAAAGGCAGTTTATTGAAATCAATAACAGCCAATAATGGTCACAATTATTAACATAAAATCACACCAGCTGGAGGTGTTTACCAACAGCGATTCGAATCGTTAACACTAACAACTTATTCTATCGACCTCCCGCGTTTAATCGCACAAAATCTACCGCATTGCTTCACATTCGGCGCGCCAAAATGTGCAGAAAATGGAAAAAACATGGCGCTAAACCGCGAATCCGTATGTATTTAAACGCCGAATTCGAGATTCCGATTCTCAAAAAAGCAGCCAACGTTCGGTCATTTAAATTTTTCCAAAACGTGAACACAATGGAACAGAATCAGAAAGTTAGTTATTTTTTGTTTTATCTTTAATTTTAAATATAAAAAAGGTATTCGGTTCGCCAAGGGCTGTCACATCATTCCAGCGCTGCTAAGTGACGCCGGACGCACGTCAGTCCCCTGGATGTGTTTTATTTTCATACGAATCGGACTGACTCGACTTGTTTTTTGTTATCATAGTTGTTGTAACCGAGTCTCGTACCTAATACGGACATTTTTATAATTGTTTATGGTGTGTAACTTTGTAAAGCTCTTAATTTTATTGCTATCTTTTGACTTAAAACATTAACCATACTTGAAATTCCACTAAACTGAGTAAACAGAATTTCATAAATGCAACCTATTTAACATGTATTGAGCTAACTAACACGCTGCTTCTCTCAGAAATAATATCTATATAGAGGTAAATTACAAAGTCTTGAGACTGATTAAAAGTATAACTGTAGTTGTTTCAGATATAGTATCTCTTTAAGACACTAAAGGTGAGCTCTCACGAGCGGCACGCTGCTTCTTGTACGATTGACGTGTGGCCACATGACGCTAAAAGGTCTATTGTATACGAAACGCTCGTTACAACCACGTCTGACCGGTCTTTAACACGCTTGGACAATGATCACTCTATACATAGTAGCCGTTCATCTTCTTTGGTAAAACATGCTTGTATTAGAGAAATTAATTGCCCGATATGTTTTAATTGTGTCGGCATTACAATAAGTACAAGGAAGCGTATTACATGTTATCAAAATATGATTAAAAACGAGAATAATAATTTTCACGAAATCTTTTAAATTAATGTCAAATTCATTACCATTAGAACCAATAAAATTTGTAATTGGTTGTAATATATTTTGTAATAAAAACGTATTAATACGTTATTTAAATATAAAACTGCATAGGTATACACGAAATGATGATTATGCTAAACCGCAGCTCATTAAACAATTCACGTGGGTAAATACTGTCACAGTCGATAAGGCTATCGCATCGCGATGCGTGATCTTACATTGCGGATAATATCGGATTGCGTCAATTACGCGATCCTGTGCGATCGCGCGATACATACAAATGTATTGTATGCAACGACCTTTATTTAGCGGATGACTGGAAGCTCGTGTACGACCGCTTCACAATACGAAGAATAAAATAAAACATATGCAATTGCCTATACTACCTAATAGTCGCTATCTCGTATTTTATAAACAAAAAAGCCTTCTGAGTTTAATTTTATTATAAACGATTAAAATAAAATTATTACATGTTCTTTATTATATAAATCATCTCAACTACATCCGTAACTTTATTACATAATAATATCTACACAAATGCCAATTAGAACAAAACTAACTGGTTAATAAAATTACTATTATTAAATGTTCATTAAGATCAAATTAAACAAGAATATTACCCATTTTACGATTGACTAAGTGATACGTTTGTAATGGTTAATACTAAATACAACAGTAAAATAAACAACCACTGATTTTAACTATTTCACCGTCAATACTTAAACAATTACGTCTCCAATTTCGATTTAAAATCTATAGTTACACGATCGCAATATTCTCATTTTAATGCAACTTTTTAATGTTTCGGAAAATATTTTGCCAATGCTCACGAAAGGGTGAATTACCATTGGCAAACTAACAAGCAAGGCCTAATTATAATTGTAACTCGTAATCTAAGTATGTAGTGAAATGGAAACATCCATTTGAAGCAATTTACTAAGAAAACTATCATTTATTACACTCAAGATGTAGTTCAAAATAGATATCGTATCATAGATATATTTATGTAATTCTAGAGATATACCATAAGCCTTAAAAAGTTTGAGTCCCAGTGTAATGCTGTTAATTTCAAACAAATCGTTTTACAGGATTTTGATTACGCACTTGACACTATAATCACAGATATAGGTACTTATGTTCTTGATGAATTCTAACATTCTGACCAGTTTATACGCCATTCTTTTATTTATTTTTGTTACAATTTTTGTACAACTAGTAGATAAATTTTTATGATACAAAAATATTTTTATTATTTTAGGTTAACTGTTTTATTTTTGTTCAACCAACCATGAATGTAAAATAAAAGCTGATCAAGTAGGTGCCTTGATCAGCTTTTATTTACGCCCGTATCAATTTGTACAGTGTACAGCCGGACTCATGTGATTTGGATACCTATATTTGTCTGTGGGTTGTATTATTCAAATGGATCTTATTGCAATAAAATCTCATTCAATTTAATTTCAACTGTTGGAAGCTGTAAAGTTTATTCAAATATGTTTTACTGTCACTAATAAGAGCGGTGGTGAACTATCAGACTCTAATTTGAGCAGACGGCTAGGCAATCGTCTTGTTTGTTCCATTTAGCGACACAGTAGTGAGGTCCGAAACACGGAAGTGACCGGGAACCAAGTAGGTCCTGGTGGCTTGTACACGGCCCGCGTGGGACGACATTACAACGTTGACAAAACACTCGCCTTTACCCGGTATTAACGTGAATACAGTTATATTTGAAAGGGTACTCGATTCAGATAGATAGTTCTAGCTAGCTTAGACTAGTCGATTTTACTTTGATGGAAACCAAGATTAAGTATTAACTTTGTATTAGTGGCAACTAACGTCTTCAAGTTCTCACGTATTATGAACCAATTGTATCTACCAAAGAGTGGCATGATTAGTTATAATTTATTCTAGAAAACCAGCCTAATAGTAAATGTCAGTAAGAGGCTGGGCTTGGCTTGGCACCTTTAGCTTCTTTTATTCTTTCACAATTAAATGTTTTCAAACGTACTCACCATAACTTTTAATAAAAGTTATATCAGTAAAATTAAATTCTCGATTTTCGAATCCCGAGGCATATGCAGCAGAAATCAATAATTTGGAAATCGAACTTATTCAAATGATGCTCATAATACCATGTTCGCTTAGTTCGGGAGTCGT
Source organism: Eilema caniola (assembly GCA_949126895.1). Taxonomy (NCBI): domain Eukaryota; kingdom Metazoa; phylum Arthropoda; class Insecta; order Lepidoptera; family Erebidae; genus Eilema; species Eilema caniola. The sequence continues at coordinate 17,083,127 of OX421467.1, forward strand.
GCCATTAGTCAAGGAGACACCGCGGACGCACCCGACAATTTGAGCGAGGCGCGCACTCGCTGAACGCGGAGTAAATTGCGGGTTGCCACCTCGCACCGCGCCACTACTTTTATTTATTTGTATTTATAAAGCATTCGGATTCTAATTATATTGGAGGTGAGCGTAAACTGTGATTCGAGTAATGCTTTTTGGAACAGTTGGCACTGGCCAGCGCTGACGGGTTAATGACAGACCTCGCTTCCTGCTATGTTAATACAGTAGAGGAAGTCGTACCGCATCGCATTATTTATTAGATCGAGTTTTGGTTTTGTTTTCTTGCCGTATGTTCGGTAGCAGGCACTTTACCCGTCTGTCAGTCTGGACGAGGCTTAGACCAGCTTATAACGTAATACGGTTGTTTGGTTGTCTGTGATGCCATTCAAAAGGTTGCTTAATGCATTTAATTGCTGTGCTACTATAAAAACTGAGTGACGAATTTTTGACACGACGTGAGTTTTTTGTGGGGATTAATCGTTAATGATTTGGCACTTGTTCGCAAGCATGTTGTTGTTAAAGTTGCGATATTACTCAATGATGTTATAGTAAAAAAAGAGGTAGATATCGCATTAGCGCGCGCGAACTGCTGCGGACAAATTCACACAATTGTTGTAATTTCATTTAGTCGCATAATAGCTGCAAGCCAAACAAAGCGTGCTGTGATCTGTCACTGTCTCTGTCAATTTTACCAAAATGCCGAGTTGTGTGTTTAGAAAGTGTAAAAATTATGGTGCCAAGATAAGTAAAACCGAAGGAGTTTCATATCACACGTAAGTATTATAGTATATTGTATTTTGTCATAGTTGCACTTCATATTTACGTAAATTTATTATTTAAATCTGAAAGTATTTATGAGATGGTGAAAAGGGATAGATAATATGACTGTAACTGTAGTGCGACAAGGCCAATGCGTACTGCATCAATGCGTTCATCATAGATTATGAACCAGAAGCGCAATTATGGGCACAATACACAATGTTCGCCTGATTGCGCTAGGGGTTTTCATGTTTTATTGCTTGTTACTGAGCGTTTCTGTAATAATAATATAATGATTATAATAAGTTTTCGTTTTTAATATGTATATCAAAGTGGGTAGTTGAAAGCACTTTACAAACTTTTAAAAGCTCTGTATAATTTTAAATATTAAATATATCTAAAAGTAGTATTTGTATAATTCAATGATAATAAATAGAAGATAATTTGGACTACTTGCCAGTACAGTGTCAAATCCTGCCAGCTAACAGCATAAACGCACTGATAACATCGCATACAGCAAACTCAATTGTATTGTATTGTATTGTATTGTATTATATTGATGAGAATACTAATATAATATTATTACTGATTTGAGAATGTATTACTTGTAATGTATACTAAGACGAAATAAGTACCTACTTTTTATTATTTACCAGATTCCCGAGTGATGATCTTACGAAACATAAATGGATCCGCATAGTTCAGGTGGAAAGAAGCGAACATGACTGGATGCCCACTAAGTGTAGTACAATTTGTTCTGAACATTTCAAACCAGAAGATAAATATTCTACTACGAAAGGATATATACGTTTGAAAAAAACTGCGGTGCCTATAATAATCGCGGTAAAATTTGATCAAATGACTTTTGTGACATGCTGTTTTGCGCGACTTCTGTAGTACATAAAAAAAAGTTCAGTTTTCTATATTAATGAAAAATTTCTCGATTGTTTTATTAATTGTTTCACTGTCGCAAATCAAAAATATAGTTTCGCCTTTTATATCTGTTATGTCCATCTGTCATATTAGTATGACGTAACTATTAACAGTTTTTTTTTTCAGAACATTGATGATGTTCCAAAATTTGGCTCACCTACCAGTCTGAACCATGTAAATATATCCGACGTGGATTCTGTGTTCGACACCCCCAGAAAAGCAACGCTTAAAACGCGAGTTCGTAGATTAGTTACTGAAAAAAAAATATTACAGAAAAAAAATAATATCCTTAAAATTCAAAACAAAAGGCTTAAGAAAAGTATAACAAGTATGAAAAATATTTTGAAGGTTTTAAAGAAGAAAAATTTCCTCACAGAACAGCAATTTTCAGAACTTAACTTAAAAGCTGAACCATTAAATTTATTCAACAGAATACTTCAAATAAAGAAGTCTAAGAAAAACATTAGAAAGAAATACCCTGCAGCTCTCCGTAAATTTGCATTGACATTAAATTACTACTCCTCAGCGGCGTACAAATACGTAAGGCGAGTATTCCATACTGCATTGCCACATCCTCGCGTTCTAGCTAAATGGTACCAAAATAGTTCTATGTTGCCAGGATTCACAAAACAAGCATTTGACATACTAAAACAAAAAAGTGATTTGTCTGGAAAAAGAATTATTTGTGGCTTGATTGTAGATGAAATGGCTCTCAGGCATCAAACGCAATGGACGGGCAAAAGTACAGAGGGTTTAGTAGATTATGGTTCTGGACCTTCGGAAAACAAAGAAATTGCAACAGAAGCATACGTTTTTATTTTAGTATGTTTATGTGAAAGTTGGAAAATTCCTGTAGCATACTTCTTTGTCAAAGGGTTATCATCAGAGACAAGGGCTACTCTAATTATGGATTGTTTAAGACGTAGTCACGAAGCAGGCGTTGACATAGTGAGTTTGACTTTTGATGGCTGTGCTGCTAACTTAAGTACTGCAACACTTCTAGGCTGTGCGCTGAACGATGTAAATAATTTAAAAACTATCTTTAAACACCCTGAAACAGATAAAGAAGTTGCAGTTTTTTTAGATCCTTGCCACATGATTAAGTTGGTGCGCAACACTTTTGAAGCGAAGTCAGTGATTTTTAATAATGATAATGAAGAGATACGGTGGCAGGTATTAAGGAACCTAAACAAGCTTCAGGTTGATCAGGGCTTAAATTTCGCCAATCGTCTCACACAACGACATTTAAATTTTCGTAATGAAATTATGAAAGTTAAGTTGGCTACACAGCTTTTAAGCAGGAGCGTCGCAAATGCTTTGGAACTTTGTGAAGCTACACTAAGTTCATCACTTTTTAAACATTCAAAACCCACTAAGGAGTTTATAATCTTATTTAATGATTTATTCGATATTTTTAATTCAAGAGCCCGAGATAACTTCAGTTTTAAGAAACCTATTAGTCCAGGCAATGCACAAGTAATACTTGCTTTTCTGGAAAGGGCTAAAAAATACATACTTGAATTACGGATATACAACAAAACTAGAATTACCCGACGTAGAAATGTATTTATGAAAATCACAAAAAAGAGACTCGTGCATTGTAAAGCTAAAACTGGGTTTTTGGGTTTTCTTATTTGTATTGAAAGCCTTAAACATTTATATTCATCTCTTGTTGAAAATGAGAAAAGACTGAGCTATATTTCAACATATAGGCTTAGTCAAGACCATATAGAAATACTGTTTGGGGATATACGTCGACACGGAGGGTACAATAATAACCCAAACACTATACAATTTAAGGGCATATATAAAAAAATATTTAATCATTTAGAACTTCGGTCTACCTTTGCAGGCAATTGTATACCGGTAGAATATTTTCCCATCCTGAATTGTTCGTCGGCAGTAAAAAATATAAATAACACATGCGATGGACGGGCCCTTGATGAAAATTCGATTGAGGAGGATTTTAATAATTTAGAAAGTGACAAACAATCCGAAAATAATGTGTCTATTATGACAAAATATCTTAATGAAGATCATCAGTTGTGCGACTTGGAACAGATAATTGGATATATTTCAGGTTGGGTGTCAAGAAAACTTGGTGGGAGCTTAAAATGTGAGATGTGTCGTTCTTCTTTATTTACAAACGAAAAGTTGTGGTTTCATAAACTCGTCACCCTTAAAGATATGGGAGGTTTATGTTTTGCGTCACGAGACGTTTTTTTAATTTGCTCAAAATCAGAGTCGATTCTAAAGAAATTTATTAAAGAAAATGGCCCTTATTTCAGTAACTCTCAAGACTTTAAACGATTACAATATAGCATTTTAAAACACTTTTTACAGTCCAATATATTTGATACTTTATTTGAACATTCCATGAATCAAACTCCTACACTTAATCATAGACTTCAATTAATTCGAGCTGTAATACAAAAATATCTCAATGTGCGCATGCATCATGAGCACAAAAATAATCCATCCATTAAAAGCATGTCTAAAAGACAAAAAAGAAATAAGTTGAACTTATTCGAGGGTAAATAATGCTATCCTTAAATATATATATATTTTTTACACCAGGCTCCTATTTGTTTGAATAAATATATGTGATAATTTTCTTCGTTGCCTTATTTTACCATTGATCCTCACACTACTTGACTGTTTCCAGCCTACCTACCATTTTCTATCTGTCTACATGTCTGTTAAAGGAGGAAAAAGAAACGAATTATATTATATATTATTTTACAACACCAACCAGAGTACTATGCCTATTGTTATATTCAATGTCACATCTGTTTGTAATGCCGTATACTCTATGATTCATTAGAGTACTTCAAACGCAAAACGACACAGATAGCTATCTCTTTCTGTATTATTCGTTTTGTATACTCTATCGCATTCATTAATAAAAACTATTAGGTTTCGATAGGTAAGTACACGAAATTATAACTCAACAATAACCGAACGCTGTTTTGTATGAACGTAGCTTATCTTTACTTAAATATCATTGATATTACTTATATCGCAATTAAAGAAACTCCAACAAAATACATGTCGGTATTGTCGGTTTGTATTTTTGGTATTTTAAGGCACAATTACATTACATACTTTATTTGCTATTTAATTTACCTATAGACCCATAGCACTATAAGTAAGTTCTCAAATGAAACGATAAAGCAGTAGGTAGGTATGTTTACACACAAAAAAGAAAAAGATGAAAAACAATTTCCCACTATCCTATCGGAATAATAAGAGTCCTTTTCGTCTTCTTTTCAAACAAATATTTAAATCGTCCAAGGGATAAGCTAATTTAGTTCTCAATTTTATACACACTAATTCGCTTTCTGTCGAATTGGTCTACGTTTGCGTAGTCCAGTAACCGCGACGTTTTACCAAAATAAACAAAACACTATACCAACCCCGAAAATTAAATTCGGAACATCATTCACAACAGTAGCACTGACGCTGGCGTACTCAATAAAAGAAGATAGATATTTAAAAAATGTAAGATGTTTAATTAAAGTTCAGCATCCGTTCATCGTATTAAAGGTATAGAAGTGTTGATTGCACATGATGCTGTCGAGATGATTGCCCCGGTTCCTGCGCCGTGCAATTTGAGCCTTTAAATCATTGGCGACGTGCGGCGTCTGCGCAACCGCTACCGATAAATTAACAGCACACAGCCGGGCAAAGCGATTAGTTTAACAAGAGAATCATTCATTTTTAACTGCAATACGGCTTTAATAAAGTTATTATGCCATAGAACATTACGAATGTTTTACTTTGAGCAACAGCGTGATAGGAAAGTTGTGTTATAATAGAAAATGTCACTATACCTTGGTCTCACTTAGTTCAAGGAGTGTTTAGATGGTTCGGACGCGCAAAGATAAAAGAAGATAAATAAAACAGATTCATGAGGCAAATATGTATGAGTTAACCGATAAGGTGTATATATAGTCAGGATACCGAACAGATCGAGGACTTTCTAAAGAAAGAATAGAGGGATCGATCTAATTTAAATCTCCCAAATGTCAAAAATATGCAAATAGGTGTTCAAACATTAATATTGACTGCCCTTATGACGTAGCAGTAGAACTTTCGAATACTACGTCAGGTGCGCGAATATTTGCATTGATCTGGGTGTTTTATGAATACTATGAATTTACAAAAAAGTATTTAAGTATGTTTATCCGCATTCTAAAACTTATAACACATGCTAAATAAGCTAGCTTACTTTAGATCTAGATAGCGCTGTATCTCTACACTTTGTTGTAGAAAATGTATTTATAATTAAAACAAAAAATGCCAAAGTTTTTTTTTATCAAAGATTACGTTGCATTCCTGCGTAGCTCATATAGAATGGAGGCACGAAACAGGCGAATAATCGATTCTCCCCACACCGTGGCGTGAAATCGGGCGCGCGCTCTCATTTACAATCGATAGCTGTTTACCCGATCACCTGATTCGATTACACAGACCCTTATACTATAAAATAAATCGATACTGACTGAATATTATGTCAGACATGCTAATCAGTATTGAACCTGCAATACAAGGTGCATAGATTTAAGTATTGACTAACGTGAACTGAACTTTAGTAGGTATTCTTACGTAAGTACCTCTATAGGGTGTAGGGTACTACTAAGACCTTCGGAGCCCATGTCAAGTCAAAAGTTAAAAATAATTTATTCTGTATAGACCATTACACCGAAATTTACAAATCGTCAAAATTAAATAATATATTTTAGACTAGTTTAGCAAATGGACCACTGATACGTAATGCGGCCCCGACCTGAGAAGACAGCGGGCATTTTTTTGGTCATTTCAAAAGTTTACTTAGTCTAAATACAATAGTTTGTTTAAGTAGCATAGCAGCATCCTTACTTGTTACAGTTGTTACCCGTTATACCAGATCGTTGGACAAGACTCAGGCCTTATCGCAGTGTTGAGAGGGTTGGGGTAAACCCAGATATGTCAAGTCAAGGGAAAGAATAGGAGAGCAGACCCCTGGTTTCTAATTTTAACTCATTTTTAGGAATAATCACTAAATCCTAAATGCACAATTTATAAATAAAAAACTTTTATTAATTGCAGATTAAGTTAGTTTTTTGTTTTTATTCGGAACAACATATCCAGTTAATCACCCTGACCTATACTTAGTACACGTGTCTGCTCTATCATAATTTCATTATTGATTAAGACCGCAACAAAATTCATTTAAGTAAGAAATGAAAATCTTATCTTAACTAATGGGCTAATTAAATTGTCACTTATTTGTAAATCAATCCACCAACTTTTAAAAAAGTTCTTAATATGAAGTTTTAATATTTATTTTTCATTGATATATTGCTGGCGAGTTGTATTAAAAAGTTTCTGCCTAGGTACGGTTGCCTTCAGAAGTAGCTTAGATAACATATTCCAAGTAAAGTAAAGGTTTGGAGCTAACGTAAGTTCTACCTCCAAAACTTTAACTATAAAATAATAAATAAAACTTGAAATAGGTACATCCTATGTCTATATATATCTCCCTCTCTCTCTTCTCAGGGTTACAAAATCTACTAAATCAATTATTATTATTATTTTTTTAAAGAATATTAGCAACCGAAATTATCGAAATTACTAATATTCCCTCTATCCCCTCCAACTAAGCTAAATTGCTTGTGCTAGGAGTGGGTTCGCATCGGTAGTGTAATGTCCAGGATTTGAACCCGGGACTAACTAATGAGGGCAACTGTGCAAAACTCGAAACGAATGTAAGGCAAACAATATCCACACAGATGATAAAGTCCTGAAAACAAACAGCCTCAAGAATCCTATAAAATATTACATCAAAATGTCAAACATAACAAAAACCTCGAAACATATTTTGACAAGAAATAATCATGTTTCCTTTGCACTCCATCATAGCAATTTATGGCCTCCCACAATGTATGTTTCCTCATTATTAATATCAACATTAATTGTGTCCCAATATCCTGACCATAAATGTCACGGCCACTGGCGCCTAGGACAGGTACAAAACTATAAAAATACGAACACAAAAACCTCCAATCCCAACACAATGAACGAAGTCAGGTGAAAAAAAAAATTAAAATTTATAACACCCCGGCCATCGGTATAAAAATCTATAGAATAGTATTTTTCCTCACAAAATTTAGTGATATGTCAAACCTCTTCGACGTAGCAAATAAAAATGTACGAAGCGTTGTTGATAAAAAAAAACGGATTCTTAGGGTTATTGCTAAAACAAGGGAAGGTTACCATATCAATCAAGGCGTTGACAAAAGTGTATTTTTTTACCTCGTACGCAGCCTTGGGATGAAAAAAAAGGTTCGTGTTTATGGAAATGCAATAAAAGAGAAGCGATCGTTGCGCGGGTACACCTCTACCCTTACGTAGCTTCACTCCATGAACTGGCCAATATTTTATCTTTAATTAAAATTAATGTTTATATCTTGTTTGTTCTCAATGCATTTCTAAACTATTAATCAGAATATGATAAAACAATATCAAAAAATTATAAAAAACTTAATTTCTTTCAGATCATTTATTTCAGCGGATAAAATATATGTAACTGGTTTAAAAAAAAAAATTCCACACTATGCTAACTGTATAATACATACAAAAATTAAATTAAAAAAGGTGAGAGACTGCAACTTTGGGCATCAAAATAATCAAAATATTTTTTTTAATTTAACATACAGAATCAAAGTCGCACTCTATGTTTCTCTAACCACTGCACCAGACATGCAAACAGACAGGTAGGTTCAAGTATGTGAGAAGTAAGAACGTTAGCAGGGGAGTCCCCCGCTGCGCTGTAGCCCCGTGTGTCACTCACTGCATGAGACGTCAGCTAACATTTTTTGCATCGACTCACGTACAGACAGCGACAAAAGTTGTTGGTGGACCATCATTTGTTTAAATTTCGGTCCTGGTCCCGCAACTCATGGAAACCTATGCCCTGGATAAAGCCTATGTGTTAATCCCTGTGCCAAATTTCAGCCAGATCCGTTCAACTGTTAAAGCTTGATGCAATAACAAACATCTACAAAAACTTTAACCTGTTAATTTTTATCCTACTAATACCGTAGTAAGTAAAAAATTTAACAGTTGATATTAATCAATAATTTTGTAATTAAGGACGAACGTTAGTTTACCCGGTGACCCACCTTGGCTTCTTATGAGAGTAATTTGATTACACGGTAGACTATATTTAATGCGAAAGCCAGAGGATTGGTTGCTATGTACCATAGGGAGCAATTTTTCAGCAGTGGGCTGCAATAGGTGATGATTGATAGGTACGTACAACAAAAGGTAAGTACATAAAACTTCCGTAAAGAATATCTACATTACAGTGATAAATTTATCAAAATCCGTTGTGTAGTTTAGAAGAAAAGTTTTATTTATGAAAAGTTTTATGAAAGTTTTATTTTAAAATACTTTATTTTATAGCGATCAACGATAAAACGTATTAGAGCTAAAGTAATCTAACATTAATTTAAATGTGTTAATTGAGGAATATATTTTTCACTTGTGTCGCTCATTGTACATCTTTTCAATGTTTCTGGATCTAATGTGTCATTATTAACTGACGAAGTATACAGTTCTTAAGAAACTGAGACATACCTAATTTAGGTATAATATTTATAAGGGCAACATTGAAAACAAAATAAAACAATCACTTTTCGTCATCATTCGATTTACATATCATCGTCATCTTAATTAGTTTAAAATTATAGAACGCAATCGACTTCCCAAATAATACACTACTAAATTAGCATAGACCTATTTTGAATACTGGAAGTATATTTTTTATTGACATGCCTCGTAAATATCAATTTAATTATACGTATATTAAGTAGACATCTACAAAATAGACCCACAATAGGATATAAAAATGCAAAAACTAATGGCTATATCAGTACTTAAATTTAAAGACGTAGATAAATTTACAAGTTATTTGTTTTTTTTTGTGTATACTATACATATATTTATCTAAATACATACGATAAATGTAAATGCAAACGATCCATTTAAAATATTCTAATTTTTTTTTGCATATCTGCAAAATAATAAAAAAAAATATGATAAAATAAAAGTTATTTTCGTTTGCTCCATATCAAAATATTATAGCTCTCACGTAGTATGGTGCAAGACGACATGATATGTCTCGCTTGATTACTATTCCATAAAAAGGCGATTAATTGATACACAGACTTGACCTTAAAACTTTCTCGTTATTAAAAGCTCTCACACTACTATCACTATTGCACAAAACTCTACAGTGCCGTATACATTTTTATAATATAGTTTTATGAATGGATTTCACCAGTGAAAATTCTTTCAACTTAAGTGAATCCTCACATTCAATTCATTGAACAAAATATAAATCTTAGTTCTCTTAGATCCTGTTCCTATTAATAGCGGAATTTAATCCGCTCTAAGTTCCCATCATATACCACACAAAATCAGTAAGCGTGCTAGTATTGAATCTAAAACGAAATATATCTGTCGTATAGTTACGTCTTAAGCTTCTGTTCAAAAGATAATATGCTAATTACGAACATATCTCATTGAAATAGGCTATACAAGGTGACGTAATCAAACTTGCAACTTAATATCCATCATTAGAAATCGTGTAACATGTCATGATGTCGCTTTAATTAAAGTAGCATAACTGAACTGTATGTTTATGACTTCGAGTATTAAGATATGGATCTAACACTGCAATATGTTAACACGAAATCGTCTATAACAATACCTATAAAAATGACGTGTGAGGTCGAATTGGTCCCGCTGTTAAAAATGCGAGACATCAATAACCTAGTCAGGAGTAAGATTATCAAGTATCATTAGGTGTTCGAAGTTAGACAATAAATTCTTATTGGCCAAAAGGCTACGTACTGCTTAAATACAAGCAGTTTGAACTTTTTCGATGCCAGTAAAATGTACATTTTTCGCCAACTTCATGGCTGTAGCACATTAGAAGTCTTAGGTCTGGCAGGTTTAATAGCCCTACCAGCTTCTCTCTCATAATAGTCATAATGCTCACATTACATGTTAGATCAAGAGCCCATAGCGACAAAGTCTTGCAATTACGAGTTCGAACGGTTGTTTGATTGTCAATTTATAGTGATCCATTTTTTGCAATGTAATAATCGATTATTATAAGTCAAGTGTTTTGATAGAGTCACATCATTACAGCTTAATTTTCATTCATTGTAACACAAACACGGAAGTAATACATTAATTTTTTCACCTAATTGGTTCTACGAATAACTACTGTCAAAGACTTCTTTGAATTTAAAAAAAATTCTCTACGATCATAAATCGTTGAAATATTTTTATTTTTTTGTGGTTTCCCCGCTCCTTCCCACAAGCTTGGGCCACACGTTTACCCATAATTTATTCGACGGCTCGTAGTGATCGATGACCACCGCGACTTGTCCTGCCACCGAGACAACGCACCAACGGTCCCTACCGTTCCTAACAGTCAAAAATATTCTATCACCATCTTAATTGGATGATTTTGAAATCATGGCCTGTTCATTGTCTTTAAGTTTTCTTGTTTCGAAATTCGTTTTTGAAATAGTTTCTATAGCTCATACAGCGCCTTCTGTGCGTAAAAACTTTTTCAGCAATACCAGTAAGTAAAAGTGATACCCAACACTAGTTAGTAAATTCAAACATCGAACAATTACACGACTAATATAGTGAAACAATAAAACTGTCACAGCACTATACATTATTCTTAATTTATGACATCATAGCGATTAATAGATCAGGCAGACAGTGTGGGACCAATTCCTGCCTCATCATTTAAGGCTTTAGAATTCTCATTGTAATAGTGAATTTGGCACTACATCCACCCGTGAATGCCAAATAGGAAAAGTTCTATGACTTTTGCGGCACTTGTATAAACCTTTGAATATGTACAACATGTATTGTTACCCTATTATGTATTCATTGTGGAGATGTTAAGCAATAAAAATTAATTGAAGTGTACTTAGGTATCATTTTTTTGTTCCACTTTGGTGACAAGACAGCTATGGGAAGATCGAAAAGGCCTTTCTGTTGAGACAACCATTAATTTCTAAATACATTTTTGGAGCGACTGATAGTATTGATAAATAGAATTCCATCTTGGAAAATGTCGCTGGCTAAATACTTGTTCCAGAAATGATGCAAGATATGTAAGAATTTCCCGCACGTTAAAAAAACCACCACAGCTTCATTTAGTATAATATTGTACCTACTGTGAAAAGATATTTATTGTGAGGAGTATAAATAAAATATTTTTATTTCTTTCTTTCTATTACAACTTGTTAAGTTACTCAGCCTATATACCGTAGTATCATTTGCTTCGGTCTAATGAATTCCCTGAGCTTCATAACGCAAACAAAACTCGTTGACTCTAGTTCGTAGCATGAGCTTTTTTCTTTAAAAAAAGTTAAAATTAGTGATAGTTTAATTCTGGTGTGATTTGTTGTACAAGTTATGAGAACAAATTACCAGAGTGAAATTATCACCAATTACACGTTACCGCGCTTTGTTATTTGACTCTATGGCGTAGCTCTACCGTTCGACTGCTACGCAAGGAGCGCGTGTTCGATTCCCGCTCAGTGCAAATACTTTATGCGTGATATATTATAATATAGTATTTTTATAATTTGGAGTTGATAAAAAAGAGCATTAGGTCGAGACCGTGGAGTTGAAAATCATCTATGTATTTCATTAATAACCATTGACTGATCATTTAGACTTAACTAACAGTTTTTTACCATAAAATAAAGAGAAGTCACTTGACATGTTCTGTTTAAAAAATAGTATTCTAATTACACATTTCGTTTTTCAAAAACTCATCTCAAAAAGTAAGTTAAAAAAAAATTTTGTTCAGATTTGTTATTCATCTTTTAGTTTTCAAAACATCAAATACATTCATTCATTCATTCACAAAGTTCTCAGTAAAAATGTATGGACAACAGCTATATAGTGAATATAGTGTGTAGCCAAGAAACAATAAAAAAGAAAGTGTGTCCGTCACGGGCAGTAGGTGTAACATTATGTTATAAAACAAAATAGAACCTACTGCGCGAACGGAAATCGCGCCACTTCACAGTTCATGAACAATATCTGCATAATTTTGTATGTTTATTGTGATTGATTCGGTTAAACGAATTACTTCTATGCATGGTAGAGAATCTAAGAGGCCTATGTCCAGCTGTGAACTGTGGTGAGCTAATTGATTAACTATAGTAGAGAGGTTGTTCAGAGCAAAAAATGCGTCACGATTCACGTTCGAATTGTGAACTTCAAATTTGGAACGGTACGTAGAAACTAATAAATGAGTTAATGAGTACTCGAAACCGGTGGTCTTGCATGAAATAGGTAATAAAAGTAGAGGGAGCTTATGAAATAGATGTGAAAGGCTAAAAGTAAATGATGGGCTGCTGTCTCTGTCTATTTCGGAGGGAAATAGCGGTGAGCGTATGTATGAATGTATGAAATTTTGACTGTTGTCTGTGCAGGCATAGCGCGCTTTTAGGGCTCACCCTCCATTACGTGAAAATGAAAACAAAAATTTGGGTACCACAATACATATCTGCATATCCCTTCAAAAACATGTGAATATAACCGTGAGAAATGTCATGCAATGTCCAATAGTATTTCACAAAATAAAAACAAATAACTCCATGAAACATAATCCGAAACAAAACGAAGGCTCCGTCCACACTGCCGGTGTCCACTTATACATGTCAGCTCCCGGGTCCGTCCGTAATATATCGCGGCCTATGCACAACACGTAACACTTTATTGTGCGCAAACGCAGGTTTTACTGCCACGGTTAACATGAAAGCGATAACCCGTTAGGTACGATCAAGAATAATAGTGCGGTAGCTGTAATTAGTATCTAATATTAATGAAATGATTTATTGATCGAAAAATCTATAAAGAGATCGACTTACGCCTGAAGTATTACCGACACATCTACTTATTGATGGGCGAGGCTCTAGCGCACCCCAAAAGAAAAGCTTCCCTTTCAGGTCTGCTCGTCAGATCATTGTCACTCCTTAAAAATCGTATAAGTCAAAAGTCGACAATAAAGTAAACGGAAATGATGAACAGTAGTAAAATAAAATATTTTCTACTGAAGCTAGTCATGGTATATGAAAATAAAGACTTATAACATTAACTACTGTCCACTTAAATTTCTGTCGGCTGCCAACCGCATTATACAACGAGCACCGCTCATAATGTATAAAGTTCTTTATACGACTCCTGCGCAACTTTATTACCAACAGGTTAAGGAGTAGCTTTACTGAACTATATTAATTCAAACCTACAGGTTAAGGAAAGAGAGAAAGAAAAAAAAAATCAGAAATTCGTCTGTAGCTTAGTGATATGAATCGGTCTTATAATCGAGAGATTCCGAGTTTGAACACTGTCTAGTCACTACCGACGACGTAACGTGAAATTACTTCTAACAAAAGTAATTTAGCTTAGACGGAGGGGGGTTAACAGGGATATCCACGAACTATTAATTTCAGTTACAGTAATAAGAAAACAAATATATCTTAATATCTTTATGCATATAATATATCCTTAAAGACAGCTAATTTATCTTAAAAGGTTAATTATTTTTAGGATCCTTGAACCGTGTTTATTGTGTAAGAACACATGTGTCTATGTCGTGTACATGTACCCTTAAATCGTCTGGTATACCTACATAGAGTTGCACATACCTACGTTTTATTTCCATAATTTATATTATAACTACATAATTTACAGCTCATGTATAAAGTACAAACAAAGCTTGCCGCCACTACAACTGTGCATCGGTTAATGTATTCTTAACTTATTCTGACGGGTAATAAATTAAATAGGTAATTAAAGAATAAAAATCGCATTTTTTGTTTAATAAAACTGATACAACTATGCATATCTTTTCAAAACAAATTCAAAAGAACATATCAGTGGTTAAATCATCATTAAATTTAACACAATATATATCTTCCAAAAACATATTCAAATTAGGAGAGGAAATACTAAAATTATATTTTACAGAATTTTATTTCTGCAACTTATAACAAAAATTCAACCGTCTATAATAATTGTATAATTTAATTACAAAGACATAAAACTGAATTATTCACTTATGCGCACAAACAGCTCCATACAATCCACATACGTATGCCATTATGGTTTCAACTTATTTAATTAATTAATTTGTGAAATATAGCCTCACAGATTATGCAAACGCAATCTGTAACACAATTGTTTTGTTACAAGGCTACTCATATTAGGAAAAATAATGATATTTTGTCCACACTTTTGAGTGCTTATTGTACATAGTTTCCCACTTGATTTTCTAATTTATGTCAAGTGCAAATGTAATAAGCTAGTTTAATCATTATGAATATTATTGTTTTAATTCATTGTTGCAGTGAGCATTAAGTGTATTGTCCAATTAGTTACAACAAGGTCGTAGTTTCTTAACATAGTTAATTGCCAACACTCACCGTGTAACAATTTTGTTATAATTAGTTCTATGAACGCAGGTTTTTTTGTAGATTATTGTTTAAATTATGTTGTCTGGTCACCAAAATTAGAAACTAACTGAATCTATGTATAAAACTGATCTCTAAATCCAATGACTTTATGTCTAAACCGACTGTATCTACGGAACCAAATAAAATAAAACCAGTGTTATGCAAATAAATGATTGAGATGTATACATATACTAAGTTATTAACATTTCTTAACTGAATAGAAATAAATATCATACAGTATTTATTATATTTTTATCAATTACAAAATATGATATCGTTGGCCGTTTACGCGGTGTGAATAATAAAATAATACAAAATAAGTCGCGATAAAATCTGATGAAATTTATTTTATTTCATTACGTAAGTACATATTATGGTCACGCCTATTATCCCACAAAGATTAGGCAGAGGTGAATAAACACCCATATTTTTGTGATGCCTGTTTTTGTTCTGCTGTACCTAATAGGGAATGAGAAACACGTAAATGAACACCAGCAAATGTTTTATTTCTTATTATTGGTTCCTATCATCAGCATCCATTCGGTGATATTCTGATACTTTTTTCGTAACTAACGGGAACCTATTTCCCATATAAAAGAGATATAAAAAAGGTCTCACCGATGTACCTTACGTTGTTACTGGTTGCCTCTGAGGCTTTCATCTCGATGCCTAGAGTCCACATGTTGTAAGATTTAATTAATTAAGTTAATTTCCATCTGCACTCCTAACCCTGAAAGACACCTTTGTCAAAGTCTCGTCGGTCAACAGGTGAGATTGATTTTACCCAAGAGACCTTTCACACCTAAGACGCAAGCGTTATTTACACATTTCCCACGGCGAAAATAAAAGTGAGAATTCAATCTTTCTCGTGCCGCATTAACGGTATCTCTATACACTACAGTGAATCTAAATATTAAAACCGCGTTACCGGCATCCGGGTTTAAAAACCATGACTTCGTTTTAATAAGTACCTACGTACACGTTACTCTACAAAATAGCTCATAATATATTATACTATTAAGGGAAACAAAGACAAAAAAACGTTACTTTGCCTCTGAAGTGAGGTAAAAAAGGAGGTTGTTAGATATTCCCCATATTTATAAATTCTTTTCCCTGAAAATATTAAGTAGGTACACGTTTAGTAACTTTTTACTGATTTTTAGTAAGGTTATTCCTTGAGTTTAATATGTTAAATTAATGTGATGAACTCCTTTTACCACATTTGTTCAGTTATCTAGGGAGGATATTCGAAACTACCAACATTTTCGTCTTAGTTCAAATTTATTATGTAAATTTTATCTTTAAGAATTGTCTACTACATTCTATAGGTGATTCACGTATCACACAATCGTCAGAAGTACATTTGACCGAAGTAACGTTAACCCATATGAAAGTAAGCCAATATTTTGAAAAATCCCTTTTTTTTCCTTACTCCGAAAATTCCACAAATCCAGTATAATTTTCCTCAAATCCATAAAATATACACAAGTAGCATAGCCTATCATATCTCATTTTATCCATTAAACTAATCGTTTAACAGAAACGTTATTATGTACGCATGTGGCCAACAGGCATACCACTGCTGGTTGCAATGAAACCATAACACCGGGTATTACGTAATTTAGCCAACAAAAGGCAAATATTCCGAGCCATTCCACTAGTTTATGTCTGCGAGACGGGTATTAAGGTAAATTGTAGGTACAATTGCGCGCACGGGCCACTCGTTAGGGGACCGGGCTGACGTGACACTCCGCCAGTATGTCGCATTGTTTCAGTTTTATGCGTACCGACATTAGATTAAATGTTAACTCGGAGATTTATGACGGTCATGAGGCTAGCTGGACGGTGAAGTCTTTCGTCGAAACTTTCATAAAGCCCAATTTGTGGGAGCGGTAATGCGGTGTCGTGCTCGGACGTGCATGCTCCGCCTTTTTATTGCTGCCCCTTAACTGTAAACAACACCCATTCTCGAGAAGATTGTCTCAGTATGCTATTTGTAGATGAAGGAATTTTATCTCAAGAACATAAGAGTAATATGGCCAACGACGCGCCCAAATACTAATAAAACGGGAGTTTGTTGTGGTCTTCGCTCTTAATAAAAATTGCGTTACTGTCTGAAATTTACTTGAATACCACACAGTGAAATAAAACTACCTACTTTTTATTTATGCATATAAAATAATAAATAAATCGCGATAGAACCCGTTAAAAAATGGTTTTATTTCAAAAATTGCGTTTGTGTAAGATTGTCTTACTCGGAATATGGTGGATGATTGTTTTGAACTAATAATTACAACTATAGTCCATCAAATCTAAGAGGTACCGTTTGACGTTTCATATTTTTCAAACCGAAACAACTTTGTTCATACGTACATTATTCAGTTTCGATAACCTTTTTCATAAAACCATGAATTTAGAAAGATTTCATTATTGTATCTAAAAATGTACAATTCTTAATATCTAAATGTAATTGAAAACTTTCAAACAAAGCAAAATAACACATATTTACACAGTAAATAATTTCTAATAGTTATATTCTTGACCGCATTACAAAGTTACGTAGTTAGGTCACTGCACGTAGTGTTGCGACTCTTCGGATACACTTGTATGCAAAAAAATCGTTTACATATACGAAAAATCGAATGTATTATTTACAAATTACACTTGACAACCAAACAAATATTTTTTCATGTGAATGGGATTTATCTCACATATTACGATTACATAACTAAATAGTTATGTAATCGTAAAATATGAGATAAAACCCATTCACCAAAAATACGTATTTATAAATCAAATATATTTGCTTCTTTAAAAAGTTGTCGAAAGCGATTTGTCGATTTTTGATTTTCGCGCCCAAATAAGTCGGGGTTTCTCGCGCTAACGCTGTCGAAATAGTAAATGGAGTCAGGGATAGTGTTTTTTACATTTATTTTTGTGTATGATAGTATGGGTTTGCATATTACAGAGAAATAAACAAATTTTTAACAAGCACATCCATTGATTTTACAATTACAATTTTTTCTTCTAAGTCTTATTTCTACGTCTAAAACTAATAAAAATAAGGTATGTAGAACCCATTCACAAAAATGTTGTTGCCTGATGTTATAAATTAACGACGTTACTGCGCGACCGCATAATGCACTGAATACACAGATACCCTAAAATAAATTAATTTAATTATTTTTAGGTCAATAGGCAAAATCGCAGGTGTCCAAGTCTCTACAATTTTTTTTTTCTGGCAACACTGCCAACTACAAGCGCACGCGGTCCGCTCGGTCGGTTCGGCGTCAGCAGTCTCTCGCCATCTTGGAAGCTGACTGTGCGCGTACTTGCTTTCTCGTTTGTGTTTTACAATTTGTGACTTGGCTATTACTTTTCTGGACTGATCATTCTTTATCCGTTTACCTTGGCAATATTTATACTGAACTCCGAACTAAGCAAGTGTTTATTAATAATGTCGAAAAGAGGACGTACTTTGAACAGCCAGGCTCGTGAATTGGTGGTGAAATTACACGAGTATTTTGAGCGTGAATCTCAAAATGGTGGACTTCTACTGCCAGTTACACAAGTTCGGGATCGCGTCGGTGAAGCTCTCGGTATTGGTAGCCGCACCGTTGGCAAAATATTAAGTGAAAAATATGGGCCTTCGGGGAGTGACAGTAACGTACTTCACACACCGAAAAAACGAAAAAGAAATAAACCTGTGACAGGCATCGATGAATTCGATAGTCATGCTATTAGAAACCATATATACGGGTATTTTACAAGAGGCGAATTTCCAACATTGGCAAAGTTATGTGCAACTTTAAAAGATGCCGGGCTGTATAAGGGAAGCATAGAGTCGTTGAGAACGGTAATAACAGGAATTGGCTTCAGATACAAAAAAGTTGACAAACGAAAAATTGTTATGGAGCGACATGACATAATTATGCAGCGACTAACATTCCTGCGCGAAGTTAAACAAATTATAAACTGGGATAATGTAATATTTTTGGACGAAACTTGGCTAAATTCCAACCATTCTGTGCCGTTTAATTGCCATTTAATTATAACAATTGATTTCTTAAAATTCGGATATTATAGTAATCGATCTCTTAAAGTTCGGATATTATAGTAATCGATTTTTTCATCCCATCCCTATAATTCAATTGTCAGAACTGTCAAACGGTACTTCTTAGATTTGACGGACTGTAAACGTGCCACATTCTTCCCCCATTCGTAGAGAGGAAACGCTATAAAACTTGAGTTTAGGCAAAAGGGGGTAAGTCTGTTGGCATTTTGACAAATCAAAATAAATAAAGTAAACGGCTACTTGAAATCATTATTGGCATATATTAGTATATATCCATTGGTTACACTAGTACCTACGTTGGCGACAAAATCTTCTAGCCATAAAAGTGAATGATTACATTGCTGCATCAATATTGCTCCTTAGAACAATGAATCTCTCAGTCTCAGTGAGGTAGATAGTACAAAACAGTTTCTCTCTGAACCCGATCTTAAGCATTACTCTAATGAGTAAATTCAACCCACTAATTACTGCTGTACAGTGCTGTAATATTTATTTTACTATTGTTAATCTTTTTCCATATTATTATTTAATTATTTTATATATTATATTTATAAATACATATACAATATATAAAAATATATACTTACATATTTAAAAATATAAAAATAATGCCTAGTTATTACTATTACTGTTAATTAGTTAACAGTCTTATAATGAATGCGCATATGTTAAACGGAATTGATTGAGATTCACGAATCGAATCGGACTACGCAACAAACGTCTGAATTCTAATTACCGCGTGATATAGGGTGTGTAGCTACAGTTTTGTGTAAATGTAACATAAAACTATAAGTGCTTACATAATACCAAGTTAAGGTTGAAAACTTGTCCAGATAAACTGATTTACACTTATGTAAAACATGAATAATTTAACAATGTGGGCTCTCAAGTACAACTCAAGTACAATTTAGAATTAAGGACACTTTAGACGTGATACTTGCTATAAAATATCCCACTAATGTTATCATCAATATTGAGAGTAAAATAAAAATTAATAAAAGCAACACATAATTCTGAAGGCAGTGTGTAGCCATTCAGTATTTATAATTGAAATTAAAAATGCAACTTAAATGAAAAGGATCCGTGTTCAAAATCGTTTTATATAGACAAGTGTAAAACGAAAATTGGTCGGATTCTTACACTCACCAATCTTCGCTTGGGCTTGATCAGGGGTCTGTTCTGTCCGTTCATCTTGTAGTAGAGTCCGCATGCATTACATAGGTAGTGGCCAGTGCCATCGCGCCGCCACAGTGGCGTGCTGGTTGCGCCACAGTTGACGCACTCCCGGCCCTCTGTTGTTTAAAAATAAAAATAAATTAGAGGCTAAATTGGTAAAGTTTTTGTAGGAAAATGTATCGACATTGTAATAAAGATTGTAACGGAAATTTTAACATTTACTTAGTTTGTGTTATCTTTTTATAAATGCAAAAAGTAGTTAATTATTTTAAGTTTCATATAGCAAAGAAAAAGAAAAGAATGTCTTTACAATTAAAAATATATAGGAATGTAAATTTATGACATTATTTTAACTTAATGAATACCAAGCTAAATAATACCAAAATCAAACCCGTGAATAATATGTTACAATTGCATCCAAAACCATATTAACATAGCATTGTATGGAAGGGACGGGTTTACCTGTCTCCTGGCAGGCTGGGGAAGATGACAGAAAATCACATTCAGAAACATTACGAATAGAATTTTACTAACGAAGCATGCTAAAACCAAGCTCTTATATGAACTACGTCACCGTTCAAACTCGTTTATCTCCTCATCAACATAATTGCAATTACTACGAAAAAAATTGTAAAATATTCAATTAACTAGGGAAAGCGCAACGAGGTTTCACTTTGAAGAAAAAATATCAAGATTTTTTACACGCAAAGGAAAACTAAGAGAAAGTAACGCCACTATCGGATGGCTTGACTGTCGTGTGCGAAACGCCCTTTAAGTGTATTGTTATTATAACAAATATTTACATGTAAAGACTATTCTAATTTTAAATTGGTATGTATTTTAAATCTAGAACATGCTAGAAAAGTTTACTGGTTGATTTCGACTTAAGCTGATAAGAACGTAGTTCAGAATTCCTTTAATTTTATTTTTATTTTTTACTTCGCTGTTTTCAATTTGCCATTCTGGATATGTACACTTAAGTCGGTAACCACCTTAATTTTTCTTAACATTTTGAACAGTAAAATATAATGACTAAGTAGTATTTCCCATCAATAATGGACATTACTAGTATGTACATTCGAGTGTAACATCAAAAGCAAGTTGGTACAAAAATAAATAGTTGTTGCAAAAACATCGCCAAGCGTCTAGCTACAAACAGAGCGGAACCAGAGCTATAAAGTATTACCCACCACATGCTAATTTTCGTTGTATGTAATTGTATGTACGTACGTCTAAAACAATTTCCTACGCAAGCGATCGCACCTCATCCATGAACAGTTGAATTGCAAATCTTAATAAACGAGTAAAATTTAAAGCACGAATACTACATCTGACATCTAATTCATCAAACTAGTGAAGCGTTGAGAAGTTTATAATAAGATGCAGAATTAATAGTTCAGTCATGCGATAAGTCGTCTAGCATGCAATTTTTGACCCCAGGATGAGCCGTCCTCCGGGAAAGTGTAAATACGCTTTAATATCACAATAAGCAATTTGAACAAAGTGCTTACATAGTTAGTGAGAGGATGTGTTCACATATGGGATGCGCGTGCGCCGCCCACAATCTTACTCTAAACTCGATTACACGATCGATGATTTACCGAGATCGAATTTAAAAGCTCATTACACCTTCGCATCCTCAAGAGGGCCGTTCGATCACACTAACTACAATCAGCGTGAGAAAATCTGCGCACGCGTGACAAATACCCGCAAGTCCCTATCGCATTATATCGATGACTTTATTTGTAGAGGACTAGTTTCTACCGATCATATCGCTCGGAAGTATATCGATAGATATTGTCATAATTATGTATCTAGATCTTATTATCCAAGTCCCCTGACGCACTACACTCGTAGCAGTGTGCTGAATAAATAAAGAAACGCCGGGACGCGTGGAAGGTGAAAGTACTCGCTCGTCGGATAGAAAAAAAATACGTTTAACGAACAGAAAATGTTTTACGAGCTTTAGGCAGTGCAGCCATTCATCTCTTTTTTATGTATAACCAGATCAAACCCGGCAATTAAATCGCCCGGACCCTATCGAAAACTTATTGCGATCGAACCGACGACTCACTTTTTGGTCTAACCCTTTATATTTTTTGTAACATCGATAAAACCTGTAATTTGTATCGAAGTTTGTAATAAATAAACACCAATAACGATTATTAGGAAAAAATAACAGGATATTATACGAGCCGCAATGTTTTATAGTAGTGTCTCTCGCTAGAGACGAATTCAGTTCATTAGTAACGTCTCTATTGGTAAAAACGTTTGTGAAAGCAAGCGCAGCCGCGGGCGTCGACGTTTCACAAGATTTACAGCGGCCAGCCCCTCATACATCGACATTACACGTATTATTAAAGAGAACACTGCTCTGATTAATTACTATACGATTTAATTGTTCGATCCGGTTCAATGGTAACGTTTTAATACATTCACACCGAGAGAGTTATTTCTTAATTTCCCCCGACAGAGCGACGAACCAGCGGCTGCTCCGCCCGCACGTGATTTAGACTTCAAATAAAGATATCAGTCTATTTTATATGTAATGGTACGGCTATACGGCCTCCACGAGAATATCTATGTCTTACCTCTGCAAAAGTGTGAGTCTGAGCGAAAAATTCCAGTGTTTATTCAAAATTAGAATGCGGCTCGCTCTTTATTGCCCGGAGTGACGTGCGGTCGTGACGCGGCGGTGTTACGTGACCGCGATAAAAGATTTTCATCTGCCATATTTACGTAGGCGAGTGGGCGGTTTTTATTTTTCGAGAGTCTCCAGGCAAGCGTACTCCGTGCCCGTCGAGGACTCGCAAAGTTTTCACACGCTCCCGCGCGTAGGGAAAACACTGCACACGGTGCGCTTCTGCTCAGAGTGCACTTCGCGCAGTGCCTCCACTTTAGCGCTGTTGAACTCTCGGAGCTATCGATGCGTTTGAACAGACCGTCCCGACCCGTTACAAGCCGGTCAAACCGCGAAATAAAAACGCCAACATAGTCACGTATAACGTTAATGTACACCAGGGTAATGTAATTTAAATGAAGGACTAATTCGATCCCGTCGACCGTGACGCACTCTCTCGGCGCATCGGCCCATCAACACGTAACGGTGAGGCTATTTTGCATACAAACCATTAAATTATTGCTCAAAACTTATTCTTTGTTGCGCCACAGAGGCTGTTATTACGCTTTAATTATATGCCTGTATGCAAATAGAAAAATTTAATGGAAGCTGATGGTCTCGCTCGAGGTTTATTTTTATTGAGCATTGTGTTGCCAGGAAATATTATGAAAGCTAAATTTTACAAGTCATCGAAACGCTAATTCTATTTCACTTTTATTTGGATGTAAACAGTAGCCGGTGCTCGTAGTCTCATGGATGATGAGGAATAACGGTTTTTACCAAGCGCCTGCATTGCTGCGGACGATACGGCGTTCGTGGGGATATTTGCATAGGATATTAACATACTCAGATATAATTACTTGCGACGAGTTATGCGATGCCGGACGGTAGTGACTCGCACTGAACCCGATATAATTATTATACCGGTCATGTGATTCTCGACTACCGAACACGCTTTACACCGAACGACTGGTCCTCACTACGATTTTTTGCTATAAGCGGACTCCGTTTAACTACAGTTTGATTTGCATGAACCGAGCTAGTCAGATAATGAACATCTTTGTCCTCTAATTTTATAATTGAATTAATAGCACCGGTTCTACGGATGTACAACGTAAAATGCAAATTTCGTTAGTGCAATTGTAGTCAACAATACTGACCGACAGACCGTGACGAATTTACTATACCTACCGACATTAACTTTGTACAATAAACTTGAGAGCATTTATTAGTGGTTATATATACGTTGGATTAAAAAATATATGTTACTAGAAACGTATGTCGGTGAAACATTCATCATTTTGGTTTGTAGGAGGTCGGCAAGAAGTGATTGCTTGTAAAAATAATAACATATTGAGAGTTGCTCAGTCCTCATTCCTGTTGTCCGTCGGCCCGTGGCGCTGCGCGGGCTCTCGTCGCTAAATAATTGGTTGTGCAACTGTGCTGCACACACGTTGCAGCAACTTGTAACGTGTTTCGCATTTAATTTAACAAAATAACGCTACAGGACTTTTTATCGAAACAAAATAGTTCTCATAGATAAACGTAGTCGCGGTTATTTCTAGACTATTCAGTAAAATAAGAAGTATTTACTTTTTACCCTACTGCCAATAATGGTTATGTTTTTATTTATTAACTAGATAACGTTAAACCTTTTGAATTACTAAAGCGAATTAGACCATAATTATAAAAAATAATTTAAATTAATAAAGCGGAAAGGTTTTTGGGATAACATCGTTTTCTTTGATCAATATAGAGAGAGTGAGAGAGAGAGAGAGAGATAGAGAGAGACAGAGAAACAGAGAGATTATTTCATATTTGCTAATTAGTGTGGTGAAAAATAGGTATCTACCAACAAATCTGTGAACTGGGGTGGAGTGTCACTTCAGTGTTGCTTATGTATGTAGGTACGTGTTGTAGACTTTGATCAGAACATACAGACTTAGCTTTATTTATATTATTATCAAGCTTCTAAATTCTAATAGTAGTATCCCAACTATTGTGTACAATTGGAAATAGTATCTTATTATATATTATTCCAAGTATTGTTGTATATGATCCTAAATTCAAATAACAACGACCAGAAATCCAAAACTTGTAATAATTGAACAAAGCACCACGATTGAATGTTATTGGCACAAAATCATTGAATAATTTGAATATGGACTAAGTGAACGTAACATTGTTTTAGAAAGTGTTGAATGGAACTGTTTAAGAAATAACCGATATAATAACAGGTTACTATTCGAACTGACCGTTTGTTATACGTATTGCCCTTTCCATGACATTCTTCAAATACAAACTGCATTTTAGGTCACGATTTTTCGATTGTTCGAAATGCTACGTTATAGATACTTAATCTTGTATCATTATTGAGTAGAGTACAAAGAATCTATAATTAAACGGTGGTAACGCAGTTTACAAGATAGGTCAAGCAATTGAGAGATTACGGGTTCGAATTTAATCTAAAGCTTTACTTTGTAATCAATCCTTCTTTATTTTGAAAAAATTGAGTACATGATTTGCATTATTGTACAAAGGGAATTTCAAATATATATTATAAGTCTAAAATTGAACCTAGTTCTTTGGGCCTTTGGAACTTCAGCCAGTGTTCGGTAGCCGGATTAACGTCAATCAGCATGTTCTTAGTAGTACTGGAGGTTGTTAAGAAAACCAGTAGTATGTTTAAACAACTAATGATACTAGTAATCTGTTTAATGCCTAATATAAAAAAATACTCGTAGAGGCAGTGCCAACCTACCCAATTTTTAATCAGTAATATATTGTACTTTTAATTAAAAGATAAATGGCTCCATTAACCCTAGAAACCCTATAACTCTGGTGGTGGTAGCCAAACATTTTATAAGGCATTCCGAATAGATTTTACCGGAGTAAAAGTACAGTGGCGAGAAGTTACTACAACCCAATTCCTGCCGGCTTCCTTATGGGACGCAAGGTACATGATAAACTAGATCGTGGCATAGTCTTTTTCTTCGGCTTTCGTTTTGAAAATGTTCACCCTTCACCACTTCTGTAGTAGGTATACTATGAGAAAGATTCATTGTAAAAGACATAAGAAACTAGTGCACCTTTATTATAATTTCTTAGAAAAACCTTCAAGAATGTTTAGTTATCGATCATAGCATTAGCTTGTTCTAAAATTCGCGCATATTGTAATAGACAGGAGGCTCGAGGTCAGGCGATCGCTGGCAACAATGGAATGGTCCACATCCGGCCGCAGTACATTATCATATTACTTCCACCAAGGAACTGCCACCTACTAGCCGATATAACTACATACTGCATATAAAAACACTTAACGTCCCCACAATATCCCACTAATATGTCATTCTAGATGGATACATAATATAATTAATAATAACGGTTAATTTGAATTATGAGCCTAAGGCTTTAATCGATATTAATCAATCAATTAGTCCATTGCAGTCCACTACTGGACATAGGCATCTCCCAATGTTGGGAGGTATTGCCCTACTGTTTTCATGTTGGCCAATTTAATCGATAGACTAAACTTTGGGAGTGGGATAGGGCCACCCTATCACTTTATACAGCCAAGGACTAAAAGACCGTTTGACGCCAATAGGCTCGCCCCATATAAAGCGTGGCCGAAAATCATAGTTGGCGAAATGTGGGTGTTAATACACCACTGCTAACCCTTTCGGGGATTTATAGGCGTGAGTATTATATAGGTATGTTATGTATTATGTAAGCAGTTAGATTAATAGCTTCGTAGCTCAATAGATTCGGGTAATTGTTATAAAGATCTCTTATAAAAGAAGGACTTAAAGAATTACTCTCTAAACCGTGGCCGCAGATGGTCTTGACTGACTATACAAGCTTAATTGAAAGTAAGTGTCGTAGGTCTTCCAACTGAGTAATTGTTTGCTTATTGCAATAATTTATTTATCGTTATAAAAGTATTTTATTTCCGTTGATTTATGAAGATAGTCGTGAAAGGATAATTAAAAACAAATTATTCTGAAACGTTGTGCTTCTGTTAATTAAATAAGTGGATTAATAAACAATTTCCAATTAAAATTACAATAAATAGAAGCGTGTATTGAGTTTTTTACTACAATTATGAACACGTCGGGACTTACAGAAACTTAACGAAGCGGAACATTGTGTAAATTGGATCAGAAGCTCGTAAATGTTTAGTCTATTTTACTACTTCTGTATTTCTTGCTGTTTTCTTGTTAATAACCGAAGGGGTATGCAGAGGTGTATTAACACCCATATTTCACAACTATGATATGCGGTCCCACGTTATTAGGGGGCGAGCCTATTGCCACTAAGCGCTCGCTTAGTCATGGGCTGGATGTTCACTGTCGGGTAGAGAACAGCCCTAGCCCTTAGTAGCCTCCTATGTCGGATAGAGAGCAGCCCTAGCCCTTAGTAGCCTCCTATGTCGGATAGAGAGCAGCCCTAGCCCTTAGTAACCTCCTATGGCGGATAGAGAGCAGCCCTAGCCCTTAGTAGCCTCCTATGTCGGATAGAGAGCAGCCCTAGCCCTTAGTAGCCTCCTATGTTACAGCGTGGTTTGGCTACAGGGGGTCCCCGTAACCAAAGCACGCTGCAACACCCGAAATCGTCCCCGAATCTGTAACGATGTTTAACGTCTGGTTTGAAACCAGCAACCGTGTTGGTACCCGGTAGAGTAGGTAAAATAGGGCCACCCCATCTCTGCCTGCGGACAAATTATATTCAAAGAACAAATGAATCGTCATTATCGACCTGTTCTTGTCACAATAATTTGGGATCATTCTCCAACATACATTCCTATCAAATGTAGTTTCCTGAGTCACTCCCTTCCCTGCCATAATGTATATCTATAATCTATATAATGTATGTACCTACCTATTTCAAAAAATAAAATTGCATGTAAATTTACTATTAGCGAATGAGAACATTCCTCTATGGGATAGCTATGTAGCTATAGCTATCCCATAAAGGATATCTTATATAATATAGAGGATATCTTTCGATATCTTATATCTTATTAGATTTATAAGATATCGAAATACTACTTGGCATCTGTATTTGGATACTAATTGATTTAATTATTATCAAATCGGATTTAACATTGGTCAATGGGTAATGCTTTTATAGGTACTTGTTATTTAAAACAATAGACATAACTGACACCTTAAATACATGAAATAGTAGTTATTAGATAATACCATAAAAAATATGCATAACATTGTACTCATAATACACGGAAGTAGAAATGAGTAAGTCTACTTATTTAATGACTCTATCCGCCACAATTAATTCCGTGTGTACGCTTTTTCAATACATTTTCGCTTTATCATGAGAAATCCATTATAACAATCTCGATAAGACGCCGCCACCGGGCGAGCGTGAGTTTCCAAATGCTAATTCTACAAAAATTTCACAAAATATTGAACAAACATAACGGTAACGGGAGTTATTTAATTGTATGTCTATATCAACAGCCACTCTATATAGTTCTGCGCATTAATTATTCTAATACGAGACAATAAGCCGCCATTTCAGTTCCCGTCCATTGTCAAACTTTAACAAGTACCAAAGATAATTACATTTTAAAATGTTAAAATTAGTTGCATTACGCCGTGTTAATACAATTAGTGTTGTGTAATTCTTTGTTATAATTTACGAATTTGGCGTATATATGCTCTCGTTGCGAAAACTATTGCATCTTATTTTGCAATAGCAAGAAAGGTCACAGCTAACAATAAGCCTGCATCATTATTTTTAAGCACTTAGGGCTCGTAAGTAATTTATTTTTCTTTTGTCCGTAATTGACAGCCGTTTACCAACTTTAAATTTACTAAAAGCCTTCACAGACCTTGTATTAGATACTTTTCTATCCTATCATGTCAATATACGTTTGATTAAATAAACCTAATAAGTTCTTCATTTGAATTCCAGAAAAGTAATGAAGCTGAGCTATCAATTGATTTTTTGTTGCTCGTTCACAAATGTGTTAAGTGACTTGTATTACAGAGTATACTCTAAAAGTTCAAAAGATTGCAGTTGCAAAAAGCTTGCCTCATATTTTTTGCGGAAAGTACAGTCGTAAAGAATATCTTTCTGCCACCATTCTCATCTTGTCCCCGCCAAGGATAGTCTAATATCATAAAATTGTACATTTTTGTCTGTTTAATATTTATATTTGGAATTGCGGGTGTCCATATGCATAAAGTCTGCGCCCTTTCATGTTAATTATTTTCTAACATTGGTTTATTTTGTACGAAAAACTTAATATTACCAAGCATAATGGTTTTGTGAAAGTAAGAAAACGCAGTTAGCGATCACCGTTTTTAATTTAGAAGACTGTCACGACAATTAATAGAAATCTACTTAAGTGAATTTATTTAATTGTCTGCTCGAAAACAATGGCAGGCCACAATTAAATAATGAGAAGCGTCTAATTTGTTTGGTCAACATCAGACGAGGCCGCGTAAGTTCACATGTTCTGAAACAATAATAATGCCCTTGCACCGACTACCGACAACGAGCTTCTAACGTATTTAGTCATTATCGTTATGTTAAGTAATTTAGAAGCCATAGGTATTTACTTTTGATCCTAGATAGCTATATATTCGTAGGCCTAAACGTGAATGATGTCAATCGAAAATTTATCACCGGCGACTGCAAAACCCATTTCATAAATTGCATTAGTACATCCACCACCGTTAAACAGTTAGTAAAGAAGCGTTAGTAAGGACATGAACCCAAGCCTTTGTTTGGTACCGTGTTACATAGAAAACGTGTGGCGCCACAACCCCCGGTGCAAGACTGCAAGAAACCGCGCTTATCCGAACACATCGCGATACCAATATCATTCTACACTGCCATTTGAAAATGCCAAATGAAATACTATTCTCGCCGCGTTTATCGAATTAATATATCGCAATTGTCGATGGGACAATCTATATTGAGATTCTAATTACACAAGCAATATCCGACGCCATTTTGTTTAGGTTTCGACCAGTTTTGAACGTTTAGGCGCTATTTGATGTATCAACTGATTAGACAGAGTGAATTTAAATGAAAGCTTTTCTAGTAAGCAGTCATCGGTAGTTAAGCGAGTTGGCTATCTAAATTGCTTCTGCAATATAGCCTTGAATGACAATTGAGCAAATGACTGTAGTCTGTGATCGGATAAGCGTAGGCAGTCGTGAGTGTGTCTCAAGTGCACGCAGCGAGCGGTGCAGTGCGGTGCGAAGTCCCCGCGGACTCACCGGCGCTAGTTCGCGTCTTGTTCGGTCGCGGCTTGCTCTGCTGCTGCGCCCCACTATACCCCTTGCCCTGATAGTTGTAGTAGTCGCCGCCGGCGGCACTGTATTGCGCGTTGTATTCCCCGGAGGGCTGGCTCGACTCCTGGGGGCACGAGTCCGGCTGCGCACCTTCACGCTGCTTCGACGACGGTGCGCCCATCATAGGCTTGACGTCCCCACAGAGCGGCAGCTCCTGCTGCTGCTGCATGAAGGCAACGCTCATGGCAGTCGCATGCGCGACGGCCGCTTGGTAGTCCTGTTGGCCCAACGCCGCAGCTGCCACAGAGTCCGGCGTTGAATCCTTTGGCGGCGTAGGGGGGAATGAGAATAAGGGATGGGGATGATGGTGCTGGGCGGGAGAAAGAGGCTTGTCCCCTTGCGCGGTGTCTTGCTGGAAGCCGCTGCCCCACGCTCCTCCGCTTAGCGCCTTGGACTCCAACCACGGATGCAACGGCGTGTGGAAGTGCGGTCGACACACTTGTCCACTACCGCCGCTTAACGTCCGACCTGCACAAAAATGTAAAATCATCACGCCTGTGTCTCCTAAAGAGTGAACAGTTATGAAGATAAATAGAATGTATTCAATATCTTGAACGACCCATTGAATTAATGAAGGGGTCATTGGAATTTCTTGGTATTTCCCTATAACATTTCCTTAAATTAAAAACTAGATCTGCATAAAGCATTGTAAACTTAAAATAAAAGTAGACTAAAAACTAAACATGTATAATCTTCACACTCCTAAAGAAAATTAATGCTACACGCCCTTTTCTAGGAATCGGCCCGGTTAAAGTCAAGCACTTAATGGCCCAAAAAAAACTATCGTGTCTCAACAATAATTGTGATGAGACCTCCACAATTTGATACCTAAACCACTCGTGTTTTAAAGCGTTTAAGTAAACATTATCATCGTAGCCAGATCCGCCGATATAAGAGGCATTGTAACATGAGACAGTAGAACTTGTTGTCATTAAAGCGGATAATTTGGAGGCGTTTAGTTACCCCGGCGTGTTGACTTAAATTAATATCATTTGTATCCAACAATTGGTGCTTCACACGACATCTTCATTCTCAAATATCGTAATTGTAATGTTTGATATTCCGGCTTCTAATGGCTATTTGATAAACAAATAATAGCGGTAGGTATTACGATGGGTCTCGATGGCTGCGTCCGTGAACAAAAGCCTTTACTTTTCCGAAATGTTTCAAAAGCGGCGTATCACAACACCGCGAACAATTAAAATTGTAGGCCAACTGGAAATTTCATTAATTATGTACATGAGCGTTAGTTTTGATTATACGCTATGTTGATTAGTTTGCATACATGCCTCGTAAATGTTTTGATCATACTGGCTGTTTAATTTCATTGTTTAGATTCAAAGGTTTTTGGAAGATTCTGATTTGTCTGTGTATCATTATCATCTCATAGTCTGACTCTATAAGGCCCCCATAAAGTGCTTTGGGGTCAACCGACCTCATCTGCAATACGGTACACCTATTGTTCAACAAAGTACTGGTGCAGGGTTTTCTTTTTTGGTTGGGTGGTCAGACGGCAGTCACTCCTATAAACATCACCTAAGCCAATACAAGAAAAAAAGGAATAGCAGAGTTCCGGCCACGACGTGAACCGGACCTCGGATGCAGCCGAGCATAACGCTTAGATGATGTTGATATTTTTATTAATCTAAGTTCAGGGAAGAAAATGAGATAATTCCTTTTAGTCCCAACTAAACTAAAAGTTTAAGTACCAATCCACACTTCGCTAAACATCTTTTACACGTTATAATATGTCAGCTTAACTGTACTGTGAATAGAAATTTAAATACGCTCATGTGTTCACTCCCTATTTTAATTTCCGAAGCAACATTCGTCAAAATTATTATTTATAAACGTAAGTAAACATATGTACGGGTACTTTCGTTGCTTTGGAGGGTGGCAGCGGTAATGATATCTGTGTTGCTGAACCATGCTTCGATTGGTTGATTTTCGTTAGGGGCGCATCCCTTCACGCTATTCCCTACGGTAATACGGCAGGGAGCTTTACAGTTGAGGCATCCCTGCGGTGCACTGCGGGGCCTCAACTGCTAGTTACAAAACATATGTTCGATAATATCTAATTTTTGCGATTCATCACTTTTACAGTAACATAAATTGCTATGTAAAATATAAACAAGCTAAGTAAACAAAGGTAAGTAATCGTCAGTGAATTCGTCACTAACAATCTACTTGAAAATCATAAAAGCCCGCATCGTTTTGATCCAGGTGTCGATTGCAGTTTGAGATTATCAGCGATTCTTATCACAAGGGCACCCGTACATTGCGGCCGTCACGGCTAGACCAGCCGGGGAATGAACTTTTTTAGTCAATGAAATTAAAATGCCGACAACCTAAAAGTTTATTACTATATTGGTCACCCTACTGATATGACAGACATATAACTGTAAATCAGATAATACTAAATGAATTTCCAAAATTACTGAAGTTACATGACAAATCCATAAGATTTATAACGAGGACAGATAGACTCTAATCAGGCGATACTTCAACAAAATGAAATAATCAAATATCAACTTGTAGAGTACCTACCTACCTAATTACGGTGGAGCGCACGAATAAAACAATAATCAGTCCGTAAGCGCGTCACATTAGGAGGAATACACACAACAACGTTTTGACAACGTCCGCGACAACCAGGAGCCACCCCTCGCGCGTTAGGCCACGTTCACAATAGCCCCTGCGATGGCGGACCGATAACGCGCGTATGAATAATTCCTGTTATCGCACCATCTCGCCACATGCCCTACCTGGCCCGCTACCACGCTACTCCAAAACACCCAGTTCAATACGACAGTTTAATCCTTTCCCTTGTAATCAAGGAACAGCACCAATTTTCCAACGATATTGTGGTACCAGCCGGCCACCGGCGCTTTTTATTCATTAGAGGGCTGCAAGTTTCGACCATTGTACTAGATACGCAGTTTGTATACCACTAAGCCTTGATTGTTATGGGATTTGGTGTTTTACAAGCACGCGGGGCTAATAGAAAACAAAAACTATGCATTTGGTAGAAAATAGGGCGGAAATTGAGTTCTGATCCTCTTTACTTATCTTCACATCTTCACAGAAGTGAAGTAGCTCGAATATGTCCCGTACATTTTCTTCTCCGTCCGCTTTATTAGAAACTTAGTAGAGTTACTACGAATATTTCAATATGGATCATAATATTTAGGAAGCAAAATGTTCTTGGATGCCTATCGACTGCAATTTAAACCGCTCTGAGAGCAAAACATCTTCAATTTAAATGTTGTTGCTAGATAACAATAGAACTTAGAAAAGTTAGGTACCGGCTATTTTTTCTATTGGTCATTCTGAATATTGATTGATGACTTCCCAAGTCATACGTGACCAACTGTAATCTGACCGTCTTGATCGATTCCTGTGCTATCTTTTCCGGATATTAACCTCACCAAATTTTGGGCACGTTGAACATGACGCTATACACTCCGCACAATAGTATACAATTAGACAAAATAGAATGTATACGGGCAACACTAATAAATTTTAGCTAAACGCCCCAACTTTCACACAGCGGTAATTAAAGCCAAGTAAATACGAAATCAAATCATAAACCAATCATAGCTAAGCCGTTAGTTCCCACAGCCGGCGCCAAAACAAAACACCGGAATTGAACCCCGGCCCTTGCCCCCATGTGTCCTACCCCAGCAGATGCAGCAAGAGATCTTATCACCGCGCCACAGGGCACTGTGTTGTTCAAATTGACGATGCACTACCCGCTTGCTTATTTACTGTAACGGTTTTATAGCCCTTCTGATTTTAGCGCGCCATATTTTTTTTTCAGCTATGCTAATGTAGTTCCTGTTGTCCTTTTAACAAACTAGATGAGAGATGGAAATGCAGCATTTGGTGTAATTAATAATGACCCCAATGATACATACAAAAGTATGAATGATAGTTACGCGGTATTAAAGAGACACGTATAGACATCGTCATAGACAAAATTGTAACAACAGTTACTAAAGGGAATGGAGTAATTATAAGCCTAAACAGTGCACATCGAATTCTTGTGAACTTCGCAAGTATAGAAATATAGATACAGCTGTTAATAGTTCACTTACTCGATAGCTTCAATTACTCAATCTTTAGCAATTTTCTAGTTCTCGTCCGTGTCGGACTCATCTTGTTAACCGAGTCGTTGTGCTTTTCCTCTACATTGTGTGTGTCTTTCTGTTCGCATTTTGCTCATTTTATGCGCATTTTTTCAATAATATCTCAAGATTCACAAACCCGTAAAAATTCATTGACTCCATTAACCCGCCCCTCGGTATTACATCCACGAAGCGTAAAGGCGTGGTTACAGAAACCGAGCTCCCTCCTGCCTCGCTTGCGGCGAAAATTGCCCCTTTCGGTTTAAACTGCCTTATAACTGGTGCATATGTAAGTAATAAACTAAAATGTGTGTTGTACACAGCGTGACGTCTTCCGGTGACAGTTACAACTTGTAAAAATTGTACTAGAATTACCTACTTGTTTTTATTATTGGTATAAAATAGATTTTTTGCTAATTGATTGCAAGTCAATTATGAAATATTGTTACAAAATTTGTCATCCGTTGATATTCACATCAATGTCATTCATTCCTCTGAAAATCAACGGGTGAAGATCAACTTGCCAGCAGTATGTATGCAATATGAACTTACATATTCAAATAACTTTTTACACCTGGTATCATTCAAAGATTCTCGTGATCTAACTTACCTCTAACGAAATATTGTCTACAATCTACACTTATAGAACGGATACAATAATTTTGAAAATATCCTTAAATACTTAAAGCCAGACTTTTTCTGAAACTTTTAGCTCCTTGTATCTACATAGCTAATATGTAGAATGAAACGATATATGTACTTAGAATAACTTCCTTATCGATCAATGATACGACCCATCGTGAGAACTTTCCTGTGCCTCGCCAAGGTCAAGCGGCCAGCGTCGTCCAGTCTGCCGCGGTTTATTTGCAAGCCGTGACATCAGCCGCATCCGCATGCGAGTTGCGTGCTCTCACCGCGCGTGTGTCGTCGCCTTTACAACATCCAATACGCACGCTATCTTATCCCTTCCACTTATTGTATTTAGACGTGTTATCCTTTGTTCCCGCGGCGGATCATTACGTGCCCGATCATCGCGACGTCGATAATCCCTATTCACCTTGTCATAAAGGACACATTCCCTCGTACAATATGCCCTGTGAAATGTCCGACGTGTTAGCGAATGATAAATGTAGGCGTCGGTATCGCGTATCGGATCTTACCGTTCGCACGCCGAATTAATTTTAATTTATTGATCGTCGTATCGACGACGAGTATTTTAGGTGCCTACTAACATCGCAACGATGCTTTGCTTTTAAAGTATTTATTTACGGCAATGTCGTTTTAGTGGTTAATATATTGCCGGTACAGTTGAACTACTTCTCATGATTCTTTTGTTCTTTTCTCACCTCGTTACCGTCCAAATTGTAACATATCTTAAATTTTTAACCAACGATCCACATTAGATATGTTAAATGGAAGATGTACTCGAACTTTCTTGTTCATTCTTCATCTAAATGTAACGCGTATCATGTAAATTTCGATTTAAGTAAGTATAATTACATCCTATTAACGCAAGTGTCTTTGAGATCCTGTGCCAATCCACGTTATTTTCATGCGAGTTATGTAACAAATTTTGATGCATATTAAACTTTATGCATAACTGTAAATTAAATTAAAAGTTCAAATGCTGGGGGTACACACCAACCAAACCAATGCACTCTATTATTGAAATCTCGTTTTTTCCTTGAATCCTGTATTTATATCAAAGTACTTAACCCTGTACAACTACCTCTCCTTTGCTATTGCCGTGATGACAGCTTCTGTGGTATGGCGGTAGAACGCGGCCGCTACGCAGGAGGCGCGGGTTCGATCCCCGCTCAGTGCAAATATTTTTATGCATGAATATGTATATTTGCATTGGACTGGGTGTTTCTATTTATAATATGCATGTTTTTACAAAAAAAAAAGTATCTAGGTATGTTTATCCGCATTCTAGATTCCATAACACAAGCTAGTTAAGCTATGCTTACCATGGATCTAGAAAGCGTTGTGTGAAATGTTGTGGAATATTTTATATTTATTATTATATTTATACTGTAGACGATACGACTACGTCACCTGTTTTTGCAACTGAAAACGGACACTCTTTTTATTTCAGTTAGGAAAAACCAATAGAGTAAAACTTAGTTAAAACCATAACTTTCTCAATGGTAATTTTTATCTCAAAAGTAGTAGTCAGTAGGTACGTATTTCCATAATGTTCTCAAGTTATCGTTCGTCTTCATTCATTCGATCGGTAGGTACCCGGAATAAGAAACGATCGTGAGCGACCAACGATGACGGTTAAGTGGAATATATTCGCACTAATTAACCGGATTTCCCTTATTATATAAATTAATTTAGGTCCATTAAAATACCTAATTTTGAATGTTTTACAATGTGCGCAATGATTTGAACCCTTTTGCTAAGCGCCGTAGTAGTTTATGTTTTGTATCTGCTTTTTGTGAATGCAGTAATGAAGTCATCTTTCCTTGTAATGTAGGTACGTTGTACATGTGTACAGATTATATCTATACCTGCGACGGAATTGGTTTCTAAAACGGCTTTCATAATAATTTTATTATATACTTAATTTAATTTAATCTGACTTATACCAGAACTTACATAATTCAAAACTGATAAAAACTATTTTTTTTTTAATTTAGCCCTGTCACAAAAATACGCACAATAAAAGTTGTAGCTTGCTCCTAAAATATTATATCGTTTAGTAGGAAGTACTATTTTCCATAAAATAAGTACTTAAGTACTAAAAACAAAATAACATATTTCATTGTAACGTTATATGAATTTGCATTTATTAATGACTTAGGATGAAGGTAGCTGTCAATATACAACTCAACTACAAGTTCACGAAGGACATTACATACCGAAGTACAGACTTCATCGATCAAACGACCCACTCCGAATGTCGAATCACATTTGCAATAGCGATCATGTTACGTTCCGAAACGTCAATGAACTTGGTTATGTGAATTCGGGGAAGGCGATCCGATCCTGAAGTCGAAAGTGAATACGTTCTCGTTCACTCATATAACTATGTGTGTGTCTCCTACCTAATTCTATTCCTTATTTCTCTGTGTAGTACATACGTCCAATTTTTTTTATGATCACCATGGTTGCGTCCCGAATGGTAAGCGTGCTCACGGGCGGTCACACCTCACGTTACCTACTGATTGGATTATAATGCTTTTATATTACAATTCTTATTATTACGGATGGGTGCTACCGAGTGGCGTGTGACAAGTGACGTAGGGAATAACAACTAGTGTCGAGTGAACGGAAAGGTTGTCGCGTCGAAGTCGACAGCGTAGCACTAAAGTTCGACAGATTCGAAACATAAATCTATTTTAATATCCGGATTTGTGTTGCTTATTTCAATTTAGTGTGACGTTAGGACGTCTGGGCGTCCTAACGTCACACTAAATTGAAACTAAGTTATCTTGGATGTGTTTTTTTTTTAATTTGTTTGGTATTTAGGCTGTATTTCTTAATATAGTTTAATATTTCAAAAAACGAATTATTTTATTTGAGTTATGATTTGTATGCTACGTTTCACTGTTTAAATTCACAAAGACAATACGATGTCAATTATCGACAAATCGAATTCGATATTCAAAGCGATACGAATAATGAGATAGGTTAAGTCCATCGGATTAACTATAACTCAACTACTCGTTGTCATCGTGGGTGTCTCACTGATTTATAACCACACATAGACAGTTATTAAGTTTCTATGCATCTAATAAAATATGTTTATTGTTAATATCACAAAAAAAGGAACTAATTATGGACGGATTAGCATCTACATCACTTGCTATTTCATTATTATAGCATCACAACACACAACACTTGAATAAGTTAATAAATTGCTACTAAATGTTTGCATCACTCCGATGATACTTAATTTGAAAATTTTATTGACGATTTATAAATCTCAGTGATAATAATACGTGATTAAAATCATTTTATATATTTAAAAGTAAACTGTTAAATCAGATTCTTCCTATGAGGTGCTTGGATTAATCCAAATATGATATGGTTATTTATTATCAATGTCTATAAAATTTATTATCAACCTTAAAACGTCTGTTTAAATTGCAATTAAGAAATAAATTTTCTTATCCCACTTGCTGGTGCACTTGCTGACACTACAGTCTCTACAGACGAAACTCTTAGTTCAGGCTAAAGTAAATCAAAATAAATAGGTCAAAATAAGATAAATACAAAAATAGATAGAGGAGATAAGCAAACCTCGTCTAAAGCACGTATTAAATATCAGAGATCCCAGATGCAACCGGGGCTCTCACCTGCAAAGATGCCAGTCTAAAACAATATATAATACAAAAAGTGTTTCAGGCACACAGAGCAGCGGATAGTAGTTAGTAATATATACTAGACTGATAACAAGATGATACAGTATTTCTCCACGGTGCCATGATACACTAGAAGGACTTCTTGTATACAAGACATGTAATTTCAAGTGCATGCGCCCTGCATACGCAATCAGCCCGCCTTGTTGAAACCCTTTGTGGGCACATTGTATTTTTATTTTATTTTCTTAAGAACCCATCACTTCTCATTAAGTGGCGTTTGGAGAATAACTTAACATCAATAATGTCCGGACACGAATTTTATTGTTATTGCATTTTAATCAATTTCATTGTTTGGACACTTGTCAATGGCTCTCTCAATAGTTCCGAGTATTTAGGAAGGAAACTCTCACCTTTTGTTTTTGTTTATTGATAATATTTGTGACTATCGATTGTCTATACTGAACATCCGATTGCCAAGCCTTGGGACCATCTAGTAGGGGATGTTCTTATCCTGTGTTTACCATTAATGATAGGGAGGGCCTTAAAACTCCTCTAACTATACCTGTGTGCTCATAAAGTCATGATGACTCAGGCGGGCATTATATCCCAAAAAGCAATCTATTTAAGTGCTCAAGTGCAGTTCAATTCACTAGTGGAACAGACTGCACACTAAAACTGTTGCAAGTGCCACAGCTTCCACTATTCCACTGAACCCCAGCGTGCTGTTTAAGGTGTATCATGTTGGTGAAACCTAAATATTTTTGATTCATAAATTAAGAATTGTTCTGAACTATAACTTCAGTATATATAATAATAGAATGCAATATGTGAATCACTGAAACACAAGGAATATTAAATAATTCAAGTGGTAACTACATTAAAATTGAAGATAAAAAGCTTGACATAAACGAAAATGATACTCAACCAAATTAACTCGACAATAAAGTCACCACGAAACTCGAATCCGATTTAAACTCGATACTTCAGTCATCGATACGACTGCCGTGAGATATCGGTACTTATGAAAGAGCTCATAGCTCCGTGAAACTGACCGCAGGGCCACCGGCCACAGTAGAGTATGTCACGGTACACTTGTGGAGGATCAAAGCGGCCGCCCCGCAGCGTATGCGCAATACCACAGCCTACTTTCCACTACATTTGACTTGACAGCTTGATATTTTGAACCTCTAGTTATGGTTGTTTTTTGACGAGAATAAGTCTTTAAATTTGCTTCTTGCTTCTATAGTGAGAGGCAATCTAGAAAAGCTGATGATATCTAAATCAGAGGATTACATTTAGGTATTACAGGCACATCATTATAATGTAAATGTCGCCGCCAACTAGCTTAATCAGCCGTTCAATTAACTGCCTAGTCAGTTAACTAAACGGTGCCAGTCAATTAACGGCCTGAATGGTGTTCAGTCATTTAATTAAACGGCTAGGCAAATAGCTTGGATCGATGACGTTTAACTACTTGCCTAGTCATTTAATTAAACAGTTAGAAAAATTACTTATATCTGCATGGTTATAAAAAAAATACCAAGTCGGATTGCGCAGCTATCACAATAACCTATCACTAATTTTCTGTGAATACACCTCTATCTACCCCCTCGGGGATTTACAAGTGTAAATATATGTATGTATGTATGTAATTTTCTATCTTATTTCGAGGTTGTGCCCTATCTTACGATTGATGTAATAAACGAGACGGCTGAATATCATTAAGCCCGTAATTGAATGGCGCCGTTTAGTTAAATGCCTAGGCCTTGGATGGACTTCGGACAACATCTCCGAAGCCTGCGCCCCAAGTTGGTCACCACGGCGAATGCCCTGAGTCGGCTGTTGCCCAACTTGAAGGGCCCAGGGGCCTCCTGCAGGAGACTCTACGCGGGTGTCGTGGGGTCCATGGCCCTATATGGGTGCCCCGTGTGGGCGGACACCCTGGGGGCCAGATTCCTGCCTCTGCTCCGTACGGCGCAGAGGACGATGGCCTCCAGGGCCATCAGGGGATACCGCACGATATCCTTCGAAGCGGCGAGTCTCCTGGCCGGATCGC
Organism: Eilema caniola; assembly: GCA_949126895.1. Lineage (NCBI taxonomy): Eukaryota > Metazoa > Arthropoda > Insecta > Lepidoptera > Erebidae > Eilema > Eilema caniola. The sequence continues at coordinate 17,124,091 of OX421467.1, forward strand.
CACCGTGGATCCTGGAAGCGAGGGCCCTTTCGGCACTATACCAGTTCCGAAAGGAGGCGCGGGAGCGGGGATTCGATCCCGAGCCCGAGGACATTCGGGCCGAGAAATCCCGGCTCCACCAGGTCATGGTGGCCGAGTGGGAGCGACGACTTGGGCAACCACGCGCAGGGCACGCCGTGATTGCGGCGGTAAGACCCATCATGGGGGAGTGGCTAGAGAGGCCACACGGGAGCCTCTCGTACCGTCAGACGCAGATGATAACCGGGCACGGTTACTTCGGGCGGTATCTGCATCTGATGGGTATTGAGCCAACGCCCGAGTGCCATCACTGCGACGCGAGCGTGGACTCGGGGCTGCACACGCTCACCGAGTATCCGGCGTTTGAGACGCCGAGGCGGGAGCTTGTGCAGGCCCTGGGGGTGAGAGTGCTCACGCTCTCCACCCTGCTCGCGGCGATGGTCCGCTGCGCGGATGCGTGGGCGGCCAGCGCCTCTTTCTGCGAGCAGGTCATGCTCGCGAAGGAGACAGCAGAGCGGGCGCGGCGCGGTGAGCGAGAAAGACTCGCTGACATCGCTGCTCGCGCCCGAAGGCGGCTCGGGCGTCGGAGGGCGCTTACAGACCTCCGCCCCCCATGAGCGCGGGCCTGAGGGTGACGGGTGGAGCCACCCGTCACCCTAGCAGAAGCAGGCCACGGCGGCGGCGCGCATCGTAGGACGATGCGCGCCTCCCCACACCGGGGTTGAGTCGGGGACGGCGTAGTCCCCACCTCCCGAGGAGGGCCAGACCGAAAGGGATGGCCCTGGGTCAGCCGGGGTGCGAGGGATATGTCGCAAGACAACCTCACCTTCGGCCTAGCACCACGACCCACAGACGGCGTGCGGTTTAGTCGGCTCGAGTCCGACATAACCTACCCCTCCGACTCCGGAGGGGCGGGTATTCGAGGGGATTTCCCGCACGTAAAAAAAAAAAAAAGGCCTTGGATGGCTGATTAAGCTAGTTCTCGGCGACATACACACTCCTACCTATTTTTGAATGTTATAACTTACAACAGAGTAGCAAGTGATGTATTTAACCCTCACTCATCTGCGATACACCAATGTGGGGCAAACAACACTTTAGGATCTACTGTGATCCAGTACCTGTGAATCCAGTGACACAAGCGTTTTAGGATCGAATAGCACTCAAGGAGTTTTGGAAGATTGATTCTTTTGATCACCTAGGACGACACCCTGCTTTCTACTTCAATAGGTAAGTGTATAAGTAGGTAGTATAACATCCAGAGGGTTATTAACACCCACATTTCATCAGCTGGTTTCGGTGAACTACTATCATGAACCATTGTCTCAAGCGATTTCATAAATGGCTAATATTATTACTGGGCGATGGTGGAAGGCGACCGAACGGATCTAACGCAGGCCGGGTGCTTTTCTATCATCAACAACAACGCAATTGTTTAATTTTATAAACAACCTAATAACAAAAAGAACTTTGAAGTGCGAATCGGACTAAAACGCTATGAACTACTAGTATAAATCTCCATCCAGAAAATAGCGCTTTGTGCGATAAGATAACTCTAAATCACTAGCACAACAGACACAATCACCGCCACTGTGCCATTTATTATGTATTATATTTTCATTTACATTTTAGGATATCATACATTTGTTAAAAAGTGTGAATAAACTAATGTTAAGTAATTAAAATTTTTCACAGATAAGATTATTCCTATTATAACGAACTTGAGACTGTACCCATCTAATTATAATAAATACATATCAGATTAAGTTAAAAATGAGCAAAAAAGTCAGCACAAGAAACATCACTAATCCACACAAATATTTAAATTTTTATTTAGGTATCTCATTTTTTTATACTACTGAGGTGGCAGGCGAGCACACGGTCCACCTAATGGAAAGTGTTTACCGTGGCCTATGGACGTGTGTAACACCAGGGGAGTCACACTCGTGCTGCCAACCCTGTATACACAGAGTTTCTGTTTCGTCAGTGTAGTCTAGTCATAAGTCTAGGTAACCGTCTAGATTAGATAGAGGTCGCAGGTTCAATACCCGCATAGACCTAATATTGAAGTTGTATGCAAGAGTATGTATGTTTAAAAATGTTTGTTTATCCGCATTCGAGAATTTATATTATAAGCTATGCTTGTTTCCTTCACACAATATTATCTCACTTTTAATTCGGTTATAAAAAATTAAATCACATTACGATCAAGGAAACTTAATGGCCCAGTAAAGCTCATCCCTATATTTAAATACATATTATGTAGTTAACAACACGATTGTTCACATATAGCTCGAAGGTTGCAACAATATAATGACAATAATATGTTCAACATCGACACGACATGAGTTGTCATAATAATTTCCATAATTAATAACCATGCACTAGTCACGATGTATCTCTGAGCGTGATCTAAGGAGCAACAGCCTGACTCTTTCGCAAAATTGTTTTACAAACAGCGATTTATTGGGTTATAGGAATTGTTGCAAAATTACAAGTTTACGTCTTGCCGGGTCTCTCTGACCCCACAAGGCCCACAATCTTGACAATGGCGAAGCCGGAGTGTTCCAGTAATAATGCCTATAATGACGGCGCCGGCCGGCAGCATGCTTACATAACCGCTCGTGACTTGCGCATTACGGTATCAGGAGAAAAATACAAGTCCACACTACACAGGTACGCATCTAACGACTTAACCAGCTGCTCTAAGCCTCTGAGTATACACATTTCGAAATTCAACCCTGTTTTCTGTTGTGAAAATGGATTTCATATTTCAAATAGTAAAGACTCAATAAAATTGTCTAAATGACAGATATCAATTTATTTATTTTTCTTCAAAAATGACTCAATATATTTGAAACGTCATGATAGATATCTGTAATAATAAAATATTTACCTACCCATTTTTGATCTCGTAAAAAAATTGTGTTTATATTTCAATGTAAGTGCAGAAAATAATCAAACTATCTGATATAATATTGTTATCTCATAAATATGATACTTCAATTAATACCAAAAAAACTGATAACACTGTAGCAATAATAAAAATAAAGATATAATTACTGACACTGTTTCAAATAAAATTATAACATTAAAACAGTGGATCGCAAATACTCATTACTAACACGCGATATCGGTCTGAATCGTCTAATCTTTAAGAAAAACGGTCAATGTATTATTAATGAACTCGTTAACTTTATATATGAATTTAATTTAATCACTTCATCAGTGATAGAGTCCGGCTCTGCGTAGGTACATAGCTCGTTCGTCAACAAGGCAGAAGTTAATCCCACTAGATAAGTTCGAAGCGACTTTTAGAATGATTCATAACGACGGTGTTACACTATTTTATGGTTAACCATCAACACTAAAACGACTAAATACTCACTCGTATATTATACAGTAATAATTTATGATTATACTTACGGATATTTGTGATTATACTAAATGTCACAAGACCATTGCCTTTTTTTCTTTAGTATCGACGTAGACCATCTTTTAATATATTTTTTTGCTAGTTAATTGAATTATCTATATGTTTTATGATTATCTAAACTACAGTTAAGTAATAAATAATAGTTTATTCTTTATAACTAGCAAGGAAGCTATCTTCTTGTCTATTTTTACATATCTGACCATAAATTTTATAATATTTCAACACCCTTAATATTTACTATGATACCATATCCTTTATCCTATAATTCTTCTTCCATAAAATTTATAGACTGGTGACTTTGAAAACTACTTTCATACTAATCTATCAACGAACTAGAGTCCCATAAAACAAACTAAGTACTTATTTTTAGGCGTTTTATTTTTTCAAATGTATTATTATGAATTAAAAGATCCATATGATTTCGTTCATCAGTCAAATTTGAGCTGAAAGAATGTATCAATAAATATATACATTGGAAGGCAATGTTTATGAAATTACAAGAGATTAATCAACGTGATAAAGAAATCCCAATAGCCATTAGAACACAGACATGCCATTTTGTTAATACCAAACTTTCTGTACATTCTACACAGAAGCTTGCAAGCCAGACGTCAAAATCTTCGATACTGTCATATATCTATTTACTTATAATCGGCGACGTGATCGAATAGACAACTTCGGCGTTACATTGCAATCAAATATAATATATCAACAGCAACATTATTACTTACTTAGTGGACATTTTAATCAATGTTATTGCGATGACAGATCGTTGCGGTTTGGCCCGTGAATATTATATCTACCTAAAGCCTCGTCGAGTCACGAAAGGTGCATAGTAACATAAACAATATTGTATATTTCGTGATCCGTTATGGGTGTGATGACGTCACAATACATGTTCAAGTTTGTACTATATGACGTGTCGCTCATACGGGCAGTACCAAGAAACCATATTGCGTAACAAGACTTAAGAATAAATGTTGGTTGGCAACTTGGCAATTCAAATTTAGAATCTCGTAAGCGTTAGACAATACGCTGTTTAAAATTTGAATAAGGAATAGATATATCAATTTAAACCTATGCAATAACTGAAATTATTACTATACTACTGTACATACACACACTGGCAGAATTAGCGGAACAACAACATGTTTAATAACGTATATAAAACAACAACAATATGTTTAATAACGAGTGTTTCCCCCTCGTGCCCTGATTAAAGTTTCTATACGTCTGGGCATGCTGCGAATGATGTTCTCAATGATTTCTTGGGGCAACCTCTGCCACTCTTCAACTAATGTGTTTCGCAGCTTGCCCTGATTGTTAGGAGGTGGCATTCTTGATTTGACACTTCTCTTTAGCAAGTCCCAAACGTGTTCAATCGGATGCATATCCGGGGATCGTGCTGGCCACTCCATCACCGTAACACCAACATGGATCAGGTATGCCTGTACTGAGCAAGCACTGTGAGTCCGAACATTATCCTGCATTAAAACGAAGTCGTTACCATTAAATGGGGCAAATGGCACAACATGTTCCTCTAAAATCTCTCTGATATACCGATCAGAAGTCAGATTTCCGGCGTCAACTACCACTAACTCCGTGCGAGCTCCTAAACATATCCCTCCCCAGATCATAATTTTGTGTTCCGCTAATTCCGCCGGTGTGAGTAGTTAAATAATAACATAAGTACTACCATTTCATTCCCTCTCCCTCTTCGGGGATACGGGGATACTCCAGAAATACATTTCACTACATATTGCAAAAAATTAACGTTGAAATGGACTAAAACCTAAATTCTTCTAGTCTAGCCTTTTTTTTTTTTTTTTTTACGTGCGGGAAATCCCCACGGATACCCGCCCCTCCGGAGCCGGAGGGGTGGGTTATGTCGGACTCGAACCGACTAAACCGCACGCCGTCTGTGGGTCGTGGTGCTAGGCCGAAGGTGAGGTTGTCTTGCGACATATCCCTCGCAAACATCAGTGGTTATTTATATGTCCCTAGATAGTACAGTCAGCATCAGATCGATCTTTACGAAAAAAATACTCAAGATGATCAAAATGTCTTTGTTTTCCCCCCTTCCTGTTGACTGATCGTTCTTCTTATATTTGGTACACACCTATAGTTCTGACAATAACACAATTTAAATCAATACAACAGACTAGCTCTTAATACATTGGTATTAAGATCATTTTGAGACTTCGTAGTAAAAATCGTGCTGACGTTGACTGTACCTCTGGGCCAGTGCTCTCAAACCGTTGACCTCAGACCATAATGCACCTGACGTCCGGCAACAATGTGTCCAGTTTGTACTGGTAATAAGAGCACAGTTTGTAGGTGCGCAATAACCGTCATCAGAGCTGCGCTTGCGCACCTGCGGTATTACACCTACTTAGGTACATATAGTAACTTGTTTTGAAGTGTTTTGGAAGATAGCGGTGTTTCAAACTTCAAATATGTATTTGAAAAACTGCCTTTTTTAAGAAGTGTGTAAAGGGAAACCGTGTATTTTAAACTTTTTAAACATGTGGTCAAGTGCTCTCGAGGGCATATAGGTTTTAGATCTTTTATAAAATACGAAAGCGAAAGAGTAATAATAAATAATATTATACAGCTTATTCAGTAGCTATTATGTGCTTACATTAGAAAAAGATGTCAAGTTATATCTAGATTTCGTATCTCTTATAAGTGTTAATAAGCTAATATAAAAACGGAAAGAAAACTATTTTGCAATACACAGCTTCTCATAAAAAGTGTAATGAGGTTCTAGAATCTGAAAAATGGTGATAGTGAACGCATTATGACACGTAATTATCAATTAAATGTTACACGATAGAATATCAATTAACCAGTCAATTATCGATAAGCAATTATTCTACTAAAATGTTTGCGACCCAAGCGAACCTGATCTGCAAGCGGGTACAGTCAGAAACAAATCTTGACGAACAAAGTACTCAGAATAATCCTGGGAAGAGAGGAACCTTCTTGGTTTTGATTTTTCTGAGATTTGGATGTGCCAAATTCAGGCAACTTTAGTTCAGATAATAATGTAATTTAAATAAATGAAGCAGTTTGATTTGCTTTTAAGATCATTTGGAGACTGTGGGGTCAAGATTGTTCTGACGCTGACTGTCTACGTGCAGACTGATGGACGCGGTTCTGGCACAAGCTTTCTTGTCTCGAGGTCAGACGGCAAAGTCAAAATTACTTATATACTTAGGATGAAATTTTCAACCGAGCTTGGATTGCCAATTCTAGTACTATGAGGAATAGCAAAATAATAAAAGGAGTTTTAAGCTCGATTTTGATAAAAAACTGAAACTGCACGATTGGATCTAAAAAATAAAGAATTTTCTAGACAGAAATCGAAGTCATTAAATTTGAAAAAAAAAAGTATAAAAGTGTCGCTAATAAGGATCAAATTCTAGTAATAATAAGTGTTCGCTCAACTCAAGGAAAGAACTCATTTTTAACAAAATACTTTTTTTGTAAAGTTTTACTTCGATCCCTTGTCCCATTTTGGGGTCGCCGCAATATATCGTTCTCCTTCATACATTCCTGTCTGATGTCATCTCCTCAATCACTCCTTTCCTTATCATATCCTCTTTCATGCATTCCTACCCCTACCTTTCCTTACCACGAGGCTTACCTCTGCTCCTAAGGCCTTATAGTTTAATGAACATTAGGCATATCACATCCCATTTAAACAAGTATCTTAATCAATAAAAAAATTATATATTTTGAAATGAAACACATTTAAAGTATATATTAAGTCCATGTGAATATAACCCTCCTTTGTGTAACAAGTGCGGCGAGCGACCATGGAACGAACGTCACCGACAAAGATTAACGACCGAATAATTCAGACTCGTCATTATTACTTCATTTTAAATTTACAAGATTAGATGAAGTTTATTTTAATTTACTGGCCATAACATAATTATTTTGATAAAAATAACCATTTTTACTATCGCAAGTAGATACTGTGTCACGCTCTTTGCTTAACGATAGCTGTAATCAATGTCGTAACTTTCAGTGGTAGATAAAAATCTGTTAATAAAGCTCGGGTATCCGAAGCGATGGCTATCTGCATTCAAAAGTAACAAAGAAAGACAAATGCCAGAGCTTCCTCGCACAAAGGAGTGTCCATTCTTCAACGGTGTGCGGTAATGAGTCTATGTCGTTGGTCGGTAGCCACTACAGAACAGTGGGGCATAAATCATGGCGGGCCAGGAAATCATTCATCCTCGGTAATGTGCTGCGAAAATAGGCTTCTACTTGGGCCGGCGCCGCGACGCTCACGCCCCGCGCCCTAAATGTTTTGTATGGTAAAAACATAACACGTTAATGAAAATATAAATCTAAAAAAACTTGGCTATTTACTCAAACAGTTTTTTAACATGTACACAACGCGCCACGAATGCCTCAGTTATTAACTTGCGTAACATTAAAAACGGGAAATTTTGATTATGACGGATTGTTAATAACGTTAAAATGTCAGTGCTTTGTTGTTGTAATAACTAAGCGCAAATAGTAATGTTATTAACGGTATATAGCATTGAAAAAATTAGAAAATGGATTAGGTCTTGAATTTGGAAGGATTTGGAAGGCAAATCGCGATCGAACCATTCTCGATTAAGGATTCTGCTTTAGAATGGTCCCTGGTTTGAATCCAGGCGTACTACTGGTGTGAACCCACTTCTAATATACGCAATTTGGCTTAGAGGTGAAAGCGTTACGGGTGATACAAGCATAGTACCTTATTTCAGTTACTATACAGGGTGTAATCGTTAAGTGTGTCCAGGTGATTATTCCGTAACTATTACAGATATCAAAAAACTTTAAACTGATATCGAAAGTACGTTACCTAATGAGTAAAATGACATCAATAACTTTTAAAAATTCAAATGAGAAGTATCTAACATTTCGACATTAAACACTCCCATACATTTAGTATGAGATTAGTAGAAAGGTTTTAGGTACGAACACCAGTGTAACTGTAGGCGATAATGGCCACTCTTTTGTTACAATCATATTTGTAGTAAATTTTTAGCATATCTCTCTTTTCTCTTTTGGAATATGCCATTTTGCAATCAATAAATGAAACAATCACGATTATTAACGCAAATTAAAAAAAACATCGATAAATTATTGGCGGGAACTACAACCCGCGAGATAAAAGTTTTGAATTTAGAACGAACACCGACGAGTATCTTTTTTTTGTAGTGTATTGCTTTTCAGTTAGCTCAAATTACTTAATGCGATATAAAACACGGTTTATACTAATTTTAAGTGGTAAGATAATTAATTTACACGTGTATCTACTTGAAAATCATCATTGTCATATTATACGTAATCATAAAATATAATTAAGGTAAAATGGGTACTAGATCACTTAAAATAAGGAAACTAAAACCTTTCCACTAATCTCATACTAAATGTATGGGAGTGTTTTATGTCTAAATGTAAGATACCTCTCGTTAGATTTTTAAAAAGTTATTGATATCATTTTACTCATTAGGTAACGTACTTTCGATATCAGTTTAAAGTTTTTTGATATCCGTAATAGTTACGGAATAATCGCCTGGACACACTTAACGATTACACCCTGTATCCTTATATTTTTTTATTTACCGTTCTTGCGATTTGTGTTTATTACTGTTTTTGTTTCAACCGCGTACTTAACGCGGTCGAAACAAAAACTGTTTTAGTTTAAGATAGGAAAACAACAAGAATTACTATTTTGAAATTATTTTTTTTATCTGATTATCAAAACTAGCGATACACTTAGCCATCTATTGTTAGCTCCACCGTCTTTAAACACAATCAGTATTATTCATAAAAAGTTATGAGAGGTTTATAAGACTGCTATAAGGTGATCGTCAAAAATTTGTATTCATAACAGCATTTTAGCACTAATACGCTCTATAAACCCTCGATAAACTTCATATAAGTTATAGAAGGCAGGAACCTACTATAGCCGTGCTATAAAGCAATATTAGGAGAAAAGATGGCCGACCTGCGCAACAGCTGATGTTACTTTGACAGCTGTTCTCAAAATATTGATGAAAGCTTTGATGTTTAATACTATATAGCATGACTAGCATCGTTGCTTTTTTCGCATTAGTTTGGTGAATTATTAAATATAACTCGAATATCTCTGATTTGTTTCCAGACAAGCCTTTATTATTATTATTACTAATCTAGGTCAGTTATTTTTTGGAGTTTGTGGTAAATTTATTGCGGCAGAGTGTTTCTCAGTGTCTTCCACAATGCAAGGTTTACAAAGCCTAGATGTACTTGAAGCTATTGAAAATATTGGGAGTCTGCGATATTGGGAAGTTTTAATACCAATAATATTGTGTAAACTAGCCCACGCCGCCACCTTCTTCGCGTTAGTGTTCGTGTCGGTGTTTTTATTTTCCAGCACACCGAACCGCTCTTTCACCAGTTCTTGTAATATGATCTTATGAAGCAAATATTATTATAATATAAGCGTTAGTAATGCATAATAAACAGACTCATCAAATAACAAGGCAGAAAGGACTTAAGAATTTCAATGATATCTGAATTTTTTAACCAAGTCGTAACATTTTCATTTATTAATCTCTTATAGCGACACTATAGTTATGGAAGGTTTATAGAGCAGTTATGAATACAATATTTTAAAATACGTATGATAGCGTTATGAGACGTTTTAACTAATGTACGCTATAAACCTTCGATAAGCATTTTTTATGAATAAGACTGAATGTATATAAATCGTGAATTATTAATTAAGTCTCAGTTTATTGTAGTTGCTCAGTTAACAAGTTATTTCGTTGGGGCACGATCGCTATTAACCGGACATTCAAGCCCAATCAATTAAAAAGAGTACAAGCCACAGTTCATTGGCCGTTCCCACGACATTTTTGTCATAACTTCTGCTTAAGTTTTAAGCTGTAACCATTCCTAGGGACGTCCGTAACCGCATATCGATGTATGACAAATCGTGACAAAACCACCGACTCATCTACACTAGTTAAAGTTCTTCTAACTTTTCTAAGTATATCAAAGCGAATTTCAACTTTATCTCGTTGTAATAAGACGGCAATACGTTTCGAGATTATACTGTGGCGAGAAACTTAAAGTTGTGGTTGTACCTAAACACGAATTCATGTGGCTGAGCCGCATGCCTGTGCCTGCGCTGCCTTCATCCATCAAGCTCGGCGCGCATCACCTTCATCGTGGCAATCGACCGGAAACATACTCCTGGCAAGCCTCGAACTTACAGAGAACATACCTAATTAGATTTTTCTTTAAACCCATTTAGTGCCAGTACGTACATAAAATGAAAAATACAGTCAATAAAAACTATATAATTGAATATTGTTATTATCTACTGAATGTTAGAACAATTGTTTGGATTATGTAACATTTAGATTCCAGTCTATAAATTACATGTTAACATAATTTTAACAGCTCTCGCTTCTAAACCTCATTAAGTATAACTTTATTGCGATAAAAATATATTTAAAGCATTAAATAACAAAGTTTTATGGCCACATACAATTAGCAAAAAAAAAATTCTTTTTATTTCAAACGGCGAATAATAATTTTCACCTCTGACTAAACTTTTTGCTGTGTAAAAAACACTTCCTAACTTGTCCCATACCCGATTATTATTCATTGTCATGCAAACGACATGGAAATATTACAACTATCCCTTTTACTCTAACGTGATTGCATCTATCCGTCTTTGTCGGCGGTCGGTCGCCAGAATTTAATATCAAATATCAATATTTGGATGCAATCAATCAAAGTTAATCACGCGAAAGATATAAAAGCGAAATGAATACATTAAGTTCTTTAGTGGACGGCGTCGGGTGCATTGGAGCGGACTCTACCGGTATTATTTTTTTATACAGGGCCTAATAATGAGCGATTAGGAAAAAAAATACGATGGGAACTCGTGTGTCCATTGTATTAAACACATTGTCATGACGTAAGCACATTTAAATATTAATTAGCTTGGATCTGAATTGTAAACTGGAGGTAATCAAACGTAGGCGATGTTCTCAGAGCGTACATATTCTTATGTCGGAGTAGGTAGGTACATGGTTCGTCTTGCTTTGTACGGATTGGACTAATTAAAGTCTAATGCTGTTAATTCGCTTCGTATATCGTGAGAGGCTTGATGAGTACGTCGGTTTAGGAAGCTGTTCTCTTGTCAGACGGTAATGGACGGTTAGTATTTTGAATAAGGAAGTAGGTAATGTAAGTAATACTTGATCAAGTCTCTGGTGTAACGTATCTATCAACTATATCAATATAGTCATTTAAAAAAATTAGCAAATCAATTTAACATAATAGTGTACCTATTCAACAAAATAGATCTAGATCTTACTACTTCAAAAATATTGAATTTCACATCTAACCACACAAAAACTTGGAGACAGTTAAAACCACAATAACCCGTCTGAACGTCTAAAACAATCTAGGCAAAGAATAAACACGACTAGTTCAAAACTTGAGTAATCAGGTCAACTGGTCCTTCGTACACGATCGATAGGCACGCTAAACTTTTAACTACCAACGTCAATAAAACAAAACAATGTTTCTAGTTGTTCGACCGAATCGATATCGTAGCCACTCTTGTTATAAAATTGTTGTGTTACGTTTGAGTTTGCGTTTCAATTTACGAGAAGTTTGTTTAAAGTAAATAGGTAATTTTTTTCATAAACTGTTTTTACTATCGGATAGTGATAGAGATGATGATAGTATACTACAAATGGAAAGATATTGAGTGGTACTAGTATTCTATGGTGCCGGGAACCACACAGTATACCTACATTTTTAACTAATTACCAATCACGATCCTCCGCCTTCCGCATCCAGTCCGTCCGTCCCTTCGTTTGCCTTCTCGCGGTCTCCACTCTAGGACTCGTCTGCTCCAACGGCCATCGGTTCTTCCAACTAACTAACTAATAAGTGATAGTGAACGAACCTATTACCGTCAACTATTAGGCTATTTTAATGAACTTTACTGTGATAGTAAACAGCTCTATCAATTAATCCTATGAGTCACCTAGTACGATATACACGATTGTAACGTAAGAAAGTTTTAAGCTAGGGTTTTAGGTGAAGTTAAATTAAGTGAATTATAAATGAGCTATGGGTGCACTGTAAAATTAATAAAGATGATGTCTATACCGGCTAGGGTATGAGCAGAGATAATGAAAAGATGTTTATAACAATTATCGATTATAATAGATAAAGAGCGTTACATAAATTTATATATAGGTATTAAGAAATGAATCTCAGGGCGGATTCGCAATAAATATTCTGCCGAGGCGTTGTTTGATCCGTTGTGCAGAGATGGTGGTATGCACTTAGCTCGTTCACTCCCGGCTGCTGATGTTGCCGGCGTGCCAGGGTCCTCGCTGGTGTGCCTCACGACCGAATGATGGCGTGAAGCCCGGTGCGAAGACCCCGGTGCCGACAGCAGCTGGCCGCCGGGGTCAAGAGTGACCTCCCACGGCAAAGGATAGCCGAAGAAAGGGGCCAGTTTAGCGCCGTGAATAGACACTTAGGTAATGTTGTCCAATCTCGCTCGCACAGCCATAGACAAATTAGTATATCGTATCGAAAATACTAAATTATCGACTATTTTAGACAAATTATTTAAAAATAGATTTATAAAAAATCCACAACGTTACAATAGGCCCCACGTTGGGCGCCAATGTAACGTAAGAGATTTTTATGCTGGTGTTTTGAAAAGTTAAATATAGTGAATGAAATGTGAACTGAGAACCGTAAAAAGTAATTAATGTATATACCGGCTAGGGTATGAGCAGAGATAAATAATAAGGTTGAATAACAATTTATAACAACTGTAATATAATAATTGAATGACGTTACATGAATTTATGTATAAGGTATTATAATAATGAATCTCAGGGCGGATTCGCAATAAATATTCTGCCGAGGCGTTGTTTGATCCGTTGTGCAGAGATGGTGGTATGCACTTAGCTCGTTGACTCCCGGCTGCTGATGTTGCCGGCGTGCCAGGGTCCTCGCTGGTGTGCCTCACGACCGAATGATGGCGTGAAGCCCGGTGCGAAGACCCCGGTGCCGACAGCAGTTGGCCGCCGGGGTCAAGAGTGACCTCCCACGGCAAAGGATAGCCGAAGAAAGGGCCCACTTTAGCGCCGTGAATAGACACTTAGGTAATGTTGTCCAATCTCGCTCGCACAGCCATAGACAAATTAGTATATCGTATCGAAAATACTAAATTATCGACTATTTTAGACAAATTATTTAAAAATAGATTTATAAAAAATCCACAACGTTACACGATACATAAATAAAAATATAGGTGCCCTTGTACGTGCATTTTTTACATGCCATATACTAAGATAGCAAACAAATACACGATTTATGTAATGGTAAACGGTTACTTTAACTTATAAACACTTGCAATATCAGGAAAACAAACAAAAATGAACTCAAATAGACTTCATAGAAAAAAAAGTCTCCTCGATAATAAACTCCAGTAAAAAACATAACGCAAATAGTAAAGTCCATATGCACGAGCGGGGATATTACTATTTGCGCGTGCGCCTCTTATATTCAAATGTAACGTTTAAGATGGCCGATGTTAAATGTATTGTGACGACTAATAAGTAGTCTACGAATAACGGGCAGCTCGGCTTAATTAATCGTGAAGAGCTTCTGCTTGGCTACGGATACTTTCGGTTTTTACAAATGATAAAACAGTTGTTGATGCTGTTACCGTACTCTCTTTAGACTAAAATTAATTTAAAATGTTAAATTTATCAAAACGACGTAAGTCACGAAATAAACGTAGAATCCAAATTCACTTTCACCTTATACTATTTAAGTGGAAGACAAACACATGGCCCATCTGGTGGAATGTGGTTACCGTGGCCTATGGACGTTGGACGTGTGCAACACCACGGGCGTCACTGTCGCGCTGCCGACCCTGTTAGAACCTCCTATGCCCTTCTTAAAGAACCTTTTTAAAGCTAAATTTGATTCATTGCCATATAAAAGCATTATAGAGATACTTTAGTATCTAAGATACGCCACAAAATTGACATTGTTATCTTTATACGTATACTAGCTGTCGCCCGCGGCTCCGCCCGCGTGGATGTTGGTTATCGCGAATCGGGGTATGAAAAATAGATGTTGGCCGATTCTCAGACCTACCCGATATGCCCACAAAATTTCATGAGAATCGGTCGAGCCGTTTCGGAGGAGTTTGGCAACGAAAACTGTGACACGAGAATTTTATATATTAGATAAAACTTTGTACGCGTGTGTATGTCACTGAACTCAACTGCACCGATCTTGATAAAAGTCTGCGTATTTTTGTCCCTGGATAGATTCTAATCCTCTACTAGACCCGGTAGGCGGAACTACAAACAGCATCTAGAATGTTTTTAGTCACGTTTCGGATAATTTCGAGGAATTTTATTCCAGTCTGCCATGATTTATTCTAGCGGCTGTCGTAGACATAAGGTTTTTAAAAACAATCATTAAAATCTTCTGTTCTGTTATGCCTCAAGAAGCTATAAGTATTATGAGATTATTATAAAATGGGCTACATGCTTTCCACATTTTATAGATTTAGGAAATATGAAATAGTCGTGAGCATGTATGAACGTATATAATAGGCTTGATGAAGGCAGAATCTCAGTAAGCTACACAAACACATTACTTATTCAACAAACATTTTGCAAATTTTAGTAGGTACAGTCTGCATCAAATCCTTCTTGACTGGCAGGATGTTCAAAACGATCTTAATACCGTAGTAAGATATTTTTGAGTACTTTACTGGTTAAGAGATCAATCTGATGCTGACTGTACCTACCCATCTGTGTACCTACTAAAAGTTCAAGATACCTTACACCTCTGATAATTAGATCGCTGCCTTTCGTAATATACCAGAACGTTTAATAAACTAATTCAAAATAGCATTGAAACGAAAGAAATCAGGAAATTAGTATGATTCCCGTGAGATAAATATAAAAGATACAAACATTTAGCTCCATTTAAAAACCATAAAACTGTTTAGTTTCTCATCTAAAATTCTAATTACATTTGCTATTAGAATTTTAGAATATTCACTTATATTACCGTTTCAGCATTTAGGCATGTAAGAAGAGAGAGAAGGATGTTAAATCTTTCATGCTTCTGACAAGAAAGAGGGAGGGAATGGACCTATATAGAGTGTAATATAGCTCCATCCCTCTTTCTCGCCTGGAATACGAGAGTTACTGTACTTTCATATTGATTACGAACACGCTAGATAATAGGGAACATATAATAGAAAAAGAGATAGTTATCTGTATTTGCTTGCATTTGAGGTGAAAAATAACGAAAACGCTTTGTTTGAAACGGGTTTACCTTTTATAGACTAAACAGCAGTGGCGAAGGGTGATTTCAAAAGGGATTTCATATAGGGAATTTTAGAAAAGTTCAGTTTTAGATAATGCATTAAATGAATTATTTTATAACTCTACCTCGACCACGATTTTCCATTGCAGAGCAAGCCGACAGCAATCAGGATATGGGGACCCCTTGCCAATGCCAAACAGTTTCTTCGTACCTATGTGTATCATGCACTTATGCTGTTCTAACTATGCAACGACAAAAGGTTCACCTCTTTGTACTAATTTTAGCTTCAGCGATCGATGTGACCGTCCTCGTTCCACCGTGCAGCTAACAGACTACAATGTATAAAGCGCACGACCGATTATTATTTATAGAAAGGGATGTAGTATGAATACATACATACATATCCTCACGCCTGTAAATCCCCGAAGGGGTAGGCAGAAGTGTGTTAACACCCACATTTCGCCAACTGTGATTTTGTCTTTGGCATTATGTCTTGTTAATGTCGGATGGAGAACAGCACAATCCCTTAGTCGTGAGGGATTTTTAGTCGGTAGGAGTCCGGCACAGCATCCATGAAGGATTTTCCGCCATGGTAAAAAAAAAATCTCTAAGTCGCCCTTTACTAGATCCACAGAAAGAGCTATGGTGGTCCTATTCTAATCAACTGGGAACCAACACGGCAAAAAAAAATTATAATATGCATAGCTTCGTATGAATATACTCGAACTATGCATTCAGGCCAGGTTTAGCTGAAGTGCTCTAGACAGTAGACAGCTCGTATAATGTTTAAGAACAGGAGTATTATGGTGGAATGTTGTCTGTGCCTGCCCCGGAAGGAGAAAGCCTTGATTATAGATATGTACTATCTCAGCAATATGTGTGAGGTGTAAACACAAGGCCTATAAACCTATAAATTTTACTGAATAAAAGCGTGATTTATTTTTTTCCCAAATTCTCTAGGAATATAAAAGTACTTAGCTCTGAATTTGGCAACGTTTTGCGTTTTAGCGCCGGTAACCTATGTCAGGTTATGTCACCTCTACCAGGCCCCGATAGGAGGGGAAGATCTTGGGTCTGAGTAAAATGCTGAGTGACGTCGTAAGAGATAACTAGAGTACCAATACTCTCACTGCCATGGATGGTGAAAACTATGTGAAGTGAAAGAGTGAAAGCCAGAAAGCAAACTCTGAGCTCCGAGGTGAAAAACTCAGCCCAACAATGAGATGAAAAAGGATGTGCAACACAGCAGCTTACTTTTTTTATTAAAGGTTTTATCGTTTTATTTTATCTTTATAATTATTAACTAACATATTTCTTACTTCCTAATCTACGCCTCCTTCCAAGTCCTACGTTCTGAAGATTGTTAAAAGCATCATTATTCTTGTCCTACATCAGCAAATAGAAGTCAAAACAGCCAGTATTAATTAAAGAACTAAACAAAAACACCTACGGGAATGCTGCACGGTTGATTACCCTAATGTGTAACTAAAGATTACTTTTACGGCAAGACGGAATGTCAAGAAATGCAAAGATGTGTTAATTTAGACGCCACCAGTGCAACTTGCAATTTCATGTCGCTGTTTTTTCTATGGAATATTTAATTCATGCTGTTTAACTATGCATGTCGCGTGGCCATGGCTTTGGTTGCAAACTACGGGGGAAAATAAATAATTAAAGCCTGATGCCAGCGTTATTTCGTAGCATGATTCCCGGCATCGCAACAGTGTGCGTCTGGGAGGAGATGTCGCCGTATGCGCGGGCGCAGGCCCCGCCCACTCTCCGCTAATTGCGCCAATCTGCGGGGTGAGGCGCACGCACACGACGAGTCACGCATGCACACACGCGTGATGCGGTGACAAACACTGCATTGCACTGCCAAATGTATGTACAAGTCCCTACAGTACTTGTATATGTGAATGAAAATCCACTGAGGTGGTCGAGAAAACGAGAATGCTCATTATAAGGGAGCATCGTTCGTACACAAAGGTTTACCCATCATTTTTATAAGAATTGGTCTTGACTTGTTTCTTTTTTTTTTTCTTCCATGAAGAAACATGAAATTATGTTTAATTAGCCCGGAGTCGTGTAATTATTTGTAACAGCGAGTGCCTTACGGTAAGTATATCGTATACGTCTAACGATGAGTTAGAGACATCTAGCTTTCATACTCAATTTCGACAAACATTTTTGCTAAGTCCTTCTCTGAATTAGTTTTAATGATGGGTTATTAGATCGTTGGACCATTTCGACAAATAGCCACATGAACTAACTCCTATTTCACCAATATTATCTAAGTAGGTATCTAATAGTTTAGAAGGTAGTGGCGGAGGTCTTGCAAAAACCAAATAGCTTACTTTAGATTCTGAACTGAATATATAGGGCCGTTGACAAATGTACAATCAGTGATATGTGAAACCATCGATCGTATAACCCAGCCAACAACAGCCTCCATGGCTTGGCGGTAGAGAACGCGGCCGCTGCGCAGGAGGCGCGGGTTCGATCCCCGCTCAGTGCAAATATTTGTATGCATGAATATCGGTATTTACATTGTTCTGATCGTGCCTCGGAGAGAATGTTAAGCCGTCGGTCCCGATTGTCATACAAACATTTATGACAGTCGTTACGAGTAGTTGGAGACTTCAAAAATCCAACAACTGGTCTAGCTGCAATGCTTCGATATAGCCTTTGTGTTGTGGAGTTCAGATGGCATTCGCTTCACGGAAAATATCGAAGTTTAGTCAAATTCGCAAATAGACTGGTAAAAGCGAACGTGACGACTTGGAATCCAAGTTGAAAAACTTCGGATGCGACTGGGATTAACATTAGGATGAAGAAGAAGAAGAAGATCGTATAAGCCATTATAGCTATTTCACGGAGGGATTATTTGATCAATGGTCTGAGTATTTCATCGAATAGTCAGTTTTATGAACAAAATTCCATATCACCAGCTCTTTGATGAATTGACGTTGTTGAGATAGACTTCGCAAAAATGTAGATTACGTAATGTAAGAAGGCACGAAAGACAAGACCACTGGGTATTGCGGGACTAAACATTGTAAACAAAAATTTAACCAATTGAAAGTAGGTACCTATTACTCATAATCACCTCCTCGCAAAACGTAGGTACGTAGGTGGGTAGTCACACGCAGCCAGTGGGACGAGCCAGACGCACTCGTTACAAACATTCATTTATTTCACAAACAGAACGCAGTAATTGAAAAAATCTCATTTTCTCCCGTCTAGTGATGAAAACTTGTGTTGAGCAGATAATAAAAAACAAATGAGCGTCTGGCTCCCACCCGACCGGACTATTTACTGGCTATTCTTGCACACATAGATTTGTACCAGCCACCAGTTTTGTTTACAATGATCTTAGGTAAACACGAGTGCATCAGGATTATAAAGTAGTTAATCAGTTGTTTGAACGAAAATAAAGTATGGTTTCTGAACCTAAAGATACATCTTTTCGTCATTATCTACCTACATGTTAAATGCCTGGGGAAAACTAAAGGAGATATTTAAGTTTTTCTTCGTATAGCAAAAATATTTAATCATCTAATAGCAAAAAAAGATACTGCAGTACCTAAAACCCAAAGTGCAATATTAGCTCTAATCCACACCTCTCCACATGGAATTGCGTAAGACAATAATTCAGAACAACCTATCATAACAATTTCTTTTTCATAGCTACAAGAGACAGTAAAATTGAAACATTATCGGGTTACGTTAAGGTTCTTTTTCATTTCTCTGTGTATTGATTACAAGTGGACAATGTTTGTCATTGCTCAATAGGTGTGAAATTGGCGATGAGCTCCCGATACTCAGCGGTGAATTGAATTATGAGATCGTTGTGTTCTTGCTTTTCATCGACCTGGATTACCATAGCTATGAAAAATAATAAAAAATTCATCAAAAGCAATGTTAGGTATTGAGTTTTTATCTATCGAGGCCTTGGTTTTATTCTGTTTTACATAAACATGCGTACCGAGTACAGAGGATGTTAGCATACAATAGATGCAATTAGATTTGTGTTTTGAAGTTATGTACCTAATACCTATAGAAGTCTGATATTATGATAATGAGACAGACAAAAAAGCCTGTTAACGTCAAAAAAATGTGACGTCTTTACCATTCAATTAAATGAGTAAAATCTAACAAAATTCTAACGATTAGATCACAAATGTAATGAAATTTAAACCACTTCTTCATTAATTAGGTATCGTGGTATAACATTACAGAAGTTAAATCGAATAAAAAAAAAAGAAAATAAAAGTGAATAATCCCAGTGGAATAAATAATTTCCACTATGTCATCAATCGTTTCGGTAAACCATAAATTGGGAGTGCGCGTCAAGAGTACGCGGCTATATCGTGTTACAGGGACCCAGCCGTCACCATACCAGCCGAGCTGTCATTAAAAAAGCGTTTCATTAGCTCGCCACGATCCGACGAATTCCACAAGAATTAACATAAATTGTATACTTCAAATTAAAAAAGACTACTAGTGACGTGGGTCGCACGTCACTAGAATACTAGTTAACTCTTCTACGTAAGCTTAATTGCTTGTGCAAGGAGTAGGCACGTAGGTAACAGTGTCTCACCCTCACTTGCAATACGAGTGGCGGAATAGCATAATAAAGTTGATGAACAAAGTGTAAATGATCCAAGTTGTCATCATAGCAAGTTTATGTGGACCTCACGGCGATTAAATATATTTTTTACATCTCGATTCTCCACGAAGAAACAACGTTTTATCAAACAAAACATTTATAATACTGTTTATGCGCACGTTTTAAATATTAACAAATGAATAACCAGTGTTATTTAAATATGGTAGATAAAAACAATCGCAACATTTAGATAATATTATTTAATTTAGTTATCAGAAAATCAGTGTTTCACATAATTTTTATATGTAGGTAAGTAACCTAATCGAGATGCCGCCGTATGTCGACGGACGAATTTACCAGAGTCAGATATAATCAGAGCGACAAGAAGCCGCATTGGGCTCGACACTAACACGATAAAAGTGGGCTAACAAACCGAACCAAACCACCGGTCGGTCACGGGCCGCTCAGCCTCACTCGGAGCGCACATAAACTAACTTACATAACTGCTGTGAACCCGACGAAATCAATTCCCAGTTCCGATTCCGAGAAGTGACACAGTTTCTTAAGTGTCGCATCACTACCGACGGACCGCTAAATAAATTCTAATCGTTCTCATACCGCCTGCATGCCAATCTAGTCCTTAACGCCTCGGTATAGGTGTATCCTTGTTAAAATATAAAGAAGAGCCACCTGTCCCCACGAAAATCTTTATAGCTGCCATAAAATTTAAACCTCAAAAGGTAAAAACAAAAAGTATGGAATCAGTTTTTTTTTTCTTTTATGACCGAGGCCCATTTTAGACCGTGTTTACCTAAGCTGTCACTTTACAAAATAGCGATTTTGACTGGTAGGGTCTGTTGAATTAATTGTGGAGTTTCAGAGAGGTATCGTCTGATGTGCGATAACGTCCAGCGGACGAACTGCCTACCATTCATGAGAGCAATTTGCTAAATTCTGACAGTTTGAGTCGCGGAATTAGAGGTCCGCCTAACCCGCTTAATTGTTACAGCGTCCGCTTCTGGGATCTTAGTCCGTAAGTTAAATCAAATGCAGAGATTAGGATACAGTGATCAATTAGAGTTGTAAACTCACCGTGAGAGGAGACCGCGGCGGAGTAGGGGGCGTGCATCTGTTGATGGTAGTAGCGGGCCCGGCTGTGGTGGCCGCCCTCCAGCGGAGAATGGAAGAACCCGTCGCCATTGGTCTCCGTGTTGACGTCGCCGGCGGCTGGGCTGCCGTTGACGCGGCTCTCGTACCACCGCTGCTGCAGCGTGCTGGCACCCGCGCCCGCGCCGCCGCCCTCTCCGCTCATGTCCATGACAGCCGAACTGACCTCACACACCATGCATCGCTTTTATACACACGCACTATAAGTTCACTCCCCTATCCGCATTTCCAAGAGTCAGTTGCTTTTTAATCGCCCGTACACTAGAAGAGTGTATCTGGGCTCAGTCTTAGCATTGTTTATACAAACTACAGGGTGCTCTCAACTCGTCGTGTTCGAATTTGAAGACCAGTTCATATTGCACGTATCTGAAAAGAAAAATTACCTTTAGTATAGAACATCAAAGTAATGAGTAGGTGGAGATTAGAAACAACTATGTGTGTGTGTGTGTGTGTGTGTGTGTGAATTGAACATAAATAAGACTACAGACGTTTAAAAAATGATACGGTAGTTTTAACGATAAACCCATATTACTCACACAGGAGGAATAACACTGAAATTCAATAAAGAAATGTGACTGTCAATAATATTTACAAAATTTCCATAACTGTCAAGTGAAAAAAAAAACATATCCATCAGGATTAAAAACAATGAAAATATGTACGTGCTAACGTACTATATTATCAAACTGTGAAGGTCATTTTTAGCTGACATCAAAGCAATATGTACGATAAATCGGTGCCGGTGTTTTGTCAAAAAAAATAGACAATCAATTAAGATAATAGTGGTGTGCTATCGAATACGTCCACGATATCGATACGCTCCCAATTTGATTAACTGATAAGTGCGAACAACACTCGATACCGCCGCGATAAACGATAACCGCGCATTAAGCGTTGTTAGCCAACCGAGCTGTGATTTTTATTACTAGTAAAGTTGCAATATATCTTTTGGTTACATCTATTTCATGTAGGCATTTATGCATGCCATTCTCTAAATCTGTAGATATCGTTTGAAATTAGAATATCGCTGGAATTAGTATTTCAAATGTGATTGACAGTTCTAATTTATTAATTTTGTTAATTATCTAAGCACGGTTCTAAGGTATTAGTAGTACCTGGGCTCACGACCCGTACAACCACTGACTGACCCCACAGATAGTTGCAAAGGTAATTCAGAAGCCCTTTTTTATGTGCGCAATAACCCCCAAATACCCTTCACCCCTCCGTGACCCAGGGAATTCAGAAGCCCTAAACACTCACCAAGTTCTATTACCTATTTAATTGCCAAAAAGTAGAACGGAAATTATAAACAACAAAATAGGGATGGTTGTACTTGGTTACCATTAGAAACTAAAATTACATCTATTATGGCATTGTTAATGCTTGTGTAGTTACTGCAGTTTTTGTACATGACAATTAAAAGTGACTTTGAAATGATTTGATAGCCTCTGTAGCGTGGCAGTAGTGAACGCGGCCGCTACGCAGGCGCCGGTTCGATTCCCGCTCAGTGCGTTCGTTCGCTCATTTGTATGTTGTCTGGGTGTTTCTATGTATAATACGTATGAATGTACAAAAAAAAGTATCGAAGTATGTTTATCCGCATTCTAGATTCTATAACACAAGTTAGTAAAGCTATGCGTACCATGGGTCTAGACAGCGTTGTTTGAAACTTATATTTATTTATTTAAATAATTTTTATTAGATAGCGAATAATTGGAGACATGTGAGTGTTAATACACCTATGCTTACCCCCTCGGGCATTTGCAGGCGTGAGTATATGTATTTGTATATGTAATAGCGTACATTTTTGTATTATAACAATATATTTAGGTACAATCAGCATCAGATAGATCTTGATTAGCAAAATAATCTTAAAGCCATGGTTTTCCCTCCTTCCTGGTGACTGATTATTCTGATATTTGGTACACACCTGTTTTTCGGACAGTAGCTGTATGTAATAATACAATTTAAATCAATAAAACAGTTTAATTTGCTTTTGAGACTTTGCATTAAAAAAGAGCCTTTCCCGCAGTTGAGGGCCAGTTCTACCTCTGTACTTCTCTCGATTCCTATATTTCCTATAAGGAAACTACCAAAATTACTTTAACATAATCAATTATTGGTTAGATTATAAAAGACGATAGTATCGATTAATCAATTATTCACATGATTATCGCCATAATTGAATTGCTTGATTTAAGTCAAATCCTCGCACTTGGTTCTATTAATAGACACTTAAAAGGCAAGATTAAATCTTTTTAAAAAGAAAATAATAATGTCAATCTGAATCATTGGTAAACTTCTACTGGCGTCATTGTAACCAACTGTCACTCTTATTAGGTCCGTACTCTAGAAAGATATTCAGTCATGAGCCTCGATTTAAATCCAGATTGAAGATTAAAACCAGCGTAAATCATTTGAGCATTCATAAAATCTCCACTCCAGTTTAGTTCTAAAATACAATCCGTATTTAGGTCTAGTCTTAAGTCGAGACCCACGACTGAGTATCATTCTTGAATACGGGCCTTAGACTATGAAATCTAGAGTCAAAAAGCAGGTATGAAACAGGTGATATGAAACAAAAATGACTTTTTGTTAACTTTATTTCACATCACCAACAGCATTTTATATGGCATAGGTATAACACTATGTATATGTCGCTGCCAACTGGCTTAATCAGCCGTTCAATTAACTGCCTAGGCTGTTAACTAAACGGCGCCATTCAATTAACGGCCTTAATGACGTTCAGCATTGGGTAAAGGCTTGGATGACGTTTAACTACTACGAATGAAACAGCTAGAAAAAAACATATTTCTGCATTATGATAAAAAAATTACTACGAAGGCTTCTAACCTAACCTGTCCAAGTCGGATTGCGCAGTTTCAAAAAACCTGTTACTCATTTTCTGTGAATACCTACCTACCCCCTCCGAGATTTACGGATGTGATATATGTATGTAAGTATGTAATTTTCTGTCTTATTTCGGGGTGGTGCCCCAATTTACGAATGGCCTAAGCATTAGCCAGCCAGTTTATTAAATGTTGTAAGAAACGTTACGTTACGGTTGAATATCATTCAGGCCGTTAATTGAATGGCGCCTTTTAGGTAACAGCTAATTGAACGGCTGACTAAGCTAGTTGGCTGGGATATATATACTTATTTATATTTATTTTATTAACTTAAGGTCTTATTTCTTCAATGAAGATAATTACGACCAACTAAAGTGGATTCTGAAGCTTAACTCAATGATCCTTATTATACAGTACGTACTAAAAAATATTTTTTTTTATGCCACTTAGGTGGCAGACAAGCACACGGCCCACCTGATGGGAAGTGGTTACCGTGGCCTATGGACGTTTGCAACACCAGGGGCGTCACAATCGTGCTACCGACCCTGTAGATATCTTCTAATACCCTTCTTGAAGAACCCCATATTGTAGTCGCTTGGGAAAACCACGGTAGGAAGTTCATTCCACAACCTGAGCGTGCGTGGGATAAAGTTCCTTTCAAAACGCACGGTGCGTACCATTTCCGGTCGCAGTGTGTGAGGATGAATTCCCTGCCTATGGTGAGTGGTGCGATGATAGAATGCAGCGGTGGGTATCATGTCAAACAATTCATCTGAGCACAAACCATTGTATAGGCGGTAGAACACACACAGCGAGGCAAAGTCTCTTCTGAGGCTGAGAGGTTCCACATCGCCTGTGAGTATGGGATTGTCGACGAGCCTCAACGCCCGTCTTTGCAATGAGTCGAAGGGGCCAAGCTGGTATGCAGGCGCTCCGGCAAAAAGGTGACAGCAGTACTCCATGTGGGGCCGAATTTGTGCCTTATAAAGCAGAAGTCGTTGCCCCGCAGTGAAGTACTGCTTCGCCCTGTTGAGCAGTCCAAGTTTCTTTGAGGCCAGCTTGACCTTGTCATCCAAATGGTTGCGGAACTGAACGTCGCTTGAGATGTCGACACCTAGGATCCCAATACTCTAAGAGATGGAAACTATAATAGAAATTAACAATCATCCCTATTGAATAAAACGGGAGACATTGACTTACCACGATTAATAAAGTTAATAAACAAAATTATATCTTCACATAAATAAATTCATAAAACTAAAGCTATCAAAACTTTGTCTATCTTTGAGCTGGAATTTATTTTCATTAGCGCATAAATCAAAAAAATTGTTTCGACAGATAATGCGGACGAATTCTTAGAAACGTTACATATTGAGATAAAACTGAAAAATCAGTTATCGTTGCGTTACACAATCAAACATATTTGATTAGGTGCCATTGTAACTAAGCGGAAAGAAAATATTAGAGACTTTTACACTTTTTAACTTTGAACTTCAAAAGATAATAGCGCACGATTATACGTACTAGCATTCCGGCGCGCTATCCTGGACGCTCAAAAACTCGTGATTACGTCACCGTGTAAAGCTATTCACGTCACTCATCGTCGATGAGTGTCAATCTCGGTTGCAACGAAAGCTTGCTTCAAACCTAAGACCAGGGGACGAGTGTGAGCATCAATATTTGAGGGCAAAGGGTACATATTTCAGGAGGAGAGCAGAGATTTCAGGCGGCAATGAATTCGTACCCCGCTCTGCTGCCTCATCATGAATTCTTTCACTTTGGAGCCCGGGGGCCGCTTACTGTTTTTCTTCCATATATAAGTCTGACCCCCCAACTCCAAATGGATGTCCGCGCCAGAGATTCGTTCGTCGATCAGCAGGCCTGAACCAGGCAATATAATCACCCCCGGTGACCAACGTGGCTAGTATCCGTTGGTATTTACCTATGAAAAAATCACCCAAGATCTTGATGGAGCCATATTCACCCTAAATATTGACGTGCCTTAGGAAAGTATTTCATAAATAATAAAATATCTAATCTATATTTATGAACTAATGGCGTGTAAGATATGTACTTTATAATAAAACGAACGATATTTCAATTTTGTACTATTTAATCTGGTTTATGGAATGTTTTTGAGTTAAGTAGAGAAATGTTTTTCCAGAACTATTTGCCTATTCATGACTCTCAATATCTCAACCCGGGTAGTAACAACCACACAGTTTAGTGCTCCCTCTCTTTTTTTACCGACTTCATAAAAGAGAGAGGTTTTCAATTCAACTGAATATTTTTTCTTTTTCATTTATATCTGCCCTCCCTATATCCTCTGAAGATGATAATAGGCGAAGTGACCTTTATTTAAGTCCATAATTTAAAAAAAAACTAATATGGCTAACAGTATACGTTGACTTCTGTACAATACGCAGCTTTCTCATCAGGTAAAGGAACCAAAATAGCACTAGCCAACAATAAATTAAATATAAAATAGAAAATCCTGAGGAATTTTCTAAGAACAGCTCATTGTAATATTATTTATTGACTGCAACGCTGATTGTCCATTTTTTGTAAGTCTACTTCTTCAAGTATGAATGTACTAATTCAAACATGAATCTCCAATCAAAATCTACATTCATAGAATCTGTGGTCAAAACCTAATATCTTATTCAAACATCTCGGGGGCACGGTAGTGCCCCTACCAAGTCGAGCAAATTCCTATTCGGCTACCAACTGACTGACTGATTCATCGATGCAAAGCCCAAACTGATCGCGCTACAGACTTCAAATTTCTCCAATAGATCCTATTTATGTTATAACCATCTGCTAACGGATTTTTTTTAAATATTTTACAGTTAGGATGGTAAAATAACGAACGTACTTTTTCATGGAAGTCCATCATTTTAAAAGTAAGAAGCACGAATTTTCAAACATAGGCGGATCAGGATTATTTATAATTTCACACCTACGGGTGTAAAATAAGGGATTCTACGTTTATATATAAGTCAGAAATATTCATTTAATAATTTAAAATTTGTATAAAGCAATGTATTTTACATTTCATTATTAGATTACTCATAGAAATAGAAATAAAAAAAAAACCTTAAGAGAACGTAATTGGTTAAATAATGAAATCAAACTTATCGTTGACAACGCGTATTAAACCTTTTCAGAATATTTCTGAAGTCTAACACATATTATCTAACACTAACATGAAAACACTAAAAAATTTACAACAGATATCAAAATTCTCACCACAGATAAGATGAAATCTCCAATGCAAGTGATAATTCCAAATGCATACACGGATATTAGATACAGTTTGCGATCTATCACAACCGATGAGGCCGCTATCTGACCATCGACTGAAAAATGGATTTGAAGATAAAAAAAAGAAATCTCACGTGTTTATCGCAATTTACTTCGATTTTGTGTGATTTCTTCATATAATCTCGCGATAAGAAACGATAAAGAGCGGTACCGTTGGCTTGTAATCACTGTTTTTCACTAATTCGATAATTTGAAACTTTAAATGCAAATTGAAACAATTTGCTTTTTTGAAACGGATATGAATTTGAAATAGATAGAACATATGTATAGGAGTGAAGGAGAAGGAAAATTCATTGTATCTTTGCAAGTTAAGTCTCTGACAATCTTGAAAACCATGCGAAAAAAGTGTACTGCTATATAATTTTGAAACCTACTATGTCAAATGGTGGTAGATATAGCATTCCAAGTCAGAGGCCCGATTGAAAATCAGCAATAAACTTGCTAGTCTTATGCATACTGTAAAAAGATAAAATTCCGACCACTTAATTAAGTATTATTGAAAATGTAAGCGAATACAGCTCACTAAAATAAAAGTAGAACGGATTTGAATGTATTCAAGAAAATGCATACAAAAATAAATTACGATAGCGTATTATCGCTTTTATTTCAAGATCATCAATCGAGATTTTATTTTAGTAACTGCATGAAATTGTTATATTGTGCAGTTACAAAAATAAATGTAAACTATAGTCGATATATTTCAATATTAAACCGAAATTATTTTGTACTTATATCTTTACTAGAGAGATTCACAGATCTGTGAATAAGCTTTCGCTATCTCGTTCTTTCTTATAATCTAACTTTGTTTCACTACTCACAAATCTGATAGTTTACTTTTTAAAATCTCATGAATTTCTTGGCAAGCAAAAGTTCTTTTAAAATATATAAATAACAAGTCACATAGTAATAAATTGAAAGTAAAATATGAAAGCATTAATTAAATATGTGGTCTATCATCCACTTGCTTTTATTTTCTGCCTTACCGTTCAAACAGGTCTTATTGATCCTTGGCTCGCGAGTGATCGATGCGCTTGCACATGTAACTTATCTATAGAGTGGAGACTGTAGGCCTATCGGGCCCAGCATCCACGCAATCGCGAGCAGTAGCACATTCGAGCAATAAATCATCCCTGATTGCCTATAAATCGGTACCAATGATAAACTTTATGACTTAACACCCGTCCAGATGCTTAAATTATAAGTTTATGAATATTATTAGGGTCTTCTTGGGTATTTATCCTTTGTTATTATATTGAAACTGACGTTTTGTGATCCCAAAATTGAAAATTAAGATGTCTTTAAGGTATATTATATCTTATAGTGAGATAAACACTGTGATGATTTATTGATTTGTTTCACTTTATTCACCTGTGGTACTTATCAAATATTAAATCTCTTTATTTAACGATGGAACCGTTTCACCTAAGTGATATCGCCTACATGAATTGATTCGACATTAAATTGTTACTATTGCAATTAACTCACCCAAATGAACAAGGCAGACAGTAGGTATGTTTATAGGTGTGTGTTATAGGTATGCACCTCTGGTCATTAACCTTTTTGCCATCTATTAAGCATAAAATAAATTCAAACCTACATTTGTAAATTGCAGTAACATCTAATTTCAAAGTCCCCAACGGTACACTACAAATATAAAATGTTGCTAATAAAAAAATATTTCAACGGTTATTTTGGATATGAGATGGTTTCTTTGAATTTGAACAAATATTAACATCATAGACACATTGTGCTACTAATTTTAATTAAAGCTACGAAACTATTATACATCTCAAAAAGAAATCCAAAACCAGACAAAATAGTAGATAATTACTTGTTGAAAATATTATGCAGAATTGTTTTATTTAAAAAAAGTTACTACTGAACAATGAAGAATATAAATATAAAGAAAGTAGTAGTTTGTAAGTGGTACTTTTGGGAAATTTTAAAACTGTTAAAAACTAAATTGGTATGGTCCCTGTCACCACCATGAAAACACCCCCTTTAGTGTTTAAAGGAGTCACGTCTTGCTGCAAATTAGTTTCATGGAACCACCGCCAATTTAAAGAGAAACACAAGAAATTGATTTTCCTCCAAAACAAGTAGAAAAAAAACAAAAATGGACCTTACATAATAAAATATAACAAACAGTTAATAATATAGTCTAATCGTCTTTAGTCAAGGACATTAAACAGATTTTAAAAAAGAGCGACACTCCGAAACACAGATCATAATAAAAAAAGATAAACAAATTAATGTAACACTCATCATAATGTATGTACATACAACCTTACACTCACCTATCTGCTCCTATTAAGATTAGGCCAAGTCCCAATTAAGATAATTGATTCTACGGACCTCCGGCGTATACGAGGCCTAAATCTTCAAAAAAAGAACGTGCCTCGCCAAGCTATCTTAAACCTTTATCGGTTCGATGCGATATAAAATTGATCGGCGGGAAATTTACTATGATAATATTTGTAATGTTAGCCTCTTATTAATATTTTAATGTTGTTATTATGATCTTAGATTAGGACGTGTGGAGACTTCCCACACGTTTAGCCATGTAGGTTTTAGATAATGTTTTTTTAATAATATAGCCTAATACCATTATGTCTATATAATTAAAGTTCAAGTGAAATAACGATAAGCCATAAAATATTACGAACAATTTCGTTCATAAAATAGGTATCTAATATTTTTGCGTTAGGTAAGTCAGATATTTACCAGTACAACTTGACTCGAATGGGAATCTTTTCATTTATAATATGTTAACCTGAATTTCACTTCACCTGGCATTGAACTTGAAACCTCACTACGGTGGTTTCATTTGCAACCACTATGCCGTGGTTATAAATACACAGTAAGTTGAAATATTTAAAATTTATTCATGAACATAGCACCTATGGCTTTTTATACGGTTACGCCATCGACACTATAGAACAAGATATACACAAACTCAACCCCACTTAGGTACAGTGGACACAGGAGATAAGGTTGCATTTTTACATACAACTTTATATGAAAAAGTGCAACCGTGTCTCCTTTATCGACTCTACCTGTTATGCAGCAATATTCCTTACTCAAACACAAGCGGTTGGTGTGCCTGGGGGTTTTTTTCTAGGTATATATGAGTTCCTCGAGACGAGACAGATTCCAATCGGGTTTGATCGAATTCGTCATTTCAGTTCAGCCGTTCACCCCAACGAGATTGTACCCACCTATAAAAAAAGCTGTAACTTATGTCACGATCCGAGTGAGGTAATATGCCATGTAAAGTGCTATTAAAGTGCTCATCAACAGCTAATTATCATACAAATTTATTAATAATATGTAAATTTGAAGTCATTGACTTTAGCTAACAGATTCTTAAAAACTAAAATATTTATATGATATAGTTTTCTTATTAAAAAAGGATGAAATAACAAAAGACAGAGTGATATTCTTCATTTGTTGCTTCTGTGCAAGTCTGTGCAGTCTCTCGTATTTATATATAAATTCTGTACGGGCGTATATGACTTAACTCCTTCTAAACTGATGGACCGATTTTGTCTCTGTGTTTAGATCTATAAAATTCGGTGTGTACCACGAGACACTGCTATCTATAGGTATTGGGGAAACGTGTTTGTGCTAGCGATTTTGTAAAAGTATTTGTATGACTTTATGTATGGTTCATATTTACTATTGAACACGGTGGATGACGCGCGTATACATCTATGTATTACAATGGCGATAAATCAGAGATAATATAATGTATTCTTTAGTATACTGCATTGTGAGGAATTATACATGCAATAATACAAAATAAGATAGGTATAAGGAGGTAAAAAATAGTAGTGTTATCGTACAAGGCAATCTCTTACCGATGACAATAGAAGAAAGAGAAAGAAAATTAGTTGAAAAGTTGAAAATTCGGATATGTAAACACGGCCAAGGGAATAAGTATACATCTAGAGACATTGTTTGAATGGCCAATTGTTTTTCGTGTATCGAATTAAAATCACGTGGTTTGTAACCGTAACGTAACTGAATAGGGTCCCAGAACCAATATTTGTACGCCAGGATTGTATCAAATGGACGCTGCTCACCCCAAAGTGAACAGTTGTGATTGTATATAATAAACTAAGATACTAGTTTAATAAAAACCTTTCAAGTCCTTTGACTGCCATTAATCTCACAGTTTTAATTTATTTTAAAGATATAATCTGTATGCACATAATTGGATGATCAAGAATATCTTTACCGAATTTATTTGTATTCCACTCTAACACATCGTAGAAAAAATCGCAACTTGTAAAAAATGTATTGGTTTTCATTTACATAGTTGTTTGCAATGTGTATCTGTGCGCATGCAGAGGTGTGTTAACACTAACATTTTGCCAACTAAGTTATTGGCAATGGGGTTTGAATGGTTCAACTCCAGACTGTACAAAACATTAAATTTTTCTTTCAACAATAAAACTTTAAACAATTATTTTGGCATGCTTTTTGCGTACTTTTGATTTTAATACTATGCTAGCTATATGGATAAAAAAAAATGTATCGCAAAAGATTTGACTAGCAACAATGCGCAACTTTTTGTAGCTTTCATACCGGCGACATTATAGAAAGGAACGCTATAACTATATAAGTAGGTGTTAGGAAAGTAAATTAACAAAACGTGAATGTTGTTTACCTTTTCTTACACTTCGTGGTTACTTATGAGGGAATGAAATGCAAGACAACAATGAATCTCAAAGATATAAACCTGACTTTTTACTGTAGGATATACCTAATGCAACATAACTATTACAACATTTATTTATTACTGTTCGATAACTACCGTCACTGACTGTACATTTATTTTTAAGACATTTCTCGCATCATGGAGTAACCCCTGTGACGTTCGTATAAACATATAATTAACGAACAAATACCGCACCCTGACTGTAAATCACACAAAAATTGTCCCAAGAGGGAATCAAAGCCACCATTCCACATCACTTGGAGAAACAATTAGGTACTCTCATTTTATCAAGCGCAGTATTTATACCTAAAAAATCCTTGTGTGTGCATGTCCCTAAGCTCATCTTTAGGCAGAGATGTATTAGCACCCACGTATCGCCAACAACGCTAGAAGGGAGCGAACCTGAATGCATCGAGATGAAAGCAACACCGAGAATACCACAACGATGATGATGAATGAAAAGCCTAAACCAAGCCTAACAGCAAATATCAATGAGTAGCCAGTCACATAGCGAATTATTTCATACACCTTGATATTTTCTTAAAGTTTACGTGAATATCACTCATTGAAATAAAACCACTTTTTAAGGACTTTTATATGTTCTTATTGACTTTTAGACCGACTTTTAAGTAAATAATAACAAATAAATCGCGATAGAATCCGTAAAAAGTGGTTTTATTTTATTTCGTACACCTTTACAACACTGTGGAACACAAACAATAACTGGGGGGTGGTTCTTCCAGATTTCATTTTTATGTAATAAAATGTAATAATGTAAAGTAATAAAACCTTCAGTCTTTAACACAATATACTTATGTTATTGTTTAGGTGATTTTAAATATTTTTTGTACTCATTAACGTTTTCTTAAAAATATTTGCGAGTGCTGTAGAAATTTGAAAGTTTGTAAGTAATTGTGCATTTGTAACTTACTTTTTGATATTGTGCGATAACGTTTCAACAAAGTTGAGTAAAATTTAGTTATCTTTGCATCCTGGTTTACACTTTCGATTTTAACAATTCAAACTGTCAATAAAACTGCCGATCGAAGCTATTTTTATAAAAAGTAATACATCCCCACTAACATTGATAGCATTATTGCACAATATTACACAATATTAACCGAATTTCTACAATTTATACTGATACCAAGAAATATGCAAATGTTATAAAAGCCGTTATATTTTAATATAAACACATGAATATTAAGATTTTTTTTATAAAAATTTATGTGATAATTCAAATTAAACTGCGACTATAATTGTTTTGGAGTTTTTTTTTTTGTATTAGTCTGCACATGTTTGTGAGCAGCACGGAATCGGTTACTGTGGAAGTGTTTAAACAGAGTGAAGGAGTAGCAAGGGAATACGAAAAAGTAAAAGAAAGGAGGTGACTTTTAATAGTCTCCCTCACCGTAGAATTCGATCTCATATCAAGTGAGCGGAGAATATACACAGAGCGGGAAGTAGAAGAAAAATGAGAGAAACTACAGGAAAGAAGGAATAAATGCCTCTCCGGCTTTTCAATAGGTAATCTCACAAACTGTAATCTATACTATTCATCAATACATATAAATAAAATTAGAGTGTCTGTTTGTAATATTGAAATAACCGTTTTTGACTACATGCATATGAGTATAATACGGTACCTACATACAACTAAAATTACAATTTTCACAATTTTGTCTGTCTGTCTATCTGTTTGTTCCGGCTAATCTCAGAAATGACTAGACCAATTTTGACGGGACTTTTATTGGCTGGTAGCTGATGTAATAAGAAGTAACTTAGGCTACTTTTATTTCAGAAAAATAACGTTGACTCAACACTAAGCGATAACCGACATCAGCGCGGGCGGAGCCGCGGGCAACAGCTAGTATTTAAATAAATGGGTAACTTTACTAGAGTCATACATTTACACAGAGCGAGAGAGACAGGAGCATAGAACTCAACCTTATAGCAAATGAGAGGATGGTAGCTTTTTATATTATCAATCAATTAATCAATTAGCCCACTGCAGTCCACTGCTGGACATAGGTCTCTCCCAATGTGCGCCATTTCGTACGATCCTCCGCCTTCCCCACCCAGTTAGTCCCAGCCACCTTTTTACATTAATCGTGCTGAATATTCAAATCGATTGAAATAGGAAAAGTTTGAATCGGTCTAGGCGGGGTTTGAACCCGCGATCTTTGCCTTACGGGGGCAATGCTTTGACCACTAAACTACCAGACCTCATCCGAACCAATTCAAATTCGAATATCCCACAAGAACAAACGACTATCTCGTGATATACCTAAGCAACCAGCTATGATAGGCACATCGATTTTCGTAGTAATTTAATAGATATGAATCGGTTGACATTCGATATTTAAAAGCACAAAATTATGATATTTAAAAGAAAAACAATAAAGATGCAGGCCATTTGTAATAAAACTTTCGAATAAAAAAATCGAAAAAATCAATTAGGTAACTGTTTAACATAGAAGTTTATTATTTATTATCTGTGATTATGCTAATATCAATGTGACATATTGAACCACAAAAAGGTAGCAAAGTTAGTTATCACGCTGTTATATCAGTTATTGAATGTCAAACACACTGTGAGAAAACACAGAATTATGACAATTTTATGCTAATATTAAATATTATTTGATAAATTATATGACAGGATATGGTTGACTACATACAAGCCTCCGGCGGAAACGTTTGCTTTAAACAAACACACATACACACACATTGATATACCTATTTGTAGGCTTATCGGCGGGTAATCGATTTGCGTTTGCGCATCTCGGAACGCATTCAAATTTTGATCGCGAACTGTCATGGCGGCGGTTGGATTGGCCGAAAACAGCCGAAGAGTTGATATTAAAACGAAGTAGCATTGACATTGATTGGTCGCTGAGAAACTTGAAACAAAGGTAGTGTTGCTTCTAGCCGGATACGCAGACTTAACCGTCACATACCGGCATATAAATAACTTCAAATAACTATGTGGACGCACACTAACACATTATTGTGGACGCACACTTACACATTACACACTCTCTGTGTGCACGCGAAAGCACAACACAGTCTAATGGGTATATGTACCCAAACGAAATAAGTATGTAAAATAGATTATTTGCGTATAGTTAATAAACATAGGTATTATTATACCTATAAATAATGCATTTAAAATGACAAACAGATGTCTAAAAATAAGATTTACTTTTAGAAGTATTTTCAATTTCCATAACAATAGGTTTTTTTTTATGAAAAAGGTCAAGTATTTCTATTTCAGTAGATACCTAATTAAGTTTTTAGAGGGTAATCTAAATATTTTAATATGTAAATGATACCGTCTTGCAACAAGATTAGAGCAAAATATTTTTATTACGGCTCTCTATATACAATAAAACTAAAACACGCGCAATAAAACTAAATACTAAACGTTCTCACTACTCAATGAATATGCTAATTTCATTTCCCTAATGTTCTTAAAGTAATCCAATTAATTCCAATCACCCAACCCGTTTATGTCTTTTATACTAACATATTATTTTACATACCCTGTATATTAAAATTCAATAAATAAATATCCAATTATTCGTAAATTAATAAAGTATTTTAAATTTTGTCATACAGATACATATTTATCAACTTTATCATTTTAATAAAGCCTCTTATTTACATATTATAATAAAATTAATGACTTAAAAGCACTCAATAATGTCATCGTTATCAAATACATGTCGTTTATATAAATAAACTAAAAATAATGTCATATTTTATATTTTATAGCCATGTTATGACACTGATAAATATTATTTAAGTAGGTATTAGATCGCGGCGAGAGCCGACGGCAGTCGAGTCGCTTATTCATTTGCGACGTGATATATAGTGATGTTAAAACTAATTAGGTGTATTATATTGATTTAATAATACAATATTATTACATTACAATTATATTTTACACTTAATTCAATGATTAATTGTCTAATTGTATCATATTTTTGTGGCGCAATGCAGCAGTATAATCAAAATGACAAATCATAAGTAATTTGTTATCTAAATAATACTAATAAAAACAGTTCTCAGATTTTAAAGTGGCTATAAATATCTGATAAAATGTTGTCATTAAATAAATATTCCACAAACACTATCAATTTGTAATTATCACTGTGATAAAAGAGTGCCGCCAAATTTTTGTATAAAAAAAAAGATTAAGTACCTTGATTGTCCTTATCTGATGCTTATCACTAAGCCGTTCACTATCACTATGTATCACTGTAAATACTGTGCTGATGCAAAAACACACTGAAATCATTAGCTCCATTCCGTTTTCGTGTTCATTTTCATTGAAAATTGAGAAAATTCTTTACAATATCACAGGTCACAGGTCCTAATGTAAACAAACGTGGCTACTATATACGTACAGTTTGAGGTTAAACCGCGTTTTATATTATTGAAATTATAAAAACAGTGTATGTGCTAAGCGCAAGCGCAAGTTGTGCGTCGAGTAGCGCGGCACGTGATGCGGCGTCGATGGGACGCAACCCGACACTAAACCAGTCGTGTGACTTTTTGTTGTGAACGCGCGCAATCGGCCGCCCTCGGCTGCACTCGGCGGCGGCCGACACACTCTGCCCTGCGATTGGTGGACGCTCTCTCCAGGCGGCGGTTGAAGGCGGGGTCTGACAGCTGCCTTACTCGATGGGTGTGTTCCCTTTTCAAATTTTCTTTTTCTCTTTTTGGGCGGGTAGTGCAGTGGTGTGCGTCAGTCGAGGCGCGCGCGCCTTCGGTGATGGATGCCCTACGCTTGCTCGACGATGTTAGGCTGTGTGATGGCCTCCTAACAAGATTAATTGCCCGAAATTAGTGGTATTTCCACAATCAAAATGGCACAACATAAAACAAGTCACTTTGTTCTGTACGGGACTGCTTGCAGTATCTATTGTTTATGCAGATAACTTACCATATTTAATCTCTGTAATAAGTTATTTTAATACTACTTAATTTTAGAAAAATAAATACCTACAACTTGTCTAATGCATGTGGTTCCCAGTTATTGACATAACTCCCGATATCAACTGTTGTTTGGCAGCCTATTAAGTAGAATTATTGTAGACCTGATATTTGTAGTAGCATTAGTAGTTATAGTTTAACAAAGAGTGCTCTTTAAACAATTTAACGTTTGGCATAGCTGTGTTTGTTGTTTCGAATACTTATCTACATCATTGTTTAAATACCAAGCGAGTAGCACACGTCCTAATCGAAGTGTATTATACATATTCCATTGAACAGAACAGCTCAATTTAGCTCTGCCCCTCTAGACAAGTGGCAATTCATTGGTCGGCGTTTGATGGAATAGAATGACGAATATATGGGAGTTGACGTTTCTGACAGTCGTTAACGCATGTCAAATGTGTCAAATCCTAAACATTCGTCATTCTATTCCATCAAACGCCGGCCAACGAATTGCCACTTGTCTAGAGGGGCTGAACAATCATAAACAGTGGATATTAATGTGGTCAAGTTAAAATTCTTACTAGAACAGTCCACCATTAGTATTATAATAAGCCTGTGTGGCGTGGTGGTAAATCAATCAACTGCTAAGTGAGTTGTGATGGGATTGATTCCCGTCCAAAATCTAATTAGAAAATATGAAAATGTATGCCGAATAGAATTGCCGTGATTTGCTATTTGAACTCAATCATTACAATTGCCTCTTGAATTTACAAGCAGATTCCTCAATAAAAGTTTTAGTTATCGTACCTCCTTCAGTAGTAGTTTGTTATAGATAGGTAGGTACTTAAACTAGCTTATATTATAGAACAAGGCACAATAATTGGATGAAATTTTGAAGCAATTAGTAACTATTCAAATCGATTAAAATAGGAAAAAGTAAAAAGGTCTCGCCCCAGGACGGTTGTATAGGAAAATTTGGAGAACGTCGTGACTCGGTAGCTTAGTGGTCAGAACATTCCCCCTATAAGGAACTGGTCGAGTGTTCGAGTCCCACTTGAGTCGTTTTACTTTTTATTAGCTTAAACGATACAATAAGTGCATACATGACTTTGAGAAGAGCAGAGAGTTTTCTAATCCGATGTGCGACAGAGTAATTGCTCTACACAACGGTTAATTCACCAAGTCAATCTTAGACGACCCTTAGCTCTTACTCCCAGTAGGTACCAAATCAGCAGCTGGATACCAAAACTGTTTGTGGTTAACAGTTAAATAGAAAAAGACGCCACCGCTAGATCCCGATAGGAGGGATAGGCCCATAAATCGCTGGCTTAACTTCGAGAGGGTGATATGCTTGTCAATGGTTTCACTACTATGGATGCCCAAGACCGATCGAAGTAGAAGAGGAATTGCCCGAAGGTGAACCTTGGGCTAGAAGATGAAAATACATCTTCATTATGATGATGATTATGAAGTGGAGTAATGTCTTTGGAACCCGGAGGCCGCTTCCGCAACTAAGATTGCTGGGATGGTAATATGTAATTAGTATGAAAAAGATTAAGAAAGATACTTAAATAGGTAACTTTACTAAGAAATTTAAAGTCAATACAAGTGCTAGGTGCCCCTACAAATGGCGGCAAGCTGGTTCTTATTTTCAAATACAACTTAACATTTTTTTTAAACATGAACTGTATATATTTTTACCCTACTGCTAAGAAGGGTTAAATTTTTCGCGTGTATTTTATTTAGGGTAAAACCGTTAGAGATGGCCGTACGGGAGAGATGGCCAGTCGAATTATTTCCCAGTAATAGTCACTAGATGGTGTTGTGTTTCTCTCAGTTCGCTGCGTACAGTGCTCGAGAGCGGCAGGCGATCAATACTTTGCGCAAAAATAATTGAAAAAGTAAGTAAATCATATTTTAGAATACATGCTGTTGCTAAAATTTTATACTAGGTTCATGTTTTGACTCGAAATTCATATATTTTGATTAGAAACTTATACCTTTGTGCGTGTTTTGTATTTTGCATCAACAGGTGTTCGTTCTAACCTCAAAATGGCGTTCAAATTGTTTATTGTTACTTTATTATTCGGTATGGCCATCTCTCCCATACAAAAAGGAGAGATGGCCATATGAAGTCGGACTAAGATGGCCATATTGGTTGTTCTTTTTTTATATATATTTAATGGTATGTTTGTTTGTTACAGATGCCAAATAAGTACGTAAGAAAGGCTATTGCTACTCGTGGCAACTGGAGCGAGGATTCACTGAAAGCCGCCATGACCAGCATAAAAAATGGGGAAATGTCGTTATACAAAGCCTCTATCATCTATAAAATACCTCGAAAAACACTCGAAAGACGGTATAAAACTAATAATGATAAAAAAGGACCAATGGGGCCTACATCTATGCTGGGAAATGAAAATGAAAAAAAATTATCTAGTCATATTAAAATGATGCAAAACAAAGGTTTCCCTTTAACTATTAAAGATGTGAGGTTGATTGCTTTTCAATTTGCGGAACAGCTAAATTTAAGTCATAAATTTAATAAATCAGAGCAGAAAGCCGGCTATGACTGGCTACAGATTGCGGCTATGACTGGTTAACTTCCACAGAGCATATAGCGTTAAGAAAAAGAAAGAAAGAAGAAAAAGTCTTGAAAGAATTTAAGCGTAGAGTAGCAAGAAAAAGGCACTACAATTAAAACCAAAGAATATAAGACTCATAAGCCTGTGATAGTCAGGAAACGTAAAGCAGTTAGACAGATTAAAATGAGTGACACCGATGAAGATAGTGATGAACCCGTGTTGTGTGTTAGTTCAAGCGAAGAGAGCGATACAGATAACTGCGTGGGATGCGGGGAAAATTACTATAAAACACGTCTAGTGGAAGATTGGCTTCAATGCTTAATTTGTGAAAGGTGGGTACACGAAAATTGTACAGAATTTGACGACATGTGTTCAAAATGCGGACAAATGAAGAAAAAAGAGCGAAACCAAGTAAAAATTAGTGGAAAAGGAAAGGGAAGAGGCAAGTCTAGCACTTTCTTTCTCGTGCTCTCTTTTCCTCTTCTCTTTCCCGTACTATCTTTCCCGTACTAATAAGGCCAACTCCCCTTGATATGCCGGGTGTGATAGCCAACTACGTTTTTCTTTTATGGTAAATTTTATGTGTCATTTTCATTATAAAAAGTTTATCTATTGTTGATTTTGCGAAGACTAATTATGTACGATTATTTAGAGAATAAAGATTTAATTATAATATAAATATTTTTCATTTTATCAAGCTACAAAATAACTATGGCCATCTCTAACGGTTTTACCCTATATAATTAGGTATGTATATTTGTAATATTCTTTATTACCTCATATCTTCTGAACTACCGTAAGGATTTCAGTGATTCATTTCTCAAAAGATCGAAACAAGCTGCATAGCAGGCGTTACCATTTGCAATCTTAAACTCGATTAAAATTAATGGGTACCGCCTGCTATAAAGCTTGTTTCGATCATTGTTCACTCTTTCTTATACACGGCATTTTGACTTCACCTCGCGTGATGAAGAGCAGAAGGTAAGCAATATAATAAAATAAAATAAAGCAAATCAAACTGTTTTATTCATTTTGTTTATACTACCTATGGACTAAAGGTGTGTACCAAATATCAGAACAATCAGTCAACAGGTCGGGGGAGGGGGGGGAATCAAAGCATTAAGATCATTTTGAGTACTTTGTTCATCAATATCGATCTGATGCTGACTGTACACGTATGCAGTTTGGCCTAAGCTGTGATAAAAATACAACCTTCGGCCTAGCAGATCGACCCAAAGGCGGCGTGCGGTTTAGTCGGTTAGAGTCCGACATAACCTCCCCCTTCGGCTCCGAAGGGGGGGGGGGGGTTATCCGTGGGGATTTCCCGCACGTAAAAAAAAAAACAAATAACTCATAGCGTCGCTTTTCGAATTACAATAATTTTTATATCTTATTTTAACACCTGTAAACCGCTGAAGGAGTACATTTCGCGAAATATGGTTTTGTTTCCATTTAAAAGGGGGCGAGCGTATTGCCGTCAAGTGGCCACGTTGTCATGAGCTGTATATTTACTGCTGGCTCAAGAACAACCCTCTAACCTATACTTAATTTTTTTTTAATTTCCAAAGTATTCTAATAATAACCTCTGTTTCATTTTTCATTGTCTTTTCTTTCACAGAATCCGACCATTTCCTTGGGCCAACCTCTGGTCTTCCAGTATAGTATTTAATGGAGTACTAATAAATCCTGATTTGTTGGTCAACTTAATACTTTGAATATTAAAAACAGCATGCCTTTATCATGTTTAATAGGTACTTGAGATAAATAAAGACATGTGTCTCCACCGGTAGGGCTGTTTTAAGATAGTACCTGAGACCACGAGATAAGATCTAAAATATAAGATGTGATGAAACAATAATTTATTTACTGATACCCTTCTTTAATTGCACTAAAATTCTGTTCATCTACTTCACCTTCGTCATTTACGGCGTCTAATTCAAGTAGTACCAAAATGTTGTAGTACCTATGGGAACATTTTGGTACTACTTGAATTAGTGCTGTTGAAATTGATACGCTCAATGCATTGAAAATTTCAAGCCATCGTTCTTCTATTATTTTTTCTTGAATCTAACTAAAAATAATGTATATTTCCTAAACATAATATAATGTCTGCTTATAATGCTTGTCTCAGTCAAGATTAGCTCAGATAGACGTGTAACTGTAATTCATAATTATGTATTATATTTAATAGCAGTAGCAAAAAGCGAATTTTAAACATTTTTTACTTAAAAGCGAAACCAACAAGATTTTGGTAGAGGTTTATTGTCTGTGTGTGTTAGTTGTTTAGTATTAGTTTGTAACATTGTGTCCATCTTATCTTATCTTATCTTACTAATAAACCATTATGAGAGGTACTTTCTGAAGTTTATATGAAATGACACTCATTGAAATAATACCATTTTTTACCTGATTCTATCGTGATTTATTTGTTTCTAGCTTTTACCAGCAGCTCCACCCGCGTGGATGTCGGTCATCAAGAGCAAATATATCCCTATGTCCTTTCTCAGGGTCTAATCTACCCCTATACCAAATTTCATCATAATTGATTCAGTGGTTTAGATGTGAAAGTGTAACATACAGACAGACAGAGTTACTTTCGCATTTATAATGTTAATATGGATTATTTACTTTTAGTCCAACATTTCGGCTACTAGTAGTACAACATTAGCACCCCGCGATCATGGCTTAAGTAGCCGAAACTTCGGGCTAAAAGTAAATAATAACGAAAAGAATCTGATGGACTTCGGTTAACAGTAAAAGTGATTTTATTTCAATAGTATAGTAGTATAATAGAATAGTAGTATAATAGTATAGTAGTATAGTAGTATAATAGTATAGTAGTATAATAGTATAGAAGTATTATAGTATAGTAGTATAATAGTATAGTATTCATAATCAACTTACCAGCGTTAGTGTCGGTTACACTCAAAGCTTTTTCTATGGAGCCCGGGATCACTCTCTTACTCTTTCGCCTGATGTGGCTTAACTCATAACTCAACATTTATTTATAAGGATAATCATTACACGGCATATATTATTCACAGACGTTACAGAAAATTGTCACTAAACTTTCCATTCTTAATAATAGCGGTATGTTGTCAATTTAGATATGTTAATAGAAGTTAAATTTTACAAAGACAAAATTAAATATTATAGACAAAACCTATTGATTTTAGAATAATGTATTAAAAGACATGATTACTGCTCCGCTTCCTTATTTAAAAAGAAAGAAATATTATTTAGTGCAATGTGGTCACACAATACAGATATTACACATCAACAATGACATTGGTAATATTGGAAGCATGTCCACTCATTAGTAATAAATATACCTCCAAACTCCAAACACAGCATGCGCACAACCAATAACAGTGCAACCCACAAATGCACCAAATGGGTGTCCAATTCAGCATGTGCCAGGTACAAACCTGACGCTGGTTTTCAACTGGAAGCCGATTGGGCAGTGACACACGGACGCCGAACCGTCGAAGCCGAATGTGGTAACAT
The DNA here is from genome assembly GCA_949126895.1 of Eilema caniola. Taxonomy (NCBI): domain Eukaryota; kingdom Metazoa; phylum Arthropoda; class Insecta; order Lepidoptera; family Erebidae; genus Eilema; species Eilema caniola. Next base: position 17,167,655 of record OX421467.1, read on the forward strand.
GTACATGCAACGAAGTTGCGTAGAAGAGACAATCATATTATTACAATAACACAGTAACAATGTGTAAACACAAATATTACTTATACATATATATACACACATACACACACATAGCCTATAACCGTTTTTGATAAACGGTCTATTCAATACAATTCTTTATTTTATTTAAATCAGTAGTTCCTGAGATAAGCTGTACAAACAGACAAACTTCTTTTGCATCATAATATTAAGTGTAAGTAAATGAATAAATAAAGAATAGGCTGAGATCTGTACCTACACATTATTAGAATTTAAGTATACGTGAATAAATAATAGGCTCAAGATCTGTACACACACATTTCAGGAATTAAAATGTAATGCAAAATATGCAAATACTTGTTATAGAGGCAAGTTCACGGACAATGTTTTATTTGCAAGAGCGACGCGGACGCCCGGGCCGTTAGACTGAGGCAGTTCCAGTCATTTCATTTAATTATAATTTTATGATCTAATATAAAAACTGCTTTAGATGGTTGCCTTTGCATGCTTTTTATAAGCAAACAAGCGCACAACCGCTACGGCAAAAATGAGACTGGAAATATAGTTTGTAAAGAATTAGAGGTATAAAAGGCTTTTAGGCTCCGCCCACGGGGAGTTCAAATACCGTTACAGCAATCCATGGAAGCTATGTGTTACATCAGACCATAATCTAGGAGGTAGGACACGACGGTATTTCCATCCTATTGAGCAGTCCGACTGGGGAAGTACCTCCGCCCTACAGAATACCGTGTTTACAGGGTCGACAGTACGAGTGTGACTCCCCTGGTGTTACACACGTCCATAGGCCACGGTACCCACTTTCCATCAGGTTAACCGTGTGATTGTCTGTCACCTCAGTGGTATAAAAAAAAACCTTGTACCAAATTTCAGCAATGTCCGTTCAACTGTTTAGGTGTGGTGATTAAGTCATTGATATACCTATATCATAATCAAACGAACTATGACTTATTATACTGTGCTTATATGCTACTAAATGGGTTAAGTTATAAATACATATTATGCAAGTATTCAAACATTATTCATAAACATTTATAATGTTAGTAGGATATGAACATTCATTCATGTATGTCCACAATCGACCTATTAGCGTACATGCACAACTTTGATAAGTTTGATTTAATTGCTGATACTTTGTAAGTACGTGACTCCAAATATAGGCATTAATCATCAATATTTGAATTTTATCAAACAATTAAATAATTACTTTTAAGCATATACATTTATCGTAAATTAGAGCGCACCTTTTGGCGACGTGTGCGCTCGCTTCCGGGCGCCACCTGAACGAGTCTAACGGTACATGGAAACGCAGGTATATCTGATTGAACCTATTAAAACCGCACAGTGTATCATTACAAAACGACTTGTCAGGTGTCTAGATGTAAACCAGGAAGAAACTTCTTGGGAATCCAGGCACAGTCATAAGTTTACTAGGAAATCGAAGTTAGACGAGGATCTAAGTATGAATTACCTTATATGTACATAAAAATGGCATAAGATGTTAGCTACTGCCGGACTGGAACCGGCTTAAACAAACGCCGTCTGTGGGTCGTTGTTAGTTACCAGAGTCGAGGCTGGCAGGCATATCTCTTGCACCTCGGCCGAGGCATACATAACCAGTTAATGTCTCCTTATAGGTATACCTTACGCGGTCGCAATTTCGTTAGATTATTCCTTAAGCCTAATTCCTTATGCGCTTTCTGTATAATTCACATTTAAGGAAAGAAGATCTCCTATGATTCAACCCAAACATTTTGTTTAACTTTAATCCTGATTCAAATTTGCATTAAGATGAGATATTTCTGAAAAATATTAATTTTCTATTTTCGTGAATAGATGTACTTACAAATTTTACATACATTACATAGTAAGTTATAGCTTCAACCCATATAATTTAAACCTTGCTGCTTGTTGTGGTTGCAGTTGCAATATAAAGTGCCGTCTTATTGCAATGAAATAGGAACGCCCTATCCTCTTTTAAATGCACATCTGAAGGTCACACGACATACATAAACTAGTTAAGTACAGTAAAATCATTTGAAATTGCATTTTCTCTCTGTCTCTCTCTTTCTTTCTCTCTCTCTCTATCTCTCTCTCAATGCCTTCTAATGTCCGTAGTTTCTGTTCTAAAGAATACGAGTAAGTACTGGCTGCAAAATTTACTTTTCAAATTGCAAACACATAGAAACACTAACAAGTCTATCAAATAAGAAAAGAAAACAATAGATACTAAACTAGAGTCTCAAAGACGACGACCCCCATCCTCCCCGCTCGCCTTTCACCCCCGCGAGTGATTTATTCTATATACCCGCGCGCTATAAATCTGTCGGGCACAACACTATCTCGCTAGTGTTGCGCGTTAATGGCTAATGACATAACACCCGCTGCATGATGCCAAAGTTTACGGCAAAAATATCCTCTTAATCGAGCTGTGACGTCGTTTGTAGATCGATGAACGATCGCTCTTGACGATCATGTGATTTTTTTTTCTTAAAAATGAATATCTGAGTTTGAAATTCTCATAAAGTTTATATACTCGTTGAACGATAGTTTTCACCCTGCACTCTGAACTTCCAGAAATGAATGTAGAACTTTTTTAAATATATTCTGATTTCATTGAACGTAGGCAGGTATTTAAATAGGTATTCATTATGCTATTCATGGATCTTATCATAGAACTTTGGCATTAGAGAATTTTGTAAAAATCAAGTCCCTAAAGGAACAGATAGAGGTGTTCTAAAGCAAGTGAATATTCCTATGGAAAATTGATAAAATCAGTGTTATTATATTTATTTCAAACGTCTGTCTATCCCTTTGGCTATATATACTATCGTTTTATTATATACGTGCCAATGAAAAGATATTTGTTTGTGTATGTACATTAGTTTAGACAAAAGAAAAAAATACAGACGCCAGTTTTGGTACAATAGTATTTACAACCCAAGATAAAACCCTCCAAAATGTTTATGTACGATAATACAAGCAATGAGAATAAAACAAATGGGTACCTACTCGGCTACAGCGAAAACAGTACTGCGCCGTTCAAGGCCCCACGACACCCACACATTTTCTAAGCGGGCAACCAGTCTGAATAACATTTAACCCCTTTGAAATGTAAAAGCATTACGGAATGAAAAAACAGCACTTATGTACCCCGCGACTCAGATAAACCATCTCCCGTACAAAGAGCACAAAGATACAATGCCTCTGAAAGGGTTCAAGAACGCACTTTTAAATTAACCACCATGTATTCTAAAATGACGTAAATCAATCTCAAACCACACACCATTCTAGCTCTTATTGATAACCACAAACAAACAGTAAAAATGATAATCGAATGCATAAAAATTACGATATATAATATTTGTCGTCGTAATACGCCTATTTTAAATAGGTCCGTTTACATTTTTCCTTTTCATGTCATTGTCTCTGGTTGGAGAGCGCTTGCAACCGTCACGTTCCAATTTTGAAAAGTGTTGGAACAAAATGGTAGTCGCTTTGTGTAGAGCCCCTGCTTCTGACTTGAGTTTGGTAATTTAGCAGATGTTTAGAGCCACGACTACCTTTGAAGTCGAAAACAGCTCGTTCCTTGCTAAAGAAAATGAAATGGTTTATTTGACGATAAATGTTACTTGTCGATTTCTAAGAAATCACCTAAGTCAGGGTTCGTTTGGAATGATTCGAAACATGATTCGTAATTATTCAAACCGCATACCGACGTCAAAAATATCATGTGAGATACACGAGGAGTCATAGATCCAACCACCCATCAGTAAAGTCTAGTAACCAAATTGGAACATCACCGTACCGTGTTTACAACTCGACAAAAAAATAATAATAACAAAGGAGCCGAATTTAAATTCCAATCGAACTTTGACACATGTCTGCCACCATAAACAATGGAAATTCAAATCATCGTTGCATCGGGCCCGGTACGCGGCCGGCTAATGCGATTGTGGCGTGAGCGAGTCTATTGCTCTTCACCTATAAATAGGAGCCTTTTCTCTCGCTTTTTCTTCACAGAATCTGAGTCGAGATCGGCGGATAAGCTATCTCGTGTGAGACGGTCTCAATATCCACAGATGGCCTCACTCTCGAGTAATCTCTGCTCTCAATGTGGATATTTTTGACATTTTTTGCTGTTGATTCTTTGAAAAATCTCTCTTTGTGCTCTAATAGGGACATTATTTTGACGTGAAGCACGCCGCTGTAATATTGTAAACACTGATTGAGTACTGATAAGTAAGACAATCTGCGTTTTGTCCTCGGTTATTCGGTTTTTTGTGGCGCAAATTTAAGGCTTAGATTGAGTGGTGGTTTGATGTTACCGGGAAATGTTTAACAGCTGTCCACTAGCGAAATGTAGCGAATGTAAGTACAGAATCTAGCAATAGACAACGCATAAACAGGTATTTTATATGGATTATCAGTGCACAATAAGCTTTTAAGAAATAAATGTTTTTTTTAAAGAATCGTACGGATAAAATAATGATTTCTCTTTAGGTCATTATTCGTATACATTGCTCAATTCACATATTTTTATCTTGGACCTAAAATGTGCTCTATACGCGCAGAATACTTCTCTTGGACGTATTTTGAGAATAGCAGGGGGTGCTACGGCCATCGACGACCTCAAATTCAAGTATAGCATATTTCAAAATAATCCACGTGCGCCAGGGCCTTTTATATCGCGTGATTTAGATCCCAGATATGTGAATCGAGCAGCACACCCTGTATAGAGCCCTCCGAAGATCCACTTGCTGGGCCAAACCAACCTAACCAGCGAAGCAGTTTACAAGCTAATTAATGGATGAGAAACTTGTGTTGGTTTTCCATTCCGGGTTGGCGGGTAGGGTGACAGTTGCTCCCATTAAAATTGTATAAGTCAAACCAAAGGAGAAGGAGTAGGTAATAGGTAAGTGAACTCCGGAATTCAGGGTGAAAGCCTCAAATGAAGAAGGGAATAACACTTGGATAATGTTGATGACTTCAGATCTTATCGTATCTTTTATCATATTTATAAAATTTCAGTTAACCTTCCCTGCAGGTATATATGATAGACCCTATTGATTGATGCCATAAGAATACAGGATGTCATATTTTCGGATTTTAGTCGGTTCGATTCAAATATTCATATACAAAATTTTGACATTGTGTACTTTTTCATTAGTAAAAGCTAAGTAATTTTCTGATTGTTAATACTAAAGGATAGTATAGGCATATGAATTAGTATGCTAACTTTTTTGTGGGTACGTTATTTTTTTTTTAATGGGGAATCCGTACTTGTTATAGTAGCTGTTATACGCGGCTCTACCTGCGTGAAATACTATTAACTTTATTCACTATTCATCCTTCATCCTAGCGTTAATCCCAGTCGCATCCAAAGCTATCAACTTGGAGTCTGGGCCCGCTTTTACCAGTCCAACTGCAGATTTGACTAAACTTCGACATTTTCTGTGAAGCGTTTGCCATCTGACCTCCACAACCCAAAGGCGAAATCAAAACATTGCAGTTAGACCAGTTGTTGGACTTTTGAGGGCTCCAACTATTCGTAACGACTGCCATAGATATTTGTATGGCAACCGGGACCGACGGCTTAACGTGCTCTCCGAAGCAAATACCCACATTCATACATACAAATATTTGCACTGAGCGGGGATCGAACCCGCGCCTCCTGGGCAGCTGCCGCGTTCACTACCGCTACGCCACGAAATCACGCCGTCAGTTTATTCATTAATCTGTAATATCAGTTTATTTAGTGCTATTCTAGATTATAATCATAGTCTTATTATTTCTTACAGTGGGTCGACTCATTACTTGCACTCATGTACTATGAGGAGTACTGCTTAAGCGAGCGACTCAGTTTGTTTGCACTCACTAATCTGTCAGGAGTGTATTGCCGATAAAGTACTTTTTAACTGGCTTCAAAAAAGAGGAAGAATCTCAATTTATCTGAATCTTTTTATACAAGCTTTTTATTAACTCTCAATGTATTTCATGTATGTATGTAGCTATGTTTGTTCGGGTCAAATCTTACAACTCGATTTTGAAACAGATATCATCAACAGATTTTGATAATATTTTGCAAACACTTTATTTTTATTTTATCATGGAGCTGTTCTGATGATGGAGTAGGAAGGTGCCCATAGGCACTTCAAGATTAAAGTACTTTTTGTTGTGACAACCTCATGGTCATCCCTTGACTGAGTTTTCTGAGCGTAAAGAAGTCGAACTACTGGTAGACTTATAGATAATAATAATACAGTGCTTTAATTTATGTCTGTGCCCATCGAGATTCATTCAGCAATTCTTCTGTGATTGAGTAACAAATATCCAAATATAGCTCTAGCTGTTGCCCACGGCTCTGCCTAAGGTCTAATCTACCTTTTTACCAAATTTTATCAAAATCGATTCCATGATTTAGGTTTAAAAGCGTAAGAAATAAACAAAGTTACTTTTGCTTAAAAAAACAAATAGCGCCAGGCGTGTGCTTTTTCGTAGTGATGTTTTTTTTATTCAATTGCCGTTTTATTGAGCTTTATTAATACGATAGAGAATAAATAATGCTATGCCAATACGTAGTGTACCCGGAGTACTTCGACTTCGGGAGCGTTCCCCTTACACCCGGTATATGGTAAAAGGCGCTCGCGAGGTCTACTGTTCACAAAATTACTCATATTAGTAAGGAATGTTAAGATTCTCATTTTAAATCGAATTAAATAGAAAAAATTTAATCGGTCTAGGCAGGGTTTGAACCCAGGATCTTTGCCTTAACCCCGCCCTTTACTCAAACCTCGCCTAGACCGATTCAATTGTTTCTATTTAATTCGATTTGAATATTTAGCATGAAAAATGCTTAAAAATTTTATTCAAATTCTCATTTTAACTAAACTTAAGTACCTACCGGAATACTTGTTGTAAAATATGTTTGAAACGCAGTGAGAGTCACTGTCATCCAATAGCAGTATAAAGAGTATTGTTTATTAAAATGAACACCGAGAAGATTGGCCCTCACTAAACCCAGAGACACACTGTAGCGATGACTAACTTGACAGTCTCATTCAATGACTTCTGTTGACTGTGCCATACAATGACTTCTGTTGACTGTGTCATACAATGACTTCTGTTGACTGTGTCATACAATTACTTCTGTTGACTGTGTCATACAATTACTTCTGTTGATTGTGTCATACAATGACTTTTGTTGTCTATGTCATACAATGACTTCTGTTGACTGTGCCATACAATGACTTCTGTTGACTGTGTCATACAATGACTTCTGTTGACTGTGTCATACAATTACTTCTGTTGATTGTGTCATACAATGACTTTTGTTGTCTATGTCATACAATGACTTCTGTTGACTGTGTCATACATTGACTTATGTTAACTGTGGCATACAATGACTTCTGTGTATAGTATTACCTAAGTGGAACGTGTTAGTTATACGGAGGTTTTACTTGCTCTACAAAAATAAAAATGCTAATAGGTACGAAAGTCTGCTACCCGACTACTAACTTCTAACAACTATCACACATCGCGTATATGACATTACAAAAAACGCACTATGACTATATAGATACTTGTTAGATTAAATTAACTTATTTATCTATTTAGTTTATATCTAAATGACTCCTATTTATCTGAAATTGTATTTAACTTTTTGAATGAAATTGTACTTTTTGAACAAACAAGTCGTCGATATTGAAGTGATGATGTTGGAAGTTTTTTTCAAAAGTTGCCAGCAAACTCTGTGCTGCGTTGGAATAATTTAAAATGAAGTTGTAAAAAAACGTAAGAAAGGCGAGTGAACATTAATATTATATGGTCACGACACCATGATTCATTCATTCATTTTCATCATTCAACTAGATACCTACTTGGAATGAAAAAGTATCATAAGTTACATTAGCATAAAATTTTAAAATAACATGAAACAAATTGGTTACAATATCGTGAATTTGAAACAATATGTAAAAGTACGATCTAACGGTTAGGTACTCAACTAAACATAAACAATGTTGATGTGTCTTTTTATTACGTTTTATTTAAAACTCAGTTTATTAATATTTTTCTGTTTAGAAACTCATTTTAAAGACTACAAACCGAAATTGAACGTTTTTCTTTAAATTTGTGTTTTTATAAAAATTAACTACAAGATTGTTTACCTTTAGTTAAGTACCTAACTACTAAACAAGCGGTTCCATTCCACATAATATACCCCATTGCTATATTATGTGGAATAGAACCGCTACAGTGTGAGTCGACCCTAAAACACAACACACCACTCAAATCTGTTTAGTTTTGTCAAATTAAGCTGTAAACCGTCGTGCCCGACTAGAAGTTACTGTGAGAGCACGAACTGCAAATGAAGTGTCACGAACACATTTCTTGCTATCCCTTACTATTATAGTGCTATAAAAAGTAGGCTGCACTAAAGTTAAAGAGGCCATCTTAATACACCTTTTGAGTTATATAAATAAAGATTGTTTTCTTTTTGTTAACTCTTTAAAATTTTCATTCCCGCTGCTGGCCGCGACTTTAATCCGCATCGTGGATACAGTGAGACATTCAAAATTATGATTTTTTGATATGGAACTTGAGGATTTTCAGACTTTTCCCTTTACTTTTATTTAAGAGCCAAAATAAGTAGAATCAAAAATGTATAGTGCCTCTATCATAAATTATTTTGGAGACTCCCAACAAGCAAAGTAATCCTATAAAGAAAGCTTATAAGTCTGGCACTACTAATAAGCTTCTTATAAAGGCATTGGGGTAGACGCTTTTACTTATAATAGCATTTGAAGAGCCTTATCACACTCAAGTGCATTAATTTTTTATATATCCTTCTTATAGTTCGCTACAAGACTGACCTATAGAACATTTATAGGACACTTTTACTAGTAATAGCAATTCACAAGCGTAGACACACTCAGGAGCATTTGCTTTCATATATCAGTCTTATAGTTAGCTACAAGTCTAGGTCTTAGGACACTTTTAGGAATAAGACTCCTAAAATTGTTTGCAGTAAGACTAAATAATCCTGAATAATATTTTGATCCTATAGTAGTATTTGGTGAGACAACAAGATATTATAACACGCTTAGCTGAGATCACTATAAGTATGCGTCGTTATAGTCTTGACCGAGACTCGTTCAAATCTAATAGTGCTTAGTAAGTAGCGCTATAAGATCAAAAAGCTTAAAAGTAACTAGATCAATCACTTTATTAGTAAACGTCTGCCATTTTGTTGAGATTCAGTGTTGTTTGTTCCCATATTCGACTTACTTATTTACCTATAATGATCCTATAAAGTACTTTAAGAAGTGCAATTTTAGAAAATGGCGGATAATCATAGAATTTATGAAATTATTTTTTGGGTTTAAAGAATTTATTTCTCATAAGAACATAATACATAGTTCACTTAAAATGAGATACATAATTTCATTGCTTACAATAATAATATACACCTCGGTGCTTTAGACATCACTGTGTGCAAACATATTGCCGGAGTTTCCTTTTAAATATATTTATATCATAACATGTCTTCACATCATTTGGTAATCGGTTGAACAGCTGAACCCCCTCAAACAGTTTAGTTCTTTTTACTCGTATATTATTTTTTACAACAATATACTAATATGCTATTTTTCGAAGGGCTTTGTGGAACTTATCAAATTGTGGTATACATTTACAGTAAAAATGATATTCCCCCGAGTTCACACACTATATTTCCGTTCATATATTACTGTTGTTAGTAATTTTCTACAATAATAAAAATAATAGTAATATAAATTTGTATTTACTTTTTTATTAAGTATTTATTTATCACAAAACAACCGGGACTACCAGCTGGCTTAGGTAGGTATATTATAGGGCTTAGTAACATTTTATAAGTTGATTATAAGATAGTTATAGGCATAAACGCTCCTATAACTGCGCCCAAATTCAACTTTGTAGCATGCTACAAGTTTCTTATAAGTGCAAAAAAAAGTAGTCTTAAGATCGTTTTAAGTACTGATTTTGCTTGTTGGGTTTTTTTCGTTTCGGTATCCGGGATCCTCTAATGCAACCGGCATAGCATGAGATGATAACAAATATATCATCCCTTAGCTTTAAACACCGCTCTAGTCAAAAATTTACGGTTTTCACATTTTGATGCCATTGGATAGAGCTGCTCATTCCGCGTCCAAACATTGGTCACATGATATATATTTTAACCAATTAAAAGCCTTAATTCACAAAATTGTGACAGCGTGCAAGTCAATTGGCCTTTTTCCGTCTCCTGCAAAGTTGGTAAAAAAAGGACTTGTGCGGTGTTGTTAGCTTAGGGACGATATTTACAGCTAGCGGGAATCAAACACTCGACCTCTAACGTGACAAACAATAAGCGCTACACGCGTGTACTGAAGTGAACCCTAAATTTGGCGCAAACGTCTTGTTTGTTTACCCGTATCATACATACATATAATCACGCCTTTATCCCCGGAGGGTTAGGCAGAGGTGAATTAACACCCACATTTCACCAATCTATATTCGGTCCCACGTAATAGGGGGTGAGCCTATTGCCGTATTCCGGGCACTATTGTTGACTCGAGCCATGTATCTGAGGCTGAGTCTGGGCTGTACATATCTGTCTGACGTTAAAGTTAATCAGCCCTATCCCTTAGTCGCCTTGTACGACACCACATGGGAAGAGATGGGGTGGCCCAAATTCTACTTTGCCGGGAACCACGCGGCTGTGCCGGGAACCACGCGGCTCCGTATCTTGGACCTAAATCGCGAGAAAAACGAAGCCCTAGGTCACGTGGATTATATAATCTACGCTTGGTGGATTTGAGTTCGTCCACTGCCGAAACGCCTCGTGCTATCCTCAAAAGACACCTAAGAAATGTGTACTAAGCGGTTAGAGCACATTTTATGTCCAAAATATAATTATGTATATAAAGCGTCGGTAGCTTAGTGGTTAAGGGGTCGGCCTTACGATCGAGAGGTCCAGGGTTCGAATCCTGGCCAGTACACTACCGACGTGAACCCACTCCTAGCACAAGTAATCTAGCTTAGTTGGAGGGGTTAGAGGGAATATTAGTTATTTCGATAATTTCGACTGCTAATATTCTTTAAAAAATAAAAAAAAATGTCTCGAGCAATAATAAACTATCCTTTATCTGAGACCATTTTAATTTGCACGTCAAAGTTCGTTAGCTCGATAAAATACTTCAACTTAATGATATAGTATTTGTTTTATATTACTTTTTTCGAATAGTGTACTTAGTTGAAAACAATTCTAACATATTTCACGTTACAAAATTGCTTTGCTTTATCGTTAAGTTTGCATCTAACTAGTGTGTTTAAAAGGTTTGAAATATTTGAATTGAATGTCAGTGTGCCCACTCTACGAAATTTTCCCTACTTTTAAGATATCTATACAGTGTAGAAGATTTTGACCTTACCTGGAGGATAAATTCGTTTTCTATTTAGAATACTTCCTAATAGGTAAGGTCAAAATCTTCCACTCTGTAAAATTATGATTTCACGACAAGCAATATATATTAATGAAAATTCGGATAACTTTTTTCTGTTTGTGGGCTAAAAATCATTTTAAGATAAGGATAGATAGATAGGTATTGCTACTTTCACAATAAAAAATCAAAAGATCTATATTCAGTCATTTTGTTATATTAATTTAAAATGCTTTAAGTAATTTAAAAGCTTTGATAAGCACAGTAAAATGTAAAGTACCTAATATAAAATATATTCGAAGGAAAACCTAACAAAAATAAAGTAACGAATTTTAAACACGTTCCTACTTACTGAATGAATCTTTGTCGAATATTTCGATAAAAGATCGGGAAAATATGTAACTATGCTGACAACATTATTAAATTCCTATGTTGCCAACCCATATATAAAGTACAACTATTTAAATAAACAGAAAAAGAACAACATTGCATGAAGGAGTGTTAAGTGAAAGTGCGATAACCGCATGACCGGCATGACTGAAGGTAATGCTAGGTTCTGTTCTATGAGCGGCCATTTGAAAAGTTTCATGACTTTCGTCACGTGCCTGGCCGCCTGACTCAGCCCTTGATGAATTGTTTATAAACGAATAAATTATTATCGCCTTGGCACGTAATAAAAAAATTAAGAATCGGGTTAGTCTTGAAGGTAGTTGACAAAATGCTACGCTCGCGGCTCATGCCGTCCGCGTCCCGCCGAGCAGACAATCTCCGTACCTATCCCTTATCTGTGCAACTTAGCAAACAAAACATCGCAACCGGCAATAAGCATAAAACAAAATCGTTTCGACCCCACACACGCCGTCGCCCGAACACTTGGAAAAATCCCTATGGATTTTCCGCGCGGGGTGACGAGGGTGACGGGGGTAGGGGGAAGGAACGTAAAAGAGAAAAGCTGCGAGTTTTTATCTCGGCGCCATAAATTTTATTCGTAGCGTGATTTAGTGCGCAGATTGCCCCCCGCGCACCGCCTGCCCCGCGCCTACGCCTCGCCCGGGTAAGGCTGCTAGTCATTGTCAAAATTATTGCACCCCTATCTACTGAAGGTTTAAATATATGTCCCCGACACGTAGTTATGCCTACAACCCGTTCCTACGTTTAATACGACGCTTCGATGTAAATTTTATAAGATGTTCCACATAAAGAATTGCTTTTTCCCGATTATTTATCTAAATGCTATGAGTAACATTGAAAATAAAGGAAGCGTGCGTTTGTACAAAGAAAGTACACAATGCAAATGTTTCGTTAAGTACAAAATCTATTTGAATTAAGCCTATTCTTTCCTTTTGTACGATCTTGTTTATTCTAGTGGATAGTTACGCAAACTTCACTTTCCTTGGCTCTCGATTACTCTGTACTTCCACTTGATTTGTTTGGAATATTGCCGCTAACACTGCATAAGCAACGATCCGACAGTAGAATAATGCAATATTGGACCTGCCAATGGCGCCATGATTTCCGAGAGAATGTCATACAAAAAAATTGTGCGCCGTCCTAATCCTTCATTCTTGCTTTAAAAGTAAATCTTAGGTACTTATTTGTCAATACCGAGCCACAAAGGCGTCCAAATACCCTTACACTGGATGAAAAGCATAATACACGCCTCATAATAGTGGACCAATTCAAAAACTGTTAAAATCATAATGCGCTTTTGTTGCCCTTTTGACAGCTCGATTTTTTTTTTCAATCGGTGGTTTCGTATTGCCGGCCAGTGCGTCGCGAAAGTAATGTTCACGATTTCTAGCGAATCGATCACTATCGGGGGGAGTATTTTATGTAAACACGACAAATTTCGTGATGTAAAATGGCAACCGCAGATGCGTTCGTGTTATTTTTATTGTCTCCGCGAGTGGTTGCGGGCTGCGGGATCGGAGGCTCGCATTTGATCCTCGACGCTCACTCTACACTGTGTCTTATCTCGGATCTGGTTTTATGAAACCCTAAATTTACGACTGCGGCGAGGGGTGGGGGCTGTATTAAGCCGACTCTCGACGCTCGCTGCGACAGACACTTTTGTCACCAGCAATTCATGGCCGAAGCACGTTCGGCAAAAATTTTGCGTGTCAAATTACTCCGAGCCAACAGCCGATTGATGATGCGATTAGGCAATACGAGTGTCGTTGTGGAACGTACTTCTGTGTTTACGATTATTGCTTATGTAAATGTAGGAATAAAAGTTTCTTTTGTCGCGGATAAATAGACGTTTGCTTAAGTAATTTTATTGTTCTGCTTAGATCGATGTAATACTAGACTATAATTGCGTTCATGCAAATAACTGAAAGAACTTTTCGATTTCATACCTAATATTTAACTCGATTTGTTCACAAGTCAATTAACTATTGATTAGGTTGTTATTTCTAAGTATTTTATTTTGTTCAAATTCCAAGTTTTGCTTTTAAGGGTTTTAGACTGAATTTGAACACTGTAAATCTGATCAACTATACTCAATAAAAGACCAAATATGATCGATAACACTTTGGAAGTATTTTAATTTGATAATAGTATTGTTAGCTTACCTATTGCCTTAGCATAGGTATAAGTAGAGATAGCATCAGCAATCGTAAAAGAATGTAAGGAGTCCCTAGAGAAACTAGCTAACAAAGGCTACCTAACAACCGCCTGGGTGCCCGGAGACAAGGGCAACACAGGTAATGAAGTGAACAAATTAGCCACAGAAGAAGCAGACGAGTGAGTAGTGGAGGCCGAACCCGGGCTTCCATTATCTCAGAAGATCACCATGGGAGCAATCAGCTGTAGTACCACAGCCGAAACTAATAGCAAATGAAGATCCACAACCGAAATGAGACAGTCAAAGAGCTTCATAAAAGGCATTGATAAGAAAAAGACTCTCTTGAGAGTTTGGTAAGTTGGCTCAACTTACCAAACTCTCAAGAGAGACATGAGGCTCGTCGTAGAGATAATATCAGGACACAACAGGCTGAACGGACACCTAACAGTTGTAGGTGTGAAGACCGACCCCATTTGCCCGGAGTGCATGGAGAGCGTAAGGACCTGCCTCCACCTACTTGCAGAGTGCCCCATGTACTCCCTGATCAGATGGAATCTCCTGGGATCGGACACACTGGACACAGAGGAGCTACGGGATCCGAAGGAGCTTCTGCTTTGCGAGTTTCTGCAAGGAAACAAAAAGGTTTGAAAATGGGGCTTTTCAAACCTAAAACTGGATGAACCAAACTCTACCCTAGGGGAGGGATGGGGAAAAGGATGAAATGGCCCATGTCCTCGCAGTGAAATAATAATACTATTACATATATAGCGCTATTCAAATTACAGTCCCGGGTCTTTCAAGCGGGGCATGAAAAAGCATCTGATGCGACTGTGAAGCTGAGTGTTTATTGCTAACTTAGTACAGTCAACTCCAAAAGTAGCTTAACAAATTCTAATTTATTGATCACTGTGGCTGCTAATCCTCTCATAATTTAATTAAATTAAACATTAAAAATATTTACTTAGTGCTATGGGCCTGCAAAACTACATAAAACATGAAAAATGAATACATATGAATATGAATACTTTATAAAAAAATTGTAAATATGTTAGTGTTAATCAAATTACGAGGCTGACTATACATAGTACGTGTTTGTAATGGTGACCCTTGTTCCTGAGACTTTGCCTTCAGCTTACCATTAGGTAAGGTGAAGGAAAAATACATATATTTTAGCAATAATAAACAAAGATAAATAATATAATTATACTTTTATAACGTCTTAATTAGAAAAGGAGGTGAGTCTTAATTACGGCTCGTTGGCCGGGGCGGTGGGTTAGCCCAGATACAGGCCGATCCTCTATAAATTACGGGAATAAATCCCGAGGAAGAAAAATTGCCCTCTGGAGCACATAATTCTTGCCTTGTCACAAGCTCTCCTTATCTATAGCCAATACCGGATTACAATGCGATTTTTACTTTTATGCTATATTCCTTGTTACTCCCAACCTACTTTGTGCTTTCTTTACATAAACTTTTATTTATTTCTTCACATCTTACACTATTTAGATAACATTAAGAAACAAGTAACAAAAATACAGCCAATTAGTAGGGCCTATACAAATCACAATTAATTAAAAATAAAATAAAAGTCAATGAAAAACTAAAATTTAATAATGCACAAATTACAAAGTACAATTAATCAAATCATAAATAATACAATCAATCTGAACATGAAACAAATCACATAATACAATCAATTAAAATAATAAATACCTAAACTTAGCTCTATCGAAAACCAATATTTATTTTCGATATTGTTAACTAGCTGGTGCCCACTGCTGAGCCTGCGTAAATATCGATTATCGCAACCAAATAGCCTATGTCTTTCCCAAGGTCTAATCTATCTGTGTGCCAAATTTCACCAAAATCGGTTAAGCAGTTAAGGGGTGAACACTAAACAGACAGACAGAGCTACTTTTGCTTTATAATATTTTAGTATCTACCTCTACATACATATACTCACGCGTTAATCCCCAACGGGGTAGGCAAAGGGGTATTAAAACCCACATTTCGCTTACTATGATTTTCGGTCCCACATAATAGGGGGCGAGCCTATTGCCCATCACGCTCTTCTGTGCCAAATATCTTAATTTTGAAGTTTAGCTTCTTGCCTGCGGGAAATTTCATTTGATATTGCTTCTCAACCAGTGCTGTAATGCAATCTTATTTGATGATTATGAAAAAAAGTGCTATAACATCCGAAATTAAAAGATACCTTTAAGATTCTTTTAGATATCTTTTATTCAGAAATAAATATGATACATACAGTACACAATCCTATCTCTGTATACTCAGGATACACACATTACACACTTTCATTACATTACACTTAATAAATCGTTTTTATTTTAACATTGTAGACAAACATTTTTTTTTTCAATTTGTATAGATCTAGTTAGTATAACATATCTAAATAAGTAATTTAGCACCCCTTGAACCAACAATAATCCCCCAAGAAAGCAATTCAAAAACTCCAAAATTTGTTTTGAAAGTGCGAACATACTCACGCAACAGGCATCAAAATAAACCCAAAATTATGGCTAAGCAAGTACAACAATACTTGAGCCAATATTTTATATAATGTTAGCCAACAATATCTTTTAATGGACAATGACAAATGATTCCCTTTGTGAAGAATTGAGATGTCACGATGGAACCATTGTAAGTCAACGAACGGCCGAATTCACGAAATATACAGAAAAAAAAAGCTTCTAAATTTCAACGAAATATTTTGACAAGATAATGTATGGGCAGGTACGGGGGACATGACAAGCTAATGATTTTTTAATAGCGAACTAAATGTGGGCGAATTTAGTATATTTAATTTTTGCTTGACCGAAGTATTTCACCCTGTTTATATCAATAATGTCTTAAAGATGCGGAGTGTCCGGTCATACATACAAATACTCATGCCTGTAAATCCCCGAAGGGGAAGGCAGAGGTGTTTTAACACCCACATTTCGTCAACCATGATTTCGGTCCCACGTCATACCCACTTAGTCCCACTTAGTCATTGTTGCAATTCTAAACTATACTTTCGATTTCTTGATCCATTTTAATATGTTATTTTTATCAGTAACACGCGGAATTCCACACACACAGTTCTCCTTACTCCTTCTCCATTTTTTATTTGATTTGTGTGTTGTGAGGCTTTTATGTGAGTGCTGCCTGAGCTCCGAACCCCAAGTGGAAATCCTGCGCCAGATCCTCGCCCGTCCATCCACAGGAGTTCTGATACTGTTGATATTTGGCAGTATGCCGGCTGATCGAATTGCAAAATAAATTTTGTGCACAGTTTCGAAAGCAAATTCGTCTGGAAACAGTGAAAACTTTTATTTGTCCATCTCCTATTTTTAACTGTCTTTCTAGTACTAATTATTAGCTGTAAATTTACCTTAAATGCATTAAATAAATAACATATAAGTAAACGGAATAATGTATGGGTGTCATAATTTATTTTTTTTGCATATTACAAGGTACCTAAGTATGGAAGTACTTAGGTACTAGTAAATAATATGCGAAAAAAAAGGTACATAATGAAAAAACTGTGCCTAAAATATGTCGATCCGAAACGTCTATAAAATCAGCCGTTATAGGATGATTTGCTCCATCCTATACCGGTTGAGAGCATGAATTGGGGATTTTCCGTTACCTTATGCGAGTTTTACTACCAAGGCTGGATGTTACGCAATATCAAAAAAGTAAAACATAAGATAACCCGTAATGGATTTTACGACTTTTTAATTGGCAATTTCTCACTCCACATCACAAAACATAAAGATAAATTAGTATCATACGAATGTTACTTCTGCACAGGATGCGAATAAGATTGAAAAAGATAAAACAGTCTGGGCATTCAGCTAAAGCTAGAGCGGCAGTAGCTAGATTTTTAGGGTTTCTTACCTGAAAATGAACCAATCCAGTCACTTTGGACATTTGGAGATTACAAACATTTAGAAAGACATGATTGAATACTTAAGCATTCAATATAAAACTGTAATTTTAACATTACAGACATTCCAGTTTATATTTATACATATCTATAGAAGATGTTGGTACTCATATCTAGGACATTATTTCTTTATTTAATACAACTACCCTATCATAAATACTATAATATATACCAAACTGTGCTAACTATACTATATACCTATGTGTCGCAGCCAACTATCATAATGTGCCGTTCAGTTAACTGCCTAGCCTGGTAATATAAATCTTTCAAATAACGACCTAAATGATATTCACCCTTAATGTTTATTAATTACAACATTTAATTTTTTAAACTGGCTGGCTATTGCTCCGGCAATTCGTACTACTCCGAAATAATACAGAACGTTGGTGATGGATTTATTGAGAAAGCTGCGCTGTATGAGTAAATTGCTAGGCAAGTAATCATCATCGCATCAAGCCACATGCCTAGTCGTTTTTTCAAATAGCTAAATAATGAGTTTAGTAAGGAGCTTAAGCAGTTAAGCCTAACGCCTAAAGAGCCTAACTGAACGGTTGATTAGGCTATCTTTCTGCGTTATATTATACCTAAATGAAAAAATGGGAGAGTGCAACTTAGGCATCAAAAAAATCCCCTTCTATCAATCTCTACTGGTACCGTACGGACCCAGAAGGCTATTAACTAAATAAAAATTTAACGCATTCGGAAAAAAACGAAAAATTAACCGGTTTATTCAACTCCAAAGCTAAAGCAAACATTTCATTTTTTTTTATAAATAATTGGATTTCACGCTACACCCTTTAACATTAGAAAGTTTAATATCTTACTTAGCAAACAATAACTAAGTTCATTAAAGTACTTAATCATCATTGCATTGCTAAACCCCACATTATAAAGGTACAACGTAACGTAATCCATCCTTCACGATCACTACTCACAATTAATTTAATAAGAAAACAACATTGTTCAGTACAAATTCAAACGATTTCACCGAGTTGCAGCCTAATTATTTCATATAGGTATTACGTATGCACAACAGCAAGAGAACATTCGTTAGGAAATTCTTCCCTTATCATCGCATTCGATCTTAGAATCACGCATTTTAATCTCAAACTTTGTTCTCACTACACACGTATTTCGTTATACATAAATTGTTCTATTAATTTTATTAATTAATGTAAACAGAAGCATATAAATAATAAGCCTATGTGTAAAATATAAATTATGAACGGCGATTTATTTTATTGAAGTGAAAACTTCTTCAGCGGCGTTGGATGGGTGTAAAATGTTAAGGAAGCGTCAGAATTAGTTGACCTTTGAACCGTAACCGACGACTGACGTCATACAAGATTAGGTATATACTATCTATTTTGCAAGTTACAATAGATAGCGTCGTAGCTTAAACGGTAAGCACTTCGACTGTAAGTCCTTATAGTTTCAGATAGTATCGGGTTCAAACCACCTGGCCTTCAGGGATTTTTGTGATTGTTTTTTCTTTTTGTAATTTATTACTTATTGTGATTATCTTTTCTTTTTGTAATTTATTAATTTCTTCTGATAGAAAATTAGCAGAAAATTAGTGATAGGTTCTATGATTGGCGCTATATTATAGGTATGGTATGGTATGTTCTTTTTATCTTTTTCTATGTAGGTATATTACGAAGAAAGAAATAAAGAAAATGTTTTCACTTCTGCCGGCACTCCCAGAGTGCAACCCGTCTTTTTTTTTATTTATATAATAGTAAGAAGCTAATTCGTCCCAGCTTCGCACAGGAAAATTCTGTGATCGGATTGCAGCGCCACCTGCCGAATTCAAACTATGACTTTAAACGTTTCAGAAGTACAAAGTATAAATTGATAAAGTTTTACTGCAATAGGATCAACGGCAGATAATATTAAATATTTTAATTAGCACAACCAGCTGATGAAAATATTTTTGACCTTGATTATACCTAGATGCAGGCATTTCAAAGAAATATTTCCTATAAACCTTATCCTATACGCATAATATTCGCATAACCTTCCTTATACGTTTCGGCAATTCATTTCAAATTATACAAGATATTTTGTATAAATTATAAATCTACTTATACAAATAATTAATTTTACTAAACAGGAACATATAAATGATAATTCTATAGGTAATATATCATGAATGGATATAATTTATATACTTATTTAAATAGTAATTACCTGCGGAAATACGCAATTATGCTGTCTACATCTAGACGACAAAATACAGTAGAAATTTATGTTGTCAGTGGTACCCACATAAGTTATAAGACAAAGTTTAAAACATATGCGTAAATGCAATCAAAAATTGCCACCGCAACTCTAGAGGGACAGGATAATTAAGTATTCCCGGGATAAAAAAAACTTATGTCTAGATATCATCCAGACGCGTTCAGCCTCTCTGACGTGATTGAGTAACGGACATTCAAACTTCATGTTATATTTCACATTTCGAATTATTCTCTTCCCTTTTTTTCCTTCCTTTCCCATAAGAAGTTAAAAGACAAAAGACAATGATTGATTAAATATTAATCACGAAACGTAACTCCAACACTTAAATTTTAAACCATTGCGTCATTCATAAACTCTTTTTTAAACTATGGTATAGATAATAAATTTCGCAACTCTTAATGTACAGATAAAAAATATCATACAAGTTTTTTATCTGAGTATATTACTTACCCATATCTAGTCTAGAAACTAGAACGTAAGTAGATAATTTATTTTAATCTAAATTTCTTAATAAATTAGGTAATTCTAAGAACGTATAAACGGCTTTTACTAAGATAGTATTATTAAGTAGACATATTTCATTATTCATATATCCTTTTTCGTAGTATTTATAGCTATATTTTAAATTTAATCTAGCTGAGTGAAGAACTAAATCTAAACTGAAGTGGTTCCTAAAATGACAAGCAAATTAAGGAAGTCGTTATCTTAGGCACCATCATTGATACGCAATGGAACATAAAATATACGTAACGTAATTAATAATACTTACTTTCTTTCATTTACTCCGACTTTGGTGTTGAAGAAATAGAAGGTTGTCTAGTAGTCAATTCATACAAATGTATGTTTATCCATCCCTATTATGCTTTCTCGTGATAAATCTACGTAGGCTTTTTGGTGAATGTCGATGAATTATGTACATAAAGAATGGTAATCAAGTTGTGGCTGTTTTTATTTTCTTGCAGTCTCCGTGTGGCCGATTTTAGTTCGTCCGTGTCAGTTCTGGTCTAGTGGGCGTGTTTTAATAGAAGGGAAAATGGGGGTCCAGGAAACTTCCCCCCCTTTTCTTCCCCAAATCTACAAGAGCCTTTTGGCTAGGGCCGCCATCCGTCCGGGTTTCCCTGGATTTGTCCTAATTTAGCAGGCGTCCGGGGAGCGTCCGGGCCGGATTCTAATTTTAGTTCGCGAAAAACCAGTATTATATTTGAAACCCAGCATACTGTAGTTCATGGAAGTATGAGCTCCATCTCTCATTCACCGCGACTATCTCGCATAACAGATTGCCCACAGGGTCTACGAAGGTTTTGCTAGACTGGCTGTCGCTTGTCGCGGGCTGTGCGGGCCGAGAGTTTACTCCGGACCCGCTCCGCAGTCTCTTCCGAGCCTTACTTGCTCGCAGGAGACGGGAGCAGTCTACGCGCTTGCGCAACGTACAATCGCCATGAGCAAGGCGACGAGTTAGAGAACTTACATCCCTAGGGCACCACTAGGATCTGAGAAGTGTATTTAACATGAAAATAACTTATTCTATTGTCCGGGGTAAAAGCTCAAAATGGCGGGGTTTTTACGCTTCTTGTCCGGGTTTACGAACTTGGGAGATGGCAGCCCTACTTTTGGCTCTTGCTGATTTTTGGTTGAAACCTCAAGGACACAATTCGTCACAGGTAGTGGTGAAAAGAACTTCATTAAAAAAAATTGAGAAGCAAGAAGAACGGATCGTCATTATTTTTGGGGAAACATTCAGGGCTTTTTAAAATAAAAAGATAGGTACGTACCGCTTATTAAAGATACCAGATTTGATTAAGGGTACCAGAAAATGTAGCAAAGGCTGCTCGGAAGGTCTACTGTTCACAGAACTACTAGTTTTTAATATTCACCAAAATGTGAATTCGTACCAAGTTTCCAACGTAGGTTTTCAGAGTAAAATAAACTGGATTGACTTGATATTTCGTTATTGGTGAAAATAATAAAATAAAAAAGTTATAGTACGTAATAATCTTAGAAATCGAGAATTGGCAAATCACAGGATTGAAGAAATGTACCCCAGCCTTATGGACTGATTGGACTGATGACCTAAAAATATTATTAGCTAGAAAAGACGGGACGCGTATTGCGAAGGACCTGTTCCTACAGGACAAATTAGGAGAGGCTTATCATCTTATGTCCAACAGTGGACTTCAATAAGCTAAATCATTCATTGACATAATCTATGGGTGATAAAGATGCCTCGCTACTACCAAACTAACCACACCTGGTACGTAGCTAGTGCACCTGATAACTGACGGGAGAGAATTTCACAATGATGCCCTTTTCGAGGTTCAGAAGTCAGACGACAGTCGCTCTCACAATTATTATACATTGGCCAAGTCATTCCCGTGTTGGTTGGCCCGGGGCACGGTGGAGTAGGATTTTTTTTTTTTACGTGCGGGATATCCCCACAGATACCCACCCCTCCGGAGCCGGAGGGGTAGGTTATGTCGGACTCTACCCCTCCGGCTCCGGAGGGGTGGGTATCTGTGGGGATTTGGAGTAGGATAGCCCACCCTATCTTTTCCTGAGGGTGTCCTAGAAGGCGACTAAGCGGTAGGACTATTCTCCAACTTACAGTAAACATACATCCCATGACTAAGTGCCCGCTTGGCGGCAACAAGCTCACTCCGTATTACGTGGAACCGAAAATCATAGGTTGCAAAATGTCGGTGTTAATACACCTCTGCCTACCCCTTCGGGGATTTACAAGCGTGAGTATATATATGTATGTATGATGAACAAGTCAGCTTAATCCTTTTTTAAAGAAACCTGAGAGAATCAACGCTGAGATGATGTTGATGAATCTTTAAAGCTGTAGCTATAGAGATTCACAGAGACACTGTCCGATAATAAATATAACTTATATAGTTTACAATCGATATTCAATCACGCACTCATCACGCCTATTCACAATAATCAGTAATCACACATATATATACCCAATTCACAATAATTGCATAACAAATGCGGTGACACAGCATTGTATTAGAATTTATTATTTTCTTTTGTTAGTGACACCAAGCCCAGTGGGTCGCGGTTGGCAACACAGACCGATAATGGCGATATTTATTTGTGTAGAGGAGATTATTTATTTATTTTGTTCGAACATTGTTGATGTTTTGTTGTCGGTCGAGTGGCGCTGTAAATGATTTCCATTGCCTCTGTACTCTACAAATACTTCCTTTTTTTTGGACAGTAGTATTTATAAATAAAAAAGTAACTTGAAAATTTTGGAACGTGAGATTTCAGAATATTTGCAATTTAATTTAAAAGTTCATTTTCATTTGTTTAAAACGATTTTTTTTTAATCTAAACTTAGTATTACATTGGAAATGTTTGTTCGCAATGAATGCCAGAACTACTAAACGGATTTTGATGCGGTTTTTTGTTAGGAAGGTCTTAGTCAGACTTAAAATCCTACGTTTGTTTGCTTGCAATTGGTTGACTAGAACAACTGTATAAACAAAGGCAAGTACGGAACGAAGTACGAAATAAGTACCTAATGTAAAAAAAAGACGGGTTGCACTTTGGGAGTGCCGGCAGAAGTGAAAACTTTTGCTTTCTTTCTTTCTTTCTTCGTTATATACATAGAAAAAGATAAAAAGAACACACCATACCTATAGTATAGCGCCAATCATAGAACCTATCACTAATTTTCTGCGAATTTTTTGTCAGAAGAAATTAATAAATTACAAAAAGAAAAAATAATCACCAAAAGTAATAAATTATAATAAGAAAAAACAGTCACAAAATATCCCTGAAGGCCAGATGGTTTGAACCCGATACTATCTGAAACTATAAGGACTTACAGTCGAAGTGCTTACCGTTTAAGCTACGACGCTATCTATCGTAACTTGCAAAATAGATAGTCTGTACCTAATCTTGTATGACGTCATTCGTCGGTTACGGTTCAAAGGTCAACTAATCCTGACGCTTCCTTAACATTTTACACCCATCCAAAGCCGCTAAAGAAGTTTTCACTTCAAAAAAATTCACTTCTAATATAAGTAACCAAGTTCAAGTATCGTGCGTCGAATGCTGCTATTTGCAGATGACTACGAATTTCTAAGCACTGACAATATCAAAGTTATATAGTTAAATAGAAGAGTTACATAGAAGTCTTTATTTTACTTAATAATATAAACGTTTGTTATTTGTCCGTAATTGTAGGTAATATTGTATCTAGGTAAATTCCTATAAGTACATACCTAGATATGTATACATAGAATGACATTTATCAAAGAATAACGAACTTTTTTCTTAGAATGTCTCTAAGAGAAAAGTTCAAAGAAATAAGCATTCTTACGGTTATTTCGCAATTTATTTATGAAAATTTACTTTATGTGCATAAAAATATAGACTCCTTTACTAAAAAGAGTGATATACATGGTATAAATACTAGACATAAAGGTAATCTTGTGTTACATACCACTCGTCTCCAAAAAATAAGCAACTCTTTTATGGGTCAATGTATTAGATTCTACAATAAACTTCCCAATGAAATTAGAACATTGTCCATAAATAAATTTAAAACAACGATTAAGGCCAAATTGTGTAGCAGAGCATATTATAACATTTCAGACTATTTGAATGACAAAAATGCTTGGGATTAAGTAGCTCTAAGTCAACACAAGAAAACGATAGTACATAAAGACGACGTTTTTTTTAAAAAAGGATTCCTACTGAGTTTTTTGGCAGTGTTTCTCAGTAGTTGCCATGTCACGCACTGCACGGTAGGGGAAAAAATAATGACGATTCCAAACAAATTTAATATTTTTATGGAATAAATGATTTTTTGAATTTGAATTTGAATTTGAAAAGCATCGCCTACCCTACGATATAATTTACAACCCCAGTTTAAAACATAGTTGAGTACCTAAGTAAAGACCTGAGCCTTCCCCAACATACTGAGACAACCGAGTTTGACCTATCCCATGTAAGCTTTACAAAGCAAACAGTTATATAGTGTAGAAAAGCAGGAAAATTTATATAAGTGGTAAGTTTTTTTCTGGACTTAAAAAAAACTTCTAAGGCGGAGTTATAATCATCTAATCTAAAAATGTCACTAAAATCTAATCAAAAATTGTCACTAAAATAATATTTTTATACAAATAATTTACTTCGACAATAAAATATTATCAAAACAAAAAGTGCATACTACGCACTTACGCACGCATCCATTTTTATAAGTAGATACCTGCACAGAGTAGAAAAAAGCCCGTAGTTTTTCTGTCGCGTGGTGTTATGCCTTTGCCTCGCTACTTCAGGGTCTCGGTTAAATGCTCTGTTAAGCACTATACAACAAAGCATACACAGATTATACTACTGTTTTTATATGACACCGGGGTTTATTTTGAAAAAAGTTTTGAGTATTTTTGTATCTCGAATGTTTTAATTTACTATCAATTGAGAAATTGTGATGCCTTAGAGTAGATTCTCGATTCAAATAGTTCGTTTGGTCTCGGCTTCTCAGTGGTATATTCAAAGAATCCCCAAGCATAGTTCATTCCATAACCCACTGTGTGACTAAGATTGTGGACTAACCCCACTTTCAGAATTCACTTTTAGCAACGCAAGTCGTAAGAACCAGTTAGGGCGCTCTAGAAGAACTGGCATTGCGGTACGGGTAAAGAGAAGATTCCACGAAATTTGCCAAATAGTGCACTCTGGCCAACTATTTGTAAAATAGTACGAACGTACAATAAAAAGTACTCGCGAAAGGTAGGCTCTTTCTCTTCCACTTGCTCACTGCTAACATTAACTGAATAAAAAATTCACATAACGAATTGCTATTATAATCCACTCAGATTAGTTGTAATACATAAACAGGTGTCCTATTGAAAAAAACCAACACAGGCAACTTTATCTTGAAATGACAGCACAATTTCGCATCACTAAATATTGGCACACTCAATTTTACTCAAAACTAAACAACAAATCAATCAAGAACAAAACTGACTAAAACAATTTACGCAAAAAAAAATCGACCACCGGGCTAGTCGGCTCCGGTCCAAACCCCACGATTCCACGGTCTATTACTTCTGATACAATTCGGTACGGCCCGCCTTGTTACCAAACATACCAGACATATTTATTGCAATATTAGAATTAACGATGTGAATACAATATATCCCCCTAAATAAGAAGCTAATTCGGTCAGACTTTAATTCGTTGACAAAGATCGTATAAGTTCGTAATCGTTGAGGCGTGTTGTCAAAACCGCGGTAACAATTTTATGTGTCGTTTAATTGTGAGAAAGTTGCCGACGACACACGATTATTTTGCAATAAACTTAATGAAAGAGAAAACATGGGTAGCTTTTGATTTATCCAATTAAAGGGTGAGTACAAATTACATCGGTGTGTAAAAACCTTAATTTTTTAATTAATTAAGTACCTACTCGAATTCAAATATATACTTTCTTAAGATATTCAATGTTAAAAAATTGGCTGTTAATTTTACTTTTCTTTATAATGTATTAATAAACATTACCTGACTTTGAAAAACCTAAGTATATCTACCTTATTTTTACAAAAATATGGTTTGAAAATCTGTGTGGAGCTGTAGTAGGTACCTACTTAAAAAGTCCGAAAAGGTAATATCTAGTAAGTAATTCAAAATCTACATTAATATTTCACGTCGCCATCATCTTATATTAGTAAGTATCCCGGTTAATTCTGATGCTTCCATCTCGGAACTCGCGGGTACGGTGCAAGGCAATAACGAAAAATTCAAGAGTGCAGTGTGGCCATGAATTAATTTATCATTCATTATTACGTTTCATAGTTCCATAACGCCAAAATTTTATGCAGAGGATACATTATTTCTCCCAAATGATAATATTAGATAGATTTTTCACATATATAATATTTGATATGAGATTTCTAATAGGTAAATACACCAAAAAATGTTACCTCTGCAAATATATTAATATTTATGCACCCGAATATGCCTGTTCAGAATATTACCTGCGTTTAAATTTTAATGATAATATCATTCAATTTGCTATGCGTAAAGTAATGAATTCTGTGTTGAATTCTTAGAAATGAAAAGAATTCATTTTTACAGTTTTTATATTTGACACTTTGGTCTATTTTACTTTATGCTAGTGCCAGTCCCAGTTGCATCCAAAGTCCTTAATTTCGATTGGTTAGCTTTAAGGGAGCAACTGCCGTCTCTTACGTCATTTTCGTTACCGCAAGGATGTTAATGTGGGTTAGAACGTTTTCACATTGTCCGATATCCGATATCCGACATCCGACATCGGAGGAAGTCAAATGTATGACATATGTATCTCTCTTACACATTGTCCGGCCCGATATCGGTTAACGGAGTTAACACCACTGCTTTGGCCCGATATCAGACCAGAAAGAAACTAAAACAGAGACTGCAAGCAATTTTCGACCTTAATGACATTTTCTTAGTTACGTGTCATTCTTAGTTGATGACGCTGATCACGAATATAAGAAAAAAAATCTCGATCCCACGTCATGACAATAAGGTTGAAAATTTAAAATTCTTTTTTTTCATCCCTAGCATCCCTAACTAGTCTGTGCTTTCGAGCAAAAGGCCGTATCAGGCCGATTTTATCGGATAAATGTGAAAACAGCACAAGGTGTCGGCTATCGGATGTCGGCTATCGGCGTCCGATATCGATATCGGATATCGGATGAATGGGAAAAACGCTCAAGACGGGCAATCTTGATGAAGCCTCTGTGTAACAAATAGATATTAGACCCGTCATATTAATTAAGAATTATTGGGACCAATCCTAATGTCGATTCTGAACACACTATATAGTCTCACCTTATATAGCTTTATCCAACCAGACTGCTACCAAACAAATCGCTAAAGAAAACAAAAAAAAAATAATATTCGCGTAAACTTCTACACATTAGACGACGCTCCTGGAAAGGACGACGCTCTGGAGAAGTTTTTTCTCTCAGTATTGGGGAGTCAGACGGCAGTCACAGAAAGCAACTTACCAATCAAAAACAATAAGAGGACATCGAGTTTCAAAGTGATAACTTTGGACGTAACTGGGAAATTGAAAGCACAAATAGGCCAACTTGACCGATGCTATTTATTTCCGCACATAGTCGAGGCGACACGTCTTGGTTTTGCATGGGATTAAATTTGTAAAAATAGATAAAAACCAAATGAAACCGTCTTTGAACTGGGTGGTAATTGTATCAAAATTTGAGACCAAATCACTGCAGAACTTTTTCAGGTTTTGAGTTTACTGTACACAAGACTTTTTTATTCTAGACCTCATATTACATATAAGTAAGCTACTACTTACCTTCTTTTTATACTATGGCTATAGGGTAAACCAGGCAATCGTGCTGCACCATCCGAGGAATTGAAATATATAACGGTGTTGTTAAAACATGTTTATTGAAGTAATTAGTCATAACCTGTGACTCAATTTGCATGACAAAATCTAAAAAAATCTTCTTAAATGTAATCAAAACGGCTGATATCAAAGATTTCTTAAATTCTAGGGTGGGGGAACATTACACGGATACATAGATTTTGTCTTCTTTTTTTCTTTTACTTTCCCATTATTATAGTCTTTGCACTTGTTGCATTTCCTTGAAAAACTTGAACTGTCTTCATGTCACCAACCTAACACAATATTATGATTTCATAAATCCGGCTAGCCTCATTCACTCCCAGTTTCTCCCTTTTGCGATCTTCTATGTCAGAAATAAGTATAAAATGAAATAGATATTAAAAAAATAAGAATCTGGTGCTGAAAAGATCAAAATTTTTATCAAAATAATTTTCATTCAGCTTACGATTTCCAAATGGGTACCGCCTGCTATCCAACTTGTTTCGACCTTTTCAGCACCAGTAGTGTTTTTTATGCCACTTAGGTGGCAGACAAGCACGCGCCCCACCTGATGGGAAGTGGTTACTGTGGCCTATGGACGTTTGCAACACCAGGGGCATCACAATCGTACTACCGACCCTAAACCAGGGGCGTCACACTCGTGCTGCTGACCCTTTCTCTGAGAATTTCTGTGCCGTCAGCGTAAAAGACAAAGCAGGAATAGCCTTTAGTCGTCCCACTGACAGCACAAAAACACTCCAGTGAGCTCTGGCTACCCTACTCACCGACGGGAACACAACAGGATGTTATTATGACCGCGGTATTCTGTAGGGTATTCAAGTCCCCAGTCGGACTGCTCATTTGGACGGAAATACCGTCGTGTCCTACCTCCTACAAAATATATTATTTATTTTTTCACTTTTTCTTACCTAAAACAAATATAAATCAGCACTATGTAGTTTACATCGCCGCCAAACTTGTGTGACTAGCTCATTCGGATCAAATTGACGCTAAACAAAATGCAACTGCAACGTCAGTTTTGCTTGTGGGGCACGTACCGACTAGGGCATGTATGCCTGGTTTACTACCTACTTTACGTCTATAATATTATGTATACGTAAGTAATGTTGTACCTACTATATAAATTATAAAACATCATTTCAATTTATGAAAGTCAAATAAATGTGAATAGGTCCTTAGCTCGTTTACATAATTCAATGAAACTTTCATCTATACTAGGAATTTTATTATAAAATACTTATTCCTTATCGTTATCTACCTTCCGTAGAATTAAAGTTTAATTTGCATTTCAATTTATCTATTCTTGGAAAATTGTACTTTAATAAAACTACTCTCAGTCATCATCCTACATGATTTCTAATCTCATCAGATACGAAAATTCCACTTTTAAAATTATTTTTCAAATTCTGTTAATAAACTAACTTTTTTCTGCGCAGTTGTATAGACGCCGGACAGTTTGCTTACAGAATAGGGACACTGTGAGTGTGGTATGTGACAGTACATGGCGAAAAGAAAATATTGAAAATATGCGGGTAGATGAGGAACCTACTACCTCACGGACTCGAAGACGGCGGGCGTGCACCGCTGAGCCTGTGACCACGGCCGGTGTAACCTGGTCGAAACATCAGGCAATCAATGGTATGTGCCTAAGTACCTATACCACGATCGCGCCAATTCCCGTTATTTTTACGTTGATAAATTTAATAAAATGGAATATGACGTCAAATTTAAATTTAGTTGCTTGTTTTATTTAGTACCAATGGACGGCTTTCCCCAGTGCGGTTCCCGGGAACTGTACCTACTAAAATTTTCTTGAATATAAAAAAAAAAATAAGTTGAATCTTTTGAGCCGTTCTTCGATCCTTACATGACAACCATTTTTGTACTCTACCAATTCTAACTGATGGATCACATTCAAGCACACACGCATCTATTTATCAGTGCAGTTTAAATAGTACCCACGCATTAATCTTTATTGGTCCCAGGTGTACTATTTATGGCTAGATATGTAATTTTTATTTTCAAATTTTATTATTACTATCTGAATGTTTTTCATGTTTTTTATTTTTTCTATATTTTAATTATTTGTAATAAATATTAAAATATATTTAACAATGTATCTTCACACTTGATGTTTACGAGAGATTCTGGACAGTTCTGTATAATTTTGATGATGATGATTGATGATCCTATTTAAATATTATCTACACAGTTATTTTATTATGTAGTGTCTGAATTTTGTAACGATAAATATGAAACTCTGTACCTTTTAACCCGACTGCGCCAGAAGGAGGGTTATGTTTTTCGAGAGTATGTATATGTATGTATGTATGTATAATTGTTTGGCATGCTCTGCAGCCTGAACGGCTCGATGGATTTTAGCTTGAGAGGTGTCGTTACATTCGTATTTACTGTGAGAGTGACACTGGGTATATAAAAATAAAATAAAAAAACAAAATGGTGGATTTTATAAAAAAAAATCACTCAAATTTATCGAGTGGGGTATCAAAATGAAGGAAATTAAAAGACCATTACAAAAATATATATTTCATAACTAAAAAGTATAAAAAATAAGTTATTATTAAAAATAAAAAACCCAATTGATGCTGAAAAGATCGAAAATGTTCTTGTTTAATTCGATATATTCTTGTTTACCACCTGCGAGACCTTGCAACACTCGCAGATTAATGAAAAAAAAACAAAATAGCAGCAATAAATTGGATACAGTCAGCATCAAATCGATATTGATGAACAAAATACTCAAAATGATCTAAATGCCTTAGTTGTCCACCCATCCTTGTTGATTGAATGTTCGGATATTCGGTAAACACCTTAGGTTCGGACAATAATACAATTTAAATCAATAAAAGCAGTTTGATTTACTATTAATACCTTTAGTTTTAAGATCATTTAGAGACTTTGTAGTCAAGATATTTCTGACGTTGACTGTACATGGCAGAGGTAGACCACCCCTATGTATACCCCTGGGAGCAGTTCAAAATGACAAGAGATACAAATAACTGATATGAAGTTCATAATATGGGCTAAAGAATTCATCTGCTTATTAAAAACATCTGTTCATGACAGCAATCGCTACAGTTATTGGTACAGTCAGCATCTAATACTTGCTGAAAGTGAAAGTTGAAGTGACCTCATTGTTATAGATGTACTTAATAATATCAGTACATCTATAGTGACCCATTTGTTGAAATCAATTTTTTAACGGATTCAATGGTTTTATTTCGGTCGGTCGGTCTAAAAAAAAATAATAACAAATAAACTGCGATAGAATCTGTTAAAAAGTGCGTTTATTACAATGAGTGATATTCGCGTAAACTGTAGAAAATATCATGAAATCAATTTGTTCAATGTGTAAGAGTGTGTTTCAACAATTTCATAGTATTGAGTAGTATAACAGACAGGGTGCTTTGGGGATCCCCACAAAGATCTTCGGGACCCAAGCCAACCTCATCTACAAGCTGGTGCACCTGCTGAAAAACGGACGAGGCTCTGGCGCTGGCTTTCCTTTCGGGGTTGGAGGGTCAGTAGTCACCCCCGGAAAGGCCAAAACTATGCCAAATTAAATGCACGAAAAAGTAAGGGATTGCGCAAGGGATAGGGCGCCGCCGCAAAATGGCGCGCAGGAGGGTAGCGCGCCTCTTGTGACAAGTGGGCGGGGGCTACCGTGCCTGAGCCTGGCACGGCTAAAGAGGATAGGCCAAAATCACAATCTCCGGAAACTCCGCTTCGCAATGTGGTACACTGTTTGTGGTATGATCGGTTGACTGGTCGTGTGAGGGAGTTAGCCGCCGTACTATCCAGGCGGAGGGTGGCCGTGGCGTTCCTACAGGAGACTCGGTGGAGTCGCGATAACGCATGCAGAAGTCCAGACTGCCATCCGACGCATGAAGAACTGGAAAGCTGTCGTACCCGTGGTATGGGCATCCCGGCAAATCTTTATACGTACTCTTCACCGGTAAGATCCCGAACCAGTGGAGGCTGAGTATCATTACGCCAGTCTTCAAGGGCAAGGGATCGGTGCAGGAGTGTGGCAGCTACCGTGGTATAAAGTTAAGACCATGAAGCTCTATGAGAGGATAATTGACACGCGGATTCGACACTGGTTTCGGTTCCGTGGTTCAGTCCGTACGTAGACCTTACCTGTTCAGCTTGGTGTTGGACGTTTTGTCGGACAACATCAGAAACTCGCATGAGCAGCCTCCTTGGTTGCACATGTATGCTGATGACATTGCGCTGATAGACGCGGACAGGAATAGATTGGTGCGACGCGTGAAAGTGTGGAAGGAGGCGCTTGAGAACGGCGGTCTGAAGCTAAATGTGGCGAAGACAAAATACTTGGCGTTAAACACAACAGATCCCACACCCATCCGCATAGGCGATGACTTAGTCGAGCGCACGGACCAGGTTAAGTACCTGGGATCAGTACTTCACGTGACTGGTGACATCGACTGTGACGTTAAGGCACGTATTGCTGCCGCATGGGCCAAATGGCAGGAAATGACTGGTGTTATATGCGATCCTAAAATGCCAGTCAGGTTAAAAGGACAGGTCTATAAGACGATCATTAGGCCTGTCCTTTTACACGGCTGTGAGGCGTGGTCGCTGTTGGAGCGACACAAGCAGGAGCTGCGTGTCACGGAGATGAAAATGCTGCGGTGGATGTGTGGAGTTACGCATAAGGATCGCGTTAGGAACTATCGCATCCGCAGTAGCCTTCATGGCCGTGACATCGTAGATAAAATGCAAGAGAGTCGCCTTCGCTGGTGTGGCGACGTCTTGCGGCAACAGCCAGCCTACGTGGGTAGCAAATGCCTGGCAATGGCGCCCCCGCCGGGTCCATGAAGAAGGGGTAGGCCCAAAAAAAATATGAATAAACTGAGTTTATAAATACAACACTAAAAAGACTAAACGTTTAGTTAAGTACCGAACTCGACCGAACCTAAATTATATTACATAGCAACAACCAAAACTGACAAAGTTATCATACCTGTATTGATAAATCAATAACATCAAGCCAGACACTAAATGTTTAAGCGCCAAAATTCATCCAGATTATTGCGATTGAGTAACAAACATCCATCAAAACTTTCGCATTTAGATAAATCATAAGATAAAATCAATAAAAATAGCCTAAATGTGAGCTTCTGGTTGATCAAGTGTTTATCGCCATTATTTTGAACGTTATTAGTATTCACATTTTATTATTTCACATAATAATAAATAATAGGGGTTAAAGTATGAAATTGCCGTTTCATTGTAATAGGTACTTCGAATTGACATAGAACCTTCATGGTTTGAGATTTTTGAGTGAAACTTTTTCCACATGGTACCTATGTAGTTCTTCATTTAAACATGTGCAACATTCGATTATCGACTTTCAGTTGTTTTTTTTATTCAGCTTAGACAAGAAAGATGGATACTTCGAAAATTCGAGTGATTTTTGAATACGAGTTCCGACGCGGAACTAACGCGGCAGAAACAGCTCGCAACATCAATGTTGCGTTTGGAGAGGGGACTGCTAATGAACGCACCGTGCGATTTTGGTTTAAACGCTTTCGTGATGGAAACTTTGATTTGAAGAACGAACCACGAGGAAGGCCGTCCACACAGGTGAATAACAATGAATTGAAAGACATGGTGGAAGCCGATCCGAGTCAAACTACCCAGGAATTAGCTGCATGGTTTAACGTTACCTTACCAACAATATTGACTCATTTGCGTCAAATCAATAAAATAAAAAAATGTCAAAAATGGGTACCTCATGATTTGACTGATCTGCAGAAAGAAATGCGTGTTGAAACTTATATTGCCTTGTTGAATCGATACAGAAATGAAGGAATATTGGATCGAATTGTGACATGTGATGAAAAGTGGATTCTTTACGATAACCGTAAGCGAAAAATGCAATGGCTGACCCCAGGTGAAACGCCACAACAGTGTCCTAAAGCAAAGCTTACCAATAAAAAGGTAATGGTAACTGTTTGGTGGTCTCAGCATGGTGTTATTCACTATAGCTTTCTACGATCTGGTCAAGCAATAACGGCAGATGTCTACTGTGCCGAACTCCGAACAATGATAGCAAAACTAGTAGTGAAACAGCCCCGACTCATGAATCGATCTTCACCATTATTGCTCCATGATAACGCGAGACCTCATACAGCACGAGAAACCGTTTTAACTCTACAGGAACTGCAATTAGAAACTATCCGTCACCCTCCGTATTCGCCAGACCTTGCTCCAACAGACTACCATTTTTTTCGTGATTTGGACAATTTTCTATGTGATAAAAAGTTTTCGTCTCAGGAGGCAGTACAAAATGCTTTCACACAGTTTGTCGAATCTAGATCACCAGAGTTCTATCGCAAAGGCATAAATAACCTTCCTACTAGATGGCAGCAATGTATAGATAATAATGGTAATTATTTTGATTAAATAAATACTTTAATTTAAAAAAAAAACGAATTTCAATTTGTCAGTACAAATCGGCAATTGCATACTTTAACCCCTAATAGTATCGGTGAAATCTGAGGTATTTTGTCAGTGTATATTTCCTCCTTCTCATTCTGTATCTCGTAGGTTTATGTTTTTTCTTTCTTTTCTTTCTTTTCTTTCTTTTCTTTCTTTTCTTTCTTTTCTTTCTTTTCTTTCTTTTCTTTCTTTTCTTTCTTTTCTTTCTTTTCTTTCTTTTCTTTCTTTTCTTTCTTTTCTTTCTTTTCTTTCTTTTCTTTCTTTTCTTTCTTTTCTTTCTTTTCTTTCTTTTCTCTCTTTTCTTTCTTTTCTTTCTTTTCTTTCTTTCCTTTCTTTTCGTTCTTTTCTTTCTTTACATTCTTTTATTTCTTTCCTTTATTTTCTTGCTTTTGTTTATTTTCGTTCTTTTCTTTCTTTTCTTTATTTTCGTTCTTTTCTTTCTTTACACTCTTTCCTTTCTTTCCTTTCTTTCCTTTCTTTCCTTTCTTTTCTTTCTTTTCTTTCTTTTCTTTCTTTTCTTTCTTTTCTTTCTTTTCTTTCTTTCCTTTCTTTTCTTTCTTTTCTTTCTTTTCTTTCTTTCCTTTCTTTTCTTTCTCTTCTTTCTTTTCTTTCTTTTCTTTCTTTTCTTTCTTTTCTTTTCTTTCTTTTCTTTCTTTTCTTTCTTTTCTTTTCTTTATTTTCTTTATTTTCTTGCTTTTCTTTCTTTCTTTCAAATCTTGACAATTAAAAATTAAACGACATACTATGCGTTTCAAATAAGTTGATAACTGTCATAATGACATTTTGATACGTGTCGATAACTTCATTGTGTAACGTAAGGTCAGCAAATACATTTTTATACTTCACTGTTGCTTCACTGTTGTTAATATATTTCCAATTAAATATTTATGATGATTGTTGAACCATATTCCCTTTTCAAGATAGATAAGGATAGGGTAGGATAAGTACATACACATTAAGTAAAAATTAAATTATCGGTTCTTTTTATATTTATTTATTTTTAATCGGGCAGTAATTTTGAATTCTTGAATAATTATAATTACTAAAAAATTTGATAAGTGCTTAATGAAAAGAATTTAATAATTAGGTCGTTGTTACCATACACGTATGAACCTGTCCGAAATGGAAATGTTGTTGTTAGCTGTACATTTTTCATGAATACGGAATGAAGTTGCCGCGGTCGCGATTATCTTCTCATTTGAAACGCATAGTAGATACTATTTCAGTGTTTTATTATGAGAACATACAGTTCTCCTGAACTCAAGCAAGAACTAGGTGAATAATTAAATAAAGACTGCATACAATAAAACTTCAAAAGAAAAAAAACTGGTCCTGGAACTAGTCCTGGTTTAGGATTTTTAATGTGCCATCCCCATCAATTAATTACATCAAAAACCTTGACCTAAAATGGGTTACATTGAAATTTTTGCCTCGTAGGCAGTGGCCTAATCCTTCAAAGAATGCACTTTATTAAAAGGGTACAAGACTTAAATGTCTTTTCGACATCATCGTCGACATCTTCGACGTCATTCGACTGACAGACTTCGACGGTAGTATACCTGCTTGCGAAACGACGTGTCCAGAAGGCCCCCTCAGATCTACACCATCACTATTATCGAACTAATTGATTTGTAGCAGTGCAAACTTTCCTCCTTTCTTAAGATTCCTGCGATATAGTAGCACACTTCTGGTCCGTAATCAGATATCCTTAGTCGGGCAGACCAGACTGCCTTGACATGTTGTAACCCTAAACAGATATCACATGCTTCTTGTTACCGGTCAAGGCGTGTTGGCAGGATGGTGGCCTTTCAGTCAGAATCCACCGTCTCCCAATTAAATCATAGCAGACGATACCATGTATGAACTTCTCCTAGGGTGGTATTATTATTATTTAAAGCTTTATGCACAAAAACTTGATTAATCTCGTAGGCACGTAGGCATTTATACCGGTAACGGTTTACCGTTACTGGTATAAATGCCTACTATCTGTATAAATGCCTACTATTTTGAATTGATTTGATTTGATTTACCCAAATTCCTAAACCTCCCCTATTTCAGCAGATTATTACGCCTGAAAACGGTTTCTTTATTCTAAAAGCATTGTCTCTTTGTAGTAAATGTGTCTTCTAGATCTTCCATATATTAATAAACCTGTACTTAATATTTCTTCTATGTAAATTGTGAATCGATATATCCTATCGTTCACCTTGAAATTCGCAATAACATTCTTTTAATTTGACGTTTTTATATAATCACTAATGTGTCGAAATAAAAAAAAACATCTATTTCTGAGTGTAATAGAAATAGCGGTCAGTAATAAAATAAATCAATTACTAGAACCGAAAGAATAATAGTAAAAACTGTTTATTTAAGAATAGGGGCCATTCCGGGCCGTGGAGAAGAAAACCTTTGTAGTTTATTTTTAATAGAGGTGAGAAAGGACTCTTTCTGATGCGTTCGATGGTATGCAACTGATAGACACCTGAATCTAACTTTGAGTAAATCGAAAGAAGGATAATAACCGACTCAGAGGAATAATACTTAAAGCAGATCATCTAAGTGCCTTTTCAATAAGGGTTTACGCTTTACATAAATTGGGTTGGGACCTCAGGACTAAGTAGATATTGCAACTTCTCAGCCAATAAGAAAATCAGAAAAAATGGTACATATTCATTAGGTACAACATTGGAATCGTGGAGGCTTAAACTCCTTAAGCAGGAGTCGCAAAAACCGGGAGTAGACAGGTATTGGATCTCTTCCTAACGAGGAAGATATGGCAACTTGCAATACGACATCCGAAAATACCAATGCTTCTAAAATGTTATTAAAATGCATTAATATACAATTCAACTTTTATAAAAGCATTCTCGTAAAAATTCCATAAGATAAAAACTTCTGAAATAGCGTCTCCCCTGTTGAGGAGGAAAGTAACTAGTAAATTTAACTTTCCGGAAGTTCTTACTACTAACAGAAGCAAATGATGGGCCGTTGTGTCTGCTCACCGTGGAGGGGGAAGGGCGAATATATTTATGTAGATGTATGAAAAATGTAAAGATGTCCACGGACATCAAAGCACTACCTATACTTATAATTTAAATGTAAAATAATAAAATGTAACTATTATATTTCTTCGCAAACATCAAATTTAAACCTAGCGATTGTTACATAACTCTGAGAACGGTTCTCTATTTTTATTCCTAAAATTTTATGTCATAATTTAACATTGCATAATGTTACTTGCCATAACATTATTTACGCATAATACTCATTTGCTATAACTTTTTAAGCATATTTTTTTACTCCTATTTACTATAAGCATAATATTTAATAAGCATAATATCCCAAAGCATAAGTTTACTTAAGCATAACGACGCATAACTATAACTATTCCGAAAAAATCACTACAATTTTTTTATTAACAATATTACACTATTTTATACATTGCTCTCGTCAAACTTGTAGGCGCATCAAAGTGCATTTAACCTAATGTTATTTTGACCTAATTGGTCGACGGAGCACCGCTACGCGGGTCCTACTTCTGGGTGGTTTATAAAAAAATAACCACGAAGGCCTAATGCGGGAGCTTCACTACGCTCCGCTCCCGCATTAGCCTTCTAACCTAACCTATCCGAGTCGGGGTGCCCTAAAGTCCAGATTGCATCCAGATCCTTGCCAACTTGCTAGCACCATGTTTGCAGGCGTTTATCATTAAACCAAATAACTATTAGACAAATAAACAAAATGCTTATCAATGTTATGAATAAAATCATTAGGATATACAATATTTATGCTTAATAACACATTATGCTAAAAACCAATTATGGCACACTATTATTATGACAAAGAAAATTATGCCTAATTTTTTATGGCAATTTAAATTAGGACAAAAACTATTATGACAAAAGATGGAATCCCTCTGAGAACTTATCATCTCATCAGAGAGATTTGCTAAGATTTCCGTTCTTGACATATCATTAACAGTTCAACGGAAGGAATAAAACATAGTAACGGTATTGATCTTTTATTTAATTACCCCAGACGACCACACACAAGTAAATATGGCACTAAATCGAGTAAACTAAACCAATAAATTCAGATAATTTAGCATACTTAACAAGGTCGTGTACAAACTACCTGTACAGTTTAAAATCGGTTTGCTCAACTTAATTTTGCATAATACCCTATATTTCTGGTTGTAAAATACGTAATGGCAATAAAACGCAAATTACGACTATGTTTAGGGTCCGTGATTAGGCACGGTCCATCAGAGATTTGGCACAGCGGTGATAAACGCAGGGGTGGTCCGCATAACCGAATTATAATATTGTATACTCGAACGGGTGATCAAATTAGGCGCAACGTCAACCAGACACATTATAAATTGACATTTATATAATACGATAGCATTACTAGACCTGCTGTTCTATTTATATCGGCTGGGACAAATTAATTAGCTTGTTCACGCCAAGTTTTTATGCTAACTGGTCTCTGAGGAAATGAACACATAAAGATGATGATGAACACACAAATTGATATAAAATATCTACTTCCTGTGTGTCTTATTGCGAATATTCTCTTTATAATATTGATTTCATGATCGCAATAAATCAAACTATTTAATTCACTAATAAGGTGGACGTCTACCTAATTATTTCCGACAAAGTATGAGAAGCAACAGAACTGTTTCATGTTCGGCGATACAAATCTTATAGAAACGAAAATTATGCAATTGTAAATGTTATTGGATATTCATGAAAGTGTCTACACACTATGCATTTCCATGTTCAATCAATTCGGTCGCCCGCACTGTGTACTGTTTCGTACAAATTCATAGAACAGATTTTATATTTTCTACTCGAAATTCGTGCAATATTTTGCCCGGTTCACATAATTCCAGTCCAGAAATCCAGCGAGTCAACCCAGCCCAGTGCTGGACTAGAATGTAGTGTTCAAATTATTCTAGTGTTTTATACGCGCTTGAACAATTCACTGGACTATAATCATTGGTTGGTTGGTTTGACTTTATTCAAAATTGGACATTATTCCAGAAGTATTCCAGCACTGGATTAGCTCGCTGGACTGGAATGCTACTGGAATAATGTGTACCGGGCATAATTCACATAAAGCAGCCGTGCGCCCGCATGCGTGCATAAGGCAGCGGCTGCATAAGGTTTTATAGTTTTAACAAGAGTGCATAAAATACCAATAAACACATAAAACAGATTTTTATGTTATGAGATCGTAAGACGAACACCGATAACCTTATAATCCCACGGAAGATACATATTTAAAACATTAATTCAACCAAACCAAGTTTAACCTAAGTCAAGCTAAGTAATTAATAGTAAGTAAGATTATTTACAAGGCTGTTAGTTGCTATCTAATGGGATACAGTACGAATAACATAATGTTCTTACGACCATGTCTGTATACATGACACTTATTTTTGTATTAATATAGTAGCTAATGCAATCATGTCGATTCCCAATTCGTCTCTGAGATTAAATGAAAACAGGTTTCCCCGTCAATTAGACATCTATTATTTAATTACCATATTATCTTCTAATTAGTTTTTTATGAATTATTAATATTCATTTTTATTGCCACGTAATCCTTGGTCCAAGGCAATTCAGATAGGGATCGACTTCCGAATGCATCTCGATTTCTTTCATTAAGTAACTACTTATATCCAATTAATCTTATTATATTTTTCTCTAGAGAGGCCGGTAGCTTACCATGTCTCTTGTAAATTGATCTAATAGGTGTGTAATATAATATAAAATTCATAATTGGAAGCTGTTATGACAAGCTTAGGTCTAATGTGTACATTCCGGATGTGAAAATGACTGTTCGGCCATCCCATCAGCACCAAATGTTCCTGTATATCTACAACAAAAGGTGTACGTCGTTTTGTGGATTTCCTTTAATTTGATTTAAAAGATCAATATCAACTGTTAACTTACAGGAAATATTTTGGAATACTTGCATCAATACTACATATCGACTTATATTACTTCTTCCCATTACACAATGTAACATTTCTTTCATCCTTCATTCTAGTCAGAAAATGATATGTATCTTCTTATCCTAAACGGTCCGGAATGTTTCACCAAAAAAACTGAGTGCATCTTTACGATACATGATTTTCATACACAGCAACCTGTGAGGAATAATGGCCTTGATCAGTAAACTACTCAGTTTTCTCCTCCGTTTGCCCTCTTATCGAAAAAGGTTTTAGCAAAAGTTTTTAAAACAAAGAACATATATGCCAAGTTTGAAGAAAATCAGGTAAGAAATGCGCCCTCTAGGCGAGAGCTGATAAACAGACATAGATACGAACAAAAGCAAAATCGGCCACCTTGTCAAAACGGAAACTCTCGCTTGCTTCGCTCGCTCGGCCAACCTTAATTTTTGATTATGATAAGTGTAAACTAAAAGAAATCCTAAAATTGATTTAATAAGTTCAAAGAATTCGTTTAAATTTACATCAGTATAAAAAGTGGATCACGATGTTAATTTCAATTGATTAAGAACGTTTGTTTATAAATTCCACGAAAATCTCTGGAAAGTTTAAAGCCAGAGAGATCTTATGTGAATTTTCTGAACCGGTAAGGAATAGCTGTAAATCCAGTACTTCGTGTTGTTATCTTTGCCTATTACTTTTTAATTATACTTATAAGATTCTGCTCCCGTGGTATAATTTCATATATATTTATTGTTGTTGTCTGCGTTTCCGTCCATATGAAATGTTCCTCCATTCCCGCGAACCACCCAACAAACAAAGATACGATATTAGTGTTGATCTAGGTAGGCAGAATGGGTTTTAGAATATATAGCTTTCTAAAGATTTCTCAGAAAATAAAAAGAATGTAGGTACTATATCTAAACCAGACAGTTCAAACATCCATGGACCAAAGGGAAAAATTTTAGACAACGTCACCTATGCACCCCTGTCATACCACGTGGACCACATACCCGTAAGACACCACAGACTCCCAGTCAGTGCAGGTAAATGCATTAAAATTAATTAAGGGGAGTTGGACCGCCCGCGCGCTACCGTCCCGGCGGGGAGTCCGCGTGACGACTTCATGCAGCTTCCAAGAAGGGATTTAGTGAAACTAGTACCTGGACGTGACACGAATAAAACTTATTACGTCATAGGTCACTTGTCTAAATGCTATTTTACTTTAATTTTATACTTACTGAATTTTAAATATGTGCAGGAATTTACTGTTTCTATCCCGTTTTATTAGCTAACTTTATTAGTTGTATAAAACCGCTGTAGTTTTATATGGATAATTTTACAAGCTGGTACTAAATTTACAGTGCTGATTTCTGTAACTGTTCTGTTACTCGTACTGTTTCATCGTACTTAAACAATGTAATGTTGTAGGTATGCAATCCTTTCATTCGAGTGAATATCGGTGAGTCAGTCAAAGTATAGATGTAGACACGTACCTATGGTAAAATATCTTGACCTCAAGTCTTTTTCAGATGTGATATAAATGCATGTACTAGAAGTTAGAGTGTAGTAGTAGCACCGGCATCATTTTCTCAGATACACAGCTGACCGGCCTCGAAGCCGAGGCCGTGGCATACTTCAACCCCGTAGCACCCCCAAACCGTTATGCGTCACTCAATTGTATTGCCTTCCCGGAACCTCTCCACTAACACTTGAACTTTATAATATATTTTTAAAGTTCAAATTGACTAGTATTATTACGCAATAGCAATTTTTTAAATTATTCTTGGCGTAAGAACCATCCCTGTATTAACTGCTAGGAATATTCTAAAAAAAATTCGGGATTTGCGCTTAGCAACACATTAAGCGATTCATTGTTATCTATAAGATGTAGGTTCATCCCTGTATGTAATACAGTTCCCACCCTGGAAGGACTCCACTGAATACTTATTAAACGCTCTAAACAAATATTCGCAGGCAGTCATTGATGATACTGAAATCGTAAAAAATTTTAGAGCCTGCAGCTGGGTATATAGTGTATATACGTAGCCTCCGTGGCAGTATTTTACATCCTAACTATACCACGGTGAATGTTCCGATGAGCTTTCCAATGGATACGACCTTCTCCGTTCATGTCCTTTTTTTACGTGCGGGAAATCCCCACGGATTCCCCCCCCCCCCCCTCGGAAGAGGGAGGTTATGTCGGACTCGAACCGACTAAACCGCAAGCCGTCTGTGGGGCGATGTGCTAGGCCGAAGGTGAGGTTGTCTCGTATCATATCATCACATCACCCCGGCTGACCCAGGGCCATTCCTCTCGGTTTGGCCCTCCTCGGGAGGGGGGACCACACGGTCCCCGACTCGTCCCCGGTATGGGCCTTGGCCCGCCGTGGCCTGCGCTCATGGGGGCCGGAGGTCGGTTTGCGCCCTCCGACGCCCGAGCTGCCTTCGAACGCGGCCAGCGATGCCCGCGAGTCTTTCTCGCTCGCTGCGCCGCGCCTACTCTGCTGTCTCCTTCACGAGCATGACCTGCTCGCAGAAGGAGGCGCTGGCCGCCCACGCATCCGCGCAGCGGACCATCGCCGCGAGCAAGGTGGAGAGCGTGAGCACTCTCACCCCCAGGGCCGTCACAAGCTCCCGCCTCGGCGTTTCGAACGCCGGACACTCGGTGAGCGTGTGCAGCCCCGAGTCCACGCTCGCGTCGCAGTGATGGCACTCGGGCGTTGGCTCTATGCCCATCAGATGCAGGTACCGCCCGAAGTTACCGTGTCCGGTAATGACCTGCGTCTGACGGTACGAGAGGCCACCGTGTGGCCTCTCTAGCCACTCCCCCATGATGGGTCTTACCGCCGCAATCACGGCGTGCCCTTCTCCCTTCATGTCCTGAG
This sequence comes from Eilema caniola, assembly GCA_949126895.1. NCBI lineage: Eukaryota > Metazoa > Arthropoda > Insecta > Lepidoptera > Erebidae > Eilema > Eilema caniola. The sequence continues at coordinate 17,211,634 of OX421467.1, forward strand.
CAACACGTGCAGGACTTAAGTGTCATATATCCCCAGTATGTTTCCCGGTAAACGTTATTCAGTCATGAAATCGAACAGAACCATAAAATGAAGTAAGTAATGTCAATGTCAAATTGACAGAGTTCACGACGGTTTAATTATATTATTATATACTAAAATAGCAATTGAATAATGAGAGGTGGAATAAGATTATTTATTACTAATTATGACGAAATGTTATGGAATATTTATTGTTGTCATGACAATCAAATATAAAATGATAAAAAATCATTGAAATTGGTCCAGCTGTTTTAGAAGTGTTCGATCACAAACACCGTGAAACGAGATAAGAAGATTTTGCCTTCAAATTTAAAAATGTCGCAGTGTATAATTGCACTACCAGTGCCCGTGGCAAATTAAAAAAAAACAACTGTATAAATGATAAACATTACATAAATTTATTTTTACAAAATTAGTTCAAGTGTTTAGGCGCTAAATTCTAACAGATTGAGATACTTATGCGTTTATAACACTGCAGGTAGCTGTTGCCGGTATCTGTTTAAAATATCGTATTACTTACGACATAGCATACTATAAAAATACTAACCTAACCTAACCTGGCAATCATTGTTTTATCATATGAAAAGGGGGTCGGTAGTAGGAGGGTGAAAATTAAGCCAAAATTTCGTGAGAATCCATCAAGCCGGTTCGGTGGAGTTGTCAAATACAAAACGAGATCGTAATATAATACTTTAATACCACATGACCCATTATGTTGATTTTATTATATATGTTTATAATTTTCATGCTACTAAATTTTAGTAAAACATATAGTAGGTACCACTAGCGGAAGCATTAATAGCAAATATATAACCAGTCCATATTTCTAAAACGGCATACACCTCAGTCGTTTGTATGCTAATCATACAATTAAATTTTCACAAGTATAGGGATCTCATGAATCTTAGAAGTAGTGTTATCGGCTGCCCACTGCGCGGCTACCTGTGCCAACAGTGTCACAATAGGCGCTGGCCCTTAACTCATCAGCTATGAGTTATTGCGACTGCCCCTTAAATATTTCATCGATTTTATTGTGGCTCCAATGTCAACTCTGTCTCGGCGATAGCTATAAAGACTGTCGTTAATTTTTTGCGCAATAACGCAAATCATGTTTCACGCTGCATTTTATGTTAATCAAAACTTTGTTCAAGATTTGTTTCTAGGAATAGATAGCAGACTGTCACTTTAGCTAATTCTTAGAACATAAGTAGATTAAGTAACTGTGTTTCTTAATGCTGATTTTTTCTCAGAATAATATAATTAATACGCAAAAACTCTCACATGCACGCGAATCGTTTAGTTTGTAACAGAAGATTAATTTCTCTTTCGGATTAATTTAATTTAGTCCGTCATTATTCAAATAACACTAACAAGTAGATACGATTAGCCTTGTAAGATTCCTCGAAATATGAAACATTAGGCCCACCTATGCACGGTATACATATGAACTAACAATAATATTTCTAACAGAAATATAATAGGATGTGTACAAGGCTGTATAGAGTTAACCCGTGCTCACCTGGCGGCACCCGCGTTCGTTCTCCCACAGATAAAAAACTCTTATAAAGAGATAAATTATTGCGTTATGGCTTTTTGAAAGAGTCCACTGCTGCTGAGAAATGACAATATTATTAAAAAGTACGCGTCTTTGTCACAATATCTTTTTGTGTTCGATATATTGTCGCCATAATAAATGCTGCCCTTTATGGGTCGAGTATTGTGCTCCGTAGCTTTGTGGACATTATTAAATATATTTTAAAGAGTTTTATTAATGGTGGGCGTCGTAAAGAGAATGTTTGATTTATTTTTTCGACGCGTGTGCTCGATGTTAGCTTGATATCCTTCAATCATTTGCATAATTGTAGAAGTAAGAATACTATTGAACAAGGCTTTTTATTACATTTTGCACAGATGGGATTGGAAAGGAAGCGCAGTTACTACTTCTAGTACTATTGCCAGTGGGAATTCCGGTGACCGGATGGGTGATCAGACCTGTGTGGGCCATTTCACCCATTTTCTCAATATAACGACTCGTATATAACGTCTAGATGTTCCAATGATAAACGGGACCGTGGCTTTAAGTGCTCCTGAGTTAAGGTAGCATCCAAACTAATGCAAATAGAAATATTTATGCTTACAAATATTTGCTTTGGTAGTCGAACCCGCGCTCTTTGCGTAGGAATCGAATTACTACCACCACGCCACAGTGGCTGTGTAGTGTACTTACAACCCTTTTAAAACATTTATTGGCCGACTACTAGGCAAGGGTAACCTCTCATTAATGATAGATAAAACCTACACTATATATGATGGTTGGTAGACATCATTCTTAAGACTCTCTATGTTTATAAGTCGCCGATTACCAGGCCAATTGAAGTGATATAAAACATATATGTTCTTTCGTGCTCTTTTGACACTTTTTTGCACGGTCACTAGATGATTACTCTTTAGTTACACATTCAATAACGTTGCTCTAGTCGAGAATATGCTTCAGAGCGTAGAACATCGGCGAAGAGTTGCATGTCCCTCAGTATTTTATGAGATGCACTTCAGAGAGTGAGCGCTGGAGTACCACAACCTTATCCCTCCAAGCCCCTGCCATCATCGAACGACCAGACGCACGGCGACGTGCCACCGATACTCTGTGGACATTCCAATATACGTACTAAACGATTTGCCAACACTGCCAAGGAGTGGAATGCCCTACCCAAATCTGTATTTCCGGATAGCTACAAATTGGGTGTCTTCAAGAAAAGAGTGAATTAAGATACTTCTTGGCAAGCGTGCTCCACCGGATACCACATCGTCACTTACCAACAGGTGAGACAGTGCTCAAACGCGAGCCTATCAAACATAAAAACCTATGGCCAGTACAATCTATTCTGTACTATGGCTATTCTTCTTACAATCTTTTCCAAAACCAGAATTGTGTACAAGGTTTAAAATGCTAAGTTTGGAGTCACGAGAATTCCTTCTCAGTGCAAATATTTGATATCATAAATATGTACCTGGGTGTTTTATACGTATTTTTTAACATACCGTGTTCATCCATAGTGCAGTCAGCATCAGATCGACCTTGACGAACAAAGTCCTCAAAATGATCTTAATGCTTTGGTTCTCCCCCCTTTCCTGTTAACTTCGGACAATAATACAATTTAAATCAATAGTTTGATTTCCTCTTAATACCCCAAAAACAATCTTGACTTCCTTCAAAGTTAGATTTTGTGATACGTTTGCCGTTCAAAATTGAATGTTCTATAATCAGCTTATAATGCTAATCTATTTTTGTACCAACATACATATAACCAACTTATGGATCTAAACCAAAAACGGTCCAATCCAATGTCACAGAAAAGGAAAATACCATACTAAAAAGTTCTATCTACATTAAATAGGCTTTTATTACCTGTTCTCATCTTTTGCACCAATTTAGTATAACATTAAACTATGATAAATCATAATCAGCATCAATTAGTCCACTCGATATAAGCCTTTCCTCTGCGTTCTGTATCTAGTATGTCCAACTACATTTTACACTCCATCTGGAAAATAAATATGTATATCTAAATTCTATATCTATATATCAATCAATCAAGTTTAATTTTACATTCACATATTTTTACATTTACATCCATCAATCTACAATTCCAACCTTAACCAATTAATTTTCGAAAATTCTTAATTAATTAGAATAAATACCTAATATCTTCCAGATTCCAGTCCAGTGGGTTGTTCATGTACTAAACATTAGAATAATCTGATCTTTACATACTAGACTTGATTAATTCGCTGGATTACTGGACTGGAATAATGTGAACCGGGCATAACAAACATTCTCTGCATTATAACAAAAAAGATTCCCACACTGTTGACAAAATAAATTTTGCAAAAAATTGTCATCTCAAATTCTTTGTTTTGAAATATGATTCTTTACCTCCTTCGAGTACCTTCACGCCTTCGGTGCTTTATAAACTCATTTTATTGAGTTGATTCTGTTTATCTGTTTGTATAGACGAGATCTTTAGAACAGGTATGGGTATGTGACCACAATTTTATTTTTTGCCCCACCTACATGTAATAAGATAAAATTTGTTTTTATGACGTGTTTAACACCTGCAGGGTATTGTATAGAAAAGCATTAAAATACTTTGACATGCAAATGTATTTACATGATAAAATATTGTAACTATTGTATCATACTTCCTTTGATCTTCAAGATCTAGTATTAACGTTGATATTTGTCTGCTGCCTGTGGTTTCGTATTAGTTATCTACTATGGCTAGTAATTTGTTAGCTTCACTTGTAGCTTTGTCATCATCACTTTCACGTTAATCCTAGTCACATCTGAGGCTCATACGCCACCGCCTTCTGGCTCTTACTCTTCCAGTTCGTACAGTCCATCGGCACGTGTCATCTACGACGTCTAGCCAGCAGCTTGGTACTACCCGTTCTACCGAAGCCCGGTCTGGCTGCATGTACCTCCTAGCGTTATTCCCAGTCGCATCTGAAGCCTCCAGCTTGGATTCTGAGGTCTGCTTCAATATTTTCCGTTTAGCGGCTGCCACCTGACCTCCACAACCCAAATGTAATATCGAAGCATTGCAATTAAACCAACTACCCGTCTCTTAAACCCTATCGAAACAATACAAATAACAATGTGAATTTAGGCCCGAAAGTTTGTTTGTTGCTTGATAATAGTCTCACGTTTCCAGTCCAGGTGAGAAATCTTCTGGATTTTACAAGTAATAATCAGCGTATTTCTCTTCTTATTTATGAGTTTAAAGGGTGCTAATGGCCATGGCTCTATTTTCTTCTGCACACTCTCCTCTCTCTTTTCCTTTAGCCCGGCCAGCATATTGACCATAAAGAAGAGTTATGCTATCAGATAAGCAACTATAGTGAGAGAGGGAAAGCTTGTATCACTATGGGTTACTTATCCAGGATAGTTGGCTCCACATTCGTAGAGAATTTAATGACGAAGGACGAGAAGAAATATGCGCACCAACCGGGAATCGAACCCGTGCACACGTCACCTTGCCAAACAGGTTCGTCAGAACATAAACAAATTCTAGACAGTATTACTTATATATCCTTGAGTGGCGATGTCGTAATGATACAACGCCCGGTTCGTACAGAGAAGGTTAATAAATAATATGCTACTATCACGTGGCGCTTAACAAATGGTCAATTCGTGCTTTGCCACCGATGCACTTGTCTCTTATTAAAGATTATGATATTAACAGACAGGACATCTGGTCTAGAATTACTTTTCACACATGGTGGTTAGTAAACCCACATGCAAAAACCACATTTACTCTTCACGTGAATGTCGTTAAAGACGACTATAGGAAGTTAATTGGTGTAAGGTACATAAATGGCCTAATTAATAAATTATCACTTTATATCAAATGTAGTTATGAAATAAAATATCTTGACACCCGTGACAGCACTTATTTATTTTTATATTTATTTTACAAGGTCATTACATTATAAATACAACAGTAGAATAATAATGTAGGTTCTAAATACAATGTTTGGTACATTCATAACTATTATTGAGAGCATGTGCTGCCAAACTAGGTGATAACCTGTATCTCAGCTTTAGATAAAGAGATGGGGATTGCTACACTATTTTTATGTAGTACACTTGTGATAATACCATTGAACGCCACTTGCAAGTGACATAAGACTTCAAATGACTTTAAATTCCACCGCAAGACGATTTACAGTATGTGATTATATAGTTCCTTAACAAGGTTGCATCTGCACCAGGTCTTAGGTTTTTAAATATAAATAATATATGAGGTTACGAACCCGTGCAAATGTATTCTTTATGTGTTCCTTAAAATTAAGGGTGTTATCAATAGTGATACCCAAATACCTGATGTGATTTACACGCTCAAGCATTGCACACGTGGAACCTGCATTCGCGACTCAATCTATATTTCTTGGGGTCGGCGTAAGCTAAAAGACAACATTTAGTTTTATCGACGTTAAGCGCAAGACAGTTATCGTGGAGCTACATCTTCACCAGATCAAGTCTCTTTTGAGCCCAACTAAATGTCTCCTTACAGGTGCCGGCAGTGAAAAGGAGAGCAGTATCATCTGCGTAAGAGATTATATGCTCTGCACAAAAGTAATCGAAAAATAATCTTATAACTCGGTTGTAGTGCAAACTACCGGGTAACTGTGAATATCAATCATTTTGAGACTCGTTCAAAAACGTTTAACAAAGGTTATAAACTAACAAACTATTTAGGTACTTGCCTTAACATTCAGTCAGGGGCCTATTCAAAAGCAGAATAAAACTTTTTAACCAAAAATTAAACCGCCGAAATATGTGATCAACTTTAGGGTATACTCTTTCCAATAAAAAAAGAATTATGAAAATCAGACTACTCTGTAAAATGTTAAGACTTGCAATCTGAGTGAATAATCAATCATCACCTGTTTTCCTACCCTTAGGGTTGGATTTCTATTTTCAAATTTATATGAGACCAACTCTAGCAGGGGAATCCCCACGGATACCCCCCCTTCGGCTCCGAAGGTTATGGTTATGTCGGACTCGAACCGACCAAACAGCACGCCGTCTGTGGGTCGATGTGCTAGGCCGAAGGTGAGGTTGTCTCGTGACATATCCGTCGCACCCCGGCTGACCCAGGGCCGTTCCTCTCAGTCTGGCCCTCCTCAGGAGGGGGGACCACGCGGTCCCCGACTCGCCCCTGGTATGGGGGGGGGGGCGCGCATCGTCCTACGATGCGCGCCGCCGCCGTGGCCTGCTTCTGCTAGGGTGACAATCAACCATCACCTGTTTTCCTACCCTTAGTGTTGGATTTCTATGAGACCAACCTCGGGGTCTTTTTTTTACGTGCGGGACATCCCCACGGATACCCCTCTTCGGAGCCGAAGGGGGAGGTTATGTCGGACTCGAACCGACTAAACCGCACGCCGTCTGTGGGTCGATGTGCTAGGCCGAAGGTGAGGTTGTCTCGTGACATATCCCTCGCACCCCGGCTGACCCAGGGCCATTCCTCTCAGTCTCTCCCTCCTCGGGAGGGAGAACCACGTGGTCCCCGACTCACCCCCGGTGTGGGGGGGGGGCGCATCGTCCTACGATGCGCGCCGCCGCCCTGGCCTGCTTCTGCTAGGGTGACGAGCGGCTCCACCCGTCACCCTCAGGCCCGCGCTCATGGGGGGCGGAGGTCGGTTTGCGCCCTCCGACGCCCGGGCCGCTTTCGAACGCGGGCAGCGATGTCCGCAAGTCTTTCTCGCTCGCTGCGCCGCGCCCGCTCTGCTGTCTCCTTCACGAGTATGACCTGCTCGCAGAAGGAGGCGCTGGCCGCCCACGCATCCGCGCAGCGGACCATCGCCGCGAGCAGGGTGGAGAGCGTGAGCACTCTCACCCCAAGGGCCGTCACAAGCTCCCGCCTCGGCGTTTCAAACGCCGGACACTCGGTGAGCGTGTGCAGCCCCGAGTCCACGCTCGCGTCGCAGTGATGGCCATCAGATGCAGGTACCGCCCGAAGTTACCGTATCCGGTAATGACTTACGTCTGACGGTACGAGAGGCCACCGTGTGACCTCTCTAGTCACTCGCCCATGATGGGTTTTACCGACGCAATCACGGCGTGCCCTACCAACTTCGGGTATACTCTTGCCAATAAGAAAAATAATTATCAACATCGGACTACTCTGTAAAAAGCTATGCGTGGTCATACATAAAAAAAATATACGCGTCGACTTGAGATCCTCCTCCTTACTTTGTTTTTTCGTCGGTTAAAAATTTATCAACTTTTGTCTTGAAATTCGACGCTTCTATCTAAAGTAACGAATTAAAGTTGAGGTATGACACCTCAACTTTAATTCTTTCTCTTAGGGGTAAAATGAGAAACGACGACATACACGCGGATTTATTTCCAATCACTTACGGTTATACTAATTGAAAATTCGTTCCAATCTTATAAGCACCATCTTATAAGATAACCCTTTGTAGCAACCTAGGTTTACCTCAACCGATAAAAAAATCCTATCTTAATCAACTTAGGTTTAGGTAAAAACATTTACACATTCGTCTTTTGTAATATCGATTCTTTGTAAGGACCCCCGCGATCCACCGGCAGCTGCTGCGTCTCGCCTGTTCAATACTATCATTAATATCGCCCATACTAAACATTAAATTGATTTTAAAATACATTAGCCTTTCCAATAAGTATTCGCAGCCAAATGACATGCGACTTTGTATGTGATTCTTAATACTTTTCAGATGTTTTGTAATGAAATGATAAAAATATGTAAAAGATTCATGACTATCAGCAATGATAATCTAAGTTTATGTTACACTTATGAACTAAATTATCATAATATTATAACACTTCGTAAATTGTTAAAAATAATTAAAATTAATTTATTTATTTATTTAAAACATTTCTATTGGAGTCAGTGCCAGCACAATAAGTACTTGAAGTAGTAGAATATTATTTAATTATGTACTTGAAGTAGAGTCGACAAAAGTGATACGGTTGCACTTTTACATGCAACTTGTTAACTTTAAGGTTGTTATGTCAAATGTTATGACATTTCATCATCATCACCATATCAGCCGCACACAGTCCACTGTTGAACATATGCTTCTCCTATGGACTTCCAGAACGACCGCTCTAAAGCAGCCCGCATCAAGCGCTTCCCGGCGACCTTGATCACATTTACTGAACGTTAATTTGATTATATTTTGAGACTATAGATGCAACAACCGCAATATTTACTTAACTAAAATATCATGTTATTGTAGTGATCGAAAGCTATATTAAGCATATTCTTAGGTAGTATTAAGTGTAGTTGCATCCAGATCTGAATATCTAGAAATTGTGTCCAAAATCTTTTTATCCGAACTTACGTATATCCGACTTTAAAATCAGAGTGTATTCGTAAAGTGAGCTACACCTGCTACGCCAATATGTCAATTAATCACAATTTTTAAATCACAAAAGTATAATATTACTGGGAACCCAAAATTTACTTATTTGGACTTTAAAAAATCTAAAGCAATCTTTTAATAATTCACTGAGATGTTTTCCATTTATCATATTTATGGTGTATATGCACATACGCTATTAACTACTTCGTGCCCTCCGCCACCGGTGTGGTCTGGCCACCGGGCGACAGCGCGTGCCCGTTTGCCCACTTCACCAAACTTCCGGGCAATAGTTAAAGGGGTAGAGACAATTAATGTTTTTAGGATAGTTTCCATAGCATAGAATAGATTTACGCCAACAAGTAGGTAAAATTGGTAGGTGAAAGTTCTGTGTACAGTCGACAGAGAATATACGGTTGCACTTTTACATACAATTATATGTATATGAAAAAGTGCAACCCTATCTCCATTGTCGAAAGTTTCCCTACATTTTTCAAGTAACAAGTAGTCCCCCTGATGGTAAGACGATATGTGACAGTGACCTATGAACGTTTGCAAAACCAAAGGTTGCTTCTTTAGAGGAATATAAAGAAAATTGGGAAAAATGAATGACGTGGTTGTAAAGTTCTAGAGACGTCGTTGTTTACGTCGGAGGTCGCGATGTCGATTCTCACTCAGTGCATATATTTGTTTACAGGAATATATCTATTTGAATTAGTGTGTGTGTGTTACAAAACAGAGGCTGATCTTCCGTAACGTATGGTAAATAAGGAACCATTTACATGATATCGATGACTTCGCTAACATCGGCTTACCTACTGCGTTATCAGCTCAGAAAGCTCAGGAGCGTACAAAACGCACATCTTGAATTCGGGCTTCATACTCATAGAAACCGTCTCGTCAAAATGTAATCGAACATTATCTTCATAAGTACTGTAAAGAATAGCTCATGAAGGATAGTATTCCATTCAATTTCAGCTCACTCATCAAGAAGACCCTTTCAGCCCCGTTCCGTACACACACCATCAGCAAATGTTGCACATCTTCAATTTTATCGCATTCCCTGCAATTTGGAAAGTCAGCTTTCTTTATTAGGAAGGCAAACTTCGCCGATGGATAATGTTGTAATGCGCTTTTACTATCTGAAAAGATCACTATTTTATTTGGATTCTGACTAAAGCAATAATTTATTGCTTGTAAAACTGCAATGAGCTCCAGCGACAATATTGATATGTCACAGGTAACTTTAAAGCCACATTTATTTCCCAAATGTAGATCAAAGGACCCTGCTCCAAGACCAGGGCCCTTGAATCCATCTGTGATGCCGCACCATTAAAACTTGGAATTCTTTACCTGATCACGTGTTTTCTTCTTCCTACAGTCTAGGGTCCTTTAAACGGGGTGTGCAGTGAACACCACCTTTTTAACATGGTACGTGCCCGTAATGATGACCCTCTTTCCTGAGACTTTGCCTTGAGTGATCAGGCGAGATGAAGTCAAATTGACGTGAACTATATAAAAAAAACAGTAAAAGTCAGCCGTGAGCCCTGATTCGAATTAAAAACATTATACGTCACTGGTGGCCTGACCACCTACCAAGCACGTGCCTAGGTTTGCCCACTCCAGGCCACTCGAGCAAAACTTCCGCAACAATACTGAGTGTTAAACACCGTCATTACCAGCTGCGCACGCGCTCTCAATGACGTCATTGTTCCGATCGTCAAGTGTTTACTGCCAATACCGGTGGTCTGTTTTAGTATGTTGATTGCCACTTAATGACTTGCTAGTAATAATACGCAATTGATTCATTCTCTTGTTGTTTTCGCTTTAAAATTTTATATTTAAATGGTATTATCAAAAGCAAGTAGCTCGGTCTGTCTAATCTTTTCACATCCAGATCGCTGACCCACTTTTGCGAAAACGGAAGCATCTGCTGTCTACGTGGCCTAGCGGTAGTGAACGCGGCCGCTGCGCAGGAGGCGCAGGTTCGATTCCCGCTCAGTGCAAATATTTATATTCATGAATATGGGTATTTGCATTGGTCTGGTCGTGCAAAAGCACGGTAAGCCGTCGGTCCCGGTTGCCATACAAACATCTATGGCAGTCGTTACGGGTATGTCCAGTACGCCGAGTCATGCCGCATGAAGAACGGTCTATAATGTATATATAATGTATATATTAGTGTATGAGTAGTATTAAGAATACATTGTAAGACACGGTAGCAAACCGCGTCATTTAGGTTGCTCCTTAAGTGCCTATGCGGGCTAACGAAAAATGTAGTACTTAAGCGAGCATGTTACGCCCGTAAAGCGGTACAATTGAACACAAGTTCGGAAAAGCTCTAATAGCGATCCAGAACAATAGAAGTAAGAAGAATAAAGCTGCAAGTCTGCAAATTGGAGTTTTATTCAAGTGAATCCTGATAGGGAGATAAAAGTCATACAGTCCACGACATTGTTTGGTCCTTCAGAAGCCGGATCGAATTGTGAAGATCAGCTTCAAGGTTGGAAGAATCTACGCTTCAAGAATACTTCGTGTTCAAGATGGTGGTGACTAGAAGTCAGGCTGACGCAGAGGAAGTTCTAGCTCGACAACGGGAAGAGGACCTGAGACAGCAGCGCATTGAAGAGGAACGGCGCCGAAGGTTGGCTCTGGGTCCGCCGGCATCGCCAAGCACGCATTTGGGTATGGAGTCTAGGGTAGGGGCTACGATCGACGCTCCTCCTAGTGCTCCTAGACTGAAGCCCGGGAACCTACCTCGAACTGGTTCACCGGGAGGGTCGGTGAGATCGCACCGCTCAACTGCGTCAGCCCGGGCCCGACTCGAGTTGGAAGCTGCAGAAAAGCTGGCCGAACTAAAGAAGAAAGAACTCGAAATTGAAGCAGAATTGATAAGGAAAAGGTTGGCCACCGAACTTACGGCCATCCAAGAGGATCAAGAAAGCGTTCACGAAGATGTACCCATTGAAACACATCACAGAAGAGTAGATGAGTGGCTGCAAGCGAACCCCGTCATGCCAAGAACGGAGCCAGAAGAGTCGAGAACACGGAGCAGAGAAGATCGGCACCTACGGTTCGAACTGCATGGAAGGTCAGACACACCCACGCGAACGAGTCGCATTGATCAACTGACTGAAGCGATGGAGCGACTAGCAAGACCCAGAATACGGTGTGCAGATCTACCTACGTTCTCGGGGGCTCATGGAGAGTGGCTTACGTTCAAAGCCGCTTACACCGACTCTACGAAGCTGTACAGTATATCGGCGATTGAGAATATACAGCGACTGAGGAAGAGTCTCACCGGGGAAGCACGAGACATCGTAGCAGCACTACTCGCGACCGCAACGGATCCGGATGTCATACTCCGAACATTAGAACAGTCTTTCGGCCGTCCTGAAGTAATTATCGACAAGGCATTTGAAGACTTGAAGAAGCTACCTAGGCCAGGATCGTCGGTAGTGGAATTGAATAAATTCGCAATACGAGTACAGAACGTCGTGTGTGTACTACAGAACATTGATCAGCGGGGATACCTGTACAACCCAGCGCTAGTAAGAGAAATTTTGAACAAGCTGAGCCCTCACGTTCAAGCGAGATGGTGCGACTACGCGACGGACTACGGAATCGCGGCAGAACCCGATATCATCACGCTATCCCGCTTCCTGATGAGGGAGGCAGACCGCGCGCTCAAGCATGCTTACGTCCCGGAGAGTAGTACAACCACGCAAGCGAAGAAAGAAACCCGCCCGACGCCCGCGCCTGCGAATAAGAAGAAAACGAACGCTGTCTTCAATGTCACAGAGTCATCAGAGTCGAAAGAACGGCTAGATCAGTGTCTGAAGTGTGAGAAAGCCCACGAGTTACCGCGGTGCCCACAGTATAAGGCACTAACGGTAGAAGAGCGATGGAACTTCGTGAAAGAAAAAGGATTGTGTTTCAAGTGTCTAGTGAAAAGGCATCAACGCAATCGGTGTAAGTCGAAGCCTTGCGGTGTGAACGAATGCCGCATCGCCCATCACGCCACTCTGCACAGTGAGAAGCCGAAGCAAGATGAGAAGCCGCCAACCACGTCAAGCCCGACGGAAGCAGTACTCTCAGTGGTAACCCAGTCCTCAGCTGAGCCAAGAGCCGTGCTATTGAAGATGTGTCCCGTCACAGTCGTGGGACCAGGGGGGGAGGCAAAGACTCATGCACTCCTGGATGAAGGCGCTACCATCTCTCTCATCGATGCAGACCTGGCAAGGAAAATTGGGGCAAGAGGACCTCCGCAACGACTGCTAATGCGAGGGGTCAACATGCAGCAGTCGGAAGAAAGAAGCCAGCTGGTGACCGTGAAGATTAAGGGACCCGAAGGTGCGCCCCACGAACTAAAGGCACGCACAATCCGGTCTATGAAGCTACATCAGCAAGCTATTCCGGCTTCGCTGCTTGAGTATGAACATCTGCGGGACCTAGGAGAGAACAAGGTCTGCTACGAGTCGACGCGTCCGGGGATCCTAGTAGGCACAGACCACTGGGAGTATATCGTATCCCGGGAGCTGCGTCTGGGTAAACGAGGCCAACCCGTAGCATCGAGAACCAGCCTAGGGTGGGTGATACATGGAACATTACCACGAAGCATCATTCGCCAAAGCGAAAGCGACGTGTTACATGTTTTCACCTCTGAGCAAACTAAAAATGAGAGTGAACGCCTACACGACCTCGTAGACCATCACTTCAAGATCGACGCGCTCGGTGTCTCTCACAAGCCGAAAGTGAGTGACGCGGAACGTCGAGCGGTGCGAATCGTCGAATCTACGTTGAAGCGAACTGATAAAGGCTACGAAGTAAGGCTACCGTGGAAAGAAGACAACGTCACACTCCCGCCGAGTTACAACTCTGAGCTGCGCCGACTGAAAAAGATCGAAGAAAAAATGGACAACGATCAAGACTTTGCTGAAGCCTACACCAAGCAAATTGATAACTTGCTGAAGAAGGGATACGCGGCGCCATGCGACGGCACCGAGGCTACGAGTCCAGTCTGCTGGTACCTACCTCACTTCGCAGTGCATAACCCGAACAAGCCTGGTAAACAGCGACTCGTCTTCGATGCAGCAGCCAAGAGCCGGGGTGTCAGTCTGAATGATCACCTGCTTGAGGGGCCGGACCTGTTGATGTCACTACAGGGGATTATGTTCCGGTTCCGAGAGAAGCCGATCGCCATCACAGCGGACATACAAGAGATGTTCTTGCAAGTAAAGATACGACCCGAAGATCAGCCAGCTCAACAGTTCCTGTGGAGGGGAAAAACCGAGATATACCGCCCCGGCACTACAAGATGACGAGCATGATCTTCGGTGCTACCAGCTCCCCATTTATGGCACACTACGTTCGAGACGCGAACGCGAGGGCCCATGCAGATACTCACGCAGCGGCCTTCGAAGCGATTACGAGAAGCCACTACATGGATGACCTGGCGGCCAGTTACGAAACTGAAGAAGAAGCCCAGCGAGCCGTCTCCGAGTTAATGACGGTCCACGCAGCTGCCGGCTTCAAGCTACGAGGGTGGAACACGAACCAAGCTAGCGTGCTCCGCGACGTCCCGGCTGAGCTACGAGCAACGTCGCCGACGCCACTGGGGGGAGATGGGCCCGAGAACAAGATACTCGGCCTCATCTGGAACGCAGAACAAGATGAGCTTGGGTTCAACACCTCTATGAACCGAGTTCTCACGGAAGTGATCAACCGGACGCGAGCGCCGACGAAGAGAGAAGCCCTCAGCGCGGTCATGTCGATATATGACCCCCTCGGACTGCTGAGCCACTTCACTATACGCGCTAAGATCGTGCTGCAGAGTCTGTGGCGACTTCAGATGTCGTGGGACGAACCTATACCCGAAGAAGAAAATGAGCTCTTCGCAGCCTGCTTAGAGCGACTCAACGACCTAGCCTGCCTGCGACTCGAACGCTGCTACATGCTGAACGAAGCTCAAGACCTACAGCTGCATGTGCTGTGTGACGCGAGTGAACAAGCGTACGCGGCAGTGGCGTATTGGCGCATCATTCAGTCGGACGGCAGCGTCAGGTTATGCCTCGTGGCCGCCAAATCGAAAGTGGCGCCACGACGCACGCAGACTATACCTCGGCTGGAGCTACAAGCAGCGGTCATCGGGTCAAGACTAGCGGCAACAATCAAGCAAGAGCATCGGGTCAAGATAAACAAGACAGTATACTGGACCAACTCAACCACGGTGATACATTGGGTGCGAAACGACGAGCGACGCTACACGCCGTTTGTAGCCCACCGCCTGGGTGAGATCTCCGAGCTCACTAACAGCAAGGAGTGGCGGTGGGTGCCGACTGAGCAGAACGTAGCAGACGACGCAACACGCGTCACCTACTTACCGATCACCGCGGATGACAGGTGGTTTCAAGGTCCAGAGTTCCTGTTGCAACCAGAAGAACGATGGCCGGCAGACAAGACACAGCCAGTTGAAGACTTTGAGGTGTTACACGTTAGCGAGAAGAGAGAAGTGCATCATGCGTGGTTACCCGACCCCGCCCGGTTCTCTAACTACAATCGGTATGTTAGAGCCGCCGCCTACGTGTTAGCCTTCGTGGACAAGTGTCGCCGACTAACAAAGCACCTAGGAACTACACACATCGAAAGGGCTGAGAATGCAATTATCAGCCGCGCGCAGCACGAGAGCTTCGGAGAAGAGATGGAGCAGGTGGGTACTCGAGTACTTGCCCACCCTGGTACCGCGCGGCGAGCCGAGCAGCCAACGACGACCCCTGCAGATTGGGGACATCGTGGTAATAGTGGATCATGTTTTACCACGCAACGTGTGGCCAATGGGAGAAGTCACACGCACCTACACTGGACCTGACGGTGGAATCCGGATGGCAGACGTAAGAACAAAAACCGGAGTGTTCAAAAGGCCTATGAGCAAGATCGTCGTACTGGAGAAAGCCGTTCCGCAAACTGCTGCACTGGGGGGAGAACTGTCCAGTACGCCGAGTCATGCCGCATGAAGAACGGTCTATAATGTATATATTAGTGTATAAGTAGTATTAAGAATACATTGTAAGACACGGTAGCAAACCGCGTCATTTAGGTTGCTCCTTAAGTGCCTATGCGGGCTAACGAAAAATGTAGTACTTAAGCGAGCATGTTACGCCCGTAAAGCGGTACAATTGAACACAAGTTCGGAAAAGCTCTAATAGCGATCCAGAACAATAGAAGTAAGAAGAATAAAGCTGCAAGTCTGCAAATTGGAGTTTTATTCAAGTGAATCCTGATAGGGAGATAAAAGTCATACAGTCCACGACAGGGTAGTTGGAGCCCTCAAAAGTCCAACAACTGTTCTAACTGCAATGCTTCGATATCGCCTTTGGGTCGTGAATGACAGATGGCAGCCGCTTCACGGTAAATGTTGAAGTTTAGCCAAATCCGCAGTTGGACTGTTAAAAGCGGACCTCAGACTCCAAGTTGATAGCTTCGGATGCGACGGAAGCATCTGCTGTCTGACCACTCAATCCTGTGAGGATACAATACTTAGCAGGTGAGGTAGGCTTGGACTTCAAAATCTTAATACCCTATACGCCCTTAAGAACATTAGAATAATGAATATTATGTTTCTGTTAATGCAGGCAAGGGGGCAGCTAAGGCTCTAGTTCCTACTTTATTTGTTAAACTAATGTTCTATAACGTCTCACGCGTTTAATGCAAGTTCGACTCACACATACACCAACATTAAAATTTAATTTGCATAGTAAATTAATTATCACTTATTAACGGTGAAAGATTAAAAGACTGATATACTTATTTGGAGCAAATAGATTACATACATTATTTAATTACTCGCGATTCAACCAAATTGGTGTCCAGTTCAGCAGATGCCAGGTGGACAGAACTTGGCGCAAGCTGTCAGCTGGAACCCACCTGTTCACGCATGGACAATGAAATCCCAGTACTCATATTTGAGACCCATAGTAATAGCTATGCTTGATTTTGACCTAGATAGTACGAGCATCCGTCTAGATTGCATCTAAAACTTGTGCTTTCACCAACCTCGAAAGAGAAACCTACATCAGAACCTCATCATGGCCCATAAATATATATGCCCTCTGTTTACAAATAATAAATCCGGCAGGAGAGGCAGGCCCAAGAAGATCTGACTTAACATCGTCCACGGTGAAATGCGTGCCAATGGACTCACTACCATGGACGCCCAAGATCGTACGAAGTGGAGGAGGAAGAGCCGAAAGGCGGACCCTGAGCTACGAGTTCACTCAAGAACATACCTCTCCATGATGATGATGAATAAATCTTTATTCCAGAGCTCCAGAGCTGGGTATTAACAACCTGTTATTTTAGGAGTCAATGTCTTTTGTAAACATTTTTAGGCAAGAATTGAAATTCATTAATTTGAAATAAAAAGGTGATTGACAAATTTTATTATCGGCAGAAATATTATAGCTAAAGAATAAATAAGAGGTCATTGAAAGAGACATATGATATATATGATAAATAATATATATGATAAATTGAAGTTTTATTGAAGAAATTGTAGGAAACCCATTTGCAGTACTGACACTTTTGCATTTTTTTTAGGAATGCCAAATCCAAATTTTATGTTTTTCTATGTATTAACAGCAACTTTTATTACATTTTTGAAAAGTGACAGCTGTAAAAATGTAATATGAAATTTATCATTATAAATGGATAGCGTTTAAGAAGTACTGTTTTTGAAGATCGAATTTAATATAATAATGCCAATAAAAACAAAATTTAATACAGAGTTGTAAAATCTTGAAATCAACTTTCAAACAAAGTATATATAAAGGAAATAGCTATTAAATTACAGGAATTAGAGATGCAACGGATAGTTGTTTGGCCGGATACCGGATACCGGATATTCGGCCTCATCACCGGCCGAATATCCGGTATCCGGCCGCCGAATATTCGGCCTGCCTAACGATACCTACATTTTAGTTTAGCGGCGGGCGCGTCGTGCAGGTTTCAACCTGTTACGTATTGTAGGTTCGCGCAGATCGTTTTCTAGGCAAGGAATGTGTTTTATTAGGTTAGTGTACAGAACTATTTCGTATGCAGTACACGTGCACCCGCCTATTTTGTAGAATAGATAAGTTTTTTTTGTGTTTAATGTATATAGTAGCGAATACGTAATTGTGAACTCGTACTTCATTCTGTGTTTATTTATTTGTTGTTTTTTTCTTGTATACTAAGCATTTTTCAAAGTTAAATACCAAACAGAATCACTATTCGGTATCCGGCCGGATAGTGCGCAACTATCCGGTATTCGGCCGGATAGTAAAATAATGGCCGGATAGGCCGGATACCGGATAGCAACCGAATATCCGTTGCATCTCTAACAGGAATAACGAACTCATGAATCTGTAAAAAAAAATCCGCAATTTCATATGTAACGACCTAATATTACAAATTAAAATTTAAAACTTTAAAATCTAGATCGTAGATAAAAAATAAATATTATGAATTCAAAATAAACTAATAAAATGAATAATAATCAAGAAGTATTGCATAACCATTTTCAGGTGTCTAAGTTTTTATTCATGTTCCGCTAACGTATGTTGTCTATAATCCTTCAAAATAATGTATATTTTCCAACTAGAATCTTATTCGGAAGATTTAAAAATGATGTCGTACCATATAACAACACAAACCCAAAACTGCTAGATCCAGTTCAACATGTTGATAAGTTAAAATAAAATTTGGTCCGTTATGTCTTTGTAAATAAGCTAGGGCGGATCGTTTGAAGCGCGCACAAAAGGGACCGGGGGAGGTTTAGATCCTATCGGCGTGTCCAAACTGCCACAGACAGATAAGTGCGCATGTGAGGGTTGAATTTTAATACACCTTATATTAGTTGCGGTACAATGCTTAATTGAAAGTTATTTTATGTTATGAGTACTGAGGAGGACAGTAAAAGGTCCACGACTGGGAGAACTAACTTTTTCATAGTCAGTGTTTATGGTTATTAGGATATGCTAGTTGAATTAAATGGTCACGTGCATATACCTACCATATATGATGACTTGTATGCTTTGTATAGCCACACTACACAAGTCCTCTTCGATGCCACGGGTTCAATTCCCGCTTGGTAGAAATACTTCCTTGCTTGAATATTGCATATATCTGTTGTTTTGTTATGTGATTTGGAATTGTGGGTGGATTGGGGATTGGATTGGACCTGACAAAAGTAGAGATAAGTAGGGTAAATGCAACCTATTGATCATCAAATGTTTAAAAGAATGTGAATTCTTCATCCTCGCTGGTTGCTGTTACTCTTGACCTGGCGATTCTTTAAAACACATTTATTTTGAGCAAGATACGAACACTGGATCAGCCCTTGGCTTGGCCAGTCTATCTCGCCTCTGTGTCAACAACCTTCTTTCATCGACTCTCTACTAGTCCAAGTTGTCTTAGAATCCCTTACGCACTATACATACATTATTAGGGAGCAACATTTCACTTCTCTCTTGTATGAATTGGGATGTACCTAACTGTCTAATGAGAACTACTCCATACGTCTAGAAATCATCTGCGTTTTGTTTTTTACATTCTATACAATGTGGGTACTTAAAAAATAAACAATAGATGCTTATCTAAAAATTAAAGAAAAATAAAAACAACTAAGCATTTTCAAATTTACCCTGAAAAATGTGCAGGGACGGCACCGGGTCGATACTGAACCCCCGCGCCCCGCAGGTGCGACGAGATAATCCAAGATGGCCGCCGAGATAGGACGTGACGTCACAGCGCAGCCCGCGTTCTCCCCGCGCGTCGGCCGCCCCCGGCGCATCCTCGAAGCCTCTCGCCACCCTCCTTAGATCCTTTCAGAAATCCACTGAGTACCGTCAGCATGCAAATTTGTGAAATGCCTAGATTTTCCTTCTAACCCTGATTTCACGCATTTTACTCAATGATATCCGTCTATTTGACTTATGCAATTTAAGTGGACGGTTTCTACATCTATTGTCAGTAAATTATTTTAAGCATTTGGTGCTTATCGCTTAGGTAATTACGCAGCTTAGCGTGTAACGCTGTAGATTTTTTATGAATCTATTTAAAATAAATTCTCTAATATGTCGATAATTTAGTATTTTCGACACTAAATAACTAATTTGTCTATGGTTCCCTTGTGACATACTGAAACGCACTCTTTCTTTTTCCAGGGTCTTCGCACCGGGCTTCACGCCATCATTCGGCCGTGAGGCACACCAGCGAGGACCCTGGCACGCCCGCAACATCAGCAGCCGGGAGTGAACGAGCTAAGTGCATACTATCATCTCTGCACAACGGATCAAACAACGCCTCGGCAGAATATTTATTGCGAATCCACCCTGAGATTCATTTCCAAATACCTATAAATATACAAATTCTTGTAACGCCTTCTTGTGGATTATGTATTGTTATTATCCATTATAAATCCATCCTTTTATTTATCTCTGTCTCACCAGCTAGCCAGGTAGACACGTAATATTGATTACTTTTTACAGCTTCCATAGCAACTTTTATTTAACCTTACATTAAACACTAGCATTAAACCATTTTCTTTACAAGCGTAGTTAAAAAGATAAATCAAAATGAAAATAATAACATCGAACATAAATATGACAATCTTGTAGGTAATTAATTTAAGTAATAAGTAACACATTTGGCTAGTAACTTTAAAATAATCTGTTGTAAGTATTAAGTTTTTCCTACTTATGTCCTGATTGAATTAGAGACGGAAATAATAATAAGCTACTTCATCTGCCCTTGAAGAACACTACGGCACGCATAGATAACATGTAGCTACCATTATGTACCTACCGTAAATTAGACATTTTGGTGTTGGACCGCTCTCCACGTCACAAGACACTTGACGTCATCCCACGGAGGACAGAATATGCGTCATCCGCAATTCTCAGCCACATAGAAACTAGGATCGGCATCAGTAGCAGCAAGTCACGTGAAAGACAAGAAAGTGGTATAGAATGAAAACGGAAAACTCATTAATTTTTAATAGATTAGCTTATTTGAAAAGTGAATTAAATTTACAACGTCTTGTATAATATCACTTTCTCTATTGATATCTTGATAACCATTTTCGGGCTAGGTAGGTACGCATTTAAATTGCCAATAATTATTTCACGGAATCACTCAATAGATCAAAATTATTCGCAAATATGCTAGTATATTATGGCATGATACCATAAATGTGTGCATTATTTAAAGAGCAAAGTTCTAATTTACATAATGAAAATAAAGGAAACGTGTTTGTATTATCTGTTTGATCTAGAATGAAACAGGTTATATTATTCAGAACTAGCTAACTAAATAAGTTCTATTTGAATAAAACTTTTGATTTCATTTTGGTTTCGTAGTATTTCCTCTACTACGAAACTAGTAAATAAATAAACTTGATCTAGGTTAATACAATCTTCATAGTAGCGATATCAAAATCTGTATTTAGAGTGTAACTAGATTTATATAAATAAAATAGACTTGCGTTTTAGTTATGCCCATGGCTGACGTCAACACCACGCTGAAATCAATTAAATAATGATTTTAATTGTCTCGTTTCGATATACTACACTAGACTGAAGATTTACGGATTAAAAAAAGAGTACCGGGAAATCGTACCACTACAAGTCGTCGAAATCGTACCAACAAATTAATCACCAATAAAAGAAAAATGTTTTGTAGCTTACAAAAAGCCTATATAGATAGGTGCCAAAACGTTTATTTAAAGTGAAAGTATAATAGTTTTTAAGATTTTATCTACAAAAGATAATGTCTAAATGTTGCTGTAACACTTAAAAAAAGGAAATAACGACTTTTCTTTAATGAATATACAAAATTTTGTAAATTGAAGATTCTAAAAAGCTCTAGAAATCGTAGATTCTTTAAAAGAACTTACCTAATAATAGTAATAATATCGAGACTCGACCAACACCAAAAGTGGCTCGCATTGGGCAGCTGTATTAAGGGCCTGATATAGAAGGCGGTACTCCACGACACGGAAGTTTCTCTCTCTGGAGCCCTGACCACCGGTAGCTTGGTCCCTGTACTCGATGCCGGTGGGGTACTATTTTTAATATATGTTTTCATATTTATAAAAAATATAAATAATAGCCTAGTTACTAGTAAATGTATAAATCTGATACTGAACAAGTACCTACGTCACGGTCCCGCACTCCGCAGCTTGACATTCTGACCGTACAGGGGGTCGGCAGGCGCTATGTGCTCTGAGCTATGTAACGGGTTATCTCCGCAGCCGGCGCTCTATCTAAATCTGTATTATCGCAACACGCCGCCGAATAATTATTACTAACTACATGTACAACAAGTATATCTCTAGAATACATTAGCCGATGAACCTCCATAGAATATTTGTCTTTCAACATTGATGAAAGGTCCTGAAACACGAGCCTACACCGATCACTGATGCTGACGTATTTTTTTTAAGTGAAAACTTCTTTAGCGGCGTTGGATGGGTAAAAAGTGTTAAACTCGCTTCAGGATTAGTTGACCTTTGAACCGTAACCGACGACTGACGTCATACAACATTAGCTATAGGCTATCTATTTTGCAAGATATGATAAATAGCATCGTAGTCGACTATAAGTCCTTATGATTTCATATAGTACCGGGTTCAAACCTGGCCTTCTGACACTTTTTGTGATTATTTTTTCTTTTTGTAATTTATTACTTTTTGTTATTATTTTTTATTTTTGTAATTTATTACTTTTTGTGATTATTTTTTCTTTTTGTAATGAATTAATTTCTTCTGACAGAAAATTAGCAGAAAATTAGTGATAGGCTCTATGATTGGCGCTATATTATAGGTATGGTATGGTATGGTGTCGTATGGTATGTTCATTTTATCTTTTTCTATGTAAATAACGAAGAAAGAAAGAAAGAAAATGTTTTCACTTCTGCCGGCTTTCCCAGAGTGCAACCCGTCTTTTTTTTTGTATGCTCACTTCTGAGGGGGTCAGTATAGTGATATTATACGTACGTTTAACCGTGTTTAATTACGTTTTCTTTCTTTATTCTGACTCCGTGCTGTTACTAAAAGTTTCATAACACCATACAGTGTTTCCTTCCTCATCCTAGCGTTAGTCCCAGTCGCATCCAAAGCTTTCAACTCGGAATCGGGGTCTGCTGTACCGGTTTAACTGCGAATTTGGCTGGACTTCGATATTTTTTATGAAGCGATTGATATCTGACCTTCGCGTGGTATCGAAGTTTTGAAGCTAGACCAGTTGTCGTACTTTTTAGGGCTCCAACTATATGTAACGACTTCCATAGATATCCGTATGGCAACCGGGACCGACGGCTTAACGTGCTCTCTAAGACACGACAAGACGACTGCAAATACCCATATTCGTACATACAATTAATTGCATTGAACGGGAATCGAACCCGCACCTCCTCTGTAGCGGCCGCGTTCACTACCGTTACGCTACAGAAGCTGTCGTGTTCAGTCTACATTGTTTCCTATCAGGGAATTAAACCTTTGTAGTGAGCTTTTGAGCAGTACACACTCACATTTTAATAACAAATTATACTCAAGTAACTGTAAACTGAAATATAGTAATAGTGCAGTCGACGGCTACGTCAGGAGGCTCTGATTCAATTCCCAGATTTCCGATTTCAGTGCAAATATTTGATACTTCTATTCGCATTCGTCTGGGTAGTTCTAAGTTTATCAATTTTCTTGAACCCATATTACAAGGTATGCTTAGCTTAGGTCTAAATTCTGTTGTGTAAAACGTCCTAAATTATTGATTTTTGTATGAGTGTATTTTATAACCTTACCCTGGGCTGTGAGGTAAAAGATGTTACCGGGAGCAATGCGATGAAGTGCACTAAGACTAGACAAAAGTGAAATAATTACACTATGTAATAATTCACGCGAATAAACCTTCGCCCTTAAACATAAAACTCTTGCTTAACAAACACATTATATATTTACTTACTGCTCATAATAAAACCATCCTCGTAAGCGTTTCCCCTCGAACACCTTCAAACGCCTCTCAATCCGTACTCAGACTGAAAAATCACATAAAAGCATAATCCTCTGGAGAACAATCCTGTTTCCCTCTCGAGGAACAAAGAGGCACCAAAGCTGAATAAAGAGGGACAAAGTAGCGACCATGGATTGGCGTGACGAGCCATGTCTGCTTTATCGATGTCATCGGAGTATGTACTTAAACATCGATTTCCAATCCGTATATTAATGAGTTTGATTGACAGCTTCGGAGAGTTATAAGATTAAATACCCAAATAATAAACTAAGTGAGTGTAGATATTGATGGGTGATTATATTCTATCACAGAGCAATACATACCATATTTACTTACTTTAACTTTATCTACGTTTGCTGAGTATCTATATAACATTACTAGCTTTTGCTCATAGCTCTGCCCGCGTGGATATCGGTTATCGTTATATATTGTAGCTTATATGTTATTCTGACGTATGAGCTATATTATTGTAAAGTTTCATTAAAATCCATTCAGTAGTTTTTACCTGAAAAAGTAACAAACATTCATCTATCCATCCAATCCATATTTACAAACTTTCGTGTTTAAAATATTAGTAGGACTAACTTTTGCCCACGGCTCCGCCCGCGTGGATGTCGGTTATCGCTATAATATCTGTTATCATTATACATTGTAGCCTATATGTTATTCTGATGTATAAGCTATATTATTGTAAAGATTCATTAAAAGCCACTTATTAGCTTTTACTTGAAAGAGTAACAAACATCCATCCAGCGATACTTACAAACTGTCGCGTTTATAATATTAGTAGGATATTAGAAATGACCTCTGTCTTTTGTTACGCTTTCACATCGAAACCTTTGTTTACTCACTGTACCTATTTTGACCGGTCTTGGAAAAGGCCACGTATGATAGGCAGAAATAGGCTATGTTTAGTATAACTGTTATCTGGCGAAACCATAGGCAACAGCTAGTATACCTACAACAGAGATGAAATATACCCACAGCACGAGAGTCGACTATGAGTTCAAAAGTGATTGATACCATACACGTATCTGTTTTTAAATTGACTGAAACTGAAATAAGTACAGAAAACAACAAAAAAAGAAGAAATAAGTAAACGTCGATTAAAATGGATTTAAAGCGGTCTAGGCGGGGTTTGATTTGAACCCGTGATCTTTACTTAACAGGGGCAATGCTTCGGCCACTAAGCTACCAAGCTTTTCCTATTTTAATAAATTTGGATATTTAGCATGCAAAATGCTTAAAAAAATTCATTCCATTAGTAAACGTTCATTACATACCTATCATAAATTGGCATAGTAACTTAGTATTCGGCAAGAATTGCAAACTCACTTATACCCCTGGGAGATTATACATACCTTTCAAAGCTAAATAGGTACTCAACAGTTTAAAATGCAATTGAAACTAAATAACTAATACACAAATACTTTAACACCGCAAATAAGTAAAACAGTCCACATCAAATTACATAAATACAAGCACGTTACGTAAATTCTCGCACCATCAATACAAAATCAGAGTATCTATCACTACCCGAGGTGACTAAAGGCATCCACACACGCTCGTCGTCTCGCGGCGGAAATGGCTTCTAACCGGATATTGTATCGCGCCTTCATCTCCGGTGCGGTTCCGGTTCCGGCGCCCACCTCCCACCGGCTCCTGCGTCGCCTAATTACTTACTACTATACATACTATATTGGGACGGTGTTATAGAATGTATCTACAGAATTATTTACAATACAGCTACTGTTAGTGGGAATATCTAAACCTTTAATATTCACGCCCATAAAATCCTTAAAGGGACAGACAAAGGTCACATTTCCTAATGTTTTGTTCGTAATGTTTTGTTTGTTCTTTCCATATTTAGGATTCAAATACCTGTAACGGACTAACAACGTACAACAATAAAATCAAGAACATTCTACACAGAAAAACTTACTTAAATACATTTTTTCATTGGTATATTAACTTAAAATAATTATTTAGTCGGATCACATCCACAATAACATCAAACATGTTACACAACATGTGCAAGTGTTAACACGCCAAACAAATGTCTTACCAGCCGAGTCTAAAGCACCCCTAACTAAAATGACGCTCCCTTACTAACCGCGTGACAATTAAACCAGCACCTTCTGTAATAGATGTCAACATACCAACTAAACACATTCACAGCATACGACCTCCATGTGTTCACAAAATAATGACCTGACTACATGACGTCATAGAGAGAACAAAATATTTGGGAGTTTTAATGACATCATGGCATTATCGAACATTAAAAATAAGATTCACGTTCAGTGCGAAATGTGTCACCCTACTTATACAATTTTTTTTTATACTTACCACAGTATTACTTTTGACGTTCGTATTTCAGTTTGGTAGGAGGTAGGTCCTGTGTTTGAGTTGAGTAGAAAAATTCACAGATCTCGTGCCTTTCACGACATCTGTGAATGATGTTATACTGAAAACAACTCTTTGCTCAAGAGATACACAAGGGTTAGTAGCAAGTACCGGCGAGTACTGTTATTTTTTGTACAAGGACTAGTAGTCTGTAGAAACAAAAATTAATGAAATAAAATTTTATCGTTCATATTTATTTTAAATTTTTTTATAATCTAAAAAAAATATTAAACTTACTTGTACACGAAACTCACTAGTACAAGCGCTCGCCGCCCGCCGCGTGCCGCGAAAACTCCGCCGCATAAAGGTAAAGTTTTCTCCAACACCATTACACATAGCACGATTCCGTTTTTTGCAAACTGGAGCCCAACTCTACACCCCGAGTACGTTTTTTATTTTTTCAATATCTATTTCCGTTTTCGAGATATTGTCGATCCAAGTTGATAAGTTGCGACTTATCAACTTGAATCGACAATATCTGACGACATTTTCGACATTTTTGTACTTATTCGATTTTTTTTTTACTTTTTGAAATTTTTTTTCACACCATCTTTTAGATCTCGCCAAGACGCATATTTTGATACTCCTTAGACCCGCGTAGCCCCCAAAGTGCACAACGCCAAAGCGATGTCACAGTTTTGCCGAAAACGGCCGCCTACCAACGTGTTCAAAAAACATTTCCAATGTTAAAATCAGCCAAATGCGAATCTACTCGTAGGTACTCCGTAATCCGTGTTATAAAGTACCTTAGTTCGCTCCGATAAAAAGAATTGACAAGACAAACCTAACGTACCGCTGAAGATGGTGGTCCCAATCCTAATACATAGACCAAGCGTCGCCGTCTGTAACTGACTGTAAAGATTTTTTTCTTTTTTGTACATGTACAAAACATTGTTCGGGATTTTTCCACTCTTGAACCGTCGCTACAAAACTTTACGTTTACTCAACAGTTTATTTTATTCAATTAGTAGTTTGATCTTATACCCCTTCTAAAGCTCAGATCCTTGAGTGTTGAGTTGCGTTGGTACTACTTACCAATTTAGGTGTTCTTGAAAAATAATCTTGATAGACTGAAAACGCAGTGATCCGATAAGGGTTATTTGGAGTACCGAACACTAAAAAATTAGTACCTAATATAAATGTATACCTATCTACCAATAAAAACAAATAGGTACAAGTATAAGAAATGCGACTGGGACTGTTAAAGCTAACTTATCGTATAAATATAACGTCTAGGACATTTTCTGTAGATGGCCCCAGTGTCACCCTAAGGTATATGTATGTATATAAAGATTTTCAAATATTCAGGACATGCCCAGGTAACACAGTTACCTAAATGTGCAAAAACTAATTAATAATGTAAAATAATAACTACCAAATAATCATAAAAACTAATTAGTCTTTATACTCATGCAGTTGGTCAAAGTATTCTTGGGTCTTCCGGAGACCCAAGAAAATCTTAATTTTCTCCGTCTACGTCTTAAACCGTAAAACATGGCTGTCGTTTATCAAGAAACTACTTTATGGCTAACTGTGCATCGTCGTCTCTAAAAAAATTATATATAAATATTATATATTATACAAATAGTTGACATTTTGTGATAACGAAAACAGAACTAAATTTACAAAGAAAAACGTTTGTCATTGCATCTGCAGCTAATTAAAAGATAAAAATATTTGAGGCGCTTGCTGCTTTAAAGGACTATTAATGAAGCATCTGTCACATACATGAATTATGAGGAACCATGGTAATTGCTCTTCTATTTAAGTAGATATATGATCAATTAATTAGAACAACTAAAATAATAAACTGCATTTATAATGGGCCTCAAATTAATTTATTGCTTGGACACAATTAATTAGATAGGTACCTTCTTTTGGAATAATATCATTCGATCTTTGACCATACGGGTTTTCTACGAAAATACTGAGATAAACCAACGCAATGCATTATTTTATTTTTTTTATAAATAGGACACGTCAATTTGACTTTACCTCGCCTGATGGTAAGCTGAAGGTAAAGTCTCAAGAAAGAGGGCCACCATTATATACACGTGCCATGTTAACAATGGTGGCACTCAGCTTGACGGCCTCATCAGATGCTTTTTCACGCCCCGCTTAAAGGACCCGGGACTGTAGGAAGAGGGAAACACGTGAGCTGGCAAGGAATTCCAGGTCTTAATGGTGCGACAAAGAAAGAGTCACCGAACCGCTTGGTTCTTGAAGGAATGTTCTGCACCGTAATAGGGATGACATCTAAGTCCTGCACGTGTCGTCCTGTATAGGAAGAGGGAGGGTGGGACTAATTGGAATAGCTCTTCAGAACATTCACCATGGTAGAGACGGTAAAAAACTGCCAAGGAAGCAACATCTCTACGCATCTGCAGAGACTCAAGGGTACTCGTGACCTCAGGATTTCCGATAATGCTGACCGCACGTCGCTGCAACCTGTCGAGAGCATCTAATAAGTACTTTGCAGATCCATCCCAGAGATGTGAGCAATACTCCACGCAGGAACAAATTTGTTTCTTGTAAAGAAGACACCGTTGCTCCGGCGTGAAAAAACCGTCTCACTCTGTTCAGGACTCCGAGTATACGCGAGGCTGCTTTGATGATACTCTCGATGTAGTTTTTGATGTTCAGTTTGCAGCGAACATCCATACCGAGGATATTGAGGTTGTCCTGCAGTGGTAGTGGCGTGCTCTGAAGAGTGGGAAGGGGAAGGAAAGAAGATACCTTTGCTGTAAACGCACATGCCTGCGTCTTCTTGGCATTGAACTCGACCAAGTTCTCAGAGCCCCATTGGGAAATGTGGTTCAGGATCCGGTCAAGCTCGGTGACAAGAAGCTGCCTTTTTTCCGCGATATGCGTCTGCTTATCCGCATATATAATTTACACTGAATAGTAGAGTGGAGTGACTTAGAGAGAATCGAACCCGTGATCTCTGGCTTTGCAGTCAAACGCTCTACCGCTATGCCAATTGCCACGAACGTTGTCAATCAAAGGAGGTCGTGGATCTAGATTGGTTAATGAACAAATTACTTCCGTAGTTACCAAAGCAATGCGTTTGGGTCTACCTACTCGTATTAGCAGTTTTATTCAAACATCAATCGTCAATATTATAACTTTTGGACCCGCTCAGTGCAAATATTTGTTTGTGTTCTTTGGTCTGCGTTCTTTGTGTGGGCGTTTCTTTATATCCTATCTATGTATATATTTACAAGTAGATATCTAAGTATGTTTATCCGCTTTCTAATAGATTCCATAACACAAGCTAAGTACCCTATGCTTAACATATATGATTCTAGATAGCGTTGGATAGAATATTGTAGAATATTTATTTATTACTACATATCATTAGCAAAAGTAGCATTGACGTACAGTTTCTAGTTACAAATCAATTAAACTGCTATACGGTTAGATGTCAACCGCATAAAAAACAATTGTTGTTTCCATTTGACAGCCAGGGGACAGCTTGTCTCCCGTCTCCCGCGTATGTTCGTTAAACAAAAGGGACGCACGCGTCGCAGCGCCGCGCGCCGGCGCAGTCGCCGCTAATTTACACTTCCTGACACACTGGAGTGTGGTAGATAAAGCACGGTACGAGACTTATGTGTTAGTTTTAGATGGGTTTTTGATCTAGATAAGATGTATTGTACTATTTGATAAGCTGCTGTTAGTAAGTTCAGTTTTTTTTTTGTTCCACTTCGTTGGCAGACATGCACACGGTCCGCTTGATGCAAAGTATAGTACGCATGTTGCCGACCCTGTAAATACAGAGAATTTCTGTGCAGTCAGTGCAGAAGACAAAGCAGGACCAGCCTTAGGCTTTCCCACTGACAGCACAAAAACACTCCAGCGAGCTCCGGCTACCATACTCACTGCCGGGAACACAACACGAGGTTATTGTGATCACGGTATTCTTAAGGCGAAGATACTTCCCCAGTCGGACGGATCAATTAGGACGGAAATACCGTCGTGCCTTACCTCCATGAAAAGGTGACTTGTCAATTTTCGGAGCATACCTTCATAGGTAGGTACCAGTCATCTGTAGAATGTGTTATATGAGAGACAAGCAGCAGGTACGTGCTGTAAGAATATTTCGAACAATCGAACGGACTCGATTGCTGAAGCCGCGGTTTATGTGCCCGACAATGTGACGTCACCAAATTTACAGCATTCGAAATTGAAATCTCACCGCGGATTCAGCTGTCGAGTTTTATAACATGTGCCTACTGGATAGGGATATTGACATGGTCATCCGACGTTTCCAAATACTTGTTGTTTTATATACTCACTTACCTAATTCTTTTTATGAATTGCCAACCTTAACTGTAACTGATTTCTCATTATTTATAGTTCCCAAAATAGATCAAAATATGAACAATTAAATAAGGTCTATACTTCTTAGAATAATTTTAACATTGTTATTATTGTTTTCATATTCATGACCTTTATCTAAGTAAACGCAATGGGTGTGTCCTTGGTCTATCAGCCTAGTTTAAGTTACTGTAAAATCAATATCCGTGATAGGGCTTGACCCATGGGTAGACATGTGTTAAAAGATCACCATAAGTCAATTTCAATTTAAAAGTCCTTTTCAAAAAATTTTTTAAACTAAATTGAAAAGAAAGAAAGAAAATTGCGGCGTTGTTTTCAAAACTACCGAATATATGACAGTTCAGTGATTTCTAATATGTTTATTTACCTACGACATAGCTATGACTAATATGATCATATCCGATCAAATTGTTTGTTTTCAATACAGTTGCAAAAAATAAGTACGTAGCGGCGAGTCGGAGTAAACTGTCTTTTAATAGCGGACTCCCACAGCGTTAATTACAATAGCATTCCTTCCACTTGTTCGATACCGTTCATTCATTCACAATTACATCTGTTAAATTTAACTATCAACGCCACCCTCATTGCTCTGGGGCTCATTTAACCCCTCGGACATATAGCGAACAATAGCTAGAGCGCCCGCACACCGCACGCCGCACGACGACGACGCAGTGATTGCGCAGTATCAAGCATCAGGCGTTTGTATTTTAATACTGCAATTATGATAGGGCTAATTTCTTATTTTGTGTATTGTACAATTAAAATCTTATACTCTCATTATAATACACAGTGAGATTGCAATTTTCATAGACTAATATGCTTAACACCAGAAGGTATGAAGGTATTTAGGTATCTATCTTCTTACGTATAACTATACCTACCTAAGAACTAGGTAGATAAGATTAATTTAATACCCGCTGTGGTGTGGCATTAGTGATTAGAGTATACGACTGCTACATATCGGAAGTCGCGGATTCGATACATGTTTAGCGCAAATATTTGCATGCATTAATAATATGTCAAAAATTGTGTTAGTTAGCCCTTTAACTATGATATAGGTACCTAATAATATTTTGATTCTACCGTTGTCGTGCCGTGACCTTGTATCGTTCCAATAACATGTGAGAATGCTTTACCAGTTAGGTCCCCCCGACACAACGCCGCCGCTGGAATCAAAATATTAGACACTAGTTATCTAAATCAAGTATAAAGGGCTAATATTACGTTTCTAAATAACGTGCCGCCCCGAACGTTCACCCGAATTACCGTAAGGAAGATATACCACTGGTACAGTAGTTACATGCAGTGCCCCTAGTGAACTACTATCGTAACACCTATATTAGATCATGCACCAATCAGACCCAGACCCATCACTGAAAACGACATCTATATCGAACTAATAGATAGTTTGGTAGAAAAATGACAATATGGATTTGCATAAATGATGTTTGCTGCAGCGCTCCCTGGTGAATTCTCACTGTAACATCTATGTAGGAACATGCACCAATCAAACCCAAACCTATGATTGAAAACTGCATCTAAATTGAACCAGTAGTTTTGAAGAAAATTAGCAACATGTGTTTGCACAAACATCCTCTCACCCCAATGCCCCAAACGCATATACCTACCATCTCCGTTCCGTCGCGGGTAAATATTTGATACACTGTTGAATCTCAGACTTAACTGTTATTATGTAAAAATTTATAAAAAAAAATATCTTAATAAGTATATTCATTAGCATATTCGAAACCTTATTACAAACTTTGCTTAGCCGTAGCCATGTTAGTCCCAAAACCTCTCACAAATAATATAATTTTAATATCGCTATTATGCCTACCTATATTGTAGGCAAATAATTATTGGACGATCTTGCGTTCATTTAACAATTTTCTAAAGCCGTTATTACTCACTTCAAACTTAATTTAGGAAATTTTTAAATAAGTCTCGCTCAAGCTCATCCCATAATCGCACAAACAGACAATGAGGATTTCATAAATCAATCTAAGTTTCAAACAAAGATCATAACTCCAACGCAACGACTCTTCTGGAAAACTTAAATTACTCTTTTTTCCGCAATGTGAGTGCGAATAATCTTCTTGACGGGCTGAGAAATTGATGGCGTCGAAAAAATGCCAGCTCAAAATCCGGCAAACTTTTTACGTCAGCCAAGTTTCACTTAGAGAAGTTTCTACATCCATTTAGAAGTTACTCGTATACGACAAGCTGACAAATTTTAATGAACCCAAGAGGGCTGCTAATGTCTGCGAGTCGGGTAATGGGAAAACTTTGACGCGTTCGCCCCAGGCGCGAGCAAACTCAACATTTTTACGTCACATATTCTATTGTTTTCAAGACATATTTACCGAACTCATGACAAAACAGCGATGCGAGTTTACCAACTCACATTACGAGCGGCCCGATTGTTTGATTACTTTATCCGCTAATTTTCTTCGAACAAGGTTTGGGAAGCTGTAAAAATGTAACAGTATATTCCTGGGTTCGTTATAATAAAAAGCGCAATCATTTTGACGTGTGCCGTTCAAACTCTTTCACTGAACTCCGCCTAGTATAAATTACACTATAAATTTTTATTTAAACATTCAGTGACCAAGGAAAAATTGTATTAGGGGCGCCACGATTGTGATTTAAACGGCTAACCCCCGCTTAAGGGCGGTCCGCGCGTCATCCATCATACGCTTTACATATGTTTGAATAAAGCTCGTGGGAAAAGGATTTCCTCTCAGAAGTCAAAGCGGTATTTTGTGACGAAATAGGGTGACTAAACTGGGGTCGGAATTGATGGATACGCACGAAAGGACTACACAATATTATACATACAAAATATAATAAGTACTAATACATTGTTTTGACTGATTTCAGTTAGGACTCTTCCGGATAGTTGAATTGAAATATGACCTACTTACTTAATTCAAAGAAAAAAAGGAAAATCTGGCGATACAAATTTAATTACTATCCAAATTAAGTAAAGTGAGTAGGTAAGTATACCTCAATCAGACTATTGCAGCTCATTGTTCGACATAACCCTCGCTTCCCTCGCCCAAATCGCGCCAAAGACATTTAGCGTCTATGTACAGTATGCTATGTACAGTAGGTATACGTAATGCTCCTATCTTAGAACTATCCTTAGCTTTGAGACTAGTTTTACGTAAAGATTGTACGTATTATACAACATCTTGAGTGGAGATTTCATGAACTTTCAGGTGTTTTACGTTCATAATAAAAGCTATACTTAAGTAGAATACCTGCAATCAGTACTAAAAATTAATTTCTAGTCAATACATGACTGAGAATTGTTCCAGAAAACAGACCTATATGTCATTCAAAACAAAACAAATATGAGAAGTCGTATCCCAGAGTGTAACTAATTCATGGCAACCCTACTCTACAAATAGCGGATTAGGGCAGTTTGGCAAACAAGGCGTCACCAGCGTGTGTCGCAGCCCTAAGCTAATGCTGTATTAATGTCGATTAGCTACCAGTATTGTTCTCTATAGCCTTCACTTCACTCACTATTTGTTTGGATTCGTGGATTGGGTGCCTATGTGACGTAAGCCGATGAGTTTCGCACGATACCCGTTAATATGACGATTTTAAAGTCAAGTACGTTTTGTTATGATTCCTATAAGCTATTGTAGTAATGGTTATACTGGATTGATGATTTGCATTTTTATTGTAAAAGAAAGTGTTAGTGTTAAACAATAGTATGTCGTAGGTTCTACTTACGTATTCGGTCGCAACGCAATCTTTATAAAATAAGAGGAATAAAATATTAATTCTCAAGTAGTTCCGGTCTTCGGGGTCCGTTAAAACGGAAACGATGCGCAATGTGCAGTATAGTACAAAAGGAACTTCATCCCGCGCATGCTCAAGTTGCAGAAGGAACTCCCTGCTGTGATTACCCAGACGATTACAT
Source organism: Eilema caniola (assembly GCA_949126895.1). NCBI lineage: Eukaryota > Metazoa > Arthropoda > Insecta > Lepidoptera > Erebidae > Eilema > Eilema caniola. The sequence goes on from OX421467.1 coordinate 17,246,308, forward strand.
TAAGAAATGCATTGGAAGGTTTCTTCAGGGTCAGCAACACGAATGGAACGCTACTGATGTTGCATACGTACATACGCCAGGGTAACCAATTTCCATCAGCCTGTGTGCTTGTCTGCACCTAAGTGGTACAAAAAAATCTGTTTGTGTTGAAAAAAATTAAAGCTTTAACTTGTGTCTTAACTACTCTAAAAATATATCAGCCCCTCTAGACAAGTGGCAACTCGCTTGCCAGCGTTTGATGGAATATAATGTCAAATATATTGGATTTGACGTACCTATATGATAGTCGTTAACGCATGTCATAACCGTCAAATCCCATACATTCGTCATTCTATTCCATCAAACGCTGGCAAGCGAATTGCCACTTGTCTAGAGGGACAGGCTGTAGATTGCGTTGTACCTACCTACCTACCCAACGGTAGAGAGAACAGTCTATATAAGCCGAGTATCTATACTTCTACAAGAATTATTAGTAGATTGTTCAATAAGGGACTAAAACAAGCCATAATGACACGAGATGTTTTAGCCACCCGAGCGAAGCGAGGGTGGCTAATAGTTCGAGTGTCATTATGGTTGTTTAGTCCCACGTTAAACACTCTACTTTTCACTTTGAATGCGAGGAAAAAAAAGCGACGTTCTATACAAAATTATATTATTTAAAAAAAAATTAAGAAATAGGCAAATATCTTTTTCAACCTAAATATATTAATTTATCATATCGATAACGGGGTAAAGCCTCCGTGGCGTGGCGGTAGAGAACGCGGTCGCTACGCAGGAGGCGCGGGTTCGATCCCCGCTCAGTGCAAATATTTGTATGCATGGATATGGGTATTTGCATTGGTCTGGGTGTTTCTATGTATAATATGTATGCATTTACAAAAAAAATATCTCAGTATGTTTATCCGTATTCTTGATTCCATAATACAAGATAGTAAAGCTATGCTTACCATGGATCTAGATAGCGTTGTGTGAATTGTTGTGAAATATTTATTTATTTATAATAACTAAGTTTCTAAGTTGCACAATTAATTGGTGTAAGTAATTGGTGATTACAACGCAAGCTTATTACGAATAATCTATTCAAAATTCAAATTGCAAAGAAATTTGTCCCGCGGTTTTTTTTTTTGTTAAGTGACGTACGGTTTATATGCTTGCATATATATTTAGCCAACAGATTCAAACTTGAAAAATAATTTAAAACTAATTGGAAATGGATAATAAAATGAACTTATCCTTAATACTTACATAATAATTATTTAAATTAATATCATTAATCGTGGTTCACGAAATTAAATGGGATTTTTTGATTTTTTCAAATGTCATTTTGAGGTTATTTCTATACACAATCACTAAAAAGGTGATAAAAGTAAATTTAAAAAAAATTACTTTGGTCCCTAGAGATTAATAAGGAACTTTAGTCCCGATATGCAGGGACTAAAGTAACATTTTAAGAGCATGAGAAGTGAAAAATATATTATCTGTGCTTCTACATATAGGCACAGAATAGATAATACTCCTAAAATATAGGTATGTACTAATATTATAAATGCGAAAGTAACTCTGTCTGTCTGTCTGTCTGTTATGCTTTCACGCCTAAAACACTGAACCGATTTTGATGAAACTTGGTATAGGGGTTGATTAGACCTTGAAAAATAATACATTGGCTATTTTTGGTCGCATAAATCGACATCCACGCGAATGGCGCCACGGGTACAGCTCTCGCAGTCTATACCTATATACTATCTCATTCTTCTTCCTGCGGGCCTAGCATGGGCGCGGGACAAATATCTCTCTCCACCGCTTATGTCAAATAGACAGGGGACAAAGGTGTTTCTCCCCGGTAGCTAGCATGGCGTCAAAGGAGATAGCTTATGTCCCTCGCTGTGACGTAGACAAGAGACTATTTCTCCACTTGCTTAGCACGGCGGCCGTAAAGTGGAGAGAATTTGTCTCTTTTTGACAGATGATAGAGAGATATTAGTCTCCGAACTATTGAGGCGGGGACAAGATTGCATAATACACAATTAAAATTGTCTCGCGGCTTTTTCGTTCTAAGTGAACTACAAATACAACAAACGCAACAACGAAAAATGCAACGGCGTATGCTGCGGGATCAAATAAACGTGTTCGAATTACCAGAGACTGAATTCATATGAATTTATAGGATTTCTAAAGATATGGCCCTATAGGCCCTATATGTATACAATGCATTGAACAACGCTTGTTTTTATAATATTATTAACCGAAATTATCGAAATTACTAATCTTCCCTCTAACTAAGCTAAATGGCTTATGCTAGGAGTGGGTTCACGTCGGTAGTGTAATGGCCAGGATTCGAACCCGGGACCTCTCGATCGTAAGGCAGACCATGACCACTAAGCTACCGACACGACGCTTAAATGAATCAGATGGCTTGCCAGTACATTATAAGGTAAATAATGTTGCGTTTCATAATCGACTAAAACTCTTATTTGAGCTGCTGTGCTCCTAATCTTAAAAAATATATTTTTTGTAACAAAATGTTTAGAGCGAATTCGCAGTATTCACACATTCATTCACAATAACATACAACATTTTTTTACTCATTTTATTAATATTACAAAGTCAAAGTCAAAGTCAAAGTCAAAGTCAAAGTCAAAGTCAAAAATCATTTATTCTGTATAGACCATTAAAACGGTACTTACAAAACGTCAAGTTTAAAAAAAAAATCTAGACTAGTTTAGCAAATGGACCACCGGTTCGAAACGCGGCCCCGACCTGAGAAGACTCCGGCAAGAAACTCAGCGGGCATTTTTTTTTTTTGGTCTATTTACAAACATTTGCTTAGTCTACTTAGTCTAAATACAATAGTTTGCTTGAGTAGCATAGTTGAGCGAACAGCTCATTTCCAAGCTTGTTTATCATCTAAATATTCTTGGATTTTATAGTAGCCTTTTTGGCACAGTTCAGTCTTAATTACATTTTTAAATTTATTTACAGGTAAATCTCTAATTTCATTAGGGAGCTTGTTGAAAAAGCGTATACAGTTGCCCCGGAAAGAATTACTAATTTTATGGAGTCTACTATCACAAGCTACAAGATTGTTTTTATGTCTTGTGTTTATATTATGCCTGTCACAAACTCTTGAAAATTTAGAGATATTTTTCTACATTAATAAATACTACAATAAAGATAATATGAATAAAGAATATTCGATTGAGTTATGTACCGGGTAAAGGGGTAAATAAATAAACAGAAAATAAACTTTGTATAAATTGTCTTTCTTTTTTTTTCAATATAGCGCACTCTTTAGTCAATAATAATATTCTGCAGCATAATACTGATAATTTTAAAAGTCACTATTACTCTTCTAAAATATGCACGTTGCTAGGTTTTGTTAATTTTGTCGAATATTACGAGTCGAATATTTTTTCGTATATTGGTAGCATTGAGTGGAGAAACGTTGTCCACGGTGAGAAACTAGTCTTTCCTTGACGCCGTGCTAGCCAAAGGGACAAAAACGGAGGGAAAGACAAATTTTTCTCCACTCCCCGGGGACTTTTTGTCTTCGTGCCATGCTAGCCCTGCAGACATGATGTATCAAATCAAAAACCGAGTACTGTACCTACTTTAGTTAACTTATTACTACGCCAAGACCAACTTCGAGCAGCAACTTCACAAGGCCAATGGCGAAGATCGATGATTTGAGATAAGCATAGAGTGAGAGGGGAAACTCTTATCGGGGGAGGTGGCACGTGGCATTAGAAATCGACATAGCTTTGCTTGAATGTCAAAGATACCCCATTTGGGTCAACTTTGTTGGCCATCTACTTTATTTGTTACGAATAGACCCGTTATTCTTTTGCGAACTGAACTGCCATTAGATACCAAATATTCGGAGAGACTTTTCTGAATCATCATTCGAGTGCCAATCCCTGCTCATGGGACACTTCGTCTTGCATTATAACGAGTAATCAAACATAGCCTACATATCCAATATCTTACTTAGTATTTTTACTTAGGAGGTGAGACACGACGGTATTCATCCGTGCAATTGAGCAGTCTGACTGTGGAAGTACCTCCGCCCTACAGAATACCGTGGCCATAATAACCTCGTGTTATGTTCCCGGCGGTGAGTAGGGAGCCAGAGCTCACTGGAGAGTTTTTGTGCTGTCATTGTGAAGGCCAAAGGCTATTTCAGCTTTGTCTTTTACGCTGACGGCACGGAAACTCTCTGTGTTTACAGGGTCGGCAGCACGAGTGTGACTCCTCCCGTGTATAGGCCACGGTAACAACTTTCCATCAGATAGGCCGTGTGCTTGTCTGCCACCGCAGTGGCATAAAAAATATCTATTAGGTACATTTATTTCCTGTTTCATTTTCCTAATACATTTTTAATCACAAGGCTGTGGTTAGACCTAACATTAACGGGTTAAGAATAGCTGACTACACTATGGCATTAGAGGCCATGGCATATTCATATGGCATTATTCAAAAGGGCATTAGAGGTTCTTACGCCCCTGGTGTTGCACACTTCAATAGGCCACGGTAACCACAAGGTGAAACTAACAATTATCCACGCACAAAACATTAACCGTGCCGTTCTTAATGTTAAACTAGGTGGTACCTATGTTCATCTGCATTCCATAACGTTTATATGAAAAACCTTTTCTAGAATTTGGTTTAGTTTAGTATTATGCTATCTGTGGTTTGGGTCCAAGTGGCGCTGCGTAATAATACCTATAAGCTGTGCTATAAGTGCTAGAGAATATTTATTCAAATAACCTTATAAGATAATTTTATTACCTACCTTCTCTTCCTATTGTATGGCATAACACCTATCTATAATTCGTAACACAGACTTGATGCCGTTTACCTACCCGTACGAGTAACTCTCATAATAAATACCATTACGTTATTTACGTTACCTTCAACTAAATTTGAATACGCAACACATATAATAGATATAATATAATTCTTATGCGCAACTTAGATAAGCTTTTAAATGCACTTGACTTCCAAACTGCAGTTAGAACCTACCTACCTACTCAACTCTTAGTGAATTTTGGAACTTTCTTGGTACAACTTCCATATCTTTGTGACATAGTGTTGCATGGGAACTATGAGCAGTGGAGTGTTAGAATGTCATTTTGGGTGGGTAGACATTCATTTAAACGTTACTAGCGGGCGCCCGCAACTTCGTAGGTACACATACACCTACACGTGGAGTGTGTTAGATTTTATACAAATTCCCAAATCCCGTTTTACCCCAAAATGGGTTTGGTTCCTGTAGATACATTATAAGTACATCTCCACACCATCTATAGAACATACATTTTAAATTTCAAATCTCTTACTTAAAAACATAGGACTTTTATACAAACTTCCAACCCCCGTTTTACCCCAAAAGGGATTTGATTCCTGTAGATACATTATAAGAACATCTCCACACCATCTATATAGAGCATACATTTTAAATTTCAAATCTCTTACTTAAAAACATAGGACTTTTATACAAACTTCCAACCCCCGTTTTACCCCAAAAGGGATTTGATTCCTGTAGATACATTATAAGAACATCTCCACACCATCTATATAGAGCATACATTTTAAATTTCAAATCTCTTACTTCAAAAACATAGGACTTTTATACAAACTTCCAACCCCCGTTTTACCCCAAAAGGTATTTGATTCCTGTAGATACATTATAAGAACATCTCCACACCATCTAAGTATATAGAGCATACATTTTAAATTTCAAATCTCTTACTTCAAAAACATAGGACTTTCATGCAGCCTTCGAGCCCCCATTTTACCCCAAAAGGGATTTGATTCCTGTAGATACATTATAAGAACATCTCCACACACCATCTACATTTTAAATTTCAAGTCTCTTACTTCAAAAACATAGGACTTTCGTACAAACTTCCAACCCTCGTTTTACCCCCTTACGGGTATAACCAGCTGTTCCAAAAGAAATGGTCACTTAATTGACCTATTAATATTGTTACGAGCGTGGGGGTCGGTTTAAATAGAAAATGCGAGGACAACCGTTGAAGACAGATTTTATTCAGCTGCACTTAACTTACAGCAAAGCGCGTACAAATTCGATAACTCTTCCTTACACAATACACAGTCACTTGTATAATCGCACTGTATCGCTTCGCACACTTTATCGCAATGATCGCTTCGAATTCTAGTCGTAGACTAACTAACTTGAGCAGCGGCTGTTAGCTCGCCTTTTATATAAGGTGCGGCCGAGTAGCGAAAGATCGAGAAAAGACAGGTACGTTCTGAAAAAGACAGGAACTTTCTGGGAGGTTCTATTAGGTCTTGTGTCTCTTTCTATTCATTCCATTCCTTCTAGAACAGTGACGTCAAGGCATGCTGTCTCTTTCTAGCCTGACGTCTCGTTCTATTCATTCCATTCCTTGCCTGTCTCTTTCTATAGTGCCGTCTCGCTCACTCCTATGGAAATTTGGCCATATATTGAAGTGGCCAAGCACCGGGCGTAGCACTACCCCCTTCTTAGACATGCTCGTCCCGAGCATTATTAGATCCGTAGTATCTCGCCAGTCGGGCAACATGTACAACCTTCAAGGGGCTTCGCTGGTTGCGTTGTATCCGGTATGTAACGTCATTGATCCTGGTGACAACTTTATACGGCCCTTCCCAGGTTGGAGACAACTTCGAAGATTTGCCTTTGCGACGCATCGGATTGTGTAGCCATACCAACGAGCCTTCGTCGAACCCGGCTTGATGAGAGTTGCGGTCGTATCGGGTTTTCATTCTTTCGCTTGCCTGGAGCCCAGATTCACGGACGTGGGTGTGAATCTATCGCGCAATGCACTAGCATATTCCGTGATTTCTTGCGGTGAATCTGGAGGACTTCCAGTCAGTAGATCAGCCGGTAGTCTCAGTTCTCTGCCAAAGTTTGCACACGCAGGCGTCACCGTTGTGTTTTCATGTATCGCTGTTCTATAAGACAACAAGAACAAAGGAATATGACTATCCCAGTCTTTCTGGTGGCTCTCAACAACCTTAGCTAAATGCCTTTCCAAGGTTTGGTTACATCTTTCAACCATTCCGTCTGACTGCGGATGATATGGGGTGGTCCTGGTTTTATGAATACCCATTATTCTACAGGTTTCTTGAAATACCTGTGATTCAAAATTCCTTCCCTGATCACTGTGTATTTCCAGAGGAACTCCATATCTACAAAACACTTCCGTGACCAATCTTTCTGCGACTGTAGTTGCTTCCTGGTTAGGTATGGCAAAAACCTCCGGCCATTTAGTAAAGTAGTCCATTACTACTAGGATGTATTTGTTTCCAGACCCCGATGCAGGAAATGGCCCTGCAACATCTAATGCAATCCTTTCCCAAGGCGCTCCAACATTGTATAGCTTCAATGCTCCCCTGCTCCTTGTATGCGGCCCTTTTACCGATGCGCAGCATGTACATTTCCTACACCAATCTTCAACATCCTCACGGCAATGGATCCAATAGAATCGTTGACGAATCTTCATCAAAGTCTTCTTCACACCAAGATGACCGCCTGAAGTTCCGTCATGAATTGATCTCAAAACCTCATTAATTTTAGTCTTTGGGACAACCAACTGTAGATGTGAGTCTTTTCCGTTTGCAGACTCCCATTTTCTACACAGGACTCCATTGTGTATCACGAGGCTTTTCCATTGTGCCCAGTAGCTCTTCGTAGCTGCACTCATTTGGGAGACATCACTCCATTTCGGCTTAGGTGTTCCTGTCCTTATCCAATCGAGAATAGGCTTGATGTCTCGATCCTCTTGCTGTGCTTGCTGCATGGCTTCGCTACTCCATTCATCGCTGACAGTAACAGTCCTAATCGTTCTAACCGCCACACTGTCCTTAGCTTCTTGCCTGCCACAATGGTTACGTTCCACCGGACAAGGTCTTCGAGAGAGCGCATCTACATTTCCATGCGCTTTCCCACTCCGATGCTCTCGTATTCCTGGCTCTTCAATCTGTCGCGCCGCTTGTTCTTGGCCATTACCATATTGAGTCCGTTTCGGGCAGCTAGGCCGAATATGTCCTTGTTCTTTGCAGAAATAACACCTGGGGGCGAATTTCCGACGGTACACACGTTGCTCATTTGTTGAGATCTCACGCAATCTATGTGGTCGAGGGTCATGTCGTACAGCTTCCACATCAAGGGCGTGAGCAACAGCATCTTTAAGGGTTGCATGGTGACCCAGGCGGACGGCAGCTCTCACCTCCAAGTCTCTAATCCCGTCAATAAAAGCTTGCACCAAAATGCTGTCAAGAAATGACGAAGAAGCTCTTTGGTAAGCTTTTCTCACGAGCTTTTCTATTTCCAAAGCCCACTGCTGCAGAGACTCATTAAGACGCTGGTTTCTGTCCTTCAATTGGGCACGGTAGACATGTTCCAAGTGACTATCACCGTAACGTGATTCCAACGCTTCAAGAAGGCGGTCGTAAGTCACTTCGCCTCCAAGCGCCTCTAAAACACTGAGTGCTTGGTCCCGTAACCCCAACGTTAATTCTGTATTGGCTTGCTCCTTATCCCAACCGTTCGCCTTTGCCACAGACTCGAACTGCAGTTTGTATGCAGTCCACGAGGAGGTCCCGTCAAATGGCGGTACTTTGAACTTTCCGACAGCCTGTGCAGATGGAATGGTTACAGAGCCAGCTGTTCCGCAAGCTATTCGTCTCCAATTTTTTTACGTTTTGAGCCACAGACTGCAGCCGTTCCTCATAACTCTCAAATTTCTCGTCGATGCTTCCTAATTTTTCGTCGTGGCTTTCTAATTTTACGTCGTGGCAGTCGAGCTTGTCTTGCACTGAATGAATTTCTCTTTGCCATTCTGCTTTAGACTCTTTCAAGAAGGCAAATAGATCTTCTTGTTGTTCCCGGAGCTGAACCTTTAGTTGTGAGGCCTGCTCCTCCTGTTGACGGGCCTGGTTCTCCTGTTGTTGCTGGAGCTGTGTCTTCAATTGCAGAGTCTGCTCTTCCTGGCGACGGGCCTGCTCCTCCTGTTGACGCTGGAGCTGTGCCTTCAATTGTAGAGTCTGCTCTTCTTGGCGACGGGCCTGCTCTTCTTGGTGACGGGCTTGCTCCTTCAATAAGGTCATAATCGCGCTCAGGTTAATTTCCGATGATGATCTTGAAGCACCCGACGACGTACTCGGAGTACCCGCAGCCTCTTCCGCGGCCTGGCTTCGGGTTTTAACTCCCTCCCTGTCGTCTCTCGGCGTTATCGGCATTTTCTATCCCACTTCTGACACCAGTTGTTACGAGCGTGGGGGTCGGTTTAAATAGAAAATGCGAGGACAACCGTTGAAGGCAGGCTTTATTCAGCTGCACTTAACTTACAGCAAAGCGCGTACAAATTCGATAACTCTTCCTTACACAATACACAGTCACTTGTATAATCGCACTGTATCGCTTCGCACACTTTATCGCAATGATCGCTTCGAATTCTAGTCGTAGACTAACTAACTTGAGCAGCGGCTGTTAGCTCGCCTTTTATATAAGGTGCGGCCGAGTAGCGAAAGATCGAGAAAAGACAGGTACGTTCTGAAAAAGACAGGAACTTTCTGGGAGGTTCTATTAGGTCTTGTGTCTCTTTCTATTCATTCCATTCCTTCTAGAACAGTGACGTCAAGGCATGCTGTCTCTTTCTAGCCTGACGTCTCGTTCTATTCATTCCATTCCTTGCCTGTCTCTTTCTATAGTGCCGTCTCGCTCACTCCTATGGAAATTTGGCCATATATTGAAGTGGCCAAGCACCGGGCGTAGCAATATTACTTATTTAGTGTTGCGACCAATCCTGTAAAGAACCAAGAATTGTCATAACGTAGACTATAATTTCCTGGTACTGTCGAAACCCGGGCTGAGAGGGTAAGTAGGTATATCCTATTCCCCTAATTTTTAGTACTTCTTCTTCATCATCACCCTAGCGTTAATCCTAGTCGCATCCGAAGCTTTCAACTTGTAGTCTGGGGTCCGGTTTACCAGTCGAACTGCGGATTTGAATGAACTTCTATATTTTCCGAGAAGCGACTGCTATTTGACCTCCACATCCCAAAGGCAATATCCAAGCATTAAACTCCTGCTCACACTCCTTCAAAGACTAGTCTAAAAACAGCTTCATAATACAATAACACTTATTTCCTATCTCATTACATTGGTCATCCCACAATGCGTTCCCATTACCGGAGTTTCACTTTACACTTCCTGCTCATTCATGTGCAATCTGTAGTGTGCGAATCCGTTAATCTTATTTGGTGGGTAGTCGGGTCGCACGTGGCGCCACGTGCTGCGAAATCGAACTAATCTCTACGCCGTACGCGTCGGCGGGCAGAGCGCGTGCGCTGCCCCGATAACGTTAAGAAACGCCATTCATTCCCGCTCTTTTGTCGCGAACAATCACTTATTTATTTATGATATTTGCTACTAGTCAACCTGCCACCCTCGTGAGTTAATGTGTACTTAACTTGGCTAAAGCTCCGCGTCGTGCAGAGAGGGTGTCTTAAAAGGGGCTGTTACACTCGTATTAAGCGAGTCGGTACCTATTATACCTATTTAACATTGATTTTAGAAAACTTAAGTTGAATAGTGATAGTCATAGAAGCCATTAACTTTTAACTATCAAAACCCATGACTGTACTTAGTAGTACCAGGTTACTTAGTAGTAGTAGTCAGAACTTAGTCAAACACAAAATACCTAAAGAAATAAGTGCACCCAAACCACAACCGTGTGCCGCCGCCTATTAAAAAACCATCTTCCTATATACTAAAACACTTTCAAACGATCATAAGGTATCTACCTAAAAAGGTCAAAGGTTAGGTTACCCGTACTTATGGGATACTTTGGTCGGAAGTGCAAGTGAAAAGTCTTATTGGACAACCTTACACCATCAAGACCTAAGTCGGCGTGCGGTTTAAATCGGTTCAAGTCCGAGGTAACAAGATTGGCAAAAAAAATCTTTTTATTAGGAGGATTCCTTCTGTGGATTAAGGGGACTCGTGTAAAGAGTCCCGAATTTCAGGTAACTTTATACCGAATTTCAATAACAGAAACGCCGATATTAATATTCACTTTTGCAACACTGATACCTACTCGCAATATAGAAAACTAAAATTGCAGTAAATTGTGACATTTCGTTTTCGTTCCAAATCTTCCTAGAGAGCTTTTAGTAAAGTCCCCATAACTTTCCTGAGGCAATAATCATCATTCATCATCATCATCATCATCAAGTCGTTAAATAAATAAAAAATGGTTTGCCGTAGGGATGGGACATGCATTGATAATATCAAATAAAGTTACAACGCAATGCGATACAAAGTAATTTGGTTAAACAAAAAATTGTATAGAAAGTAAGTATGATTCGAGTCAACAATAGTCATAGGCGTAGTTACGGCAAAGGCGGGCCGGGCCTACCCTAGAAAGCTGTGGGCCTACCCTAGTAAAATACCCTACCTCATACATCAAATACCTTCATCCTCGATTAGGTACTTACTTACTGAAACCGAAAACCGCCTTAAAAAAAAGCTTAAATAATTACCTACTAATCCAGTCAAAATAAAAGATATAAAATAATAAGCTTTCATAAATTCTAATAAACCTGTAAATTGGTGGGGTCTTAAGTACACTATAATCAAAGAAATGTCAAAGTCCCCGTCCATTGGAGGAGTGCATTTTTCTCGTAAACAGCAACTGATATTGTAAAAATTGTTTTGACAAAGTTATAGATCATGATGTATTTACCTACAAAATTGTTCTATTCTTTTTATGTACGGATCACCATTTCAGAGTTATCGCGATTTCAAAATAAGTAGTCATATCTATCATAAACAAAATCAAAAGGTCACGATAATCCATACTAATATTATGAATACGAAACTAACTCTGTCTGTCTGTCTGTATGTTACGCTTTCACGCCTAAACCACGGAACCGATTTCGATGAAATTTGGTATAGGTGTAGATTAGACCTTGAGAAAGGACATAGGCTATGTTAAATATACACAATAGGTATGCAATTTGAAAATATAAAAATTGTGAAGATTATGTACTGGTATTGAAACAGCGACACGTATGCGATTTCCACATTATATGTCTGTGGCGATATCATATTTGGGTATTGCAGCGTATTTTGTCGCTTTTTTGCTTGCAACATCATCAAATTTAGTTTAACAAGTTGTTTACCTAAACTGATCACTTAACGTATTCCAAATAAAAAAGGCAGTGAATCGATTTGAATGGGGATGCCGACGCAAAACTAATTGTACATGGCAGCAGGGGCGAAATGACCAAACAACAATATCAAACTCATAGCGGTCAGATTTGAAGAGACTTGTTTTTTGTTATGTATCGTGTTTTTTTTTTATTTTATTTTTTGTAATCTGGACTTGCTTTACTATGTATTCAACTTGGAATATGCCACAACTCAAAGCAGAATTGCGAAAAAGAAGTGCAATTTTAACTGGAAACAAAGTAAACCACATCGAAAAGTAATCTTTAAATTTTACCGCCTTTTTAAGATATCGTGTTATTTAACTCTTAATGCAACAAAAAACACTATCTATCTTTAAAACGCTGTTCAATCCAACTATTATGGGTTGGAATTGTTCCTTTTTTTAGGTATCAGCGTGGCTGTAACTGTCCTGAAAAAGCGACATTATAAGTATGTGACACCTCATAGTGATTAAAAAACAATTGAATTGGATAAGATAACTCGTAAATACTACCTGTGTAGGCAGTGTAGGTAGATTCTCCAACATATTCGCTATCCTAAAAGTGGTTCCGACATAACCTCCGTCTCTAGTCTCCCAATGTTTTTTTAGCTTAGCATTTTGAGGAAATAAATACAGTTCAATAACATTACATCCTGGTACTGAATAAAACGGCATGATAGAGTATATTCATAAAAAATCGTCAGACAAATGATGAAATCTACGTAGATGACAGCTAACATTGGCCATTACGACGATGCGCCATCTGTAGGGAAAAAACGCAGTTGGCATCCCCATTGGTGTGAATTCAAGTGTTTTGTTTAAAAATGTTTAAAGATTGTGACTTTTCGTGTTGGTTCCAAAACTCCCTAAGGAGCTTCTAGTAAAGCCCCCATAACTTTACGTACGCAGCAATCATCTCATTGATCGTCATCATCAACAACCAACAATCAGTAAGATAATGGTGTTAATTCGGCATGTCCACCCGATTAAACTAAACTAAACTAAAAATTATCTTATTTTAGTTTAGTTCAACGCTTTGTCTATTCGGTTTGGCCACCGAACTAAAAATAGTGCATGCATTTTTAGTCAAGGTCACACGACTAAATTGAATAAACCCTTTTTAATCTGTGAATTCAATGAACGAATGACAACGTCTAGTTACTAGATTTTCTCCGTCTACGCCTTTGGTCTACGCTGTAAATTATGGTAAATTAGTACAATCACAATAAGAAGTTGTTGTAGCAACCAAAACAACCAACTTGGCGGCATGGTAATGGGAATATTACGTGAAAAAGGGAAAAATAAATAAGTATGTCACAATCACAAAAAAATCCTCTTCGCTTAATTTAGGGTGATATCAAGTACTATGCGTTTCAAATAAGTTGATAACTGTCATAATGACATTTTGATACGTGTCGATAACTTCATGGTGTAACGTAAGGTCAGCAAATACATCTTTATACTTCACTGTTGCTTCACTGTTGTTAATATATTTCCAATTAAATATTTATCATGATTGTTGAACCATATTCCCTTTTCAAGATAGATAAGGATAGGGTAGGATAAGTACATACACATTAAGTAAAAATTAAATTATCGGTTCTTTTTATATTTATTTATTTTTAATCGGGCGGTAATTATGAATTTTTGAATAATTATAATTACTAAAAAATTTGATAAGTGCTTAATGAAAAGAATTTAATAATTAGGTCGTTGTTACCATACACGTATGAACCTGTCCGAAATGGAAATTTTGTTGTTAGCTGTACATTTTTCATGAATACGGAATGAAGTTGCCGCGGTCGCGATTATCTTCTCATTTGAAACGCATAGTATCTCAAACAGGAAATTGGCCGCTGATGACGGGACCCTAAACAATTTTCTAAATTTGCGGTCGGCCATCTCAAACGAATTTGATGCATCCCTCGACCGAAGCAACCTGGCCCGTTCTTCCCGATTTCTGTAAAACAAATAAATTTCTAACCATAAAATAAATTTCTAACCCAACCTTTATGATAATTGTTAATTTTTCAATTATTTTTATTGTTACACAATTTTTACATATATTACACAGATGTATTGGCAAAAAACAAATTAAATTAATAAAGTTACTTAGAGTCCTACCCATTTTCCAAGGCATTATTGACATACCATCCAGTCTCTTGCCATCGTCGCGCGCCAAACCGTTTGGTTCAAGCACAGCTGGCACACCAGCAATGATAAGAGCACGGCGGATTATGTCGTTGAGGCTGGCGTGCCGTGGAATTCGCCCCGCACTCCTGCAGCATGACAGGCCATGGTGTCCGAGTCGGTCAACTGCTTCTCCACAGTGGCATTGATGCGGAATTTTTTACTGCTAGGTCAGTTTTGAACAAATAAACATATATTTAGTTGATAAATTTTCTTATTTACCTTTCTTGCTCCTCGAAAAAGAACGCATACGTTCATTTTTCAGTAATTTAAATTTCAACAAGCACAAACAATCAGCAGAACAAGGTTTAGTTTAGTTTAATCGTGACCAAAAATATGGCCACTAAAATAAGTCGGCTTTTAGTTTGACAGGAATAAAATTTTGCCTTACCGAATAGCAAAATGGAAATTTTCACTAAATTGAATTCGACTAAACTAAAAATAGTTTAGTCCTGTCAAATTAAGTTAGTTGGTGTTTTCCCGAATAAGAAACCGCAATTTGACGTGACTAAACTAATTATAGTTTAGTTTAGTCGGATTTTTGCCAAACCGAAATAAGACTTGACATTAATGTGTTAGTTACCATGTCATAAAATCCAAAAAAAAAAACAAAAATATTAATCTATGTCGATTCCATCCATAGACTAATTTTACTATAGAATGTTATAGAAGATTGACAATTTCCATTTCCATATATACTCTTTGATTTCCATGGTTGTATTGGTTGTGTTGTGAAATGTTGTGTTGGTAAATAGTGACTTGTTATCACAAAATAATTAGTAATTAATCTTCTGCGGCGAAACCTTTAAAATGGGAGAAGAAGACGAATATGCGTGCGTGAATAAATCACTGCTAAAGATCAAGGATAACTCTGGTATCAAAAAGAGAAAGAAGAAGAAGGCTAGCAAAGAAAAAGAAAAAATAATTGAAAACGAAGTACAGCAACAAGTAAAAGAACACGTGAAACAAACCAATCACATAAACAGCGATAAGACAAAAGCTGAAATCGCTTTTCAAAAGATGCAAGAAAAAATGGTAAGTAATAAAATTCCACTGACATACTCTCTAATATTTCTATAGTACAATATTGTGAAAAAAATCGAGATTTGAACACCTCAAATCAAATGTAGGCAAACTCCAACTTGTGCAGTTTTGATGACTTAAATGGCCGAAATTAGTTTTCTTCAACCTTAATTGATATACATAGTCTTATATTTAAGATTTCCGTCAGCAAGAATGCGTGACATGGACGCAAGAAGAAGAAGGGTTAGATCTCGACTTCCTATGCAATACAAAAAATAACAAAATAGTTGTCATAACATTGGAAAGTTTCTGAAACTCCATTGTATGTAAAATATTTTAATACTACTATAGTGCCTACTGCCATACACCAAAGCTGTATTTGCTGAGCACATAGCAAATTGGCAAGACAAATGCTTCTTGACAAGAGAAGTCAAGAAGTATTTGCTATATAAATGTAGGTGAATTTGCTGCTTTGATATGTGGCCCTTCCCCTTTCTTTATTACATTGTGTTACAAGAGTAACCATAACTATAGCACTTCTGTTATCTCATCCTCTGAGCTTTTCTCAATGTAGTGAGGATACAAACAAGTAGATGGTGAAGTAAACTTTTCCAACCAGTTTCATTATACAAGTATAGGCATTCCACTTGTAGAAGTGCCTATTTTTTTGTTTAGTTATCTTGACAATATGTGTATCACCAAGTATTGTAATTATCATTATAATACAAACTAGCAACCAACTTTGCACGGGTAGCAAAATCATTTCTGTGGATTTCATAGGAAGCCCTAAACTTTTAGAAAATCCAATAAAGCCTATGTTACTCACAAAGAATGTAGCTTTCTAATGGTCAAAGATTTTTTTTAAATTGGCTTGTAGCTTTTGAGCCTATTCATGACAAACAAATTTACAAATCTTTTCTCTTTATACTTTTAGTATAGACAAATAAATCTGATGAAATAAACTTTTTTAGACAGAGATTCAGATTATAGTTTTTCTTTCTGTAGCCATTCCTACCACACACCTTGTTGTGACTTAACATACACTTGGCTGTAATAAATATGTAAATGTGGCTGAAAGTGTTTTGAGCTTATTTGCCAGAATAAAACGAGAGCAATACCAAAACCGTGCAATTTTACTTTGTGACAGTAATGACAAAAAAAATTAGACAAAAACATAGAAAAGTTAAATATAGACATAAACATAAAGAGGCCGTCATCAACAGTGGCACTAACACATTATAAATTACTAAGTAATTTTATGCTAATTTCGTTGCTATTTTTCAATCATAGGTTTTCCGATGAAAAAATTTAATGATGTTGTTTTAGAACACATTAGTATTCTAGATATTTAGAAGGAAACAAAAACTGCTTTGCAGACCTCCCACCGAAATTGCAACATCACACCGAAATTAGCAAAAAATTAGGCATGCGTGAAATTACCCGCCTGTATTCAATTTTGATCCTGTTCCTGCTACAAAGGGGAAGTTATTCCTAGTATAAAAAGATAGGTAGTAAGCTAGGATGTAACATTAGGGGAATTAGGTGAAAAAACTCACACAAAAAGGCAGATCACCCATTCAGGCAATGACATCCTCTGCTGGAGATAATTAAGTAATATTAGTAGGATTCTAATGAGTAACTTACTTGTTTCAGCAAAAACAAAGGATACAACAAAAAGCAGAAATGACACACAAACAACGGGTGGAGAAATTTAACCAACATCTGGACAGTTTGACAGAGCACTTCGATATACCTAAAGTATCATGGACTAAATAAAATTGTAAATAATGTTATAAATATATTTATGTATTATGTAATACAAGCTTTTATTTAACTTGCCTTGCTTGGAAACTTGGAATCCCACTTAGAACCAATAGCTGATGTTCTATTGGACTCAAATTTGGTGTACAGTCAGCGTCAGATTGATCGTGACTAGCAAAGTCCACAAAATGCTGTTCCTCATCATAGCATTAATCCCAGTAAATAGAAAGTTTTCACTTTGGAATCTGGGGTCCACTTTACGAGTCGTAACTGCGGATTTGGCTGAACTTCGATATTTTCCTTGAAGCAACTGCTATCTGACCCGCACAACCCGAAAGTGATATTGGTGATATCGAAGCATTTCAGCTAGAGTAGCTGTTGGACTTTTGAGGACTCAAACTATCTGTGACAACTGCCATAGATGTTCGTATGGTAACTGGGACCGAGACGGCTTAACATGCTCTTCAAGGCATGACCAGACCAATGCAAATATCTACCCATATTCATCGTGCATACAAATATTGGCACTGAGCGGGGATCGAACCCGCGCCTCCTGCGTAGCGGCCGCGTTGACTACCGCTATGCCACAAAGGTCCACAAAGTCTACAAAATGTTATCAATGTTATCATTTTAAGATGTCAACTTTGCAAAATACAACCGCTTGCAAATTGTCAACTTCGTGAAATGAATTTAAGTCAAACTGTTTTATTGATTTAAATTATATTATCGTCTGAACTAAAGATGTGTACCTAATACCAGAAGAATCAGTCAACAGGAAAGAGGGAATGCTAAGGTATTAAGATCATTTTGAGTACTTTGCTAGTCAAGATCAATCTGATGCTGACTGTACTTGCACATCACCAGTGATAAGTGTGCGAGAGGTGGACTGCACATATATTGGGAATGTCTAACCACAGAGTATAACAAATCGCACCAACATGTAAAAATGCTATTATTAATTCCAGTCGCCTCCGAGGCTTTCACCTGAGAGCCTGGGGTCCGTTTTCCCCGTATAACTGAGTGGTTTATGAAAGCTACTGTTATCTGACCTCCAAAACACAATATCAAACTATTGCAGTTAGACCAGTTTTTAGACTTTTTAGGGCTCCAACTACTCGTAACAACTGCCATAGATATTCGTATGACAACACGCAACAACTGAATGCCAGCAGTTGCTGTTGCGTGCGCCCGCGCTGTTCCTTGTTTATATAAAGGAACTGTACCAGCTCAAGTCAAGACACAAGTCAGGCAAAATGGCTGGATCATAACCAGATAATCTCACTGAACAACTTCATCACCCTTGTCTCTAAAACCTATTACACTACAAAATTTCCAGGCCTACCTGCTATGTACAAGAATAAAAGATCTGTTTTCAGTAATAAGTTTTTTATTTATAGACTAAGATCCGGCTGCAGATTTGTGCACGGATCTAGTAGTGAGACATGTATACCTACCTATATATTAAAAGTAACATTATAAAAGTTGGACGGTTAGAATTGCAATATATAAGATATGTTAGATGCCTACTTTGTAGTCTCAGTAAATTATAATATAATATACACTTGATACACTTATGATATGTCGTCTTACATTTATATTTTCCAATTATAGCTACCACATAGTATCAACTATATTAGGTTAAAATAGTGTACAAAATGCAGAGGGAAAAAGTATAAAAAAGAGTAAACATATGAACACATCATAGAAAAATGCTCAAGAATGTTTATGTACATAAAACTGGATGCACTTGATAAAAACTTATTCTTTAAAATTACTACCTAACTAAATATTGGTTTCGTAATATAACGTCGAAAAATGTTTTAACACAACACTGTATGTAAAAAATAATGTATAATAGTAGTTTATGATACTGTTGCATAATAAGGGTTCTTATAACACGAGTGTGTTTTAAAAAAACGAGCCGTAGGCGAGTTTTTTTATATTATCACACGAGTGTTATAAGACCAAGTTATGTACAGTGTCATACACTACTTTATCTACTCTCATACTATAATACACAAACTAATTTATTTTACAAACCAAACCAAACTTTGTTTAATTTAAATGTATAGAACAAAAAAAAATGTTCGCGCCAAGGCGCAAACGTCGATTGCGCATGCGTGTTTCTTTTTTTTTTCCCGAATCGGCGGATTCTTTTTTTAAAGTAGAGGTTTAGTCCAGATGGAGGTTGTATAGGTGTATCGTTATGATTAAAAAGTTATTTTATGATATAGGTGTCCATACAAGAACTGTATCGTAATAAAACTTTTTTTTTGGCCTGTGCGTAATGTGTGTCATAAGAGTTTTGATTTCAATTTTATAATCTTTGTATTATAGTATCAGAGTAGATAAAAATATTTAGGGTTTGATTTGATTCTTCTATTTAATTCCTTATTAGGAGCTGATATTGTTATTAGTTAGAAGGAATGATTTGAATCCTAATTCCCCCTATATTTAACTAATGATGGGCCTAG
Organism: Eilema caniola; assembly: GCA_949126895.1. Classification (NCBI taxonomy): domain Eukaryota; kingdom Metazoa; phylum Arthropoda; class Insecta; order Lepidoptera; family Erebidae; genus Eilema; species Eilema caniola. Next base: position 17,265,977 of record OX421467.1, read on the forward strand.
CTGTACAACTGTTTATAGCTAACTAGCTGTCACACGTTACAAACATAAAACCTCATTTTTATAGCACTATATCACTGTACTTACATATAAAATATAACAGAAAGAAAATTTCATTCGATTCTAAAATCGATATATATGTACTTAATTGCAACTGAAGACTAAAAACTGACTGTATGACTGAAGGAAATATACAGAAGTCTTTATATCAATGCATTATTCATAACATTACCTACATATATACATATAACCGTTACTAATACGTAAAAGTCAATGTTTGTTCTGCGGGCCGTACAGTTGATCAGACTGCGATATAACTTTTTAACCCGACGGTGACGGTAAAGGTTTTCGTGTCGCCAACAGTGTTTCGAACCATGGAACCGGAATCGTGGTACATGTCTCGGATGGTGTCTATGGAAGCCACTGGCATTTCCTTTGGAACGCAGTGCCCCTCCAGATCACCGCGCGAAGAACACAGTCGAAGGCTTCCTGCATGTCTAAAACTAGGCAGTACAGAGGTGTATTATTCACTCTGTTTTTCTGCTTGACAATCCTCAGAGCAAGCACCGGATCCATGGTCACGTGCCCGAAAAAACCCCAGAGTGCAATTTCTGGTGTGGGACATTATCTAACTCCACACTCCTGCACCGAGATCTCACCTTTTAAGACTGCCGCGATTACAGTCAGCCTCCACTGGCTCAGGATCTAACCGGTGAGGAGTGTGCGGTTGTAAAGATTTGCAAGGATGCTCATACCACGGGCACCTATTGCCTTCCAAGCCTCGATGGGGACTTTGTCGGGCCCGACAGCATGTTGGTTCTTCATGCAGTAAATAGGAGTCTGCACTTCTGCAGGCGTTATCGGTGGCACTAGTCCTTGATTTGAAGGGAGGTCTGCCGGCTGCACATGACTTGTATAGAGCCTGCGCCACTTTAGCACTGGAACGCGCCAACTTATAAATGAGCTTTAGCCCCTCAGATGATATCTACTTGTCGTATAGTCGCTGTAAGTGGTCGCATTTGGCCCTGCTACTGCTTTTAGTGGTGCGTTTTACATATTTGTACTCGTCGCAATCTTCAAGAGATTTGGACGCTTGCCCCTTTTAACCGAATTCTCTTTCTGGACTATTTCGTTCCACCACCAAGTGTCCTTGTCACACTCAGACATGCCAAGCACCACCTTTCCTGCCTCAAGAATGGCTGCCTGAATCTTGTCCCAGCAGTCATTTACTGGTTCGTCTACAGTATCGGCGCACTTGTCACCGATGGCTGAGAAGAAGAAACTTCGAGACTTGGCTTCATCAAGTAGCCACCACCTGATTTTACGTAGGCTGCGTTGAGCACATTTGCCTTTGGGTTTTAAGAGGAGGTCCATGACACCCATTGTCTGTAAGTATCTGCAATTTATTATTCAAATATTAACTGCTGCCAGTAGTGAGTTATTGGGCATTCTACCCCACCTTAGTTCCTTCGGTTATCTTCGATAACCTCAGTCACGGTGGGATAGAATGCCCAATAACTTTTTGTAAAATCATTTACCTAAGCCAACGTTCCACATTTTAATACCGTTCAATACACTACCGTTCCGTCGGCTCTCTGCGATCCCGTGCGTCGTAATTGCGTTGAAAGGTGCTCTGTAAGTTAGCGATAGAGTCATTTCATTCACGTTTACCTGTATACATGGCGTTGTCTGTAAGCAGTTTGGTTTAACTATTTATGGTTATAAATACATAATGTCATAATTACATTTGTTCATAACCAGTCCATCAGCATTGCATCAAACATGAAATTCATTAAACAAGCAAAATCGTTACAGATTAGTATAATCTGTAATGATTTACCAAAAATCAAGTTACGCCACGGAGAATTATTGCCGAATACAGTACGTTGCATCATTTGCGGACCATCAAATTGTGGAAAAACCAATTTGTTAATTGGTCTCCTTTTGCACGAAAATGGATTGACATTTCAAAATGTTTATGTATATTCTAAAACTCTATATCAACCAAAGTACATTTTTTTAGAAAAAGTTTTACGAGGAGTACCAGGAATCACTTTTCAGAAATATCAGGCAAATGATGACGTTATGAAAGTGTCAGATGCAAAACCTAATTCAGTGATTATTTTTGACGATGTAGCATGTGAAAATCAAAGTAATATGCGTGATTATTTTGCCATGGGGAGACATAAATTGATTGACAGTTTTTATTTAAATCAAACATATAGCAAAATACCTAAACAACTAATAAGAGATAACGCTAACTTAATTGTGCTTTTTAAGCAAGACGAAATTAATTTGAAACATGTTTATGAAGAACATGTTAACACTGACATGACGTGGTTGGAATTTCGTACCATGTGTTCTCAAATATGGAAAGAGCCTTATGACTATGTTGTGATTAATAAAGACTGTCCTAAAAACAACGGCTGCTATAGAAAAAAGTTTGACACTTTTGTAGAATTAGATAAAATTTGAATATTTAAATAGACTGCTTCCACTTTCTTGTTATTCTTTAATCGACTCTTATCCGATTACCATCTATTTTACATGATGGAAAAATCATTGAAAAAACAAATTGTAGATGCGACACAAGCTGTAAAAAAAAAATTACGTAACATGAAGGATTTTGAAGATAATAACAGACAAGTGCTTGATACAGTTTTTAAGCCTGTTACAGAATCTCTTAATTTAATAGCCAACACCAATAACCGACTAGCTCTAACAAAAAAAGAAGAAAAAGGAGAATTTCATGATCAACCTTTCAATCACGACTTACAGAAAGATTATAAAGAGAAAGATATAAAAGAAACAAATGATACCAGTGACGAATCGGAAACCGATATTGACTCTTCATTTCAGTCATTAGTCGATACTAATCCAGATCATGATGTATCATCCTGGTCATTATCTTCAGAAATATTAGCGGATGTGCCATTTGGTGTAAGAAATGAACGTGGAAAGTTAATGTTAGGTTCCTCTAGTATAACGATTGGTGACGACGTTATTACTGTAGCCGGACACAAATACAAATGTACACCTGGCTTGCGACAGTTGCTCTTAAAAAAAGACGTTGATCTGAGCTTTGTTACAGACTATGACATGCAAAATTATAAGTCGATGTTACTTGTAACAAATGCACATCGTCGCGATTTTGATTCAAGAAAACCAATTAAAAGTAATAAAGGACAAAAATATATGCAAGTTATTAAACCTCTTTTCGATCAACAAAGTAAAAGTCCAAGCTGTGAACCAAAAGTACCAAATAAAGGTAATAAAGGACAAAAATATATGCAAGTTATTAAACCTCTTTTCGATCAACAAAGTAAAAGTCCAAGCTGTGAACCAAAAGTAGGAAAAGGATTACCTTTAGCAAAAATGTGGAAAAAATACACAGATTTTGTATATTGGGATGATCCAAATGAATTGGTTGATAGATTAAAGTTATTAATTGCTTCTCGAGATGCTGGCAACACAGGACTAGATAATGAAATAATATCTATCGTTGAAGAACTACGTGAAAGCAAAATCATTAAATAGATTTACTAATAAGAAATGTGTATCATTTTATTGTACACCGTTCAACACAATACATCTTAAATATGAATGTAGACAAATTTGGTCATTATATTCATAAGCGATTACGTATATCAGAATTGCTTGGATTTTATGATAATGCATTACTAAAATCTGAAAATGGTGATTACGATTTGAAGACATCGAAGCTAACAGGGGTCAAACCTCCTCAAGATGCAGATGATGCAGTAAACAAAGCATATGTAGATGAATTGAGAACTAAACTAATAACCGACTTACAAAAATTGCAAAATACTATGTTAAACGATGTTCAGAACCATCTGGAGAAAGCTTTAAAATCAATAGTATCTGAGGCAGTGGTTCACTTGGAAAGCAAATTTTATAGTCGAAAAGCAGTTGATGAGATAGTTGAAAAAGCAGTTAAATTTGTATTAGATCAAAAGTATAAGCTTGAATGTTCCTCAAAATGACAAAACAACAAATTGTTAACGAAATACATAAAGCTGCACGAAAAAATTTTCCTCGTCGATCTGTAATTTTAAAAGGCATTGATGATTTGTGGCAAGCTGATTTAATCGACATGCAAAACTTGAAATGATTTAATAAAGGTTATAACTATATTTTAATAGTTATTGATTGCTTCTCAAAGTACGTTTGGATAGAACCACTAAAAACTAAAAATAAGCATGATGTTTCTAACGCATTCGAGAAATTGATATCAACTAACCAGCGGATACCAGCTCATCTCCAAACTGATTTGGGCACCGAGTTCTATAATTCATCATTTCAAAAGCTTATAAAGAACTATAACATTAATCACTACTCAACGTTTTCAACGAAAAAGGCTTCAATTGTAGAACGTGTTATCAAAACTATTAAAAATAAATTGTATAAGTACTTTAGTCTCAACGGACACTATAAATGGATAGATTTTGGTTTGGAGAGTGTTGTAAAGACATATAACAACACAAAACATAGCACTATTAAAGTAGCACCCGTTGATGTCAATAAATTGATTGAAGCAGATGTTAAAAATAATATTAAGAACTCAATGAAAACGGTATCCTATAGACATAAGCCCAAGTTTATGATTGGCGATAGAGTTAGAATTAGTAAATACAAACAACTATTTGAGAAAGGTTATACGCCTAATTGGTCAACGGAACTATTTACTATAAAAAACATCAATAACACTGTACCAGAAACATATAACATCGAAGATCAACACAAACAAGTTATATTAGGAACCTTTTACAAACACGAACTTCAAAAATCATCTTGTCCAGGTGTCTATTTGATAGAAAAAGTTTTACGAAGGAAAGGAAATAAACTGTTCGTAAAATGGTTGGGCTTAAGCAATAAAGAGAATAGTTGGATTGATAAGACTGCAATAGTGGAATAAATATACATAACAGTTTTTAATTATAATATTTTGTTCATTATACTTTGAGCTATGCAAGGTGGTGGACTACTCAATAGTGTTATTAATCATTTGCCATTTGAACTGCACTTACCCGGCTATAATTATTGCGGACCTGGAACAAAACTTTCAAAACGTTTACTGCGTGGTGACAAAGGTGTAAATAAGCTAGACGAAGCTTGTATGTATCACGACATTGCATACGAAAACTATACAGACTTGTCTAATCGTCACAAAGCCGATTTACAACTTTTAAATATGGTCAAAAAAAGAATGAAAGCAAAAGATGCTAGTAAAGGAGAAAAGCTTAGTTCGTGGCTAGTGAGTAAAGTTATGAAAGCTAAACTCAAATCTGGTGCTGGTGTTAAGACATTTAATAATTTCGTTACAAAAATTAAAAGAAAAATCAAGAAACGCTCACCCAAAGATAGTAAATCTTTAATACATGCAGCTTATATGGCTGCTAAAAAAATTGTTCCATGCGTTCCAAAATTTCGAGTTCCACGAGTCATACCTTTACCAAAAACCGGAGGCATTCTGCCTTTAATCCCGATTTTTGCTGGTTTATCAGCTTTAGGAGCTTTGGCTGGTGGTGCAGCGGGTATTGCAAAAACAGTGAATGATTATAGAGAAGGTCAAAAAAAATTACTAGAATCTGAACGTCATAATAAGACTATGGAAGCTATAGCATTAGGTAAGGGTTTATACATTAAACCACACAAAAAAGGCAAAGGATTGTTTATAAAATCGTCAAAAAACTAAATAATAAGCTACCTAATCGTGCCTTAACTAATATCGATATTCAAAATTATGCATATGGTATTCCTTATTTTCGAGGAGTTTACATGAAGGATCAGTTACCAAAAATTCCTAAACGAATTGAATGTGGTATAGTTAACCTAGATAATTCAGAAAACGATGGAACGCATTGGGTAGCTTATGTTAAGGTAAATAATTATTGTGAATATTTTGATAGTTTTGGTGATTTAAGACCACCAATCGAATTGATACGATATTTTAAGAACTGTAATATTAATTATAACTATACAAGATATCAAAAATTTGACACACTAATTTGTGGACATTTGTGTTTAGAATATCTACAATCTTTTTGGAATAAATACTATAAATTTTATACTGTTCTTTCATTTCAATCATTTGCAAGATGTCACTCACCTTGTCTATAACTGGTAACTCATCGGTATTAACTACCTTCTACCCAAATACGTTACAATTAATCGGGGAGTATGAATGTGCATTATTACATTTATCCACATATAATTCTATTCCAAATATTGATAAAACAAATAATAAGTTATACTATGGATCAAAGAATGTTATTGAAATACCTGAAGGTACTTATGAGTTGCAAGATATCAGTGATTATTTAAAATCTGAAGTAAAGGATGCATCCATAAAACTCCATTGCAATAACAACACCTTAAAAACTATGTTATTTTGCACATCAACTATAGATTTTACTAAAGATTGTACATTCGGAGGTTTGTTGGGGTTTAAAAGACAAGTCTTGGAAGCCAATAAATATCATGTATCAGAGTTTCCAGTCAACATTTTGCCTACAACCGTGATAAGAGTTGAATGTGATATAGTTAGCGGTTCCTATATAAACGGACAATCTAGTCACATTCTACATGAATTCGCACTTAATGTCCCGCCTGGATACAGAATTATAGAAATACCTAAAAACGCAATTTACTATCCAATCAACCAAACCAACATCAGCTGCATACAGATCAGACTTTTGGATATTAATAATAACTTAATAAATTTGCGAGGTGAAGAAGTACAGCTGTATCTACACCTCAAAAGAAAAAATGATTGACTATAATAAATATAATATGTTTTTTCCAATTCAAAATAACAGTTCTACTCAAACTCTCAATGAAGTAAGAGCTCGACCTAAAAGGAGAATAAAGTTAAATAAAAACAATAAAGCATTTCTTAAGGCGATTGGTTTGTTAAAATGAATATCCTAGATGTTTTATCCGCTCCAGCCTACGACAACTCTGTGGAAGGAATTGAAATTCACTCTTACAAGCCTTACGTAACAAGTTTTAATAGAAGCGATGAAATCAGGATACCTATTAATCAGCAAGACTTGTATATATTACCATCAGAAAGCACTTTGTTTTTGGAAGGGACTGTTATTGTAAACAAGGCTGAAAATTCGAAAGAGAGAGTCAGTAGTGTCCATTTCACAAACAATAGTTTACTTTACTTGTTTCAAGATATAAGGTATGAGATAAATGGAGTGGAGATAGATAAAATAAAAAATGCTGGGATAACTAGCACGATGAAATCATTTATATCAATGAATGAGAGCGACGCTAAAACATCTTCTGCTTGGGGTTGGAATATCGACGGAATAAAAAGTACTAATGGAGGTAGCTTTTCTGCTTCTATACCACTTTGCAACATTCTTGGTTTTGCAGAAGATTTTAAGAAAGTAGTAATAAACAGTAAACATGAATTAATCTTATTACGAAGTAATACCAATCTGAACGCACTAAAACTTAACCCTGGTGAAATTGTAGAAGATATTATTATAAACAAAATAATATGGCGTGTACCACATGTTAAAGTATCTGATAGAGAAAAAATAAACATTCTAAAATTGTTAGAAAAAGATCGACCACTTCAGATGATATTCAGGAATTGGGATTTGTATGAATATCCAATGTTGCCTAAAACCACCAAACATACTTGGTCAATAAAAACATCTTCGCAAATAGAGAAACCAAGATTTGTTGTTATTGGTTTACAGACAAATAGAAAAAATAATGCTATATCTGATATGTCTCAGTTTGATCATTGTCAGATTCGTGATGTTAAGGTATACCTCAATTCCACCTACTTCCCATATGAAAATATAAATACAAGTTTCTCGAATAATCGAATTGCTTTAATATATGAACAATATACTAGATTTCAACAGTCTTATTACGGACGTCGCGCTGAGCCTTTATTAAGTGAGGAACAATTTAAAAACGTTGCTCCGTTATTCGTCGTAGACTGTTCTAGACAACCAGATAATCTTAAGTCAGGTCCTGTTGTGGACGTAAGAGTGGAAATTGAAAGTGATTTTGATATCCCAGATCAAACTTCGGCATATTGTCTTATATTGAACGACTGTATAATTGAGTATAAACCATTAAGCAGCACTGTGAGAAAATTATCATGAACCCGAATACGATTATAGTGGATGTCCAGGGGTTTAAAGACACTTGTAATAACTTTATAGTCAAGGAATTAGCTCTGGCCACTCGTGTTTATACCCAAACGTTCTTAATAAAGCCTCCATACTTATTTAAATACTTAACTACGAATGAAAAAATACAAGTTACGTGGTTGGAGAGAAACAGAGGGATTTACTGGAATGAAGGTTATATCGACTATAGAGAATTTCGACGTATAATTGTTCCTTATCTAGAAAATAAAGAAATTATTGTGAAGGGCTTAGAAAAAGTTAAGTGGATTCAAGATCTTTGTATGAATTGTATTTGTATAGATCTTTGTGAAGACAAGTGTCCAAATTTATCACTGTTGCATAACAAATATTCAAATAATGAAACCAGTTTTAATTGTATTAATCATATTAAACAATGTGCACTTAAAAATGTTTTATGTATAAAGAACTATTTAATAGAGCAGGAAAGGTAATATGTCTTCCTATACGCAGTTTTAATAAATAAAACAATTTTTTAAAGTAAATGGTTTTTTATTTATTAACACACATTTTTAATATTTACAATTTTTTAACACATATTTTCATAGTTAATAAAATTTAATTAAAATCTAAATATGTCATCACACAATCTACTAGTTACACTAATGAATTATTACCTAATTAAAAAATATGATATGAGTAGCCACACAATTATTACCTATGGTTTTTTATTTTTTAACACACATTTTTAATATTTTTAATTTTTACACATATTTTCACAGTAAATAAAATTTTAATAAAATCTAAATATGTCATCACTTTATCTACTAATTACATTAATGAATTATTACCTAATTAAAAAATATGATATGAGTAGCCACACAATTATTACCTATGGTTTTTTTATTTTTTAACAGACATTTTTAATATTTATAATTTTTACACATGTTTTCACAGTAAATAAAATTTTAATAAAATCTAAATATGTCATCACTTTATCTACTAATTACATTAATGAATTATTACCTAATTAAAAAATATGATATGAGTAGCCACACAATTATTACCTATGGTTTTTTTATTTTTTAACAAACATTTTTAATATTTATAATTTTTACACATATTTTCACAGTAAATAAAATTTTAATAAAATATAAATATGTCATCACTTTATCTACTACTTACATGAATGAATTATTACCTAATTAAAAAATATGATATGAGTAGCCACACATTTTTTTGGAAATATTGTGAATTAATTTTTCAGCTTGATCCGATATCTCATCTACCGTATCTTGTACAATATACTGTGCAGTGATTATCTCCTTAACTTCATCTTCGTCGTCTCTTGACTCACTGAGTTCCTTGATCGTAATTTTTATTAAACGTCGTCCTTTTCTTCTTTCACTGTTAATAATATAGGAATTCAATGCACTGCGTTTGTTTGTAATTGGTCTTCTTCGATTAGTTTTCTTTTTGTTTCTTTTTACTTCTTCATTGGGTGTTATCCAAGGTCTATTCATTGCGTTGTCCAAGTCGAACTGATCTTGCAGGTCTGGAAGATATTCAGGAGAGATCTCTTCTGTTCCGTTTGAAAATTTGTTGAAGTTGGTATTCTGAAAATTATTTAAAACATTAGTAATAAATCACACAGTATTTTGTAAATAGATCGAAATTTTCAATAGATTGAAAGTTATAAAATACCTACCATGTTGTTAGATATGCTCGTCTTGACTGTTTAATAAAGAATGAACTAGGTAATAATATTTTTTCTAACGCAGGTGATATATCAAATTATGCTGACATAAAGGATTTATTGGTATGATGATCAAGTTAGAACGTGAAAATTTTAGTTAATTCGTATGTGCATAATGTTATTGTTATGGACCTACTTAATAGTTGTGAAATTCTTATGAATTTCAAACATGTTGTAACGTGAATGATGACGTATTTCGTAATCAATATCATGTAAGGAATATAATAAAAACACAATAATTATGTAATTGCTTATTTTAATTTATTCGACATACTAATACAGAATCGGGTAACCAGTTAAATACCTATAGACACCTTATCAGTTAGTATCATACGAAATGAACTACAATAGGTATTCCTAATATTTCATTTTTGTATTGTCTAAACTCTCCAGCTATTCTATAGAATACCTACATTATTCCTTACTGATGATATTATATTCGACAACTTATTTGGGAGCTACTCATATTTTAATATTAAATATTTCACAACATTTCACACAACGCTATCTAGATCCATGGTAAGCTAGCTTAACTAGCTTGTGTTATGGAATCTAGAATGCAGATAAACATACTTAGATACTATTTTTTGTAAATACATACATATTATACATAGAAACACCGAGACCAATGCAAATACCCATATTCGTGCATATAAATATTTGCACCGAGCGGGAATCGAACCCGCGCCTCCTGCGTAGCGGCCGCGTTCACTACCGCCACGCCACAGAGGCTATTCTACATTATGTATAACTACGTGCTACTTTAATGTTACACTTTTTGGAATGACCAAAATATAGGTATAGGTATCTACTTACAAATTGATTACGTGGTTCACCGCTCAGCCCATGAGGGTTCCCCGTCAATTTCTTCCATGATGATAAAATATCTGAAAATAAAATTAAATATAGGTTTATGTCTAATTATTGAAAATTGGTAAATGTAGTTCGAATATGTTGAACCTACAACTTCTTCAGGAGCTACTCTAATTGAGTCACCAGGGCCTATTCAAATTTGATAAAATATTCTACATTATGTATAACTACGTGCTACTTTAATTTTACACTTTTGGAATGACTAAAATATATGGGTATCTACTTACAAATTGATTACGTGGTTCACCGCGCTGTCCATGAGGGTTCCTTGTCAATTTCTTCCGTGATGGTAAAATATCTGAAAATAAAATTAAATATAGGGTTAAATCTAATTATTGAAAACCGGCAAATGTAGTCCGAATATGTCAAACCTACAACTACACTAGAGCCTATTCAAATTTGATAAAATATTCTACTTTATGTACAATTAAGTGCTAGCAAGAGATTAAATATTTCAGCGTTCATTATTTTGTTTACAACTTTTGAATTTTGTACAGAACTTAAATTTTATACGAAAATTAAGGATATTCGTATAAAATTAAATTTAAAGGACTTCCATAGAAAACTACATCGCCATAAAATTAGATATTTAGTAGGTAAACTAACAAAGAATTATATATCAAATAATTAACATTATAAGTAATTACTTACATAACATTGCTTTTATTTTGGGTCTTCCTTTTAATCCTCTGAAGGACGTAGTGCACTGCGTGGTTAGTAGCTCGATGCAAATGGTAGATATTGTGGGAACAGAATATGAGACATTCCTCGCGTATAGGAACGATGTGACGATGTAACACACATAGGTAAACCAGTAGAACATACATGAACAAACTGCTGACTTAGCATTGGTAAAGGTACGTTGTTAGCCGACTTGCACATACCAAAACTACTTGCTAATATTTAAAAGTTATATTTTAAATGATTATTTGTAATGTTTGTTAACATATTTGTGGGATAAGTCTGTAGTAATATTTTTGTAAAATTATTTTTATGTAAACGATTCCAAAGGATTTTTAATAGAATACCGTTAACCATACCTTGTATCAAATTTGAGAACCATAAACCAACATACCTACAGATAAATAAAGTAACCACCTTTTTTAGAAGTTGGTTAATATGATGTCGTTTTAATATTGTATCGCTGAGTAAGTAAACTAACAGATACCTTGCTTCCACACACTAACACACACACACACACCCATGCAAACCGTGCATAGCAATTTGAAACTTCTATAATTGTGACGCAAACTAGGTAACATCCAGGGTACGTCTACCTTTTTAAAAATAATTAAATACCTACCGTGTACTAACGGTCAGCTTAAATTGGTGATTTAGGTATAGACGACGGTCTTTACCTACATAAATTGCATAATTTTACTTCTGCACAATGTATGAGAATATTTGATTAATACTTTTCATGTACCTATACATAATTATATAGTTACCATATTCAAACTATTTTTGATGTGTGTATATTATAATAATATACTTATCGACGACGATCAATGAACATACCTACATAAATTATAATTACATTTTATATATGTATCATACACAAATCATAACATTCGTCGGAATTAATCGGAATTAGCTTTGGCGGTGTTGGTAAAGACATGGTTTTGTATTTCAATTGTAATAACAAAAGTGGAATTAGACGAAATGAGTTTTCAATCATTTTGATTTAAATAGTCGTAAGTAACATAAATTAATAAATACACCATATAAATAATAAGTTAAGTTTTAATTTTGTTGGGAGGTGATAATTGCTGAATTAATACTTTTTATGTATAAAAACCCATCAATTTTTCAAATAAATTACATTCGCTCCAGTATCCTCCAGTGATCTTCTCCAACAATAAAATGTGAGTAAGTGCTTTTAAATTAATTATTATTTGGTTAATTATTATCCAGCTGAGTTGCTTGGTTAATTCCTGCCGGCTGATAATGATTAAATATTATTTAGTTAATTATTATCCAGTTGAGTTGCTTGGTTAATTCCTGCCGGCTGATAATGATTAATTATTATTTAGTTAATTATTATCCAGTTGAGTTGCTTGGTTAATTCCTGCCGGCTGATAATGATTAATTATTATTTAGTTAATTATTATCCAGCTGAGTTGCTTGGTTAATTCCTGCCGGCTGATAATTATTTACGCATATTATTATAAAATGTGATTACTGATTATGTTATCCCACTGAGTAGTGAGTTGCTTGGTTAATTCCCGCCGGCTGCATTATCTATAATCAGCCGTGATGCTAGCAATATATCTATTCGGAAAATCTTGGGAATATATTTGTTTATAATTTAATTTTATTTTAACAGGTCTGATTCGGAGTTTGAAACTTCTTCTGTAGTAGAGTCGGAGTGTGTAGCACCAAAGAAACGCAAACAGGCGGTGGAGAAAAAGCAAAAACAACCGAAGCCCAGCTGCACCAAAAGTGTACAACGAAAAAACACTTCACCCGAGTTTAACACCACAAAGAGGTAGGTTTCATTATGTTCAACTAAGTTTAACATCGTCACATTTTAATTAAAATTGAATAAGGTGTAGTTTACACCTTTAACTTAATTTATATACATAGATAGATCTTTTGACAATACTTGTACGTTTCAATACCTACACGTTTAAATACACGTATAACTTTTTTGTGTTTTGAGCCCAAGTTCCCAGGTCACTTTGAATAGATACTTTTATAATTAACACTTTTTTCTATTTACAGAACGAATAAAACAAATATTTTGAATATTTTGCGGGCTGAAGAAGTCAGTTGCAGTGAACCACGGCGCGACTTAGCTTCCAGTTTCTCAAGTCGTGTTTCAACTGGGACGTCTCGTCGCTCCAAGAAAACGGAAGGAGGGTATGTGGTTGATTTAAAACTCTATAAAACCAACGATTACATATCACACGCCCCTGATGTGCGCTACAGGACAGCGTTGGTGACTGTAAAATTACAGTGCGATGAGTCCTCACTATCTTGGGAGTCACTTCAAGACTTTCTAGGACATGCATATAAAGAATTTCAAGACACTGAACCAGTGCATTATTCGGATAAGATTTTTTTTAAGTAGATTTAATCGTTTATAGATATACCTTATGTATATTATTATAATATACACACATCAAAAAATAGTTTGAGATCACTTACAAAGCTGATATATTTTCAAATTTAACCCAATCAAGAGAAAATGTTTACATACGTTTAATCTGACTATTGTTTCACGTTCTAATTCTAATTTTTAATATTTTTAGAATCTTATCAGAAAAAATCTTCTGTACCACAAATATAAGTATCTAATTTTCAAAGTGATCACAAACTTTTTTAAGTGTGTAGATCTATAATACATAAATTTCTTTAATTTTTATGTTTTAAACTTAGTGTTGTAGGAGCAAATATCTTATTTAATAATGCCTTTTTGTACTGCGTGTAACACATCAGTACCCAGTAAATCATGGGTAGGACATTTGCGAAGTAGTTCACATAGGAAAAGTACTCAAACAATAAAACATAGTGATGGTGTAGAAATCATAAACTCAGCGTTTCGCAGTCGTATATTAACCTATAAAATATTAGCTCGTGATGAACATCAAGGAGCGTCAATTGAATCCTTTTTTTCAAGTATTTTTGACAAATTAAAATCTCTTTTAAATGAATTCCTTGCTAAGCATACTTGTGTTAAGGTAAACTTTGAGTTTTTTGGTACATTTTTAAAATTCAAAGATAATTCACAAGAAGTGAAATCTTTTGGAACCAAAAATAAAATATTATATTCTAACTTCGATTTCGAAAAATTGTATATTGAAACAGTTAATTATTTAAAAACATCTATTGAAGAGTTTGAAGGTCGTGATAGTGGATGGACATTTATAAACAATTTGTATGTTGAGATGAATCTCAATAAATACCAACCACTTGGTGGTTCTAGTTATATCAGTTTACCCAAATTAATTCAGGCTAAAAAAGCATGTTTGAATATTGTGAATAATGATCACTATTGTTTTTTATGGTGTGTAACAGCGGCTTTATATCCAGCTAAGAAACACCCTGAAAGAACGTCTTCTTATCCTAATTTTCGAGAAATATTTAACTTAAGAGGAATGTCTTTTCCTGTAACCTTTAATGATATAAGAACATTTGAAAAAAACAATCCACATATAAAGTTTATAATTTATGGCTTAAAAAATCATAAAAACTTTGTAGGTCCTTTGTATAAATCTGAATTCAACCTTAAATACAACGGAAAATTGATACACCTTCTGTTTTTAGAAAATAATAATTCTTCTCATTATTGCTTGATCAAAGACTGTTCCAGACTTTTTAGAAGTCAACTAACATCTCATCACAGCAGATTACATCTTTGCGAATTATGTTTGATATTTTTCAATACCGCTGACGAACTTAACAACCATTTATGTGGAGGTGTAGTAACTGTCCTTCCAAACAGAGGTTCAGTAATTAAGTTTAAAAACTATGAACGGAAACAAACTATGCCTTTTTGTATTTATGCAGATTTTGAATCGATGCTACAAACAAGTACTGAGCCTAATAATTGTTCTAGTAAAAATATGAATATGTTTCACCAACACGTACCGGTTGCTTTTGGTTATTATATTGTATGCTCTGATGAACCTAGCTATAATCGTTACGTGTCATATCGAGGTCCAGACTGTGATAAGCGGTTTGTTGACTATTTAATTAAAGACGTGCAAAAAATTTATGATATAATTAAGTCACCAGCTGCAATGATATTTTCCACGGAGGACAGGTATGACTTTGAAAATGCAACACGTTGTCATATCTGTCAAAACTTTCTTTTTTGGGACAAAGTCCGTGATCATTGTCATCTTACCGGTCGCTATCGTGGAGCTGCACATTCGTTCTGTAATTTGCAATATAAATGCCCTGCATTTGTCCCCATTTTTTTTCATAACTTAGCTGGTTATGATTGTCATTTATTTATTAAAGCCTTGGGTGACGTCCCTGGTGAAATAAAGATAATACCTAAAAATAAAGAAAACTATATCTCATTTACGAAATTTGTATCAGTTTCAAATAATAAGTTCTTTCAAATGCGTTTTCTTGATTCGTTTAAATTTTTGGGAACAAGCTTAAGCAAATTATGTAAAACTTTAAAACCAGAAATGTTTAAAAATTTACAAAATCACTTCCCTGCCCAAGATGAATTCCAATTACTTACTCGCAAAGGAATTTATCCATATGAATACATGGATTCGTGGAAACGGTATGATGAAAAATGTTTGCCTCCAAAGAAATACTTTTATAGCTCCCTCAATGATGAAAATGTTTCTGAAGATGATTACCGGCATGCACATTTAGTTTGGTCAACATTTAGAATTACTAGTTTAGGTGGTTATACGGATCTATACCTACAAACTGATGTGCTTTTATTAGCAGATATTTTTGAAAACTTTAGACAGACTTGTAAACAACATTATCACTTAGATCCAGCTTTTTATTTAACTGCACCCAGTTTATCTTTTGACGCTATGTTATTAAAAACATGTGTTCAATTGGAACTAATTAATGACTTGTCTATGATACGCATGTTACAAAGTGGTATAAGAGGAGGCGTGTGCCTCTGCTCTCACAGGCATGCGAAAGCAAATAACATATACTTACCGGATTACAAATCTTCGGAACCTGATTCCTATGTCTCTTATATAGATTGTAATAATTTGTATGGGTATAGTATGTGTCAATACTTACCATTATCCAACTTCAAATTTCTCACTCCACAGGAAATTAACAATTTAGATATAACGAAAATTGCAATTGATGCAGATTATGGTTATATTTTGGAAGTGGATATAGTATACCCTAAGCATTTGCATAACTTACACAACGATTTACCATTTTGTTCTGAAAAATTTATACCCCCCGGGGGAAAGAGTTCTAAGCTAATCCCTAATTTATACGATAAATTTAAATATGTTATTCATTACGTGCATTTACAAACTTGTATGAAACATGGGTTAATATTGAAGAAGATTCATAGAATAATCAGTTTTCGACAAAGCCCATATTTAAAACAATATATTGATTTAAATACCAAACTGAGACAAAAAAGTTCTTCAACTTTCGAACAAGATTTTTTTAAGCTCTTGAATAATAGTGTATTTGGAAAAACCTTAGAAAATACTGAAAACAGGGTTAATGTCCATTTAGTTTCTCAGTGGCGAGATATCAAAAACATAACTAAAAGAAGAAAATGTGCTCAAAACCTTATTGCTCGTCCAAATTTCCATAGTGCAACGGTTTTCACTAAAAATCTAGTAGCGGTGCAGTTAAATCCTGAACAAATAACT
Source organism: Eilema caniola (assembly GCA_949126895.1). Classification (NCBI taxonomy): domain Eukaryota; kingdom Metazoa; phylum Arthropoda; class Insecta; order Lepidoptera; family Erebidae; genus Eilema; species Eilema caniola. The sequence goes on from OX421467.1 coordinate 17,283,073, forward strand.
TTGAACAAACCAATATATATTTGCTTTGCTGTTCTAGAATTATCAAAAAGTCATATGTATGATTTTCACTATTCAGTAATGCAACCTTTTTACAAGGATAGGATACGGATGTGTTACACGGATACAGATAGTTTTGTGTATCATATACAAACCCATGATTTCTATGAAGACATAAAAAATAACTTTTTATCTTACTTTGACACTAGCAATTTTTGTAAAAATAATGTGTATTCTTTACCCATACAGAACAAAAAAATACCAGGCTTATTTAAAGATGAAATGGCTGGTAAAATAATAAGCGAATTTGTTGGATTGAGATCGAAGTTATATTGTATCAACACCATTCACAACACAATTAAAAAAGCCAAGGGTATTAAAAAGAATGTTGTACGTGACCTTAACGTTACTGATTATGAAAAAACACTTTATGATGGTAACATTGTTCATAAAACAAATGTTTTATTTAAGTCAATAAAACATGAGCTATTTACATGTGCTGTAACAAAAATTGCATTGTCTGGTGATGATGATAAAAGAGTAATTGCAAAAGATAAGATTTCAACTCGAGCATGGGGTCATACCAATATTTTTAATTTTTAACTAATAAATAAAAATGTTTATTTACTGTTTCCTTTAAGTACATGTTACAATGTTTGGAGAGATCTCCTTTTGCACAATATATGCTTGTATCAGGAAAATCCGCTCTTCTTACAGACCTTTTATAAGCTACGTACCTTTTATAAGTTACCATAAAATGAGCAAATAATATTCACATGTTATGTGCACTAAATACGAAGTTTTGTGAAGTATATCATTTGAGATGCTACATGTAATGTGAAAGTGACGTAACTAGCCCTGTGACATGATGTCTTGGGATCAGACCCGTTATATCGGACTAAGGTCTACTAATAACGGGACTGCTAGCTTATTGGATTTAACTAGAATTAAGTGTGCTGTCCTGTCTTATATAAGTACCTAGACTTAAGAAATTGTAATTATTTTAATAAACTAAACTAAGTAAAACTGTAAAAAATAAAAAAAATAAAAATGTATTATTATAAAGTTTTCAGTTTTTTAATTTAATTTCCTATAGCATTTACAAAACTATCATCATGACGAACAAATTTACGTTTTTTCGCTATGTTAGAATTCTAGAATGGACAAATTCAAAGACATTACTGTCTACCATACTCAGTCAGTACTTAGCGACAACACTATAAGATTCATAGTCCGTATTACTATAGGATACCCTAGATGGTTCTACTAGTATGATAGGTCTTAAAAGAATAGTTAAACCAAACTGCTTACAGACAACGCAATAGGTAAACGTAAGACTGAACTGTTTATGAAATGACTCTATCGCTAACTAACAGAGCATCTTTCAACACAATTACGACGCAGGAGATCGCAGAGAGCTGACGGAACGGTAGTGTATTGAACGGCATTAAAATATGGAACGTTGGCTTAGGTAAATGATTTTACAAAGAGTTATTGGGCATTCTATCCCACCGTGACTGAGGTTATCGAAGATAACAGATGGAACTAAGGTGGGGTAGAACAGAGCATCTTTCAACCCAATTACGATGCAGGGGATCGCAGAGAGCCGACGGAACGGTAGTGTATTGAACGGCATTAAAATATGGAACGTTGGCTTAGGTAAATGATTTTACAAAGAGTTATTGGGCATTCTATCCCACCGTGACTGAGGTTATCGAAGATAACAGATGGAACTAAAGTGGGGTAGAACAGAGCATCTTTCAACGCAATTACGACGCAGGGGATCGCAGAGAGCCGACGGAACGGTAGTGTATTGAACGGCATTAAAATGTGGAACGTTGGCTTAGGTAAATGATTTTACAAAGAGTTATTAGGCATTCTATCCCACCGTGACTGAGGTTATCGAAGATAACAGTAGGAACTAAGGTGGGGTAGAACAGAGCATCTTTCAACGCAATTACGACGCAGGGGATCGCAGAGAGCCGACGGAACGGTAGTGTATTGAGCGGCATTAAAATGTGGAACGTTGGCTTAGGTAAATGATTTTATAAAGAGTTATTGGGCATTCTATCCCACCATGACTGAGGTTAGGTTAGGTTAGGTTACAAAGAGTTATTGGGCATTCTATCCCACCGTGACTGAGGTTATCGAAGATAACCGAAGGAACTAAGGTGGGGTAGAATGCCCAATAACTCACTACTGCTGCCAACACCTCCCGGAGTACCATTTTTTTTTTAAACAGATTGGAACAGTTAATAAATGGGAGAGGCGAATTTCCAAGTTCAAGTTTCTTATCTTAGACTTAGAAAATATCAAGAATGAATCAAATCTCAGGTATGCAGGTTTTCACACACATTTTCACAGTCGATACAAGTTACAATTCAGTCCGAATTCGCACATGAGCTTGAAAATCAGAGATGCGGTGGGTAACCCGCCACTAGAGAATCGTTAAGTGACCTGGCTATCGCTGCTCTTCATGTTATACTTATTATATAAACATTACAATATAATAATAATAATCATGATAATAAAATGTCGATAAAATACATGAAAATAGTTTCAGCATTTGTATTAAGGTCTGTTAAGGCACATCCATTACGCTCTGAGATTCCTCGAAGGCCATTTCTTAATTATTCTAATAAGTACTACATCAGCTCATTCAAAATAAACATGGTAAACAACTGGACGTATTTTATGACTGAGATTTAAACGTATTTACTTAGTGTTTCTATTTTATCAGTCTAACCTTAACGTAACAAAGTAAGTAAAGCTATCAAAACTATTGTCATTAAATTTACTGTCAATGGTGAAGTGCCTCCAGTGCTCCAAAAAGAAGGGAAGGTGAAAACTTTAATATAATTTTCTTTAGTAGTCCATGGATCGCTGCCATCGTCGAAGTGCATGGGACACTGGTCTCTTTCTCGCTCGTATTCCTCCATCTCGACAGCGACTGCAGCGCCTTCGGTGTAGTTCCATGACGTCACGTCTTGCTTCAAATCACAATAGGGACCCAGCGCTTGAGACATGAGAACTCTGTAAAAGAAAAATGTCATGATTCAAATAAAAGTAACTAATTAGTAAAATACTGTCCGAAGAATTGAAAAGTGTGTATAATAACTGGGAGACGTGGAACTCTGCATTATTGGTCATTTACAATCTATCTATCTATACTATTATATAATTGTAAAGTAGTCGTGTCTGTACATTGGAGATATTTAAAAAAAAATACTTGGATTATGTTATATTAACGAAACTGAACACGAAAATATATTTTTTGGAATTCTTGTCTGTTTGTCTGTTTGTTCGCGATGGACGCAGAAACTACTGAACGGATTTCGATGCGTTTTTTTTTTGTTAGAAAGGGGTTGCTCAGACTTAAAATCTTACGTTTGTTTGATCGCAATCGGTTGAGTAGAACCAGAGATGTGAGCAATAATGTCGCTTTTTGCTTGAGATTATTTTAATGGTAGATTATTTATAGCTTACCATATCTAAGCAACTATGTGAATAAATAGACTTTATTTTTACATACACAATTGTATATGTAAATTCGTATTTAATCAATAAATTAAAATTTGTAATTCTATATTTTAGTTACAAAAATACAACTAGATGGCGCAGTTTTAAACAAGATATTGTTTTGTTCACATCAGAATATATAAGAACTGTTATTTCGATTAGAACATTTTCTTATCATTATATCTCCTGTTGTATTGCATTAAATTTAATATCCTGGTTCTTCTTCTTCAGCCGCGTGGTCCCCGGCAGAGTAGAATTTGGGCCACCCCATCTCTTTCAACGAGGTGTCGTACAAGGCGACTAAGGGATACAGGGCTGATTCACATCAGACAGATATGTACAGCCCAGATTCAGCATCAGATTCATGACTCGAGTCAACAATAGTGCCCGGAATACGACAATAGGCTCACTCCCTATTACCTGGAACCAGGTCCGCTTTTACCAGTCTAACTGCGGATTTGGCTGAATCTCTACAACCCAAAGGCGATATCTAAGCATTGCAACTAGACCAGTTGTTGGACTTTTGAGGGCTTCAACTACCCGTAACGACTGCCATAGCTGTTCGTATGGCAACTGAGACCGACGGCGACGGCTTAACGTGCATTCCGAGGCACGACCAGAACAATTCAAATACCCATATTAATGCCTACAAATGTTTGCACTGAGCGGAAATCGAATACGCGCCTCCTGCGTAACAGCCGTGTTCAGTACCGCTACGCCACAGATCCTTAACATCCTGGGTAATTCATACTAATATCATAACATAACGAGTCTGTAACTCTGTATGAAAGTTCGTTAGACTGTGCTAACATTATAAAATGTGAAAGAAACCCTGTCTATCTGTCTGTTGCCTTTCATGCCTAAAACACTGAACTGAACCGATCTTGATGAAATTTGATGCAGAATTGGATTAGAGTTGAAGAACGGACATGGACTAACCTTTATAGCCAATAAATAAGTTTTTAAGCAGTTAAACCGACAAAGGGAAGAAAAAGGAGGCACTGAAAAAAATGCTACTGATATTACAGCTGTTCTGTTAGAAGTCGTTGCATAGCCCGATAAACCATATATAAATTGATTACATCATAGTACTTCAGGCACATTCAACAAAGTTGGCACCGACTTCTAAGAGTGTTTCTTGAAGTCGGTTTATAGTGTTATCTAACGGATCCATTGTTGATCATTTGCTTGGTTTGTTATTTGTTTTTATCATCAGTTTAGCAACATGATTTTAGAGGCAAATACTCAAACTAAGTAAAAGCAACAGATACAGCATCTTTGCCTACATTTCGAGAATTACCATAGATTCCTAGATTCTTACTCTCTGGATCCCGCCGTCTAATTCTGACTACCCTGACCAGGTACCACCCTTTTCCAACAAAAAATGATCATAAAAATACGTTTCGCCAATTATGGCCTTAACATATTCAGTAGAGTTCATCACCCATCCCATAGTAGTGAAATTCTGAGAAATCCTGATACACGAATACATATTTTGTGGTAGTGGCGAGGGGTCACCTATAACTAGGGTGGTAACCTATAACTCAATATCAGCCAGCTTCCCTTTGCATAGATGGTAGAGATGTTTAAATTCGATAAGATAAGAATCATCATCCACCGACATCCATTTTAAAAAATTTTCGCTCTTTGCCACTGTTATGGCTTTACTGGGGAACATTCTCCCTACCAGAGCCACTGAGAAAATGTACTTAAGGCTGATAAAAATCACTGCATTTATGTACACAACATATATTTTTTAATATGTACGTGCTGTGCTGTAGAGTGTTATTATCAATCTTGACTATACAGTAATTATAACAGAAAACGCCTAGACATTCATTTTTTGAAAACGAAACGACATGATTGCTACCACACACAAAATAGGCGCTTTTTCCTGTTATTTTGAAGTCTTATCTAAATTTTATTCATGTATTCATTCATTATTAGCAATATAAGCTTGCAGTTTGCACCAAAGCGCTTATTTGCAGTCAGTTACATAAATATACGTTACATCAAATTAATTATTTATATGATAAACTGCTTGAAATCATAAAATTATTAAAAATACGATGAAATACGTTATATTTTAGGCATAGAAATACTATATGTTACACAAATACTTTGTCACAGTTGTAGCAAAGACACCTGGTTTATCATAGAATATGTCCGCAACTGGATCCTTTTTCAAAAGTCATTCAGGTATCGAACAGCTATGTAAGTAGGGCTACTCCATGCCAAAAAACGTCAAGCTGGTAGACAAGTCAAGAGCTGATGGTGTCGCTGTCCAGCGCCACGCGTGTACGTGTACCACATAGAAGTGCATACATTCACGAACCGAAAGGTTGTCCACTTTAAAATGTAAAAGTAAATAATAATGCATGACGTGCGCTAACTCCCGCCTAAGTCGTAATATATCAAGACATATTAAGGATGATCTGATATGAAGATGGACGGGTTAAGAAATGCATATCATCTCGGCATCAGATGCGGACTTCTTCGATATGCTTCTGAAAGTGTACCCTATCCAACACCTGAATTATAAAATGCCTTTCATCATTTCCGTTCGTTCTGATTTTGATACCGCGATAAACTAACAAAAAGCATACCAAACGAATTGTGAACTTTCTTTTGAATTAAAATTCATCAAAGAATAAATCCTGATGAAATATATAGACCGATTCGAGCTTGGGGAAAGACATAGTAGAGTAGAAAAGAGAGACAACTGGTAAGGAACAACTTAAGAAGCAGAGATCGGAGCATAGAGTCGAATAGAGATGCAAGTTCGAAAGTCGAGTAGAGTAGCGAGTAGATAGGATTTTTTTTTTAAATATTCTTTTGATGATCTTGATACTAGGCAAATGTAAATTCATTCATATTGAGCCTTAAGAAATCACTTTTTGTATAAAGACATTTCATAATGCTGCAATTGAGTTTGTTGCTGCACTACTACGTGGTAAACTTAGTTTTAATAAAATTTGACAGCAAAAGATGTAATCACATTGCACAATTTTGTGAAATAAACAATTTGAATTTGAAGTAGGGAGTCGAGTAGAGAGGCTATTAGAGAAGTGAATGCGAGGCAGGTGGAGAGGCGAGCAGAGTGAAACAGGGATGATCAGAGGATCGAGTAGAGAGGCAAGTAGAAAGTCGAGTAAAGAGTCAAATAGAGAGGTGTGAAGAGTATCTATTAAGCTCTGAATGCCTTTTTTTTACCTGCGGGAAATCCCCATGGATACCCACCCCTCCGGAGCCGGAGGGGGAGGTTATGTCGGACTCGAACCGACTAAACCGCACGCCGTCTCTGGGTCATAGTGCTAGGCCGAAGGTGAGGTTTTCATGCGACATATCCCTCGCACCTCGGTTGACCCAGGGCCATCCCTCTAGGTCTGGCCCTCCTCGGGAGGGGTTACCACGCGGTCCCCGACTCAACTCCGGTGTGGGGAGGCGCGCATCGTCCTACGATGCGCGCCGCCGCCGTGGCCTGCTTCTGCTAGGGTGACGGACGGCTCCACCCGTCACCCTCAGGCCTGCGCTCATGGGGGGCGGAGGTCTGTCTGCGGCCTTCGACGCCCGAGAATCTCTGAATGCTTGACTCTGCGCTAGAATTTACGACATTACGCGATAAGCGACGTCTACGCGGGCGAAGCCGCGGGCAACAGCTAGTTTGTTATAAGATTATTATAAATAAGCCTTTAAATGAAAGGCCTTAAAAGGAGAATGAATTTTGAATCGGGGTATCGAATTTATTATGTTAGTACCTAATACAAATTTAGTACCTGCTATTTGTATTAGTCGAATAACCCACCCCTGATCGCTCCCGGTGCAAAGGTGCCCATCACACTTGCCGCGTTTCCAAGCTGGATTGCGATGGCCAGCCTCTGCACCAGAAACGATCCGGAGCGGGAGTCACCACCAGTGGCCTCCATGAGCCTCTCCCCAATCGCCCTCACAAGGCTTTTGGCTTCTTAGCCAGCCTTTAATAGTAGTTTATGATACTGTTGCATAATAAGGGTTCTTATAACACGAGTGTGTTTTAAAAAAACGAGCCGTAGGCGAGTTTTTTTATATTATCACACGAGTGTTATAAGACCAAGTTATGTACAGTGTCATACACTACTTTATCTACTCTCATACTATAATACATAAACTAATTTATTTTATAAACAAAACCAAACTTTGTTTAATATAAATGTAAAAAAAAAGTTGACGCCAAGCCAAGGCCGCAAACATCGATTGCGCATGCGCGTTTCTTATTTTTTCTTCCGAATTGGCCGTTTTTTTTTTAAAGTAGAGGCTCAGTCCACATGGGGATTGTATAGGTGTATCGTTATGATTAAAAAGTTATTTTATGATATAGGTGTCCATACAGGACCTGTATCGTAATAAAACTTTTTTTTTGGCCTGTGCGTAATGTTTGTCATAAGAGTTCTGATTTCAATTTTATAATCTTTGTATTATAGTATCAGAGTAGATAAATTAATATAAATTACGGAACATACCTATTTAGATCAGCTCGTTGATATACCCAACATCTGTACTTTGAGAAGGGATCCAATTCATCATATGTAATAAGATAAGACTTTAAATTCTCCTTCCAGAAGCCTATGCATTTCATCCTATAATCAGGATCACTGTAGATATCCACAGGTCTGCCCAAATAGTCAACAGTAAGGCAATAGTTCTCCTTTATTTGTATTGTTTTCTGATCTATATCACAGACTGAAAAATCACTAATATTCAGTTTGCAGTAGAGATTTGGGCGAGGACTTAAGGTAACACCTCCCAATATTCTCGTTTCAAATTTCACATCTCCTCTCTGAGTAAAGTTAAATTTGCCAGCGACAGGACAGCGAATGGGGGTTGGGTCCTTTTTCAAAAATATATCGTAACGCCATTCTTGTTTGTTTGGAAACTGCACCCAAGAGCACACTGTGTGGAAGTTACTTTGAATCATGGCGAGTCCTTTTCTGTATCTGAAATTACCATAAAAATTAGTACAGCCATTGGAGTAGGTATGGTAGAATATAGTTAGTATTATAGATTTTACAATTTCAGTAATATATAAGGTGTAACAAAATGAAATCTCGGATTTTTGAAGAGGTTATTTGGTTATTGGTAAAAATTGGCATACGAACAGAAAAGAAAGAAATTGGGTCACCACATTTATCAAAATTCAGTTAAAAAATTGTCATTGACGAAAATTCAGTAGAGGAACTACAATACGCGCCACACAACTTTGCGCCTACGAAGTTAGCTAAATATTCAAGGTTGTGCAGGTACTGTCGTGAAAAAAAGTACTAGTTAAGTATAAATAATATTACTGTTTGCGTTGAATATTGATTAACTATTAGGTACATTATAATAAACCTTTTTAGTAACGTAGTCATTCTCATCTAATTTCATTAATATTTAAATAAATAATTCACCTACTTGGAATAATTTCCTATACCATCTATCTTTGAAGCGTACACAATACAATTTCCGTTTTATATTTATAGATAAATTATAATGCCTTTGCTAATAAGCCAAACACTTGAAGTAAATACCACTAAGCATTAATTACTTTCGTTATAAACAATATTAAAGAAAACTTTGCAATTATGTTTACGACAGTACGTTAGAGTGAAAGCGGCGAAATAACCGAACGTCAGAGCGGGATGCACGAGTAAACATGCAGGTGCATCGCCCCCTTCCGCTGCGCAAGATTTACCCCTGTGACACCTATAATTGCATCATTGTTGGGCCTTCCACGCGAACTTCATAGACGCAAAGTTGTGTGGCGCGTATTGTACTCGTAGTTCGTTAGACTACATCGTCATTCCGCACGACATGCATTAATACGCGATATGAACACACTCCTAAGCTTTATAAAAAAGAAAAGATTGTCTTTAAGTCATGAAATGAGATTTTAATTATTCACTTACCTTATAACATTATGATGTTGTGGTACAAAATTAAAGCACACATAATCTTTCTGACAACCGTCGACTGTCAAACGCGCCATCATCACTCTGCTGTCTCGTTGTTCTCTGTTGATATAAAAAACTGTGTAATGTGTGTGTGTGTGTAAATGAACCATTACGGAGATATACTGAGTTATCCATACTTAAAAATAACAACGCAATGCTAGCTGGGTAATATCCTCGATGATGCCAGCAAAAATTATGAACAAAGATCGAAAAGTTCGTATACAGAGTCGAAGATTTCCACCTTACCAGGATAGAACGTACTCTATATGGCGAATTTCACTCAAAGGAAAAATTCCCCTTATTTTTAAAAGAAACAAAACTGCATTCAAAGATTTTCAAAAATTCGCACACCTGGTTATTGAACCGACTAAAACCCTGTAAACGCAGAGAGTGTCTGTGGCGTCAGTATAGAGGACAAAGCAGAAAAAGCCTTTGGTCTTCCCACTGACAGGACAAAACCTCACCACTCTCTTACTCACTGCCGGGAACACAACTAGTTGCTTAACCTAAGACGGTGAGCGCTTTTAGTCGGTTCGATTACACAATCATTTTGTATTAGTGCAAAAAGTATAAATGATTAAATAAAATTCAAGTAATTTATTTTGTTAAATTGAATTTATAAGTTGAGTTTTCCTCCTACCATCAGCAAGCAACCAAGGGCGCATTTTCATCAATTAGGCATCGTGTCCCGTAAGGGCTAAATGTTTGGTCATAAAGTTTTGCCACGAAGCTACTTCAACTTGCAACCATAGTGTGTAGAAATGGGTCATTCTCACAAGGAGTGTACTAAGAAACCCCCTTCTCAGAAAATGAGGGAGGTGACAGGCGGCTCCACCTGTAACCCCCAGGCTTGAGTTCATGGAGGACGGAGGTCGTTAAACGATCTCCTATGCCAGAGTCGCCTACGTGCATTGCGGACTATGCGGGACGGAAGGGACCTAAGTCTTCCCCCGCCCCCCTCCCCTGCCTCCTTCTCAAGCATTACTTGCTCACATAAGGAGTCGGCGGCAGCCCACACGAGTAGTAGAGGAACCGCTATTTCGTAGATATAGCTGTCTCATAATTAAAATAAAGAATGATGCGGTAGTCATTGCAGTCTATCGCCATCCAACACAAAGTATAGACATATTTCTGGAGACTTACGGACTGAATTTAGACAGTAAAATACTTCGACATGTAGCGAACTTCGAAAACACATAGATCGACAAGTCATTGCTTCGACAGACAATTATTGGACAACACACCTTCGAATTACCACTACTTCGACAGACGATTATTCGACAGAGAATACTTAAACAAGTCACATCTTCGAATGACCACTACTTCGACAGATTTTCTATCATTCTCTTATTACTGGATGGTTTAAAAAAATAACCACGAAGGCTAAGGCGAGAGCTCCGCTCCGCTTTGCTTCCGCCTTAGTCTTCTAACCTAACCTATCCGAGTCGGGGTGTTAACCATAATGAAGTAATTTGAGGCATAAAAATATAACAAATTGTCTAAGTATTGTCTGAGTGACTTGTCGATCTATGTGTTTTCGAAGTTCGCTACATGTTGAAGTATTGTACTGTCTAAATTCAGTCCTTATGTGAGCGTAACTAGCTTATGATTTGGAATCTAGAATGCAGATAAACATAGATAGATACTTCTTTTTGTATATACATACATAATATACATATAATGAACTATGAACAACGGTATCAAGGTCAATTTAATGATAACATGATGGGAGTGACTAAATTTGGGGGCTCATACGAGAAAGTATTTACTCACAAAATAATTGGAAAAAAATGTTAATAACTTTTTGTATTTATTTATGCCGTCTTAAAAAATATATAATTCATACCATTCCTTATAAATATAGTTGAAATTTTAAAATAGAGCTTTTCATACAATTTGAATTTTTGTTCTGGTAGCTACAAAAGCAAACTTTATTAGTTTGTTTCCTTCACAAAATAAGGAAATGTTTCCTTTGAATAAAATTCGCGATATCTAGTATTTAGAGAACTTTCCCTCCAGGTAAGGTCGAAATCTTCCACCCTGTATATGGACCAACCAAAAAAAAACCAATAAAAGGGCTGATGAACCAATGACATGATGCCTTTGAACCCGTGATTGATTTCATATAATCTATGATTGGTTAATTTGTACGCCTAGGGCGTCACGCCTCGCACACCCACCAAAGAGATTAAAAAAAACGTTTTCTTCGCAGCTAGAGTTGTCAAGTTGTTTGCCGGTTATCATAAATAAAAAGAATGAAATAGAGAATGACATACCTGCAAACATAAATTGTTCTTCTATATCTACCCTCATCTGGGTAATAGGTTTCAATGATGTGTGTTTCATTAATAAATACGTCAGCATCTATGTTAGCTGTGTTGATCCATTCCCCTGAGAAGTTTTGAGGTAGACGACACCCTGGTTCTACTACCTCCGCCTAGAAAGTTGATTAAATGATTACTCCTACTAATGTTATACTTAAACGCGAAAGTGTGTAAGTATGGATGGATGGATGTTTGTTACACTTTCACGTAAAAACTACTGAATGGATTTTAATGAAACTTTACAATAATATAGCTTATACATCAGAATAACACATAGGCTACAATTTATAACGATAACCGATATTATAGCGATAAACGACATCCACGCAGCGGAGCCGCGGGCAAAAGCTAGTATACAATAATTATATCCATCCGACAGTAAACATACAGGCCATGACTAACTGCTCACTTGACGGCAATAGGCTCGGCCGCTATTACGTGGGACCGAAAATCATATTTGGCGAAATGTGGGTGTTAATACACCTTTGCCTACACCTTCGGAGATTTAAAGGCATGAGTACATGTTTGTGTGTATGTAATTATGTCCTAAAATCATAATTGTCGAAATGTGGGTGTTAATACACCTCTGCCTACTCCTTCGGAGATTTACAGGCATGAGTACATGTATGTGTGTATGTAATTATGTCCTAAAATCATAGTTGGCGAAATGTGGGTGTAAATACACCTCTGCCTACTCCTTCGGAGATTTAAAGGCATGAGTACATGTATGTGTGTATGTAATTATGTCCTAAAATCATAATTGGCGAAATGTGGGTGTTAATACACCTCTGCCTACTCCTTCGGAGATTTACAGGCATGAGTACATGTATGTGTGTATTTAATTATGTTCTAAAATCATACTTAGCGAAATGTGGGTGTTAATACACCTCTGCCTACCCCTTCGGGGATTTACAGGCATGAGTATATGTATGTATGTGTGTATCTTAGTCAGTCAGGATACTGTTATCAATCCAGGCACTGTTGGCAGTCAAAGTACCGTCTACTGTTTATAATAATAATAATAATAGTGAATAATTGTTTATTTAAGTAACACAGTACTGTCTGGATTATAAATAATATTTTACAAGCTTTATATCTTGCAATGTATGTATGTAATTTTTCCAGGTCAAATCTTGGAACTCAATTTTGAAGCAAATATACTGTTTTTTTTACCTTGACTGGAGTGACTCTGTATCTCTCTGGTGACTTTTCTACCGTCTTTAATGTGTTGCACTCTGCTGTGATCGAAGCCCCTATGTACAGATCATCATCTCTGTTCTTGAGAAAACAGCGATATTTCTCGTCTTTTCGAGATTCTTTCGTGTTTGCAACAGCAAAGAAGTGGTTTTTATTGACAAACCAATGACCTGAAAAAGTTTTATATATTGGAACTGCCATGGCAAAATTTTATCATAATTTTTACAAGCCTGAGTTGACGACCTCTTTGGTCTACACCAGTGGTGCATTAGATTCCAGGTCAGTTCAAATATTTGTATTCATGAATGTGTATATTTGCATTGCACTGGGTGTTTCTGTGTCATATCAATGTATATACCTAAAGTATGTTATTGGCATTATAGAGCCCTTAATAACAAGCTCTGCCAAATTTAGGCCACACCCTACAGAACTTCGATGCTCACTTACCTAAACAGCTGTATTCTACAACACCATCAAAAGTATTTGACATGCCCGCACACTTCCGATAAGTAATGTTGAACTTCTGATTTGTAATCAAGAATTGTGTACCGGCAGTTTGACACGACTTGATTTGTGCATCAGGGTGGTTACATTCACCAGTGAACCTGAAACGATTTTGGTATGCAAACTGCCACACACCTTCCAATGATGAACGGCAATTGACCTGCAATGAAGGAGCATTAATATTAGTCCTAAGGATACAATGATTGTCCAATTCATTGCCACCTTCATAATTACAAATTACCACCACTAGCTACAAAAATAATTGTTCGAGTATAGAGGCCAGTGTGTGTGACTAACTATCAAAAAATATGTCTAATCTCTGACTTGGATTTACTCCTAGGCAGGCTTATGTCTCCGGGTTAAAGGTCAGCAAGCAGTCACTACCATTCTGTGGGAGGAGAAAGAGCACAAAAGCGAACCTTGGTCTTCACAGTGGAAGATGATCATTATCTAATTTCAATTAAAGGTTGGCAAATATGCAAATTTGCTTAAACTACTTTGGGGTACAAGTTTTTATATCCAAATAAATAACAATGATGAATAAAGAACCCCCCCAAATGTATGTACGTTCATATTATATTCCAATGACTGCATCAAATTGGATAATTCTTTCTTTCAATATGTTTCTTATTGTCAGAAAAAGGCTTTTCAATAGAGATAGGAAAATTTAATCGGTTCGGGCGGGACCTTTGACATACAGGTGCAATGCTCTAACTACTAAGCCACCGAATCTTGGCTGAATCCATCCAAATTCTCCTATATCTTGCGACGGTGGGAGTACGAATGTCGGCAGATGGCTCCCACTGTCGCCCCAACTTGGCATAGTGCTTTAGAATTTCATAATTATTTCATTCAAAGGTTTATATGAAATAAACAATAACAGAAGGTGTCGTGGGAACGGGCAGGGCTGCTACCAAGGCAAAAAAAATAAAGTGATATGAAGTTCGCTACGTCAGATAATAAAAACACTATTTTTGATAACCTTTGTCGATTTGCGCACTGTTATCGTTTAGTTCATATATGTATATTTACTATTCAAATACTGCAACTTTAGTAATGACCTTTTTGATAATTAACTCTAGCTGTGCAAAAAGCGTTTTTGGATCACTTTTCAAATAAAAACTGATCCGACTTAAATCCCAAAAAGTAACATCCTGTACTTTTATGGCATCAATCGATAGTGTCAATCATAAGGATAAAATCTGTCTAAAAAATTAAAAATTAAATGAAAGGAAGTCCATAAAATCTTAACTTATAGTTCAGTGCCAGCAGATACAGCGTTTTTACTCAAGGGGTCATCAGAAACCTTATCAATAATAAAGTTATCCATGACACCAAATATTTATTAAAATAAGTACTTAGATACTAAATGACTGAGCTTTGTTTCCGGTTTAGAATGTAACTTTATTTAGTAACTGCATGAGGTATTTAGGTAGGGTTGGTAGTAATTTAGGATGCTAGATTGGAAACATCCACGCGATTTACCCTGGGCAACGGGGATGGCGAGAGAATTGCCGTATTGGTGGTGACTTTCTTCTTCTTCTTCATCTTAGCGTTAATTTCAGACATAATCTCATCTACTAGTGTAACTGTGGGTTTGGCTTAGCTTCGATATTTTCCGTGAATCGACTGCCATCTAAGCTCCACAACCCAAAGGTGATATCGAAGCATTACAGTTAGACCAGTTGTTGGACTTTTAAGGGCTCCAACTACCAGTAACAGTTGCCATACTATTCGTATGGCAATCAAGACCGACGGCTTAACGTGCTCTCCGAGGCACAGCCAGACCAATGCAAATACCCATATTTATGCATAAAAATATTTGAACTGAACGGGGATCGAACCCGTGCCTCCTGCGTAACGGCCGCGTTCACTACCGCCACACTACAGAAGATGTTAATTGAGCCCTGACACGGCGTGCGGTTTTAGTCGGTTTGAGTCCGATGTAAATCCCCTACTGACCCAGCGGCGGTATCCGCACGAAAAAAAGTAATTTTATTTAAATATCGAATTTCATTCTTAGGATGATATCAGATGAGCCTTTGAGTTAAAGTGCTTTATTTTGTCAAATTTAATTAATAAGTTTAGATTTCAAGGATTTCCTTTCATTTAATTTACTATGTTTGCTAGAGATTTTGATCCTTATGATTGACCCTGTCGATGGATGATATAAAAATAGATTTTGTTATTTTTTTTAGATTTTAGTCGGTTCGATTACCGGGTGTGGTAAAGGAATTTTTAAAAAAATTTAAATGTCCATTTATTTCTTTTTAAAAATTAAAGAATGTTTCCTTTGAGCGAAATTCGCTATCTCCAGTATTTAGAGAACTTCCCCTCCAGGTAAGGTTAAAATGTTCCACCCTGTATATGTTTCAAGTATTTGGAAAAAAATGATATCTGCATGATAAAATGTAACTTAATCAGTCCCTAGATATTTGTATACTCAATTTTTTAATACATAATTTGTTTATTTTTCTGATGGAAAGTGGTTACCGGCCTATGGACGTGTGCAACACCAGGGTAGTCACACTCGTGCTGCCGACCCTGTAAACACAGAGAGTTTCTGTGCCATCAGTGTAGAAGACAAAGCAGGAATATCCTGTGGTCTTTCCACAGACAGCACAAAAACTCTCCAGTGAGCTCTGGAGTGGCTACCCTACTCACGGCCTTGAACACAACGCGAGGTTATTGTGGCCGCAGTATTCTGTAGGGCGGAGGTACTTCCCCAGTCAGACTGCTCAATTGGACGGAAATATTGTCGTGTCCTACCTCCTTATTTGATAATGAAAAACTTGTTTAGTGTAAAACTTGTTTGAAATAGCGATTTGGAGCATTTTAGAGCCACACTCATTTCTACATAAATGTTATGAATCATGCTTCTGTTTTTACACATCCCTAGATGGTTTAGCCTACTTTATGAATATGATATTTATTTGGCGCAATTTGCTATATAATATCTAATACCAATGACGCCACGCTACGGTTTAATGTATCGCAGTTCTTCGCGTGGAGTGTTATTCACAACGAAGGCAAATATCCATTCCATCTTCATCGTGTCTGGACTTGGACCTCAGAGGTAGGTAATAATTAATTGCACATACTTTGTAAATATTGTAAAAAATTCAACTATCAGTTCAATTATTGTAAATACGCTGATTCCACTTTGCTGAACGCTGATTGCATTAAAAAATCAAAAGTGAATCATATCTACCTACCTACCAATGTTTGTTTAGACATTAAAACATGCGTTACTTGGATGATAAGTGTAGGTACGTTTCATTTATTTATTTATTTATGAACAGGCAGCTACAAGCTGATGTGTTCACTTCTAGTGATAAAATATAATAGTTTTGCTTTATCAGTCCGTCGTTTTTTTAAGCACTGATTGTTCCAGTCGCAGCCACTTATCAAGCTGATTCTTAAATGAGTTCACTGAGGTGGCAGAGACAACGTCCTCTGGCAGCAAGTTCCAATTATGGACCACTCTATTACTGAAGAAATGGTGGGCGGCCAGTGTGTTAGCTGTGGCCCGCGTCAACCGACGGCTGTGTCCGCGGGACGGCCGTTGGCTGTCTCTCCTGAGAAGGATGTTCTGGATATCTGGCAGATTGTAGTGTGCAGTTACGATCTTATACACTTCTATCAGATCACCTCGAAGTCGTCTTTGCTCGAGAGTGCTCAGTTTCAGTGCACGTCTCTCCTCATAGAGCATGCGACGTAGAGCCGGTGGTATCTTCGTGGCTCTTCTCTGGACACTTTCCAGCAAATTTATGTCCTTGTGCAGGTGTGGACTCCAGATCTGAAAGCCATATTCTAAAAGTGGCCTAATATAAGTCTTGAAGATTCTCCCAAAAACTTCCACAGGAATGGTTTGAAAGGACTTTCGGACAACATATATAAATGAGTTTGCCTTCTTTACAATAGTGGAGACATGTTCTGCCCACTTCAAATCAGAAGTCATACACACTCCCAGATCTTTTTGGAGGTTGACTGAGGTCAAGATCTTTCCTTCTAGACTGTATGTAAATCTAGGATTGTTACTCCCCAAATGCAGGACATTGCATTTCGTAGCATTTAATTTGATAATCCAGTCTTTGGTCCAGTTTTGAATTCGATCCAAATCCTCCTGTAGCTGTCCAGATTGTATAAGTGGGTTGGCAAAGAACTTACCATCATCAGCAAAGAAGGCAGACTGGCACTCGATCACCTCAATTAAGTCCGAGATGTAGACTCCAAACAAGTGGGGAGCAAGCACTGAACCCTGGGGAGCCTGCTTGGAGAGGGGGCCGCCAACACGCACCTGGAATGTTCTATTCTCCAAATAGTTCTTTATCCATTTGAGCAATGATCCACGTATCCCAAAATGCTCCAGTTTGTTGAGAAGACGTTGGTCCTTGTCAAAAATCGCTCGAAATCTAGATAAATTACATCAACTGGGTTGCGGCTGTCGAGTTCCCTGGTCCAGCCCTGTACACATGTCAGCAAATTCGTTACTGTTGACCTTCCTCTAACAAATCCATGCTGCTTGGTTGAAATAATGCCCTCTCGGCCCATAAACGCTGTCAAACTGTGTCCAATAATTGTTTCCATCATCTTCACTACAACACTGGTAAGGCTGATGGGGCGGAAATTACCAGGCTGTTGCTTATCTCCCTTCTTATATACTGGGGTCACTATGGCATCTTTCCAGTCCTGTGGCAACTGTCCCGCCACAAAGGATGCATTCATTAAGTGTGCTAAGAGAGGCGCTAGTATATTCACATAATTTTTAAGCATTTCTTAGGCATTTTTTGATTTTTTAATGTAGCCAGACTCAAGCCTGGTAAAGTATGAAGGGATTGTGGACTTAGTAAATACCTGACCAGACTGAGTAAAACTACAAATATTCTAATGTATATTGATTCTGTCGGATTCTGCAGTAGTTGTAAAAGTTACAGACTTAATGCACCATGCGGCCAGATGGCTGCTACCTAAAATAGCACTATTGTCACTAAATCTTTATTTACTAAATTAGGATGGAGTTTTCAACTTTTTTATTTCTTTAAATGAGTCTACTAGTGTCATTCAGAGAGACTACTACAATATGCAGCTGAATACAAACTAAGCATTATGAACACATACTTCAAAAAGAAAGAAAGCCGCAGATGGACATGGATCTCACCCGATAAAAATACGAAGAATGAAATTGATTTCATATTGAGTAATAAACCAAAATTAGTAACAAACGTCGAAGTATTAAATAGAGTCAAATACCCATCAGACCACAGATTACTAAGAGCTACACTCAATATAAAAGTACCTAAAAAGAGTCGAAAAACATATAAATATCTACCTCATCCTCCAAAAACAGATAGTGAAAAATCTATGTTTGTAAAAAATCTCACAGAAAATATGGTATCACTAAATGAAGTCGGAGACACTAAAGATGTACAACTCTATTATAACAAATTAGAAGAAGCCATAACAAAAAGTCTAAAGTATAATATGAACAACCAGAAAACCCATAGCAAAAAGAAGATACTTAGTGAAGACACGTTAAAATTAATAAACCAAAGCACAGATAAACTGTTAATAAAGAATAAAACCAAGGAAGATAAAAGAGAACTCACAAAGCTATTTAAACTAACAAATAAAGCTATCAGGAAAGACTACAAAAAACACAGATTCATAATTATACAAAATAACCTTTTACAATACAGAAGCTCAAAACGAGCATATAAAGAACTTAACACAAACAAAAATTGGATTCAGAAAATGAAAACTAAAGAAGGAGAAACAAAAAATTGATATGACATCATAATGCATGCCACAGAATTTTATACAGAACTTTATAAAAAAATACCAGAAAACCCCTCTAATGAACTCTCCCCTAACATTGCACAAACAGATGGAAATCAAGATGGGATTGAAGAAATTTCGTTACATGAGATAATCAAACATATAAAGAAATTGAAATCAGAAAAAAGTCCAGGACCAGACAATATTTATAACGAGGCCTTAAAAGTAGGAGCACCAATGTTGCTAACAAGTTTAGCGAAACTTTTTAACATGGTACTTGAATACGAAAAGGTCCCCAATCAGTGGTGCAACTCAGATATAATTCTATTGTATAAAAAAGGGAATCCATTAGACATCGGAAATTACAGACCAATAAGTTTATTAAACAGTATCTACAAGTTGTTTGCATCAATCTTGAATAGCCGAATATCACCTGCAATAGATATGAAGCAACCAATCGAGCAGGCGGGTTTTAGATCTGGTTTCTCTACAAATGACCATATGCATGTGTTGGAACAAGTTATTGAAAAATTTACAGAATACAACCAAATACTATACACAGCATTTATAGATTATTCAAAAGCATTTGACAGCATAACACACAACTCAATTTGGAAAGCACTAGAAAATTGTAAAATAAACCAAAAATATATACACATACTACAATACATCTACTCAAATAGCGTAAGCAGAATTAAACTAGAAACTTTTGGCGAATACTTTTCAATAGAAAAAGGGGTCAGACGAGGAGACCCTTTGTCAGCCAAACTATTTATAGCTGTACTAAACGAAATATTTCAAAAAGTAGATTGGAAGAACAAAGGCCTTCCTATAAGAAACCAGAGTCTGAATCATCTAAGATTTGCAGATGACATAATCCTTTTTGCCAAAACTGCACAGGAATTGGAGAAGATGATCCGAGAGTTAGACATAGAGAGTAGAAAGGTGGGGCTGCAAATGAATAATACCAAAACCAAATTAATGACGAACGGATCTGAAACCCCTATCTCTGTAGAAGGAAACAAAATAGAATATGTGAAGGATTACATATATCTCGGGAAGAAAATATCATTTAACATAAATAATAACGAAGAAGAAGTAGATAGAAGAATTCAAATCTCATGGAACAAATTTTGGTCTCAGAAAGAAATTCTAAAAGGAAAGTATGAACTGCACCTGAAAAAAACGATTATGGACACTTGTATCTTGCCAAGTCTCACATATGGATGCCAAACATGGATATTTACCAAAAAAACAAAAAACAAGATAACAACATGCCAACGCGCCATGGAAAGGAATATCCTAAAACTAAGAAAAATTCAGAAGGTTAGAAGTACAGACATCAGAAAAAAGACGAAACTGACTGATGCCCTGGAACATGCCTTAAAACTAAAGTGGCAATGGGCTGGACATATATCTAGGTGCAGAGATGGAAGGTGGACGGAAACAGTGACGAAATGGACTGGACCACACGGCAAGCGGAAAGTGGGCAGGCCCAAGAAACGGTGGTCGCAAGACATTGTAGAAGTGGCTGGAAGAGATTGGATGTATGCTGCCCAAAATAGGAAAAAGTGGAAAGAAATGGAGGAGGCTTTCACCCAGACTTTGGGATCCATCAAAGACTAACACATTAACAAACTAACACTAACTTTTTTTTTAAATATATTTACTAAAACGACTAACAAAAAATAACCACATGAAGTTTGTTTTATACACCTACTATTAAGGAAATGATGGAAATAAAAAGCTTAATTATTATTATTATTATTATTACTAGTGTCATTTATTAATTTCTGAGTAGTACTAAAGACATTTTCTTAGTATCCATACCCAATCCATATTGGCAATGGTTGGATGATGCAATATAATGTACAAGACCTTTTAACTTTTTAATATATCTGACAACGGTCAACATATTAACTTTTAAACTCTCGCATTCCATGATATATAATAAAAAATATATATAGTATGGGTACTTACATACCTTTGATTGCCTGACGAAACATCAGGCACCATCACTACTACTCAGTTAATATTATTTCAATTTGGGGACGCCGGATAGCCGGACGAACAATCCATCTGCAGCTTCTGCGGGCCATTTCATCCATTTCCCCGACCCTCCCCTAAGGGAGAGTTTGGTTTACTACTCAGTTAGTAAATAAACAATGGTAGCAGTCATGTACCTAATTAAAACCTGAATAATGCTAATTGGATTTTAAGACCAAATCCATTTAGATACTTACAGGAACATAATTCTCAGAGAATAATGTAACAAGATTCTGATCAGGATTGAGACCACGGCACACTCTTTCAACAGTAGGTGTCTCATCAGGGCCCAAGTCAACACAAGGTGTCTCTATCTTCTCCAGTACATTAACAGTTCGCACAAGCAGCTTCACACAATAATAACAATTGGTGTATTTAAACACCATTGTGTAATTTACTCTGTACTCTGACTTAATATTTACACATGTACCTCTGGAATTATTAATAAATTGTTAAATTAGAAATTGATGGAATTCACACTAAGGATACACTGCACATATACATACTATTTAACAACTGCGCTTCATGCATTAATAACTTAGTTTGTTGTTGATGTTTGCTTAGCTTAGTCATAAGATTTAGATATTGAAGTAAGTAATAATTCACTAAATGAATATAAACTTCGGGAAAATAAATCCTTTATATGTAACTTACTTTCCAGACATTTCGCTAGCGTTTATGTCTGTAATAGTCTGTTTGCCGCTCTCAAATGAAAACCAAGTATTTCGCAATACCAGTGGTATTGAACATTCTGCGACAACTGTAGCAACTATAATAAACAACAAAAAATCGTCAGTTATGTATTGGGCGTTTCCATTAATGATCAATGAAAAATTCAGAATAATTGCAATAACTCACTGCCAACCGACAAAAATGTTAAGGCAGTAATTATAATTAAATTTCGAGCCATCTTTATAGCCAATTGTACTTAAATTTTCAATTAAATAATTAAAATATTTTCCAGAACCATTGCAAACTATGAATGAATCAAAACTTGGCTTGGTTTGGTTTTATGAGTTGACATTTGACTTATCAAGTAACAACAAAAAATTCAGAACTGTTCTTCTTTTTACACCGAATATTTTTGACTTGGTCACAAGACCTTTAAGCCATTACTTTTTGTGTTTTTTTGATGATGATGACACAGATAACATAATAGCCCAAAGGAAGTTCCCTTTTACACCATTAAAATTCGAAGATATACAAAGTTTATACCAAACCAGGCTCAAAATTAAAGCTCGGAAATACAATGATTTACAGCAGATCAAAGAAGTCCTGCCAGGCGATTTTAGAGATTTTTATAATAATTTACCGCATGATTAAAATATAAACGTTCATCATTGTATTTTCGAGCTCATATTTCAGCCTGGTATGGTGACTTACCTTTGGGGTAGTAGTTTTGCTGCAAGCACTTCTTTAATTTATTTTGAATAATTATACAACATTGTAATGCGGTAAATTGTGACCTCTTGTTTTTTCTACATTTCGTGATTTTTATTGATTAATTAAATAAACATTTAATACGATTTTACTTGAATTTTTATTAATAATTATATAATCAAATCTTATAAGTCCCCATAGGCAGTTCATAAGAAAACATTACAACAAATGTAAAAATGCTAACTCCAATTGATTTTCAGTTGTCAATTTACTATCTGAATTAAAAAAACTGACTATTTAAAATACTAACAGGAAAAGGCGTGACATAAAGGTTCTAGGTAGGTACCGTGTCATAAAATCCTAATAAAAACAAATGTGACGTTGACGTTTGTTGACGATACGATTTTTGGTGGTTAGTTGTTTTGACTTGCGTTTAACGAAGCCAATTCTATTTAATTTTCTTTAATTAAAAGAAAGTATGTTTGTATATTATGAAATATAAATAGTCATAATGAGCAATTTCTTATGTTTGTTGTATTCATCACGCAAAACAAATTTACAGAAATGGGTCGGCGAAAATCAAAACGTAAGCCTCCGCCAAAGCGAAAAGCAATAGAACCCCTAGACCAGCAATTCAACTGCCCGTTTTGTAACCACGAGAAATCTTGTGAAGTTAAAATGTTAGTATTTCATTAAAGTAAGCATTATATTGTGTTAAAGTTTCGTTTTATTATTTACCTATTTATTACAGGGATCGGGCGCGGAATACTGCTCGAATACAATGCCGGGTTTGTTTAGAAGATTTTCAGACTACAACAAATGTATTATCTGAGCCCATAGATGTTTACAATGACTGGGTAGATGCATGTGAAAGCGCCAATTAGTTTTAATACCATAACTTATTTTAAGTTTTATTATACTTAATCACACGCGCGTGTTATTAATCATAAACAACTTATTTTTTGTAAATATAAATTGTATGGCTAGTTAAGAATAAAAGTAACCCAATAGTAAATTGTATCTAATGCAGCATATTATTCACTTACCTCTTAGGAATGCAAATGGTTTTTAATGACTTTCTGCTCTGTGGTCCACTACTCATTGTTTAATTTATTATGTTGGACTTGGTTTTTGTTCCTAATTTTCATTAATCTTGTTACATAAAAAACCTATTTTTATTCATCTATTAACTTTTATGGTTGGTAAATGTACAGCTGTCTTTGGGCTTTAGAAATAGAAAGTATGTGTCCTGTCTGTAGGACTGTATTGATTAGTGATAAATGGCAAAATAGCATTTCTGTAACTGTAATTCATGTAAATTATAAGAAAAATAAATTTATATTATGACTTTGCCCCATACTGGAATGACTGAATGGGCAATATGTTTCACTCAATGAGTGTCCAGCTTAGCATGATTTGACTGTGGACTAGTCATAGTGGTAGTGACTATTTTGAGTTAAATCTGCTATTTACTGCTGTAGGTATCTACTTAATTTTATTATTTAGGAAGCCAAATAAGTTATTTATTTAGTTACAGTAAATGTTATTTGGCTTACTTCAGTTTTTAACTAGCCAGTTAATCCTGTAATGTGATGAGTTTTACTTTTTACTGGCTGTATCTTATAAGAGTAGATTGATTATTATTCTTACTGGTATATCATAAAGGACATTTAAATAAATTCTGATAAATGTATTAATTGCTTTATTTCACCAACTGTAAAGCTTATAGCGTAATATTATACAGGTACTACAACATTATTTAAAGTTCAGAAACAATATGTGGACGTGAAAAACTGGAATAAAGTGATCTGATTGCATCACTTCTGAAATGAAAAACTGCATTCAATATCAGGAAACCAATATTTAATTCAACTAGCAACAATTAAAATTCCATATCTATTTTAGTTTATTGCCTAAATTTGTAATCTTCAGAATTATGCATCTAATCTCTATACAATACAAATTATGATCTGCTCAAGAGCCATGCCTCGTGATCTCTCAATTGATGATTGCACATACATCACTCAATATATGATTATAACAGTAATTACATATAATGTAGAAGCTTTACTAATAATATACCTTAAAACTCTTAATTGCTTTGAATTTTTAAAACAGGCTACACTGATAAAGTGAAATGGAATGTTTAATACTGCACACACCAAACAATGTCCTGAATCTCAAAGATTAAAGATAATTGAAATGCTCAAGGGAATATTTTGTATGTAGCTCTGTATCTGTAAAAATGTAGCGCCGTTACACATGTTCATCTACAATCTAAATGCGCTTAGCTACACACAAATTACTAGTTTTCTACTTTGTGCACCTGGGTGGTTAAAAGTTCACTTGAGTAAACTCGCATCACTTCACCTAAGAAGCAAGGCTTTATTTATTTATTTCTAAAAACATTTATCTTTACAGGTTGTTTCCAATACGACTTAGATGAAAGAAAGCAGTTCACTCAGGTGCAAAAATAGAATAGCGTCACATACAATTAAGATCTTATAAAAAAGATAACAATATTACAATAGACACCGAATTTTTAGCAACAAGTAAAGCTTAGATTAGTAAAAATTGCATGATTGATAACTTTGAAACAATAATATAAAATGCAATATTTTATGTACGCACTACATATTTTTTTAAGTTTTATATATTTATATCTACAGAACATTTATGTAGATTTTATAACAATCTTTACCAATGTATCAATACTTCTGTTAACAATCAAACTTTAGATAATTTATGCCGTGTTCATTAATTGACTGTAAAATTTTCTACATGTGCAGATAAGTACCTACTTAAAGTTTAGTTGTACTAATGTTCAAATCAAATCTTCATGTCCTACTGAGTCATAACAACAATATTTAACAAATATTTTGTAATACCATACTTTATTATATTGACAATATCCCTTATAGCTATAGATTTTACACATTGATCAAAATATCCCTATTAAGTAATAACACAATAGACAGCATCAAGCTGCATCACATTTCAATAACAAATTGAAATAAATAAAATCACTCTATAAAAATAATATAATACATCATAGATAAATTGAGCTATTGCCTAGACTTACAACCCAGGGATATCTGTAACCATGTCATCATTCGTATTTAACAGTACATTTATGCTAAAATTGCACGCGTTATGGAAACATTAAGTAATATTTACAAAAATGTCTAGTGAATAACTGAACTATAACAAGTTCGAAAGACATTGACATGGTTACCAGAGTCGCATACCACCGAACCCTTCTGTGCACAAGCAGTGTTAAGTAGGTATAGGGTGTCAGAATAGCTCACACTTAACCGTTACGCATACACTGGTATACTAAAACAGGACCTACTTTAGTCAAATCCTTCAAAAGTTAATGAGGAATAACTATAATAGAAAATTAATAATCCAAAACGTATTTAAGCGACTTCAAAAATCACGGCCATATGGCATGTTTAAATGCATACAACATTAAGTTAGAAATATTCACAGAGAAGCAAATATGTTTATGCAAAAGTTAATATTATAAACATGTTAAATAGGTATAGGTACATATTAAAATTTTCCCATGTCTATAAAAGAATCATACTGTAGGTCGGAGTTGTCGCATACAGTATAATCATCAGGGGAAACAATGCTGTTGAAATAATGTATCGGAGCGTTGTCGCACGTCGCGGTGTTATCACTGTCTGAATAATCACTGTTGCTGTCGATATATTCAAACAACCTTGCCGTGCTGTTGTTTGTGACAGCCCTAGAAACTTCAGACACTCCATAAGGGCTTTCCAATTTCGACATTTGCCCCGTATTGCTAGCTGTACAGCTGCTAGTTGCAGCCGAAATGCTACAAACTTCAGACACTTCATAAGAACTAATCAAAGATGTTTTTCCATCATTGCTAGCTGTGAACTTGCTAATCTCAGCTGAATTGCTACAAACTTCTGACATCTCACAAGGACTTATCAATTTTGATGTTGTACCAGCATTGCTAGCTGTACAGTTGTTGGTCTCAGCAATAATGCTGCAGATTTCCGACATTTCATAAGAGCTTATCAACGTAGATTTTTCGACGTTGATAGGATCAAAAGAATTTGATAGCAATGCATCTTCGATAGCGACAGGTGCATAATGAGACATAGTAGCGTCTTCAGTATAACGACCAGAGTCTCCGAATTCAGACACATTTGGCGATAAAGTGATATCAATTACGCTTTCGCTTTGCACGTTAGAGGGTTCATCAACGTCTAGAAAACTTAATTGAGGGGTGTCTAGTTTAGGAATGTCTTCAACAATGTCTTCTTTGGTTAGTGAAACTGAATTATCATCTGATAGATCGCCGTCCGCATTTAAAGTCACCGAGTCGTAATTAGGTTCTCTCTCTATTTGTAAATGTTCCAAGTCATCCACACATTTAGTGGAATCGTCACTGCTATCGGAAACTATCAGCTCTATACTCCTATCCAAAATGCCTGTATCTGTGCAAGTAGACATTTCATCTTCGAACACAATTTCAACGCTTCTTATTCTCATTAGGGGCATTTTAGCTGGGGATATTTCGTTACCTTTGGCCGTCCTTCCTTTTTTATGACTTATATCAATTAACGACTCGGTGCATTCACTGATATCGTCATAGTCGATTTCATAACTTTTGAGATCGAAATTACAGGGGGTGCATTCGTTTACTTTGGCGGTATGGGTTTTCGATGTACAGATATGTGTGTTAGTGTGATCTGGTGAGGGCGATAGTGTGGTATGCGTATGTAATCCCTAAGGTTGCAATGATTCTTATTGTATGGTAGTACCTAGATCTAGACCGCCTTCTTCTTGCATTTTCGTCAAGAATTTGAACACTCTGTTTTCTTCTTCAGTCTGTTTCACCATGTCGATTAGTGCTAGCAGCTTCTTGATACCAATAAAGATCCTGAGGGCAAGTAAATATTTTTGTTACGGTCACCAAATTCACAATTTGCGTTTAACATTAAGGAAAAAGGTATTCTTCTTCATTGTTAAAGTAAAAAAATAAAATTATTTCGAATCCTTACAAACCAAAGGTATAGTTATCGGCAAACTTCGTGAAAAAACGTCACAATCCGCGAATATGCACTAACCGGTCAACCAAATAACCTAAATAAGTGGACTAATCAACCAATGACGCTATCCGTTCGAGTCACTGCGACGCGAGCGTGGACTCGGGGCTGCACACGCTCACCGAGTGTCCGGCGTTTGAGACGCCGAGGCGGGAGCTTGTGGCGGCCCTGGGGGTGAGAGTGCTCACGCTCTCCACCCTGCTCGCGGCGATGGTCCGCTGCGCGGATGCGTGGGCGGCCAGCGCCTCCTTCTGCGAGCAGGTCATGCTCGCGAAGGAGACAGCAGAGCGGGCGCGGCGCGATGAGCGAGAAAGGCTCGCTGACATCGCTGCACGCGCCCGAAGGCGGCTCGGGCGTCGGAGGGCGTAAACTGACCTCCGCCCCCCATGAGCGCGGGCCTGAGGGTGACGGGTGGAGCCGTCCGTCACCCTAGCAGAAGCAGGCCACGGCGGCGGTGCGCATCGTAGGACGATGCGCGCCTCCCCACACCGGCGTTGAGTCGGGGACCGCGTGGTCCCCCCCTTCCCGAGGAGGGCCAGACCGAGAGGGATGGCCCTGGGTCAGCCAGGGTGCGAGGGATATGTCGCATGACAACCTCACCTTCGGCCTAGCACTACGACCCAGAGACGGCGTGCGGTTTAGTCGGTTCGAGTCCGACATAACCTCCCTCTCCGACTCCGGAGGGGTGGGTATACGTGGGGATTTCCCGCACGAAAAAAAAAAAACTACCCGTTCGAGCCGTGACTATTTGTCTCCTAGCGCAGCCTGGTATAATGACACTAATGGCTTTTACACTAATTATTGTAGGACGACTGGGTGACTACATACAACTAATTAGCTTACTTTAAAAAAAATTGTAAGTTAATGTTAAGTTTTTCTTTATGACAGACCCTGCCATGAAAATTTAATAATTATTGAACTTACCTCGCTCCTCGAATGTCATGCTGTATTTTCTGTAGGTCTCTCTTCGAGAACACATCGCTTTCTTCCAGGACAGCCAGTACGTGTTCAGGCGAGGATAGGTTCGGTACGTGCAAGACTCCCGTGAATGCCGAAAGCATCTCCATGTCTTCTAGGACTTGTCTGAGGGCAAGAGAAATTTTTAAATTTTTATTCTTCCAATTGTGATGGTGTAAGTTACGAACAGAACAGTTGCGGTAAGAACGTATTATCGGACTACATGTCTATATCGTACAGTCAGCATCAGATCGATCTTGATGAACAAAGTACTCAAAATGATCTTAATGCCTTCCCCCCTTCCTGTTGACTGATTGTTCTGATATTTGGTACACGCCTTCATTTCGGACAATACATACATACATAAAATCACGCCTGTTTCCCATAGTGGTAGAGATCACGGATCTCCATTTGCCACGATCCTGACATACTACTTTCATTACATTCTTCATGGATGCTCGCCGGTTTAGGGTACTTCTGACCTGCCCCTTTTCTAAAACTGCCCCGATTTGATCCAGGCATGTGCGCCTAGGTCTTCCCCTTCCGACGGTACCATCTACACTCGCCTCATACACCTGTTTCGTTAGTCTTCTTTCATTAATTCTCTCAATAATAGAATAATAATATTTAAATCAATAAAACAGTTTGATTTGTTCCTAATACTAGAGTTTAAAGATCATTTAGAGACTTTTTAAACAAGATATTTGTGACGCTGACTGTACCTACAATTAATTGGATGCAATTGTATAGTAACACTAACCTTCGGCTGCTAGTGCAAAGGATAAGTAGTTTCCGGCCCTTGGGTGGCTGTTTCTTCAACAGCACGAGCAGTGCCTGCAAAGTCAAGTTGGAGTACCGAGGCCCAATCGAACCGTAGTCCAGTAGACGTTCAATATTGTCGACTAGGATGCATGACAGAGTGGAACGGTAGGCGTCGTCGAAATACTGTGAAATTAGAGATCATTTTCATTAAATAGCTAAGATACACGCATAAATAAGTCTATTTATTTGTTTACGCAAACGATTAGTTTGAAGGAAAATCTCGCAAGTAAATCGTTTAATCAAAACTTACCACTTTACTTACTAAATGATGTAGATTTAAAACCTAAATCTACAGTAATGATAATGAAGCAGTAATTTTAATAACGTGGATAACATACCTTCCTAATCTGCAGACATTTAGCAGTTTCGGTAAAGCCAACCATATCTTCTGGCGAGCACACCTTGACGAATGGGAAGTCAGACAACTTCGCTAATTCGGCTGCAAGGGCTGTCTTACCGCTGTTCGGTGGGCCTTCAAGTAGCACTGACACTAGACCTGAACAGAAAAATTAATCACTAGCTTTTAACCGCGGCTCCGCCCGCGTGGATTTCGGTTATAGCGACCAAACATAGCGTATATCCTTTCTCAAGGCCTAATCTAACCCTATACCAAATTTTATCAAAATTGGTTCAGTGGTTTAGGCGTGACAGCGTAACATACAGACATACATACATACAGAGTTACTTTCGCGTTTAGCTGCCTTCTTGCTTAGATCTCGGGATTTCGCTATAGTGAGAACACAATCTGGTTAAAGTTAAAAATACTCTACAACATTGCTACGAGTTAGAGTTAACATACATTTCATCTTCGCAGATAAATAATCCACTTTTATTTATCTTCATTTATTAAGAAATATTCGTGTCACTAATGAGGCGTTTAATGCGGCGGTAATTCGGCTAGAATTCGGCAAGGCGGCTTGGTGAGGCGATTAGTGAAGCGACCAGCGAAAATCGACCCGTGTAAACGAGCTCTACTAGCCCCACTTACCAACAAGACACACCAACAACACTAAGCAATATTGCGAACAGGAACTCCCACTAGACTATACTTCCTTCAATAGTCTACAAAAGAGTTACACAAAAATGAATAAGAAAGAAACTCACCACTAGTCTCAGTAGCTCGAGCCTGCTGAATGTATAACTGTCCATCCTCAAGCAATGATGACACGGGCGTGCCCCAATTAATTATGCCTCTAGCCAAGAAATGTTCTAAAGCCTCGGCTGCCGTACCAAAGGCTGGCTTGATATCATTCTCTAGAGCGTGTAGGAAGTCCCCTCGCTCCACCATGAGTTTCTCCATGGCTTCAGGATCAACTTCTACCTTAGTCGATGCTTTGATTAATCGATTCATGGCAGTTGATTGGGCAGCGCGGACTAAACCTTCAAGCTCAGCGCCTGAGAAGTTCTTTGTGAGGGCTGCAAGTTCCTGTGGAATGAAAAGATGGTGATTGTTAATAACACACCCTTTAAATCTTTATGATAAAGCATGATGATTGATGTAAGCAACCAATCAGGGTGCATCATTACTTCCACAAGTAGCTCGTAGTCGTGCGTATTCTGAAGCATGCAAATTCGCGCGTATATTTTTTTATCTCTAACGAGATAATCAGCATTGTTACGTAGTTAAGTGTAAATTCACTATTTTAATTACGCTTTGATACACTTTGACTCTGCGCTACTACTTCAATAAAACTCTACAAAATTCATCATCATCATATCAGCCACACATGGTCCACTGTTAAGCATAGGCCTCTCCCATAGACTTCCAGAACGATCAATCTAAAGCAGCCCGTATCCAGCGCTTCCCGGCTACCTTGATGAATCCAATAATTGCATCGTAAATGAATGCCGAATTAGCCCTGTTCTAATAAATAATAAAAAGAAGCGTCTCTAAGTGCGGTCACACACCAAAGCAGCATTCGCTGAGCACACGGCAAGAGATGTCAAGAAGCATTTGCTGATCTTTTTCGTAAGATAAACCATTAAAATGGTGGGACAAGGGTTTCAACCCTACACACTTGGATTTAACTAACTGAATACCCCTCTTGATATCTAAAAAAGGAACATTGCATCTTCTGACAAATGCACGCTAAGCTGACAAAAATGTAAGATTACAATGGGTTTAGTCCAATTGGTACTTTGGTGTTTGAGGGCTAAGCGTATTTGATGACATGTATACAAACCTTGTTATCTACATTATCTGCCATCTTCTTATACTCTCGCATACGTTTAGTATGAATATTTAAGATTTGTACACGACCTTTCTCGTCAGGTAGGCCGATTTCCATTTGAACTTCAAGACGACCGGGTCGCATTAGGGCTTCGTCAATCATGTCCCGACGATTGGTCATACCAATGACTAGGATATTGTTCAGCTGGTCAACACCTATAATATTACATCTATGTGTTAGTAATTTATGCATACTATTCATTTCATATTGTTGTTGGATGTTAAGAGAGACTGAAGTTCGAAAAATAATTGTCTATCGTTTTACGCGCTCATTTAATTATTCGTTTAAATCACGATATGTCAGTTTCACTTCTTTTGATCACGACCTACATTGACGAGGTATAAAATCAACAACTATATTGTTGATTTTATACCTATGTATGATGTAGTGATTGTATTTTGCTAATAAGTCGAAGTTAATGTCTAATTAGGTTGAAGCAGACATAACTAAAGGTTCCTATAAAACTAAGCTATTTACAGACAGTTGGAAAAAAGTTACAACCTAGTTGAAATTTCTATATATCCTCAGTACATACCGTCAATCTTGGACAGCAGCTGGTTGACAACAGTATCATGGACCCCGGTGTTTCCACCAACGGAACCTCTTGCTTTGCAAATAGCATCAATCTCATCAAATATGATAATGTGAAGACCACTGTTTGGTCCTGCCTGTGAAAGTAAATTTAGCAATTATGCTGTCTCTCTAAGACTAAAAGATTAGCATTGACGTAACGCATAGCACTCGTGGTCTAAACCGCGTGAAGTAATACTAAAGTAGTACCATTCCGCTCGCACTCGTGCGTACACACGAAGAATGCGAGCGAAATGGTACTCGTTTTTCGAAGTCTTTTCGACCAATGAAATGGCAGAGAAAACTGATATGTGACCAAGATCCCTTCGTTTATCAAAGAGCTATTCGAGAGAAATTGGTCTCTGGCTCCGTGCTCCGTAGTAAATTAGACTAACGAAATAATCTACTAGATAACATACCCTCTTTTCTTCCTCCTCAGCATCAGCGAAAAGTCTTCGAACATTGGCCTCGCTCTCACCAACGTATTTGTCCAAGATTTGTGGGCCGTTCACAATCTTAGGCTCGCGAGCGTTTAACATCTTTCCGATTTGGCGAGCCATTAGGGTCTTACCCGTACCGGGTGGGCCATAAAGTAATATACCCTTTACGTGTTTGCAACCTGAACAGACAAATATATGGGTCCTGTTTAGTTAAAAAACATTCAACCTATATACGACCTATTTATATCAACATTTATACGGTGTACAGCCACTGGTTGAAGGCTTGTCTTTTCTTTCTTTTGGGTTCTTGTACTTATTGAAATAAAACCAGTTATTCAAGGATTCTATCGCAGTTTATTTGTAGACTTTGGTATATTTATTATTCACGCTTAGTTCAAGCTGGTTGCTGAATAGTACCCGAAACGTCCGTTAAAATAAGAAGTGGTTTTGTTTCAATGAGAGAAATTCGCGTAAAACTCCGACAGGACCAAAAATGATGTATCGCCTGATTATAATTACCTAACTGCTCGACGACTTCTGGTGGGAATACACGAGAAGCGAATGCTCGTCGGAAGATGGCGTTGAACTCATTATCCAGACCGCCGATACCCATTTTGCCGAAGTCCCAGTCAGGGTTGATAATTGACTGCCTTGGTTGTTTGCTGTTCAAGAAAATATTCAATACTTAACACACCTTGGTGGTCTTATTTTGACTGACTTATCGAAACTTCTCCGAATAGCAGAAATTACCTATAAATTGTTATGACTTCATACAGCAACACAACTTACCCTTTAGCCTTTCCAACTAAGTTCAGAGACGAGTTCTCAGCTTTATCGAATTGAATGCAGGCGTCGGGCAGTAAGCGACCCAACCGCACGCGCCGCGGGACGGTATTTGCGCCCGCGGCTAGGGCTTGAACATCGACCGCTGAAACAATACACTTTCAATCAAAGATGATTTAGAGCGTCCTACTGTGCCAATCGAAAAGAAAATAATTCTTTGCAGCTACGATAGGAGCTGGCCCAACGCATTACCTTCAAGATTCTTCACTATCAATGACAATACTTTCTTGTCCTGGAATGAGAAAGCCAATTGCTGCCCAACAGTAAAGATTTGGTTGGAGAACTGGATAAGGAAGTCGCGAGCCATTTGTTCAGAGTCATAGGGCTCAGTAGACGTGCTGAAACAAACAAATGTTAATAAAATAAGGCATCACATAAAGCCTATTCCTAACTTGGTTGGGGTTAGCTTACAGTCTACCTAATTACGAGACGGCCAAACTTGCACCTTTTACACGAAACCTGCTTGAAGCCACTGACGATATCGAAGTTCTGTTGTTAAAACAAGTTGGCTGTGTTCCCATAAAAGTTAACCAAACCTTTACCGTCTCTACCATGGTGAATGTTCTGAAGAGCTATTTCAATTAGTCCCACCCTCCCCCTTCCTATACAGGACGACACGTGCAGGACTTAGATGTCACCCCTATACGGTGCAGAACATTCCTTCAAGAACCAAGCGGTTCGGTGACTCTTTCCTTTGTCGCACCATTAAGACCTGGAATTCCTTGCTAGCTCACGTGTTTCCCTCTTCCTACAGTCCCGGGTCCTTTAAGCAGGGCATGAAAAAGCATTTGATGAGGCCGTCAAGCTGAGTGCCACCATTGTTAACATGGCACGTGTATATAATGGTGGCCCTCTTTCTTGAGACTTCACCTTCAGCTTACCATCAGGCGAGGTAAAGTCAAATTGACGTGGCCTATTTATAAAAAAAAAAAAAACATGTAAAGGAGGAGAGGACCGCAGCTTCCTCAAGTACAAGCTTTGGGTGCAACCAGGATTGGCACTCTATTGAAGAGGTAATTTATCTGAATACTACAATATTAGAGAAGGCAAGTAAGTAAATATTTGAATAAAAGAAATAATCTCAAAATGAACAACTGTCTATTCTTGCACAGATTCAGAATTCAGTATTTTGTATTAACATCACACTAGTAAGCCTTAAACAGACACACACACTCACATCACTGTCACATTTGCTGATGATTCATATTATTATAATTAGAATATGGGTCATACTTACGTTTTCTTCAACATGAAGTCAGCTTCCAAGTTCACACTGCATAGACATTCAGCACTCTGAGGTTTGAATATTTTCACATCTATTGTCTGCAAAATACAAGATTGTATTAATAGCAATCTAATAGCAAATTGGGTATTAAGCGCTTCGGGATGTTGATATGTAACCATGTAGATTAACTCGACTTTTGGTCATATCATGGGTTCTACTTAACTAGTTTTAAGTCTGGTCAAGATCTTTCTGGTACAAAAAAAAAACCGATTAAAATTCTTCCATGGCAAACAGATACAGAGGAGAACAATAATATCTCCCATGTACAAAATAGACATAAGTATAAGATTTTATAATAGTACAGATAAATAGATATAAAAAAAAAACATATAGGAGTCCTTTGGATACCTGGCCAATAGAAAGAGTAGCCCATTTCCTTTGAGGAGCAGAAAAACCAACAGTGCCACGGTCAACTCCATTGTAGAATCTGACACTGAAGACAAAATGCTGTGAAGGTCCTGTGGTCACCTCTATGTGCCTAAAATTGTTAATTAATTAGTACAATGCTCTACAAGTTTATTTAGAAAAGTAAACCTTTTAATTTAAATAATTTTTATATGTGTTAAATATATGGGCCATGTGCTTATCTGCCAGCTAAAAAAAATATATTTATCAGAGTGAATTTTGAAAACAATGTTGATAGCATCTATCTATGCATACAAAATTGACATACTTGTTCATAAAACCATATATTCATTTTCCCTAAACAACTAAGCATTATAAATAGAATATTATGATATTATTAACAATATACACCACTGCTACTTCATCATATTGATGAATATTTAAATGGTTGAACTAGAAAATTATTAAGATAAAGGTCCAGTTACTATAACTGTTAATTTACAAGAATAATATAATAAACATAAAAAATGGCTTACTTCACATCAGTGCTGAAGTCATCTGGGTTGATGAGGGCACAGTTGGTAATAGCAAGTTCGTCCGAAGGACATTTTGCTGCCTTCATTCGCTATGAATAATAGAATAATTTTATTAGCAGACAAATAAATACTAAATAAGTCAATTAGGTAGTATTTACAGAATTAAAGTGGCTTTATAGCAATTCTGCTTTCTTCTTATTTCATATCAAGATGATCCACTCTCCTACACTTTCTCTTCCTGATCTGCCAGAAACTCATCCACTACTTGCTTACTGGTGACATTGGTTGGGGTCCCAAACATTTTGTTGGAGCTCTAATAGCAAGAAACCCTTTAGCCAAATATATAACTATAGGTTTGTATTACAAGATATAAATCTTTATTTTTTAGTTATAAAATATATAGGGTAATTGGTTGCGGTAAAATTATTTAGTAATAAAATCAACTGCGTTGATGTAGGCGTTAGTTCTAAATTACAGATTTCAATGTAATTAGAAGAGTGATAACTCTATTATCACAATTTAAATGAGATTGTGATTATGGACCATATATTGTGAAATCTACACATATGAATCCATGTCTCTACTATAATAAATTTGACTCTTTACTCACCATTGAAGACATTTTTGTATATCTTCTTTATTTGTATAGTATGTTTTATTTTGAGTAGTTCAATATTTTTTTGACAAACGATTCACGTCGACTGATTTGACATCAGCGATCGCCAAGCCGTCACTTACTAAACGACGAATCAGACGAATGACTGCATTGAATTTATTTTGCCTGGAAAACCATTGGTGTAGCGATCAATACCAACACCGTATCAGTGTTGCTATGTGTTAAGTGAAATAATTTTTATTTGAAGATTTGATGGACTGGTAACGAGACCTTTAAGCCACATCTTCACTTTTTGATGATGATAATAATGACGATGATGATGATGATAATGTTGACTATCAATAAGATGATTACTGCCTCAGTAAAGTTGTGGGCCTTGCCTTTACTTGAAGCTGCCTAGGGAGATTTGGCTCGAACACGAAAAGTCACAACATTTTCCAACAGCACAACGATGTGCCACTCTTCGTTTTCCAAGTGCAAGAAAAATAATCGGTTTACCACTTCACCTATTCGGTAAACCCTGTGGGTAAACCGCAAAAATGCTGTATTTGTTTTGTTACTTGTTACTAAAAAAACTGATGTATATTATGAATTTGTTTTTACACTTTTGTGTGTAAGAACTTAATATATATTTTACTATATTAAGTACTTATTATTTTCATTTGTTATAAAAAATGTTGTTTAGCAATATTTTAGTTCCTGTTGTCTTCTCCTTTCATCTTGTTGTATTGTGGAAAATAACCATTTCCCTTTTTTACCACCATCGCCCCCTCCCTCCCCTCTAATTTACAAATGGCCGAAAAAATTTGATAGTCGATGTTATTTTGATGACAAGTTGCAAAATAAGTAATACTTGAGTTAAAAAGCATTATTTCTAGGTAATAAAGTAGTTTTAGTCATGCATAAAATAATAGAAAACGCTCAGCAGTCAAATTAGTGTTTAAAAGGAAAGGTTTCTGCTAACATAACCTTAATTTAAATTAAAATGGAGCTTCCACAGCCACCACAAGGTATGTCTACTCCCTAGGTAGGTACAATATAAAGTTACATGATTCTTAACAGTAGCCTCTCTATGAAATGATTGTTCTAGATCAAGATCTACGCAACATAATTGACAAACTTGCCCAGTTTGTCGCTCGAAATGGACCTGAATTCGAAAAAATGACCAAGAACAAGCAAAAAAGCAATCCAAAATTCAGCTTCCTGTATGGTGGAGAATACTTCAACTACTACCAGTACAAAGTGACAACGGAGCAAGCAAGTAAGCATAATAAAGTGACAATGGAAGACATTTAATTGTTACAATGCTCGCTGATTGCGTGTCGTTATAACCGAATTTAAGTGAACCTCCGCTGTTTATAGTTCTAAAGCAATCGGCCGGTGGCCAGGCGGCACCCGCTCCCGCCGGGGCTTATATGGCACAGAACAGGCAATATGTAATGCCCCAACAGGCCGGAGCGACGCCAGCACAACTGGGGCTCGCGGCGTCGATGGCAGTAGCGCCCGCGCTGCAGCAGTGGCTGGCGGCCAACTCGGCGCCACCCGGCGCTCCCTCGCAGCACTCACAACATGACCTCGACAACGTCACTGCACAGATCAACATGCTTAAAGAGCAGATTACTCAGTCTGAGAATAATCTTAATGCACAACACACAGTTAGTATATAATTACAATTTTATATCTAACTTACTAATATTTTATTAGTAGACTAAAATAATTTAATGATACAGTGTATCATTAAATTTTATGAATTGGTCTAGTCAAGCGGCTCCCTGAGTTGAGTTTGACTTGCATGTACATGAATGCGTGCTATGAGAAGCTTATGTTGAGCATTTATATAAATACATGTAGAGCAAAGTGGACTAACACAACAATAGAAAAACATTTTTGTGCAGTCAACTTAGTATATGTATACACCTATAACTTGTATTTTAAAGTGTATATGTAACTCCTTTGCAACTGTGAACCCAAGGTGTGAATTTATTTCCCAAAATAAATATGAACAGTTATAAATAACAACTTGTTACCAAGTTGTTATTTAAAACTGTTCTTACAACTACACTTCTATTAGACATTTGGTTATGTGTATTAGGTTACAGTATTATGTTAATCATTAAAACATATCCTAATTCTTTAATTTTGTTTTGTTCTTATTTCTTACAAATACAATAGAATGTCAAAGATTAGGTATGAAAAATTAAAACAATGCATGATAATTCATGAATTCATGAATCATAATAATTTGATGATTTTTGTAACATGCTGTGTAGTTTATAAACTTCTACATTTATTTACAGGCTGTTTCATTAGGAAGAAAACAACTTTTGTATCCAATGATTAATTTTATATTTTCATACTTTGCTACTTGATTTTTGATTTTCAGTAAAATATGTTTATACGTTATAAAGTGCTTTTTTTTTTCAATTAGTAATCATTACAGCCAGGTATTATGAAAGAATGAAATGTTTTAGGTGTTGATTCAGCAACAACAAGTCAAGATCAACGAGTTGGTCAGCAAAGCACAAGTGGAGACTATCCAGATGATGGCAGAGGAGAACAATATCAGTCTCAGCGAACTGGACAGCATACTGCAGCCAATCATTGACACATGCACAAAAGACAGCATATCTTCTGGTAACAATTTTTGTGACTATTCCCGTTGGCCACCACATAGTTGGCCACCACTGGTGGACATTGGGAAATTTTATCACTTTTTATCCCAATGGCCACCAGTGGTGGTCAGCGGGAATAAAATATTGGAAATGTTCCCGTTGGCCACCACATAGTCGGCCACCACTGGTGGACACTGGGAAATTTTGTTACTTTATGTCCTCAAGGCCACCACCAAGCACAAATAATACAACTAGGTAGGTATGATAGAAAATCAACATTTATTAACTATTTCCTAACAATAAAGTAGAAAAATAAAGTGTACCTAATAATCTGGACTTTAGGGCACCCCGACTCGGATAGGTTAGGTTAGAAGGCTTCGTGGTTATTTTTTTATAAACCACCCAGGAGTAGGAGCCCCGCGTAGCAGGGCTCCGTCGACCAAGATGTATACAGGTGTGGACTGGAATTATTTTGCCTTACAACATACGAAACGTAAGATTGGTTTGAACGTAGGTAAGTATTTAAGAAGTAGGTACCTACCTACCCCAAATGCAAACTCATGTTAGGATCAGTTGCAGAATGTGCACCATAAAATGTAATAAAACTGTATTCCCGCTGACCACCACTGGTGGCCATTGGGATAAAAAGTGATAAAATTTCCCAATGTCCACCAGTGGTGGCCAACTATATGGTGGCCAACGGGAATAATCCCAATTTTTGTCT
This sequence comes from Eilema caniola, assembly GCA_949126895.1. Lineage (NCBI taxonomy): Eukaryota > Metazoa > Arthropoda > Insecta > Lepidoptera > Erebidae > Eilema > Eilema caniola. The sequence continues at coordinate 17,322,855 of OX421467.1, forward strand.
GAAGTATACAACTATCACTTATTGTAATTAAATTACTTTTTAATGAATTCTGTTGTGGTATATTTTGAACTATTTACTTTTAGTTGCTGAAATTAACCAAATCATTGGGCTAGAATCTGTTAAAAAGTAATTTTATTTCAATAATAATTATGTGGTCATGATGATTTAGGATCCATAAGCTTAAGGTTGTAAGCATAATGGGTTACTCAATTTTAGTACTATATGTATTAACATTATGGCCAGGATTTTTTTTCATAATAACCACAAGAATCCTTGACTAAAAATGTTAAAACTGAAAACAAAAACATAACACAACAGGATAGACACAAAGGAAGAGTCCAATCAGATGTATGCTGGTTCGACTTTTATGGCCAATGGATGTATAATCTTGTTACAGATTACAAAATTGAATTGTTTTCATTTACTACTGAAAAAAAAATTCTTACTGTATTATTCGGACCATATGCCATATTGAGTATCTTCCTCTGCAAGTGAAATGAATTATATTATTCAATCAATCAATTAGCCCACCGCAGTCCACTGATGGACATAGACCTCTCCCAATGTGCAATGTGCATCTAGTCTATCCCAACCACCTTTTTCAGGTTGTTAGATCATCTGGCTAGGGGGAATCCTACCTTATGTTTGCCTCCTTATATTAATGTTTATTATTAAAAAATAAATTTTTCTATTGTCATAAAGTAAGTAATTGTGACAAAGTAACCTCAGTAAGAGTACCTGATACATGCTTATTTATTTATTTACTCATAATGTGTATCATGCTTAAAGATCAATTTGTCAATGAAGATCAATGTAATCTAATTGTTATGACTTATGACAGTGCATGTTATAAGTGTAATTTTATTGTTTTTATAATTAAGTTCTATTTATTACATAAACTTCATATCTGTAACATGCACAGAATAATATTCTTAAATCCTTTAGATCACTAGGTGAATGTCCACAAAAATTGCAAATAAATAAGACTGATAATAGCAATGCTTATTAACTTATAGGCAAAGGCTGGATATTACAGCACGCAACATCCCATGACGCGGGAAAAGTCATATCTCAACATCTACTCCGGAAAGTTACCCAGCCAGGTGCCGCTTTTACGCAGAAACTACACATCATTTATCTCGTCAATGATGTGTTACACCATTGGTTAGTACCCGCAACGGATTACCATAGTTCTAAGTTCATTTATACATAATTAGAGTTTTGTAACACTATTTCTACTAACCAAATTTTAGCTATGGATTAGATTTAATTTGTCATCAATTTTTCTTGTTGGTTTCTCGGCGTAAAGTTTGCGCATTGTAATGTGGGGAAATTTGGCTAACTAGATTCTTTTTTGGATTTTATTTTTATGTTTAGTAAGTCTTGACAATGTTTTGTGAATGGGTCTGTGTTGTTTAATTTCAATATTTTTCCTAAAGAATATTAAGGTGCTACTTAACTTTTTTTTACTTGAGGCCAGTAAATGTGTATCTGTTCGCCTTTTAATCAAAATATTGTGTTTACCTCCCTTTACTTCGTTTCATTATCAATTCGGTGTCTATGATGCTATTATTCCTAATTACAGCGCACGCAAAAACGCAGAAGATCTCAAGAAAAATTTGGAAAATGTGGTGGTTCCAATGTTTTGCAATGCCAGTATAGGTAACATATTTATAATAATGCCCTCAAGATGTAGGTCTCTCTTGTCGATTGTGCATTCTCATCTTCAATTTGAAGCATTTTTAGTCATCATCGCCTGTGGTTTGTGCCAGTCAGGTAACTTGCTTAGTGTCACACAAGCTCATATGACAACTCTTTAATCATTTTGCTGTTTCAGCCGTTACGGAAGAACAGGAGGCTAAACTTAACAAACTGCTGCGACTTTGGGAATCCAAGTCTAACTATTTCGAGACTACAGTCATAGAGAAAATGAAGAGTCCCACCAGCTCCTACCAGGAGTACCAGAACAATCTGATCGCACAGCACTCAAATGCTATTGCACATTTAACACAGCAAACTAAATCTACATTTGAGAAGTAAGTTTTACATTTACATAAAATTTGAATGCCAAACCATAGTCACTAACACAATCAATAATGTTTCAGTTACCAAACTCAACATCAAGCCTTTGTGGCACACACAATGCAACAGATTCAACAGTTTGAAATGCAGAAACATGCAATAGAGTTGCAAAATAGTCATGAACAGAATAAAGACAATATGCAACAACAAACTATGCAGAACAGTTTTTCAAATAATAGTTTTAATGATCAAAGCTTTCAACAAATGGGTAGTTATGATCAGAATTTTTCAAATAACCCACAATATGGCAGCGAGAATGGCGATAACTATGCATCAAACAATAGTTTGAGTGGAAATGATAACAGTTATGACAGTCAGACTTTTGATCAGATAACAAGTAAAAAAAATGATATAAGTGATGAGCCTGATTTGTCAAATCTTTCAAATATAAATTTCTCCCAACCACCACCTGGGTTCCAGCCAAATGAGCCACCACTGTTAGCATTCCAGAATGGTCTTCCAGATCTTAGTAAACCACCACCAGGCTTTGCGCCTTTCCCAGATATAAATAATGAAGAATTAATGCCATCTGTACCATATTTTGAATTGCCAGCTGGATTGATGGTACCTCTCATAATGGTATGTAGATGAAAATATTACTACATAGTTTATAACAAAGTCACTTTCTCTGTCCCTATATCCCTATGTATGCTTAAATCTTTAAAACTACACAACGGATTTTGATGCGGTTTTTTTAATAGATAGAGTGATTGAAGAGGAAGATTTATATGTATAATAAAATCCATTGCATCCGTGCAAAGCCGAGGCGGGTCGCTAGTTTTCTTATAAAATTATGTGATGAAATAGGATAGTTTACTGAAAAATAAAATGAGTTTCGATTTTTAAAATGTCAATACGAACTGAAACAGAACCTACTCACCCTTGAGTCCCACTTTCAACAAATCAACCCTATTATATTCCTATTTGATGTCCGCGTCTACGCCCTCGTGATTATCGTATCTCTATTCTTGGCCCAGTTCCTAACTTCTACTAGCATACCAAAGGGAAAAAAAATTGATTTGAACCATTTCTGAAGTGGGTTTTAATCATGTCAACATTTGAAATCAGTAGATACAGTAGTTTTTGAGATTTGTAGCAACAACATTTTTGGTAAAGATTTAGTAGTAGTGGTAACATCTAAGACATTTTGCATGTATCTTAAGCTCCAATGATTACAAAATAAGCATGTTATACTATAAGTTTTACAAGCTTTTATGTAATACTATTGTTTTTTAGCTTGAAGACGACAGATATAAGCCGCTAGACCCAGCAAAAATTCGCTTGCCTCCCCCTGCTCCACCGAACGAGAGATTATTAGCGGCTGTTGATGCATTCTACGCCTCTCCTAACCATGAAAGACCCAGAGACAAGTTAGTATGCAGACTAGTTAGTGTAATAGACTATAATTGTCAACTACACTCGAACACTAGAGCTAACAATTTTACTCATAGGAAACTTGAAGTGACGCTAACTTAGTGCTTAAGGAGTCGGCGTTAACAAAAACAGTTTCACAAAAACATGTAAACATAATTTTTATTACTGGCTTCTGCGCGCAACTTCGTCCTATATATATTGCCGTCATACATTATATTGAATACAGTCATATATCTAATGGATTATATCTGAATCCATGCATGGATATCTATTCCTGGGATGAAAATTTGCCTTTGAGTGATTCCAAACTATAATCTATCCCTGTAAAATTTCAGCCAGATCTGTTCTGCTGCTTAAGTGTAATTGAGCAACAAACATCTTTACAAATTTTCAGATTAACTAATAAGACACTAGCGTTAACTTCATCCTTATTTTGCAGTGAAGGGTGGGAGAAACTAGGACTCTACGAGTACTACAAAGCTAAAAATTCTGCGAGAAAAATGAAAGAAGAAGCCATATCACAAGGCTTCAGAGAGAAATCTAAATCCCCTAGTCCCATACCAAAAGACTTACAGAAGCAACCCACCCCACCAGGCAGAAGATACAGGTATTTAGTCCTTGCTTTTTGAATGGTTATCTAAATTGAAAAGTAATTGTGTTTATACATTGGAGATATTAGAAAAAAAAATCTTAGGTTAGTTATATTAACAACTAGCTGTTGCCCGCGGCTCCGCCCGCGAGGATGTTGGCTATCGGTTAGTGTTGAGTCAACGCTATTTTTCTAAAATGAAAGTAGCCTAGAAGTTACTCCTTATTACATCAGCTACTAATAAAAGTCCCGTCAAAATCGGTCCAGCCATTTCAGAGACTAGCTGGAACAAACAGACAGACAGACACAAATATAGTAAAAAATGTTATTTTAGTGGATGTACCATATTAAATTCATATGTTCTTCATCCTAGCGTTAATCCCAGTCGCATCCGAAGCTATCAACTTGGAATCTGAGGTCCGCTTTTTACCATTTCAACTGCGGATTTGGCTAAACTTCGATATTTTATGTGAAGCGACTGCCATTTAACCTCCACAACCCAAAGGCGATATCGAAGCATTGCAGTTAGACCAGTTGTTGGACTTTTGAGGGCTCGAACTACCCGTAACGACTGCTATAGATGTTTGTATGGCAACCGGGACCAACGGCTTAACGTACTCTTCGAGGCACGGCCAGACCAATGCAAATACCCATATTCATGCATACAAATATTGGCACTGAGCGAGGATCGAACCCGCGCCTCCTGCGCAGCGCCCGCGTTCACTACCGCTACGCCACGGAGGCTGTATTAAATTCATATGCATGTAGTAAAAAACGGTTATTTCAATATTGCAAACAGAGACTTCAATTTTATTTATATGTATAGATCCTGAACACAAAGTGCCACGTACGTGGATACCCCCATTATGTACTGTTTCATGCAAATCGTATGAATCTTTTGTATAAAATTCGCACGATATTTTCTTCTTCATCATCATCATCATCTTAGCGTTAATCCCAGTCGCATTCGTTGGAATTCATGGCTGAACATCGATATTTTCTAAGAAACGACTGCCAACTGACCTTCACAAACCAAAGATGATAACGATGCTTTGCAGGTAGACCAGTTGTTGAACTTTTTAGGGTTCCAACTATCCGTAACGACTGCCATAGATGTTCCGACGGCTTAACGTGCTCTTTGAGACACGACTAGACCAATGCAAATACTCATATCCACGCATACAAATATTTGCACTGAGCGGGGATCGAACCGCGCCCCCTGCGTGGCGGCCGCGTTTACTGCCGCTACGCCACAGCCTCTGAGTCTGAGTCACGCAAAATTCGCACGATATTATTTGCAATAGGTGAGGCAGGGCCACAGCCTTAGAATCGCTATTTAGAGAATCTTGTCAGAATCACTAAATATAATTTTATCCTGTCAGATCCAAAAGTAAAACGCCGGAGAAACCTTCGCCAGCCAGATCAAGATCTAGATCATTATCACCACGGCGGAAATCGAATTCATCATCTTCGTCTGCGTGGAGAAGAGAACGGGAAAGAGAGAGTCGAGACGGTAAATATTGTTACTATTTTTCTCTAGATTAGATTTTATTTATTCGTCGTACATCTTTTTTTCTATTTCTACTTATTACAAAATAGCTTATTACCAAAAATACACTTACAAAATGTCTGCTTTGCTTACCATTCATACACTTTTTGAAACTTAAATAATCATTACTCTATTACTTACACTTTTTAGTACACATTGCTTACAATTTTCATAAATATTTCTGCGCCGAAATTAGACTATTTAGACAATAACGAATGACGACAATTACAATGTCGTAAACGTATGGACGACACTGTATCGTTACTTATGCTTTTTCAAAATAGCGAATTATTTTAATAAATTATAACAAAGTACAATATATTCAAAATGATAAAAAAATATATATTTAAAATCCGACTGATGTTGAAAAGATGGAATCTAGCTTTATAGCAGGCGTTACTCATTAATTTTCATCTGGTTTGAGATTTGTAAATGGGTACCGCCTGCTATAAAGCTTGTTTCAATCTTTTCAGCGCCAGTCAGGTTTTTATTTTTAATAATTTATTTTATCTACTCTGATACTATAATACAAAGATTATAAAATTGAAATCAAAACTCTTATGACAAACATTACGCACAGGCCAAAAAAAAAGTTTTATTACAATACAGGTCTTGTATGGACACCTATATCCTAAAATAACTTTTTAATTATAACGATACACCTTCTTCTTCTTTTTTTCTTTGATGGCAATGTAGTCAACCCAATTTAGGGGACATTCTTGCCAGTGTCAAGTTGGAAATTTCCCAATCACTAAGTGATTCTTCGACGTTTGCGGTTTGAGTTGAATGTAGACAAAGGCTTTTACGTTGACTTATATGGGCAATATATACACAAATATAATGATAATTACAAAGATATATTATGAAGACGTAAGAATTTAATAAGCGATTTTATATATACTTTGTTAGATAACGATAATATAGATGATAGATCGTAAGGTAAAGAAGCTTGGTAATAAATCATAATATCAAGTAATGATGGAGAATAATTAGGGCACATAAATAGAATATGCATAATGTTACCTTCATCCAAACCACACTCACATAAAGATGAATCGCGCACCCTTAACTTTGCAAGGTGTGCTGGTGTAGTACAATGGCCAAATCTCAGCCGAGAAATAGTGGAAGAAAATTTTTTTTCGATGTGTAATTTAGAGAACCATGGGTGCATGGTTATACAAGGTTGAAAGCGACGATAAAAGTTTCCCTTATTGGAAGTCGACCAAATTTTATTCCAACTCTCCTCAAGAAAAATACGAGGAAGTATAGACAAATCATTACTATAAATTAGTTGATTATTCGTATTACCCTGTAGAGCAGCCAACTTCGCCAATTCATCTACCATCTCATTTCCATTGAAACCCGAGTGACCAGGAATCCATGCAATGGTGACTTGTAAATCACGGTCATTACATTCCAAAAGTTTAGCTTTAATTTCTAAAGATAACGGAGCAAAGCAATTTTTATTGAATGGGTTCGAAAGCAGCGATTGTAAGCAACTAAGAGAATCCGAAAAAATAATTGATTCAGGAATATTTTTAATAAGAATGTGTCGGACGCACTCAAGAATGGCCATACCTTCGCCAGAATAAATTGAAATTATGCCAGGGTATTTAAATAGTTTGAAATGACCCGAATGGAAATCTAAAAAGGCTGAACCTACCACATTATTGTTGTCATTAAGACCCGGAACTGAAGGAACAGAGGTAAATGTTTTCGATGCATCCGTAAAAAATACGACAGCATTTTGACAATGCTGATGCACGAAAGACTCCAACACTCGGTTAGGGTTTAGGAAGACTGAATGTTTGTTGATACCTATAGTCAGGAGGACATTTGGCAAATAAGTTAAAACTTTGTAGTCATAAAAGAATAGTGGATGACACGGAAAATCAACTATATGCATCTTAAGATCAATGAGTTTTCTAAGGCTAGCTAAAAGATTAGGTACAGTTTTATTATTCCAAAATCGATTACCACTTACAATCAATGAGTTTAATTGATGAAGTTTTGGTATTAACGGATGTGGTTTATTCTGAGTTAACTTAAACAAATACCTATCAGACAAAAATTGCCTCCTAAGATTTAGAGGAGGATCAGCACATTCAATTTGGAGGGCATTTATTGGGGTGCTCCTCATCGCTCCAATCACAAGGCGTAAGCTTTGAGATTGAATTAAATCTAATTTACGGAGTGCATTCTTATTAGCAGGTTCTAATGTGAAGGAACCAAAATCCAACAAACTTCTTATTAAAGCATTATAAACCAATCTAAGACAAGAGGGATGAGCGCCCCACCAAACACCAGCTAAAGCTCTTAACACATTGATGTTTTTTTCACATTTATTACTTACATAATTGATATGTGCGACCCCATTCAATTTACTATCAAAAATTTTCCCCAAGAAACGTGCCTCTTTAGCAGTTGGGATTAACGACTGCCCAAGAGAAACACTTACCAGTGGGATAGATCTTTTACGAGAAAATACAACAGCAGTACTTTTAGAAACTGAGAGAGATAAGTCGTGATTTAATAGCCAAGTTACTAGATTATCTAACGAGTTTTGTAAATTTAATGTAGCTTGTTCTATAGAGGAATGAGAAGAATAAATGAGCAAATCATCAGCATACTGCAAAACAGAACAAGAAGGATGAAAGTTAAAATCAATATCCCTTGTATATACATCATACAATAAAGGGCTTAACACTGAGCCCTGAGGAATGCCTTTCCAAAGTGTTCTATTTGGAAGGTTATGACCGGCAACACGTAAACTAATAGTTCTCCCTGTAAATAAGTTAAACACGAAGTTACTCAATTTTGGAGGTATTTTTAAGTTAAGCAAGTTTTGTTTTAGCATTGATAGGTTAACATTATCATAAGCAGCACTAACGTCCAGAAAAGCACAAACAGTAGATTCCTCACCAGAAAATGACAGGAGTATATCAGTAAACAAAATACTATGATTATCTGCTACGCTTCTACCTTTCCTAAAACCATATTGAGAGCTAGATAACGAATTGTTATGTTCCAAAAACCATTCTAACCTGTTTTTAATTAAATGCTCTGTTATTTTACAAAGCACAGAAGATAACGCTACTGGTCTGTATGAAGAAAACATGAGAGGGTCTTTGTGGGGTTTCAAGATTGGAATTATGATTTGATTCTTCCAGGATAATGGAATAGAACCAGTTTCAATAACTAAATTTATTATTTCCAAAAAGTAAGAAAGGGTCGATGGCAAGCAGTTAACAAGAAAAGAGTAAGGGATACCGTCTACTCCTGGCGTGGAATCCGATACACGATTCAAAACGAAATTCAGTTCGGTGAGTGTGAATGAAGAATTCATAGTGTCGCTTCCAGATGGATATAAATATGAATATGGCATTTGATTTATATTGGGCACCATATCTGGGGCAAGGTTATAAAAGAATGGTTCAACCCATTCATGAGAAAATGAAGAACATGAAGTGTCAGTAAAAGAGGCTCTATAGCGACGAACATTTTTCCATACTAGTGACAAAGGGGTATCAGGTGAGAGCGAGGCACAAAAGCGGTGCCAGCCATCGCGCTTCTTTTTACGAAGAAGACGCTTAGTAGCAGCCTCTGTGTTTCGGAATTGTAAGAAAACATTTAAATCCACATAATTACGGCATAACAGTTGACTCACATTTCTTTTCTTGACTGCTTCCGTACATTCACTATCCCACCAAGGTGGTGAAGGTATTTTTCCCCTGGTAAGTTTTTTACATGGAAATATCTCATCAGCTGTTGACAACATTATAGCAATAAACGTCTCATACGAATCCAGTACGTTATTTGAGGTTACTTTTGGAAGCATTGAAACCTTTTGGTCCAAAAGAGAATTATATGCCTTCCAGTCAACTTTTGAAATGTTATATTTGAGAAGAGGAGGAAGATGTTCAACAAAAGCATCCCTGGAAGAGGGTTTAGATAAAACAATAGGAAAATGATCGCTACCATGTGATAATGGTAAACATATCCATGAGAACAGACCCACGAGAGAAGGAGAACACAAAGACAGATCTACATAACTACGATTTTGGTCTGGAACGGGGCGGCGAGTAGGTAGACCTGTATTTAATACACAAAGATTCAAATCGTCAATAAGCTTAGCAATTCCAATACCAAAATGATCATCCTTAGGAGCTCCCCATAATGAATGGTGTGCATTAAAATCACCTAAAATAAGTACAGGCGAAGGCAATGATTCAAAAATATCTTTTAATATTGGTAACAAAGACCCATCCTTTCTAGAAATATAAATGGAAACAAAAGTAATGTTACCTACCCTTGCTGCCACAGCATCTAAATGATTGTTGTTAAAGTAAGGTAACTGTAACTGATTGAAAACACAATTATTCTTTATGAGGAGGGCTGCCCCTCCCCAACCATCAGTTCTATCGCATCTGAGAACAGTAAAACCAGGCATACGATAATTAGTGCCAGGCTTCAGCCAAGTCTCAGAGATGGCAAGCACAAATGGTTTATATTTATTAATCAAGTAAATAAGTTCAGATTGTTTGGATCTAACACTCTTTGTATTCCACTGGACTATCTGGTCCATAACGAAGGTTAATATAAGTTTCATGATCATGTTGTTTGTATAAGTTTCAGAGCAACGTTGTACGGTATTGTTGAATTTAAAATGATATTGACCAAATTAGATAGCAGAAGATTCAGATCTTCAGAAGATGTGATCGAGTTGACATCACCCTTCTCTTTAGATTGTAAAGCACAACCGTTTTCAGCTTGGGGGGCAGTGAAAGAGTGGATTATGTTGCTGTGGGCAACTTTATCATACCCTTGTGCTTGTGACAGTGGTTTCTGACTTTTGGATTTGATGACAGTTTTCTTTTCCCAAATTTTTGTATTAATATTTACAGGAACCTGTTTCGGTGAAGCCTTGGACGGAGAAGTGGCAACCTCTGCAAATGACAACTTAGCAACTGGGAACAATTCTGATGCTTCCTGGTACGAGATGGAGTTTTTGGACATATGTGCTTTTATATTAGATTGTCTAACATACTCCGGACAACAATGGTCTGTAGCTTTATGAGCACCAGAGCAATTTAAACAGATGTAGCCCTCACCTAGATCACACTTACTGCCATCATGGTCCAAGCCACATTTAAAGCATCTTGGATTACTTCTACATGAAGTTCTGGTGTGACCAAAACGACAGCACTGATAGCACTGAATCGTTGGATATATATATTGTGACACAGGCAATGAGGAATAAAATGCATAAACCCTTGAAGGGAGGTCCTGGCCATCAAATGTCAAAACAACAGATTGAGTGGGGATCCATTCAACACCATTAGATGTGACCAATTTTCTTGAAATTCTACGTGACCGAAGAATCACACCACAGCCATCAGGAACCTGAACATTGTCCAAAATGTCCTGGTGTGACCAATCTACAGGAACACCTTTTACAATACCCATTTTAGAAATGTTAAATACTGGAATACTAACTTTATATTTTTTACTACTTGCCAATAAGTCATTATTAAGGAAGGTATTCGCTTCCTTGGCTGTCTTAAAAGTTATTGAGAGACGATTACGCCCTATTCTCCTTATGCCATTCTGTACAATCGCACGTAACCCATTTTTATGTAAAAATGCAGAAAAAGTAAGTGGGTGTAAACTAGATCCCTGTTTTGGATCACTTTCAAGAAATTGAGCATACACAATATATGGGCCTGGATCCCTGTCATTGTATAGAGTTCGAAAAACAGTAGTTGTGGCGGTTTCATCAGCTGAACTGGACTGAACCACAGGGAGAGACGTGTCCATGTTTGCATCTTTACTTAAATTAACTTTATTTGCCATTTTTGATCCGCCTGTTAACTTTGTAATTTTGCCAGTTTTTATAGTTTTAGGCTTACTATTTTTTTTAAACTTTACATATTTAACCAAAGCAGCATCATTAATTTGATTGGCAGCCGCTACTAGTGTGTCTATACCTCTTGAAGACGGTGGCGTCGTGAAAATGTCGTCTGGATCAAGGTCCCCCTCAATGGATGAATCCATTGGGGGGACAAAATAATGTACAAAAACTTACCAGCTAATATATATTGACGTATTTACACTAAAAATATACAATTTAACTATAAATAAATACTAATATTGTACAAGAAATGAATTAATAAATTTTAACAAAATAAAGCGCCCTTTCCGATCCAAATCTTCCCGCCTTTTTTTTTTTTCAACGATACACCTAAACAACATCCATCTGGACTGAACCTCTACTTTAAAAAAAAACGGCCGATTCGGAAGAAAAAAAAAAAGAAACGCGCATGCGCAATCGATGTTTGCGCCTTGGCTTGGCGTCAACTTTTTTTTTACATTTATAATAAACAAAGTTTGGTTTTGTTTGTAAAATAAATTAGTTTATGTATTATAGTATGAGAGTAGATAAAGTAGTGTATGACACTGTACATAACTTGGTCTTATCACACTCGTGTGATACAATAAAAAAACTCGCCTACGGCTTGTTTTTTTAAAACACACTCGTGTTATAAGAACCCTTATTATGCAACAGTATCATAAACTACTAATATTTTATATTTTTTCGTTGTGACATTATACTTTTCTTCGTTTTAATACCCCACTCGATAAATGTGAGTGATTTTTTACCACACATTTTGGCGCCAAAAATCCAACATATAGCTTTTGTTCATATTTTATGTACCCAATAACACTTGGGCAATAAATACCTTTCATTTGAGACATAAATAATTGAAATCCGAATATTACAATATTACAATTACACAAACATACACACATTCATAAAAGATACACGCGAAAAACTTAACTCTTCTTGACAGTCTGGTAAATACATATATGTTTTATATTTTTTAAATGATATGTATATTTATAACATTATTTATTTTATCCATACTAATATTATAAATGCGAAAGTAACTCTGTCTGTCTGTCTGTCTGTATGTTACGCTTTCATGCCTAAACCACTGAACCGATCTTGATGAAATTTGGTGCAGAGGTATATTAGAGCTTGAGAACGGACATAGGCTACCTTTTATCATGAGAAAGGGGGAAATAGGGGATGAAAGTTTTTATGAAAGTTTGTCATTTCTGAAGATATCTTTATGAAATTTGGGTCAGAGGTAGATTAGAGCTTGGGAACGGACATAGGCTACCTTTTATCGCAAAAAAAAGGGCCTAACGTGGAGGGGGAGGATATGACTATGGGATGAAAGTTTGTCTTTTTTGAAGATAGCTTAATGAAATTTGGTACAGAGGTAGATTAGAGCTTGGGAACGGACATAGGCTACCTTTTATCGCGGAAAAGGGGGGGACCAGGGTCTTGGGATAAAAGTTTATCGTTTTAGAATATTTTCTGATGAAATTTGGTACAGAGATAATTTAGAGCTTGGGAACGGACATAGGCTACCTTTTACCACGAGAAAGGGGGTTTAAGGGGGGGAAATAGGGGATGAAAGTTTTCATGAAAGTTTGTCATTTCTGAAGATATCTTTATGAAATTTGGTACAGAGATAGTTTAGAGCTTGGAAACGGATATAGGCTACCTTTTATCGCGAAAAGGGGGGTAGAAGGGGGGGGGACTAGGGCCTTGGTATGACAGTTTGTCATTTTTGAAGATTTCTTGATGAAATTTGGTATAGAGATAGTTTATAGCTTGGGAACGGACATAGGCTATGGCTATGGGATGAAAGTTTGTCTTTTTTGAAGATATCTTAATGTAATTTGGTATAGAGGTAGATTAGAGCTTGGGAACGGACATAGGCTACCTTTTATCGCGAAAAAGGGGGGACCAGGGTCTTGGGATAAAAGTTTATCGTTTTACAATATTTCCTGATGAAATTTAGTACAGAGATAATTTAGAGCTTGGGAACGGATATAAACTACCTTTTATCACAAAAAAGGGATAGAAGGGGGGGACTAGGGCCTTGGGATGAACTTTTGTCATTTTTGAAGATTTCCTGATGAAATTTGGTGCTAGACCTAAAAAAGGGATAGAAGGGGAAGGGGGAAGGGGAATAGGGCTATGGGATTAAAGTATCTCATTTTGCAATGGCGAAAAAAAGGGGGAATATGGCATAAATAGTAAGAATTTCTTTTAAGATGTCCTTATGAAATTTGGTACAAAGGTGAAGCTTCGGAACGGACATAGTCCAGTAGCAAACCAAATATAGAAGCGAGTGGAGAGGCGAATAGAGATTGTTATAGGGACGAGTGGATAGGCGTGTAAAGATCGAAAGTCGAGTAGAGTCGACTAAAGGGGCGAGTAGATATGCGACTAGAGAGCCAGTGGAAAGGCGAGTATAGAATCAAATAGAATGCAGTAAAGGGTTGAGTAGAGAGGCGAATAGGGAGGCGAGTGGAAAGATGAATGTAGTGGCGAGTAGAGATCGAATAGAGAGTTGAGTAGAGGTGCGAGTAGATAGGCGAGTGGGGAGAGTCAAGTAGAAAGACGAAAAGAGAATCGAATGGATGGGCAAGTAGAGAGGCCAATGGAAAGGCGAGTATAGAGAAGAGTACAAAATCGAGTAGAGAGGGGAACAGAGAAGTCAGTAGAGTGTCGAGTATAAATTCAAGTATAGAGGCGAGTAGAAAGTCGAATATAGAGGCGAGTAGAAAGTCGAGAACAGAGGTGAGTACATAGTGGAGGACAAAGTTGAGTAGAGAGGCGAATTTTATGCTCAATAGCGTCGGCTCAACACTAAGCGATAACCGACATCCACGCGGGCAGAGCCGCGGGCAACAGCTAGTTTATAATAAAAAATACAGAAATGTACTTACAATATAATAATTATATTGTCTTTCTTATACACCAAGGACATAATGTATATATAATACATAATAATGCTCAATGCAAGGTGTGTTCGTCGCGAACATGTGGATATTTCATCGCACCCGTATTGCCGCTCCTATAACTCGCACAACCCTTTGAAGCCGACACACGCGGCAACATTCGTGGCATAACGAATATAACATCCACGCGACATCTCTGCCACTGCTCTCGCTACTTTCCTCGCTCATCGACGAGTCGGTCTGGACGCGGCATAATATTCCCTCTAACCCCTCCAACTAATCTCAATTGCTTGTACTAGGAGTGGCTTCACGTCGATAATATAAAGGACGGGTACGAACCCGGGACCTCTCGATCGTAAGGCCGACTCCTTAACCACTAAGGTACCGACGCTTTTTATATAATATTATTAATTTACAGGTCGCCGACGATCCAGGTCAAAATCGAGGTCGCGTTCGCGGAGCAAATCTAGGGAGCGCGATCGACACCGGGATTCTCCGAGGTCACGCCGCGTCGAACGTTCTCGATCGCCTACACCGCCTAGCTTCCTGTTAGTACATCATAATAAGGAATATGCATGTTTCATTTTTATATTTTTAAAATATTATTTACATCATTATATAAATATTAAAAAAGAAACAGTGCTAAACAAACAACATTTAGTTTTTTTAACGTCATGGTATATAACAACAAATAACTACATGATGTCGTGCAGCTAAAAGTGTTTCGGATTATTAAATATTAATATTTTGTTTTACTTCAATTTAATAAACCAACAGGACAATTACCTATTTACAACATCTAGACACTAGACGACACGAATTGTTAGTTTTTATTACAGGATATAACGTCATTTTTCGCTCCGAGTCGGAACGCTATTGGTCAGAAATAATTTTTAACTCACTTTAATTTCACTCTCAACTTACGAACTTTTCTATAATTATTTTCTAAATCAAAAAAAAATTGCTCAGTCATCAAATCAAAGCCTGGAATTCCCTGCCAACGCCCGTGTTTCCTTCTTCCTACAATCCCGGGTCCGGGTGTTTTTTTTTGAAATTTCAAAATTTCGTGTAAGCAGGCTTACCAACTTCTACAATAGATTGATTATACTAAAGAGCGTCGGTTAAGATCGAGTGCCCGTCATTACAATATGCGGCTTTAAAATTGTAGTATTAGGTGTTCTTTTATAATAGAATAGCTGTGATGGCATACAACACAGTACACAACTATCTATAACTAGCTTGTAATTTGTTTTTAATTTGCCTCACCAGCTCGGGCATACTAAAGCTTCGCAATATGGATTCTATGACACAGATAACTGTACATAGATACATTTTTTTGTAAACACACACATATGATACATAGAAATACACAGACCACTGGGAATTGAACCTGCTATATTCGATGTGGTAGTCGAACGCTCTACCGCCACTCCACTGAGAGCAGCTTTAGAGGCCAGAGACAATTGCGCAGTCATTTTCACGATTTGTCGTTATAGCTATCACAAGGGACAAAACTAGCGATTTTGAGTAAACAATAAATCATAGAAAACTCCAAGGCCCACCTGATAAAAAGTAGTGACTAGCGCCTCGAAGGTCCCCAGGGCCCCCTTTATCATTTAAACAAACTTCAACGTTTTCATTAGTTTATATTAATTGATAGTTTTGTTTTATAGTGGAGGAGCATACCCCAGTGCATCGACTTCGGGGTTAGACGCTAGTAACAAAGGCCACCAGCTACTACAGAAGATGGGATGGCAGGCAGGCGGGCTCGGTGCGTCTGGGCAGGGGATTGCCGAGCCGATCAGCGGTGGGATCGTCCGGGATAGACAGGACCAATATAAAGGTACTACGATTGCAGACCTTCTTCAACCTAGTGTTAATCCCAGTCGCATGCAAAGTTAACTTGGGGTCTGGGGTCCGCTTTTACTAGTACTAACTGCGAATTTGGCTGCACTTCCCCACCTCCGTGAAGCGACCGCCGTCTGACCTTTACAACCCAAAGGCGATATTGAAGCATTGCAGCACGTACGTATGGTAACCGGGACTGACGGCTTAACATGCTCTGCGAGGCACGACAAGACCAATACAAATATCCATATTCATGCAAATACATATATTTGCACTGAGCGGGGATCGAACCCGCGCCTCCTGCGTAGCGGCCGCGTTCACTACCGCTAGGCCACAGAGGCTGTCTACTATGTCAGACTTACTTTAGCATTAATTATTTAGGGAATACCGCGGCCATAATAACCTCGTGTTGTATTCCCGGCGGTAAGTAGGTTTGCCAGAGCTCACTGGAGAGCTTTTGTGCTGTTAGTGAGAAGACCAAAGACTTGACCTGCTCCGTCTTCTGCACTTATCATCGTCATTTAGACGTTATCCTGATTGCATCCGAGGCCAAGATGCCCTCGGAGCTCATGGTCCGTCTTCTGCACTGTCAGCACAGAATCTCTTTTACTTACAGGGTCGGCAGCACGAGTGTGACTCTCCTGGTGTTCCACACGTCCATAGGCTACGAAAACCATAAAAGTGTGTATATTATTAGTTTAAGTGCTTTTCAACGCACAAACTACGTATACAAGTACAAGTGTTTATCCATATAACATTTTCTTTCTACAGGCGTTGGTGTAAATCTCAACGATCCTTACGAAAACTTCAGAAAGAACAAAGGAGCAGCATTTATTACGAGAATGAAGGAAAGGGCACTAGAGCGATCTACGTGATTGCTGTGTTAACTCATAATATGTAAATGTGTATTGTATGTATGTTGTTGCGATTGTGTGGATGGGATATGATTTATTTTATCTAAATCATCTTGAATAAAGTTCTATGAATTTGTAATCTGTTTTTATAGAAACCCTTATTTATTAGTTAATCATGCCCTACGAATAATGATCACGCCATACTTACAAGATAAGCCACAGATATTTCCTCTCCAACTGGTTCGTCTAAGGGTCAATTCCCACTGACATAGCAGCGGCTTTTTGAGACAAAATAATAACAAACCCTTTCGAATCTTATGTACGGGAAAGATCATAGAAATTTTCCCTTCATAGACTTGGCTCTCCAGAGGGAGACAAGGTAACTTTAATTGTGGGATTTGTGACCATTTAGATATTCACTGGCAGCCTCTGTGGCGTAGTGAACGTGACTGCTACGTAGGAGGCATGGGTTCGATCTATGCTCAGTGCAAATATTTGTATGCATGAATGTGAATATTTGCATTGGTCTGGTCGTGCCTCGGAGAACAAACACAGCTAAAAGCTCCAAATTAAAAGCTTCAGTTGCAACTGGGATTAAAGCTAGGAGAAAGATTCACTGGCAAATAGCTGATGTTATACCCCGTGGACCACAGGTACCGAAGTGAAGGCTTTGAATGCAATTGGGATACAACACTGGAGATTATAGCTGATGTTATAATAGGTGTAACTTCAAATTAATAAAAAACCAGCCCACGCAAGGAAAGTTATCTGTATACCTATAAATTGATGGAAAAAAGAAAACTATTTAACATTTTAGTATGGAAATTTTTTAAAGCTTTTATTTGATTGCAATTAGTTTTTTATATTACAATTCAAAATCATCTTCATAATTAGCCTTGAACTCTTGAAGTCTTTCCAAACTTTCACTGTATTCTGACGCTTCTAGGCCTTCCTCTTTAAACTTATGTAGTTTTGCAAATTTTATCCTGCTGACTTCTCTGTGCAGTTTCTCAATCATATCAGACAAGAAATTACCATTGTGGAATCCAGCAATAACCGAACAATTATCAACTTTTTCTTGACTACTAGTATTCTTTATAAATCCATATCTATCAAGGTCATTGGTAAATATGTTTGGATATGGAACTTTTACTTCCAGAGGCTTTTCACATACTGTAAGATTTGTAGCTGACAGAAAATTATTGGCTTGGAAGTACAGTTCAAACATTTCTTTCACATTACTGCACCTGTATGCAGGCAAATTCTTTTGTTCTTTAGCTTCCTTTAAAGGTGCTTTCAAGTAACTTTCTGGCATGCCCCTCACAGTGATTAATTGGAAAATCTTATCTGTAGCAATCTTACAACTGGGTGTGATACATGTATAAATTGGTTTTGTCAAGTTATTCAAATAGTCAATTAAATATTGTGATTCATTCAAAGCAAGTGGAATGCCTAAAGAGGCTGCAGCCATCTTCCTGCCGTAGCCTGTTAAGTCTGCACAAATATCTGATAATGTGTA
Organism: Eilema caniola; assembly: GCA_949126895.1. Taxonomy (NCBI): domain Eukaryota; kingdom Metazoa; phylum Arthropoda; class Insecta; order Lepidoptera; family Erebidae; genus Eilema; species Eilema caniola. Next base: position 17,341,490 of record OX421467.1, read on the forward strand.
GGTGTTGCTTTTATGTCTGTATTTCTGACTCAATGTGTCCATAGCCGACGCTAATATTGCTGAACTGTGGTAGTACAATTCGGGATCATAATGAACATAGTCAAATTTTCTAGCACTTCCAGGTTTACGCCATCCTTTTTCTCCTGTGCATAGTGGCACAAACAAAGTTGCATGCTCTGAAAGTTCTTGAATTGAAAGTGCTATATTGACTAGCCTTGTAGAATCTTTTATATTGGACTTATCTCTGTCTTCTTGTGTCTTTGGATTATTATCAGCAAAAGAGGAAGCTATTATAGGATGTGCTAGTATAGGTTTTGTATATTCATCCGCAAGATACTCTATACAACCATAAGCAAGGCCTGCAAAGCCGTCTGTGCAATCAAAATAGACATGGAATCCTTGCATACTGTCACATTCTTCTGAATATTTTCTAATGTTATCGCTAAATGCATCACCATAGTCCCCTTTCCATAGTCCTTTGCCAGTTACACTGATGTCAAAAGTTTCCTGAAACAAAATTATTATAATTGAATTTTTGTAATTCTAATTCAAATATGTGCAACATTAGTTTTGGATCATGAAATCATGTAGACTAAATATTGCTTGATTCTTATACTAAAATAGTTTAGATTGTATCTTGAGTGAGAATGATGGTAGGCTATAAACAAAAGTTATTAGTACAATAATATAATAACACTATTTTCTTACTGTCTCATGGCCATGAACATACTCTTTCACTAGATTTATTGATCTGGGATGAAATCGAGGGTATAAAAAATCTGTCCAAGATTTCACATCTCTTTCTAGGTTAAATTGCTTTGTTTTGACATTTGATGGTCCTTCACCCTCAATACTCGTTAAATACTCATTCTTATCTGGAATTGGTTCTTCAATTTTTTCAATTGTATTCCACTGAAATTCACTTGTTTCTGCTTTCTCTTCCAAACCACCACTTTCAGGTAAAGTATTTAAGGAGCCTTTTAAATCCGCCAAAAGCAGGCGTGGTGTGTATGTAACTTCACCATTTAGATTTTTTCCTTCCCGATACAATATATCATGATTGACTTCTGTTTTCACAGTTCCTGTGTAATCAAAACTCAGTTCTTGTAAGTTCCAAAAGTGCGCACCAACAAAGTTTGAGTAGTGCCCAAATTGTAATGTTAAAATTTCACGTGTAGACATTTTATAGAATATTATCTGTGTTAGATGAAAATTAAGTCACACATAACCCACAAATATTTTTAAATCTTTGTAATGTATGTTTGTTTACAATTGGTTTACAAACAACAAGAAGGTGCAAGAAGCTAGAAACAAAGACAAACAAATCAAGTAAAGATGTCAACAAATGTCATCTTGGCGACTTAGAGCATACAAGAGTATCAGTCAGTAGATAACATTACCTACGAAAAAAACATGTATACCTGAACTTAGATGGGGAACAGATCATGGCGGCTATGGTAGTAGAGAATCCTTTAATCTGTCGATAACTACGATTGAAAAAGCAAACACTTATATAAATTGATTATGTCTAAGTGGTCAGCCAGCGGCTACCAATTTGCGTTCTTATGTTGCAGTAAGTGTGCCTGGGGTTTTCTATCAGACATTCCGGTAGGATTTCGAATTGCCCGCCCACGATTTAAGGGCTGGGAGTGGGTGGGGGGGAGAGGGGGGTGAAAAATGACCCCTGTGAAGGTAAATTTGCGGACGTTTTTTAATAACCTTACCTAACTTTCGCATTTTCTTGTATTGAAATCGATTTAAAGATCGAAAGTAGGTGCCGAATAAAATAAAGGGGAAAGTACCAGTCCTCCCTTCCCCCTTCCATCCGCCGAAGGATTTTTTTTTTTAATTGTATATGTATGTAACTACCTCATTCATGGAGCGAAGGAGTGGTAGGTAAGGGAGGAAACCCTTCCGAGGTATGTTGACTTGGAGTGGTCTAATATCATAAAACAAGAAAGCATGGAGCAGGCATGGCTTTTGTCACGGCTCTGGCGGGCGCTGCAGGGCTTTGGCGGTCCCATGCGAGCTTATCTTCGCAGATGTGTTTCACACTCTCCACCGCAGATTTAGCCGGGGTGACGAGTGTTGAAACCACTTGCTCCTCAGCTTGCGGGCCGCCTCGCCTCTCTACGCCTACGCGATTTTAAATAACATTCTAGGGGTAGGGCAGACAACGCTACGTGAAGTCGGTTTTGCAGCGATTTATTTCTGTCACGCCGCTTCCGCAGTAGGCTACGCTCAATCAAATTAATCGCTTAGCTCGCTCGCTAAACCCCAACAGCGCGTCGACGACGTTTTACGTTTAGTTTTACTTATCGGCAATAGTCAGTAAATTATTGTAAGTATTAATTTAATAGCATTCATTTAAATCAGCGAAATCTACGTAATTTAATGAAATATGCATAAAATTTAACTTAGTCACTAAATATACGTATTTATTCAATTATGAGATGAAGTAAAACATTTTAGTGCGTTAAACTTACGTAAAAGAAACGTTTAATGTTGAGACGAAAATATGTCAAAAGCATGTGTTCTGTGGTCAAAAGTGACAAAATATTGGTAAATTTATATGATTTTGTTTATTTTTTCTCGTTAGCCATTGAGCTCCGCAACTTGAAACTTTGCGTGGAGGCTTCTAATAATATTAGCTTTGTGTAAAAAAAATATGGACTCCAAACTCGTGGGCTGGCAATCTAAAGTTAAGGCGACATTCCTTGTGATAATGATAACCGAAGTTTCAGATAATTTGCCCAGAAGAATATATAATCTACAAAGTTGGCTCTTGTCCGTCTTTAATAACGATGTAATAATAAGTACAATATGCCTGTCTTAAAAATAGTCCACATGAATAGATACTTAAGACAAAAGGAAGTATATTTATATCTTAACAGGTGCTTCTGTCTGTGGGGAAACAGAAGATGGCCGACCGGACGGACGAAAAAAACGCGACGGAGAAAACTATAGACTGCTGGATAGCTCTATCTCATTCCCACACATCCCGACAAAAGCAGGATGCAGTATGTAAGAATTGCTCATGATAGAAAAGGACAAATTCAAACTATTGCCATCCCTCAGAGCGTGCCAGTTTTTTCAAGGCTGAGCAACTAATTCGCTCAGGAAGTCGATGAACTATTGACGTTTTTTTCTTAGAGGAAGAATACCTACTTTATTGCGTTTTTAATGTTTGATTAATTATTTCTTGGACGGTGACTTATTTTTATAGTTCCTAAGCCTTCCCTTTGCTTATTACGAACGATGCGGTGCTGTGTTCTATTGTGCAAAAGTGATAGTCGTGATAGTTTGCCTGTATTGAGCTTTCACTCGTAAGTGTATGATTTCTTAACAAATTCTGTATTCTAACGGTGTAAACTTAAGTAAATTTGTTAGTAATTATACATTTTACCAATGAACATGCCATAAAGTTTCTCAGTAATAAATGTAATTATCTCATTTTAATTGCATTTACAACATTGGTTAAAATATTCAGTGTTGCTAGACCCGGATTGTGATATTACCCGGGATTCAGTGTCGTAACTATTGAGTACTTATATAGTCGCAACCGAGAGTTGAAAATTGTAAACGGAAACCTTTTTACGGTTCCGTGTCCAAAGAGTAAAAACGGGATCCTATTACTTAGACTCCACTGTCCGTCTGTCTGTTAACTACCAGGCTGTAGCTCATGCACTTTTTTTGCTAGGCATTTGAAATTTTCACAGATGATGTATTTCTATTGCTGCTATAACAACAAATACTGAACTGTAGTGGCAAAGATGCATTGATTGCATGGGTAATTACTTCGATTAATACAAATGAAAAATACATGCAAAAAATCGTTTAATTTTTTCATACATAAAAAAAAATTCATAGGTAAAGACCCTAATATTATCTAATAATTATAATTATTACATCATCGGCGTTTCGATCGCTAGGACTAAATATATATTTTTTATTATTAATGTTATGTATGTCACGTATGAGTTGTGAGTTTATGACATAAGTTCTGGCCTTTCAAAATTAGGACTTAAAAGATGCGCTACATAAAATATGCTGTAAGATGTACATATAATAAATGGTTATACATGATTAACTAAATACATTTTTTATATATTCCATGAATTTTCTTCCAGCCAAGTAAAGCGTCACACTTAGACGCGGTCTGCGGTGGCGGTTAATACAACTGACAGCTTTCAATTACGAAATTTGCATTGACACTTATGACTAGAGTCACTATATAACAATCACAATCTTGAGGACATGCCGTCTAGACTGTGATTGTTTAATCCTCAGTTCAATTTAGAAACAGAATTTGTAAGTATTAAAACCTGCCGAGTCCTGGTGGAAAATCATATTTTATAGCAACACTGCAATCTTTGACTATTGACCTTGTAGGTGATAATCTTCTTTCACATTCGGCCACGCCGTACGTCACTCTATACCTACTTTCTTTCTCTAAGAATTGTCATTTATTTGTCAATGTATCGTCAAGCTAATGTCAAAAGGTCAAAATAAAGATTGTATTTTTTTTTTGGATTTTATGACGTGGTAACTAGGACATTATTTCAATTATTGGAGGTGAACTGTTTGCATTGTTTTATTTATTTATTATCTCTTCTACATCCATCTTTACAGGGTACACCCTAACACGTCTGTGCATGATGATAATGACGAATGATGATATTCTTATCTCAGTTTAATTCATTGTAATATGTCAATTTCCTACTCTTGCGCGTTGTCAAAAAAGTCAATAATTCATTTTGTCTATAAAATCACTAGTTTTTACAAATAAAAATTCGAATTGACACTAATTTCAACAAATAAAATAATACCGCAATGCGCCCTTTGTGCGGAGATGATACTTTTATTTTTTTATTCTTAAACATTAAACTACAACATTACATATAGCAGTTGCATTTTGACTCAAACATGTTCTTGGTTAATTTTTTAAGATTTTTAAAAACATATAAGTTGATATAGCCCCGTTACTCACCAGCCAGATCTGCACCTTTGTGTTAAGGTATAATAAGAAATGTGTGTGACAAGTTTTCAGCTAGCTTCAAGCGTGTTCCCATTATCGAATTACCTCCTCCGCCATGGAACATTAATTCCGATTCGTGGCCAAGAATGCAATATATGCGTTACGAACTCCCTAAGCACGCTACTTACTCTTTGGGTTGCTGTATAAGGGTGACCTGGGAGACACGTGATACATATACAGCCTTGTAGTTCTGTACCTACAGGAAAGGCTAGATTGGGAACTGACTGGAACCGCTAGTCAGAAATATAAAACCTTAGATTCCTGTTCAATTAGGTTAAGGTTCAATCTCCACTGAAAGAGCAGCGGCTTTTGAAGCAAAATAATAAACTATTTTGAATTTTATCTACAAGGTAAAAAGATCATTTGAAGGCAAAGGAGGCACAGAGCGGCGCGGCGCCGCGTGCCTGCTCGCGATCATTTCTAGTACAAAAGTCTGGCCGCCGCCGGCCGCTATTCTTTCAGTGTGGATTAACCCAAACGGTATTTTCAGATTTTATATATTTATCTGTTACGGTGACTGATCCCATGGTTCGCAGCCCAACTGACGGGCACAAGCCATATTAAGAATATACACTTCGTGATGGGACAGGCTTCCGGAATAAATAGTCCGCCATGTTGCGCGGTCCATCACGGTCCCTACAGGTTTCTCTATCTGGCAGGCAGATCGACTTATACCATTTCAAGTTCACTTCCGCACTTAGGTACTGATCCCGAAATGCAATACCACCAATATTAATTATAGACTACTTAGTATCATTAGTGGAGTAGGTCCTATGTTAAAAAGGTCACTCAATTATGGGTACACTACATAAATACGAAAAACTTTACTCCGAAAGTCACAATCACTAATTCCAATATTCCGAATTTCATAATTCAGAATGATTCAAATTCCGAAAGTCAGAAATCAGATGTAACATAAATCCTATTTATTCGAAATCCTGAATTGTTCAAAACTACGATAGTCAGAATTTCGAATTTCAAGATCCATTATAATTCCGAATGAATAATAATCCGAAATATCATAAATACGAATTTCTATTCTCAAAATTCCGAAACAACACAAACCTGACAATCAAACGCCTTGCAAACTTGTATATACTCTCAGGGTACACGAACAAAAACACGAAAATTGAATTGAATTCAATAGTACAAAATATGTTTGTACTGATTGCAAAATACACGTTGCCTTATAACTTACAATAAATGTATGCATACCTGCATACAGGCAAGCCTGAACGCAGGCAAGCATGCAAACAGGCATGCATTAGTGTTACTCTTCTCGGGTGCTCCGAGTCTCCGGTCTTTCCGCCCTAGCGTAACAAAGTTCGGGCACCATGCTCGCTTCGGCAGCTTCTGCTTGCTGGTCGCCTTCGGCGACCAACCTCAGCCACTTCAGCTCGCCCAAGTTTTGTTACTGCGGGCGAGGGCTGCCCTCCCTCCGCGCCTCCGGTTATTAAATAACACTCTAGTGTTGGGCAGATAAGTACAACGGCAAGTCTGCGTGCTTGAGCCTCTGGGACTGGGCAGGTCCGATGGTAAGAGACCGGACGGGCTGACTTTGTGCCATGGAAGAATGGCAAGTGCTTACTTTGGGACGCAACTTGTGTCAGCACGGTAGCCACCACCCACCTTAGTCGCACCGTCCACTCCCCGTCTGCCGCCGCGGAAGACGCCAGCTCAAGAAAGAGGCTTAAGTACTGACTTAGAGCCGCTGTACCATTTCGTGACGGTAGCGGTGGAGACCCTGGGGAGCTGGGGCAAGGAGGCTAAAAGCTTTATTGGGGAAATTGGACAGAGGCTTATCGAGACGACCGGTGTCATGCGGACTATCGTTCCGGATCGTTTCTGGTGCAGACTGGCCATCGCCATCCAGCGCGGCAACGTAGCAAGTGTGATGGGCACTTTTGCACCAGGAGTGATCAGGGGCGGGTTATTTGATTAGCACTTGCTCTATGTTGTTTGGACTTGAGTACGTATTGTTATTGTATTTACATATTGTACACTTTTGACTTTTATTATCTAATTAAAAAAAAAAAAAATCATTGATTAACTGCTTCTTCGTGCGTGACTTCACTTGGCAAATTTCAAACTTTCATATATTGATACCTACTAATTTTCATTTTAAGCAATGAATTTTCGGAAATTTGAAATTAGGAATGATGTTTTTAATTATTTGTACAAATGAAATTCGGCAGAATGAGCATTCGTATTTGTCTTTCAGAAAAATAACTATCGTTGAATGAAATTTTGAAGCATTTACTATGCTAACTTTTCAAATCGATTAAGATAGGAAAAAGTGAATGCCCAGGTGGGACTCGAACCCACGATCTTTCCCTTACAGGGGGAATGCTCTGACCACTGAGCCACCGGGCCACACCCGAAGCTATGCAAATTCTCCTATACTACCGTCTTAGGGCGAGAATTTTTTTTTGGATTGCCGGTGGCTCAGTGGTCAGAGCATTCCCCCTGTAAGGGAAAGATCGTGGGTTCGAGTCCCACCTGGGCATTCACTTTTTCCTATCTTAATCGATTTGAAAAGTTAGCATAGTAAATGCTTCAAAATTTCATTCAATTATTTGGGCGGAGTCATCAAAAAACAATGTTTAAAAATGATTGCAACATCATTCATTGTTTCCGATATTTCGTATGAATGTCGGTAGATGCCTCCCACCGTCGCCCTAAGACGGTAGTATAGGAGAATTTGGATAGCTTCGGGTGTGGCCCGGTGGCTCAGTGGTCAGAGCATTCCCCCTGTAAGGGAAAGATCGTGGGTTCGAGTCCCACCTGGGCATTCACTTTTTCCTATCTTAATCGATTTGAAAAGTTAGCATAGTAAATGCTTCAAAATTTCATTCAATTATTTGGGCGGAGTCATCAAAAAACAATGTTTAAAAATGATTGCAACATCATTCATTGTTTCCGATATTTCGTATGAATGTCGGTAGATGCCTCCCACCGTCGCCCTAAGACGGTAGTATAGGAGAATTTGAATAACTATCGTGTTTTTGAACAGTCGGAGTTTTGTTTAATAGGAATTATAAATATTCGGAATTTTGAAAATCGGAATATTCAAATTCGGAATTAAATATTTCGTAATTTTTGGGTGTTACCCCTTAATTAGCCATTTCTAACGGCACCTTCGAGTAGAAGGTGGTGGTGTGTTCTAAAGGCGCCCCTACACCGCAGTTCACCGCACAAAGCTATTATTTTCGCCAACATGTATAGAAGTAAAGATTTAACTTTTCAATATTAGTGCAAAAAATAAAGCATCAAGAATGAAAAACAAAATAGTAATAAGTTGATTTAGGGTAATATAAAAGCAGGAGGGGTACTGAATGAATTTTATTACAAAAATGTTATTAAAAATCGTTCACTTCTCTAATTTTACTTAAGATTTATGTATTAACAACTAAACTATTTGCTACACTTATTATCTAAATGCTTACTTGGATGTTCAAATACTGGCAGTGGAAAAATACATTAACTATTTTATTGTACACAATTACGACTAACGCTTGGCTAGTGACAGTTATTGATTTGCAAATTTGTATAACAGACATAAATTATTTATTTTTATTGCTTATATTGAATAACCACCTTAAGTAGCATTTAAATTCTATAGGTTTTTTTTTTAATAATTATTATAGATTTTCATACTTCATTAGGCTATTCAATTATTGTTGAGAATGGCATCTACAAATACAATTAATAAACACGATTGATTTATATAACCATACAAATAATTCTACAGGAAATGGATACATACCTACTCAAACGCTAAGTTCTAGATATTATTTACACAATTGCACTGCTGTATCTAAGAATACAAAGAGCACCTAAATTAATCGTACAATAGAGGTTTCTACTATGGAGTTCCAGTTTCAGAATGCAATTCAATCACTGTATGTGGTGCATACATGCCTATAACTACTATGATTTCAAGTCTATTATTAAGGTACATTGAAATTACTAGTCTAAGGTTGCCACACGTTAACATACCAATATTTAGTTAGAAATATAATAGTGCATAATGCACACAACTCAGCGTTGCTTACTAAATTATAATCTGGTCTAAGATCAATGTCGTAGCAGACTCCCAGTGACGTTAGGTACAGAATAAAACCCACAAATTATCGAGTTATTTTTGTTGAAGTACAAAGTCCTTAACACTAGACGGCATTATATTCCTTTTATCGTTTCAACGTGACCTTATAACTGCAGTGTCACGGGTCACCCCGGTGCAAGTATAGGGATATATTGAAGTTATAACTAGCGTACGAAGTGGTATCAAATATCGTTTTTCAATATTTTTGTTCGGACAACTTTTACTTCACTAATGGGCCTACAACACGCACAAGCTTCACCACAGTTTTGTCTGAGCAGGTCGGTTTGTATGCAAAACATCGTGCGTGTGGTAAAAAATGAATTAGGAGCGGTTTCCGTGTACAAACCGGCCTGCGCAGGTAATCTGTTCTGTGGTGAAACTTGTGCGTGTGGTAAGGATAAATTCTAGATAATGGCCAGTTATCCTGATAATAACATCAGCAAATGTCGACTAATGAACCGGAGGGCAAAAATATACTTAGAGGAGATGCAATCGAAAAAAATCATACCTGACATTTTAAAGGTGAAATCCTTTATTTAAAAATACTGCTATCAGTAGTTCTAAATACCTGAGGAGATAGTTGATAGCCTTCGTGTTGCAACCATGTAGACTTCTGCACAAATCTTTGCCCATCGTTAGTCCATACAATTTAAAAGCAAAGCAGATAAGTCTACAAACAAGATATAACAGTTACTTATAATTTTATTTACTATTGGAGTCATGTTTGACTACTTTCATATCACAGTATCGTCTAATCTAAGTTTATTCACCATACAAAATGTTTCTATATTTTAGTATATTATAAAGTGTTCAATAAACATACCACTATGTGTTTTAGTTGTCTGTAAATTTATCTGCTTGTTTGTAACACCTCTCATCTCTTGTATTATGTATGCGACAGGCAAAACAAAAAATAACATTGTGCTAAATAATAATTTATAAATGAAATTACGCTTACGTGTGACGTGTGTTTTTAACCTAAATTAACTTAAATCTAAGCTCACAATCCAATTTAGTACACTCGAGAGATCTAAACACAACCAACACTACACAGAATTCATTAATTTACTTTTGCATATCTTTATCCTATTCAAAGTGAGTCATAATGTATTAATGTATGTACAATCGGCCACAATTTACAGCTAAAAGCAAGATGTCAAATCGCAGTTAAGAGAACATACATTATTCATTAGACTGAAAACGACATAATTTCACTACCAAATCTCTGTTCTTCAATAGATTTCGATGTAACTCAATGTGTTAAAATGTATGATACAAGGCTGTCTACTGAAATTGCACATTTTAAAATATGTTTTTAACAACACACATGTTGCTACAGTACAATAAAATATATGTCAGATATCTTAAACAGGTACAACGTAAAGTAATCTTAGACATTAGTATGCTAATATTAAAATGAAGAACATAATGTATATCCCTGTTACAGTAAAAGTTGCACTGACCTAAGAACAAAAGATTTTTTTTTGATAACATAGATAATAGTGTAACATTTAGCTGCTATCTATTTGAAGCCTTGTCTAAATGTATATTTCACAAAAAAGAAAGGTTTCTACTTGAGAATAAATATTTTGTAATTAGGTCAGTTTTCAAAGAACCAAATCTACGGCACCATGACGTCAAGTATTCAAAAGCGTTTGCTATTAACAATATTAATGCAAACAAATAATAATAAACAATATTTACACATATCAGCGGTGGGAACTTCACTTACCCGCTTTAGATTTTACCGTTACACCAAGACATTATTCTAGTAACATTTCTATCAGACCTTCAAGTACTTCAATAATAAAATTTTTAATGCGGTTAAATTGTAGAGTTAGTAAAAATCAAGTTCTTACGAATACCTTACACGTAAGATCCTTGTCTATAAGGGCGAAATTCATAGAATGCACTTACACTTTGCTCCGCAAGGGAAGGTAAAGGTAAATGTAATAAGTGCAGTCTATGAATCTATGGAGCGTGGATTAAGAACTATGACTACTATGAGCGTAGTCTACAGATCACACTTTGACTTTCTTAAAATGTTTAAATTTGTATGAAACATTTCCCTTGCAGAGTAAAGTGTTAGTGCGATTTATGAAGCTAGCTCTAAGTGAAAGACATTTTTTTCGAAGTCTATTTTGTGTGGCGAATATCACAAACATTTCGAATTCTATCTAGCCTCGTTTAGGTAACCTTTGTATTTTCTAAAATATTCAAGTACCTCTCTAGAATAATGTGTCAGTGTAACAGTAACACATATTTGTAATGATTGTACTGTTCACGGCAATATTCAGTGTAAATGTAATAATAAACGATGAGGCGAATTTAACATGGACTAACAAATGTTTATCCCACTCAATACGCATCAACATTTAGTTACTCGCTTATAAAATAAAATTATTTTACTGTGTAAGATATGTAACAAGTGTTCGGTTTTCCTAAAAAACAAACATGTAAATACACTTATCTGGTACAGACTATCACGATCGAATTTGATACAATTTAAACAATCAACACTGTTCACAAGTCACAGTTACAATATTATGACAATAATTCGAATTTCTTTATGTAATCCTAAGTTACCTATTAATGGAACATTATTGGCGACTACACTATGTACTACGTTGGTACAAACATAATGATCACAATTTTCTAGAATACAAGTCTTTTTATTTATTTAGGAATACATTTATATTAATGCGACCCTATTAACGAGAGGCGTTTTTCTTCTACTTGTGTGTGTCTGAGTCGTCACTGGTTGATAAATAAAGTTAGTTTTTGCTCGTTTTGCTGGATGAACTGCAACATAAGAAATCCTATAAGTATGCAAAGGCGAACAAGGTTTCAAATTGAAATTTTAATATTCTGCGAACATATGCCTATTTGAGAAAAAAAGAATAATAAACTTACTAGTATAATTTTCTGCCATTGATAAGTCTAATTTTACGGGTTTTGTAACATCAATGTCATATTCTTCGTATGACTGGTCTAGTACCTAAAAGAGAATGTAAATCACGATTAGTTCATATGTTCAAATAATAAAATTATGCATGTATTTTTTTATCTTTAACTTCAGAGTTGACTATTTTTAAAATCATACTAATACTAGATGCGCGGGCATGCCCGCGTGTATGTTGGATAACGAGACCAAATAGCCAATACCTTTCTCAAGGTCTAGACTACCCCTATACCAATCTTCATTAAAATCGGCTCAGTGGTTCAGACGTGAAAGCGTAACAGATCGACAGACAGACAGAGTTACTCTCGCATTTATAATATTGGTATGGATCCGACTTGATTATCTGAGATTCATTAAATTTACTTAAATTAAGTAGGTGTAATAAGGTTGCTTCTCATATTTAAACATGCATACGCGCACGCCTATTTCCCTCCGGGGTAAGCAGGGACAACAGCGCGCCACTTGCTTCTGTACTTACATACTTCTCAGAAATGTCCTACACAATTAACTTTATGTGTCTGTCTCATAAGTAACTTTACTCCAGGTACTTCTGACCTGCCCTTTTTTACTTTCATATTTAAAGTTGTTAATTATAAAATTTCAATCAGATACTCACTTCAATATCGCTAACTTCCTCGCCGGATTCAGCATCAGTTATATAGGACGTAAGCGATGATGGCCCAGTAGCTAGTAGCCGGTAAGTACCACCGACCATACCCGTGCCTTCTACCACCTCTTCAACTTCCAGCTCCTGGTCTGATATTTCCTAAATCAAATATTTTAAAAGTTAATTACATTCGTTAGAATTGAGAAAGTCAAACTAGTTTATTTATAAAAAAACTTTAAACGTCCATACGGTAACTTCTATGGTAACTTGTGTGATAGAACAGTTATGAAGTTGCAACTCGGGACACGTATCTTGGACCAAAATTGCGAGACAACGAGGCCCTGCTGCGCACGGATTGTTTTGTAATAATCTATGCTTAGTGAATTTGAGTTCGTCCAATGCCCTAGCACCGTGAAAGTCCGTGAAAGAAACGTGTACTGCGCCGTATAGAGCACATTTTACGTCCAAGATATTTATGTCCCGATCCCATGTCATAACTAATAACGATATGTGGACGACTAAAAATTCAATTATGGTTCTCATATACCTGTTCTATAATAGCCTCTTCTTCTTCAACTTCTTCTTTAACTTCTGGATCTATTTCTACGTCAGCGTCAAGTTCAGCATCGGCGTCAACGTCCGCGTCATCGTCTACATCAGCATCGCCGCCTACTCCACTATACTTCATTTCACCGCGCTCTAAAGCCTCTAAATTTTCTGCAAAACATCATAAACATTAAAAACCTGTAATTTTTTCAGTATACCTCGAACCAAACTTAATGACGAATCGGAAGTTCGTACAAGTGCAGATTCAGGCCATTCGGCTTTTGACTCACTATCTTTACTCAAACGCCATTGGCCTGAATCCACACTCGTACGAACTTCCAAGTCGCCATTAGGTTTGATTCAAGGTGCACCTACAGCTACTACCAGAAGTGGTTGCTAACTTACCTGGATAAACCATGGCCTTTTTAATTGCTTGTGGGTCTTTTCGTGACCATTTTTGTACTTCTTCATCCATTTTTTCGATTTTAGCTGGATTCATTGCCCATAAGCATCCTTTAAAAATGATATAGATGTTTAGGAACTAGCTGTTATAAATGTATATGCTAGTTGAATTGGGTTAGAGATATAAAAATATTACCTTTTCTTTGGCTTCCATTTGTCGATGGCTTTTCAATTTTTTCGAAACATTTGTTTAGACTAAGATTATGTCTAACGGAATTTTTCCAACCATTTGGTGCAGTTTTAAAGTATGGGAAATGTTGACTGTAACAAAAAATTCTCGCATTAATGGTAGTTACACATTTTTTTGATGGTAAGCCTCAAAAATATCTACTTACCACATAAAATTATAAATTTCGGATACAGGTAAGCTACCTGTTCGTGAATTTTTCAAAGCCATTGCTATTAAACACGAATAAGAATATGCCGGTTTAGGAAATTCTCCGTTACCATTTTTACTAGAAGTATTTACATATTTCGATTGGCTATTTTCTACTGTAAATCCGCCACTCACTGAGGGTTTAATTATATGCCTATTAGTATTTAGCGATGAATTATCAATTAATATTGTAGCCTGATTTTTGTTACCATTGGCTAAAATTGTTCTAGAGTGACTGATTTGGTGAGCATCCAATATGTGTATGTTGCCCGATATTATTGTCTTCGTCCCTAACGCCTGTGACACTTTTTGATTTGCGGTCAAGATTGAACAATTCTTATTGTTTACTTTTATTAATTCAGATTGACTTTTTATTCGTACGGTGGTTGATTGAGCTATATTTGAAACTTTCGTTTTGTCCAAATCTTTTAACAAATCCTTAACGACGCTCTTCTCGTGTTTTCTAACATAAATTACCATCTGCGTCGCTTCTTCTAGGTCAGAGCTCTTCTTTACTGTCGATTCTTCTGGTTCTTGTACTTTTGGCACTTTAATTGCATTAGGGGAAAAAGTTAGGTGACTTTTTTCTTCTTTGGGACTTGGAAGTGATATTTTGTTACTCAAATCGTCATCTGCAGCCGCAGAAGTCAGTAATAAATTTGAAGCTTCTTCTTTTACTATACTTTTAACAGGAGTTTCCACAAACGATGATGGCATGACAGAGTTTGGATTAACCATTACTGCATTTGCTTCGGAACCATACAAATCAAGGTTATGTACAAAACTAGAACTATTATTAAGCCAAGTTGCAGAGTTATCAGCGTCCATATCTAATAAAGGAGGTAATTCTGAGAAATTTGTTCCTAAAGAATCCTGCAAAAAACAAAAACACATCATTGTTTATAACTATGCCGTTTAAATGTGTCGACTTATTATAGTGTACAAATCACAGGAATATACTAACTTGAAAATCCGTCATACTGCTAAGATCTGTAGCAATTTCGTTCTTAATATCCATGTCCAGCATGTCCTGGAGTGAATCAGTGATGTATAAATCCATGTCTGAGCACCACTTGAACAAAATAAAAATATTTATTAATTTATGACACTTATTAACATTATACTATGACGAGTATTTAGTTCAATTAATTAGCCCACGCAGTCCACTGCTGGACATAGGCCTCTCCCAATGTGCGCCATTTCGTACGATCCTTCGCCTTCCACATCCTTATATATTTAGTTACATAACATTAAAACTTCTACCGAAATTACCTACATAATATCGTTTATATAACTCATTTTGAAGTTACGCGCCTTTACAAAAATATACTGTTTCAACTGAGCTAAGACAGTAGAGCAAGAACGGCGGCAGTACAATGAAACCACTACGTGTAGTAGGGAAACCTGTTTAAGTTGTAAGGTATGCGCTACCCCAATAGCAACTGCGTCCAACTCTCACACAATGCTCATTGAAACTGAGTTTTAAAGATAAATCTTACAGATTTATACATAATAGTTTACTTGAAGAATGTTTTCAAGGATATGACAATAATGTTTAAATGACGAAGTAACTTATTACTACCTACGTTTTCGAATATTATTCGAACCGCGCCATCCTTTTTTATGAAGACCTACACCAACTTACGAACGGTTACACGAGGGTTCGGTGCAGCCCGGTCTGGGTCGTTTATTACCGATGCGACGAGTAGAAAAAACTACAACGAACGGCATCACTCGATCGGAAGGCTTTCATTCGGGACGTAGTTTTTTGTATACTTTTAATCGTCTTCAAATAAACTCATTCTGGTTTTTATTATTATTTACATGTAGCGTGTAATAGTAAGACAATATAAAATATCTAACAAGTTGTATTATAATTATAAAACATATCATATATATTTTAAACAATATTATTTACCAACATAGTAAAATTGTTATTACAGATATCGTGAGAATTTGGGAAGGTACATAGTTAATATAGATTAGAAATGTAGGTAAGTTACAGACCTTGGATATAAACAAGTCTTCTTGTATACTAGCTGTTACCCGCGGCTCCGCCCGCGTAGATGGCGGTTACCGCGACTACAAATAGCCTTTATCCTTGCCCGAAGATTTAATCTATCGATGTATCAAATTTCATCGAAATTGGTTCAGTGGATTAAGCGTGAAAGCGATACCGACAAACAGTTTCTTTCTCATTTGAAATATGAAAATGAATAATCCTAATATTATAAACGCGAAAGTTCGTAAGTATGGATGGATGGATGTTCGTAACACTTTCACGTAAAAACTACGGAATGGATTTTAATGAAACTCTACAATAATATAGCTTGTACATCAGAATAACACATAGGCTACAATTAATAGTGATAGCCGACTAGTAACTCAACTAAACTAAACTAAAAAACTAGTATATCATAAGTTTAAAGTACGCACCAAACATAGTCCACTGTAAGATGTTAAATTATTGAGCTAATTAAGATTGAAGAAAGGGACCTACTTCGATTTTTCTCCTTACCCAGTCGATTTAATAAGTTCACAAATGCTGCCCATACCTTATTAATTTGGAATCTTGCGGAGATTCATTCCTCGAAATTGTCTTCACTGAACTAAATAGTCTGTCCAAGGTGGGTGCGCACTTTTTCACAAAACTAATCTAATACTACAAGGCAAACTTGTGTTATGTTTTTGTTATTCTGATGTATAAGCTATATTATTGTAAATTTTCATTAAAATCCATTCAGTAGTTTTTGCGTGAAAGAGTAACAAACATCCATTCATACAAACTTACAAACTTTCGCGCTTATAATATTAGTAAGTTTTATATGGCTCTTTTTAGTATAGTAGTCGACTAAGGGATGGTGCTCATCATTAAATCGTAGATATTCAAAAAGGGAAGTTTAATTCGCAAGAATAATTTAGATAAATTTTAAATTAAACAAAAAAAAATAAAGCGTTATCCGACTTGGGACCGAATTCAACAAGTCTTACGTGCATTTTTATATTTTCGGTTATTAACTGTAACTAATTTATTTTTTACTTTTCAGTGTATTTTTGTTGGAATGGCAATGCTTATTCTCTGTCCTAAAAAGAAGCCATAAAAAAGTTATGTAAAAAGTAATATTTATTAGAATAAATAGAGTGCATAACTTTTATTATGATGTGATGATTATGAGATTCGATTGAAAAGTGGTCATTATTGTGGTGTAAATTAGTATGAGAAACGTTTGAAACTTAATTTTCAGTGGAGATTATTTCGAGAAAGGGCTCTCCGCAAGGTTCCAATTTCATTTGGCATGGTCAGCATTTGTGAACTTATTAAGTTTGTGGACTGGGTGATGTGAAAAATCGAAGTAGGTACTTTTGCACCCTTACCTAGTCCACTAATTTAGGTATAATCGCACTGGGAAGTCGGTTTAATATTTATGTTAAAATATACTTATTTTACCTCGCAACCACGAGGCTACCTCTCTCTCTCTCTTTATCTCGTATTTCCTTAATTTGTTATTTGATTTTTTGGTTATCTTCAGTTTAATCTGCCAACTAGATAAGTATATTGATATGCCAATTTAAAGTCACACCGAGTGCAACGACAGATAAGCTTGCCTACTATGTAGGTACCTATAATTACATCAACCGAAAAGCACCGAACTTACTGACCTATGAGTTTTCACTTTGTTTAATTTATTAGTTGTTTTGGAACAAAATTTGTTGTTTATATGCTATCAATAGGTATGTTTTGAAACGAATGCTGTAATATATAATAATAATCAACATATTAGGTACTTATATTTGTATTATAAGTTCCTAAATATATATTATTATTCATCAGTAATTTTTGTGCAAATTCTCCCGCCGAAACACGGTAACGGGGTCGTAAATGGGGATGACTCGGTTCACACGTGGGAGAGAGAAGGTTACAAATAGGGTGGGGAAAAGAGACAGCTACGTTACACTAGAGGCGGGGTGAATCAACCCTAATGATTGCAGCTAGCTACGCGCTACGTTGCCGCGCCGCTTGTTACCTTTGGGTTTACATATTGGTACGGAAGTTTTAGTAACATAAATTTTAGTAATTTGAACCAATGTAATATTAAAATAATACAGCTTAACACGTCAATAACTATATACCCCGTAGGTTGCTGAAACATGGCCTACCTGATAGAAAATGATTACAGTTGCCCATGGACTTTTGACTTTTAACCAGGACCC
The DNA here is from genome assembly GCA_949126895.1 of Eilema caniola. Taxonomy (NCBI): domain Eukaryota; kingdom Metazoa; phylum Arthropoda; class Insecta; order Lepidoptera; family Erebidae; genus Eilema; species Eilema caniola. Next base: position 17,359,798 of record OX421467.1, read on the forward strand.
TTGAAGAATCTCATTTTGTAGTAGCTTGGGAAGTCCTCAGCAGGGAGATCATTCCACAGCTTGAGCGTTTGCAGAATGTCCAAATTGTTGAAATCGAATTATTAAAATGTAGGTATCTTACATTTAAATAATTCGATTATAAAAAAATTAATAAAGCTGAGTAGGTACGTACCTATCTAGGTATTTGTGAAACATCTATCGCCGAAAATGTCCATAAAAGTTACGTCGTGCCATAAAAGACCATGAACTCAAGACTAATATTTCTCGAGTTCATCTTATGAACGTGCGGTACTACTCTGTAGATATGAGTCTACTAGTGTATGATTTTATAGTTTACACTTCGAGTCTATATTATAGAATACGAAATGCCATTCGATGTTACTTTGTTATTGATTACTGTGGCATTAATTAACAAATGGTAGGTAGGTAGGTATTATAATGTATTTATGATAGTTAGCTAATTGAACTACAACATTAGATTTTTCGAAATTGGCTGAATTCAATTAGGTATGTGCTATTAGGTAAGGAAAATATAATCTGGAAATTGAAATAGGAGTAAGTACATAGTAGGTGTACCTACCTACTTAGCAAGGTACATTATGATGTATTTTAATGAAATAAATAATGCAGCCTTCTTAAACCGTCAGCCCTCAATAAATTCAGCCGTGGCAGATCGGATGGTGGGCATAGTGGGGAGCTGTGGAGGCACCGTAAGGGGCCTCGCCGTCGCTGCCGCCGCGCCGTGTCCTCGAACCTGACCGCGCGCGTTCGCCTTGAACCCGCGGTGGTCGGCTCTTGCGCCGACCGACGGTCGACGATCGCGTGTGAGCCGCGAAAAATCGACGTCTTGGAAAAATTGTTTCATTGGGTTATTAAAATATCTATACATAGAACGGACAAATCAATGTCATTACCATTAAAAATTTCGCAGTAACTAAATCAAGTTATTCCTGCCGCTATGTATGAAAATCGAAGTAAATTATTTGGCGCGAAAAGTTAGAAACGTGCACATAATGCGCGCGCAGACGGAGTACGAAACACGATATTTCATGGGTGGGGTTCTGTATTGATTGCATGCGCGAAGCTTTCCCCTCGCCTATTCTAACTTCCCTGATTTAAACGAAGGGAAGGAAGCTGACATATTATAGGTTCAATTTATAGTAATAAAAGTATGTTTTAGGCTTTAGGTCTAGCCAAGACCTTAAAACAGAACAGATAACTATGTAAATTGGTACCTAACATGTATTATAAATTTTAAACCTAAGTTATGTTATGAGTTATGAATGTTATGATTTGACTTTATGAGTAAAATATAATAATATTATGTCGTCATTATAATGTTAAATGTATTTTCATTTCAATGTCAAGTACCTACCTATAAGTTTGCAGTATCAACGTGGTGCGGAAAATACAGATGGCGTAGGAGGTCAACGCCCCCACAGTAAATTACTGACTCAACGATCTATGAATAGGATTCTGAGTTTGGTAAAACTTAGTATTTTGTAGATATGACATAGGTACCTAGGTTTAGTTTCTTTTTCAAATGTATACACACGAAGGCACCTATAATGCTTTTGCGTATGTACGAATGGTAGGTTTCTAGTGTATCTACTAGGGTTTGCAATGCCCGGGACGGAGGAGGAATACAGTTTCACCGGTACCAGACCTTGTCCCGGAAAATCCGGTACCGAACACAAATAAATTAAATGGGTATATTCGGGGTGGAAAGGAATGCTTTACTAGGCTCCCATATACCTCATCATTCGAGACCTAAGGCAGCGTACGGTTTTAGTCGGTTCGAGTCCGATATAATCAAATAACTGTCCTGCCAGTCAGCCTGATGAGGCAACCAAATTGTAGCAGCCAAACACATGTTAACATTACTAGAAGGTTTCAGACAATTTACAGAAGTTTCCACCGTTGCGTGATGCTAGGAATAGATCTTATTTTTTTCATCTTAATAAGCCTTCGTAAGTGACAAATGAAAAAAGATCAATTTGGCTTTATCGTTATCTTAATAAATTCCGTGGAAGATTCTTTCACGCAATAATTTTTGTTTATTCTGCAGGTCCATTAGAAGCAAGTGCAAAATAATGATTTTTTTTTTAATTTTTCCCCCTATTTTGGATTCACCCTAAGGGTTATTCTAGACCAGGCAAAAAAAATTAGGTACACATATTATTGCCATGTTAAATAAATAATAACGACATATCAAGTCTTCATAATCAGTAAAAAAAAGTACAGCCGAACCTAATCGACCTTGGTTGGAAAGACACTTTAACCAGTCATATTGTTGCGAATCTTTAAAATTAATAGTGATGTAATAATTAAATTACCGGGACTGGTAGTTCAGAAAGCCCGGGTATTGTTGTCAGAACCGGGACTGTGTAAAAGGTCCAAAATCTCGGGTGCAACCCCTAGTATCTACCTACTCTATTCTATCTCGTTAATAAAATATCATCATTATTATCACAGCGTTAGTCCCGTTACCGTTGGTGTGCTTTAAAAACCTGTACTTTGGACCTCGGGTCAGCTCTCCTCTTTCTTTTGATTCAGCGTTTTTTGGCCTTTGCCGGAGCGACTGTCGTATGACTTATTATTTATAATTTGCTAACAAGATACGAGTCCATATTGACTCATAAAAATTTTATTCCTATTTTCTGTTTTACTATGTATCGAATTGTGTTCATGATAGGTACCAAATCAAATCACAATCAATATTCGTATAATAATTATTATTCTTATACCTACCAACTTTTTTGTTCATTAACTTTATTATTATGTACCTACCAAGTACCAACAGAACTCAGACCGTTATCAATTATTATATATACCTACTATATTTATTAATGCTGCATTTATGTACAGATTGTCAAGTGTCATTGTCATTATTAAGAACGTGTTTTTTAACATGTTTAAACTCATAATTTTAATTTTCCTGAATTTTGTCTACATAACTTACAGCGATCCTATTATTTACCCGACTGCGCCAGCGAGGGTTATGTGTTACGCCTGTATACTATACCTATATTATTTATATGTCGTAGCCAACTAGCTTAATCAGCCGTTCGCTTAATCAGCCGTTCAATTAACTGCCTAGTCTGTTAAGTAAATGGCGCCATTCAGTGAAATGGCTAGGCAAATAGTTCGGATTGATGACGTTTAACTACTTGCCTAGCTATTTAATTAACAATTACAAAAATGACATATTTCTGCATGGTTATAAATTGATGAAGGATTGCGCAGCTATCACATTAAACCTATCACTAATTTTCTGTGAATACATCTCTGCCTACCCCCTCGGGGATTTACAGGGGTAATATAATTATGTATGTATGTATGTCATTATTTATCTTATTTCGAGGTAGTGCCCCATCTTACGATTGGCCTAAGCAATAGCAAACCAGGTAATTAAATGTTGTAATAAACGTTACGGCTGAACATCATTCAGGCCGTTAATTGAATGGCGCCGGCGCCGTTTAGTTATCCGCCTAGGCAGTTAATTGAACGGTTTATTATGCTAGTTGGCGGCGACATATACATATGTTGGTTTCTTTGTTCCCCTCTATAGGACTAACGGTTGGACGCATTTGGTTGGATGAATGAGGTCCCAATTAAAGGTATACGTATACTCATCTCCCGAGTGTCACAGGCTACATGAAATGTGAATAAAAACTTCCCAGACATACGGTGGATTCTTGGTGCTCTAATGTGTTGTCAAAAAAATATTTACACTCAAACCTGTCGAGTAGTGCGTCAAAATGAAGGTAATTAGAAGGAGATGAATAGCATAAAACATAACTGAAAATGTATAAAATAAAATAAATTATTAAAAATTAGGTTGCCTGGAAGAGATCGCTTGTAGCGATAAGGCCGCCATTTGTACGTTTTTTCATAATGTTGTCCGTACATGTTTATCTTATCTCATCTTATCTTAAAAATTAAAAACCCGATTGCGGCCGAAAAGATAGAAACAAGTTTATAGCACGTGGAACCTATGCACAAATAAAAAACCGAATGGAAATTAATGGTTCCGTCTGCTATAAAACTCGTTTCGGTCTTTTCAGCAGCAGTCGCGATTTACATTTTTAATAATTTATTTTTTACTAGCCTTCCGCCCCACACCGTGTCGGTTTTCACGTTTACTGGCCATATCTCACGTTTACTGGCCATATCTACGGTCCTAGTAGATAACTCGATCCGATTGCGATCAAACTTAATGGCGGTTCAGAAGTTCGTACGAGTGTACGTAGCTCTCTTCTCTCAAACGCCATTGCCCTGAACCCGCACTCGTAAGAAATTCCGAGCCGTTTGGTTCGAGGTATACGTAAGATTTTTCCAGACCATGACTAAGACCTTTCTAACAAAAAAAGACCGTATCGGAATCCATTCAGTCGTTTTTGCGTCAATCGCGAACTAACAGACAAACAGATAAGAATTCCAAAATAGTTGTTATACACGAGAGCAAAGTTTCTGATCAAAATGTATTAGAAGCCTTTGTACATCGAAATGTATTGGAAGCCTTTGTCTGTTACTGTACTATTTTATGTATGTGTACGATTAGGAGTTAAGAATCCCGAGCGTCAGCGAGGGAATCAAAAGAGCACGAGGTGAAAAATCTTTGCACTCGAGTGCAACACGTAACATTTCATTCCACCTCAGCGAGTAAATAACTTACAAATTAAAAAAGTTGTATGATAAATTCGGCATCATGGAGGTAGGCCTTCACGGGCATAACAGAAGCACCTTTGCGGGGCTTTTAATCCTTGGCGCATTATCAAAAGTAATTAAACACAAAGGGCACTGAGGTGGTCTTGCGAGAGCGAGATCTATACAGAACACGTGTAGGGCTTAAAGTTCAGGTCCACATACGGTGCAGAATATTCTCTTTAGGAACCAGCGGGTTCGGTGACACTCCTGTGTCGCACCATAAATTCTTGATCTCTACCCAGCAAACGTGTTTCCTTCTTCCTACAGTCCTGGATCTTTGCGGGGTATGAAAAAGCATCAGATGAGGCTGTGAAGCTGAGGACCCCCATTGTTAGATCCTAGGTGTCTGTAATGCTAACCCTCTTTCCCGAGACTTTGCCTTCGGCTTACCACCAGGTGTGGTGAAGTCAAATTGACGTATTATACTCGACGAGACAGATAGAAGGAATGTCTCGAGGTTTCAGTGGTGGAGGATAATTAAGGACACGATTTTCAACAGCTTCACTTGTATTTCAGGATGTGAGTTACCTTTATTTCGCCACTGGATCTGGAGATATTGAATCCTACATCCATAAACTTGTACAGTGTACAGTCAGCGTCAGAAAGATCGTGACTGAGTCTCAAAATGATCTTAAAATGTTACTTTAGTCTCTGCATTTCGGGACTAAAGTTCCTTATTAATCTCTAAGGACCAACGTATTTTTTTAAAATTTATTTTGAAATCTCCTAAACAGCCAATCACGGTGTTTGTGAATGGGAGAATTATCACCTTTTTAGTGATTGTGTATAGAAATAACCTCAAAATGACATTTGAAAAAATCTAAAAAACCCATTTAATTTCGTGAAACACAATTAATGATATTAATTTAATTAATTAATATGTAAGTATTAAAGATTAATTCATTTTATTATGCATTTCCAATTAGTTTTAAATTATTTTTCAAGTTTGAATCTGTTGACTAAATACCTACCTATGCAAGCATTTAAAGCGTAGTAGGTACGTCACTTAACAAAAAAACCCGCGTGACCAATTTCTTTTGAATTTTGAATAGAACTTTAAACGATTTATACGTAATTTTAAGAAATTTTGTTATTATTAATATTATAATTTTGTATTTTACTGTTTTATTGATTTAATGGTATTATTATCCGAACTAGTTGTATTCCAAATATCAGAACAATCAGTCAACAGGAATGGGGAAAAACAAGGCTTTTAGGTCATTTTGAGTATTTTGTTTGTCAAGATCGGTCTGATGCTGACTGTCTGTACCTAACTTTAAAGGACCCAGACCCAGATTTACTCGGCTACAATAGTTTCAAAATTACCCAAATTATAGTCAACTAGCTTTTGCCCGCGGTTTCGCACGCGTGGATGTCAGTTATAGCAACCAAACATAGATTATTTCCTTTCCTAAGGTCTAATCTACATCTGTGCCAAATTTCATTAAAATTGGTTCAGTCGTTTTGGCGTTAAAGCCGTAACAGACAGAGTTACTGTCACATTTATAATATTAGCTCAGTCTATCGAACCTTTTCATGTCAAAAGTATATAATACTGTGATACATTACTGTGATATAAGGTAGTATGGATGCCTACAAAGTACAAAGCGACAGTTCATATGAAATGCGAATTTCCGAAATGCCTGTTAACATCTTCCAAGCTTTTTGTGGTAAATTACCGTTATTTATTCTTGTTCCATGACGATTTCAGTCATTCTCGGGCGACTTATCATAGACCACGATGATTTAGTAATAAGAACAAGCTCATCGACACCGTGCACCCCGAGACGGATGGATTAGGTTAGGGTAGGCGGAGATCGCGCAGACCTCCGAGCTGCGTCTCTGCAGTACCCTTCGATGGTTTCCTCGTGATAATGTGTAAATACAAATCGACTCCGGTCACGATTATTATTAACACAAATCGGTAGTAAACATCGGTGTTAGTAAACATTCACACAAATTGTAAATAGGTTAATCTAAGATTAACTGTATCTCCACTGTATAGGTATGGTAACATTCATTGATGTATGTTCGAAGTATAAGCAAGTTACACCATAGATTTTGGTGATTGTCGAAATACACCGGGGGCCATCTTATCAAAACACTCACTAATTTCGGACATTCAAAGGAACACATATTTCGAGTGAAACTAAGTAAGTAGGTAAATAATAAATATATGTTGATAGGTAGGTACATTGATAATCTCGGTGCATTGATACGTAAATAAATACGTTGTAGTAGGTAGGTATCTACTTGCAGTTAACGTCACCACCCGGCCCGTCTCGCCGAGTGCACTACAGCACGCACACAGCACACATGTACATAATGCAATACACACCTTCACGCATTCACTACTACAATATCAGGCACCAGGCGGCAGGCACGTTGCACTCATTGTTGATCAACGTTTTGAAATTCTCGCTGCTCAAAAACCGGCCGTGGGAACAAATTGCTTTGTGGATTTATGTACGTTATTATTACGTTACTAAAGAAAGCTCCACAGTTTTTTTTAATACGAATGTTTACTTATTGTCAACTTTATACATATTTCTCCTATTAAAAGCAGGTTATAATATGACATGGTCGTAAGCAAAATATTCGGAACAAAGACATGAGCGTGTAGAATATTATGAAAATAAAAATACCATGAACAGATTTAAAATTAGTCCTGATGTCTTATAAAATACCTAAATATGATCTACTAGCCGTTGCCCGTGACTCTGCCCGCATGGATATCCGTTATCGCTACCAAAAAAAACCTACGACTTATCCTCCGTCTCACAAAATATACACAAAAAAAATCTGTAGTCGTTACCGAGGAATTTGGTACAAACACTGTGACACGAGAATTTCACATTATAATATTTTAGCTTTTCAGAATAAATCATAATCATCATAGGTATGTAGGTACATTGCTTACATAAACTAACATTAACAATTTTTTAAATTTTATAACCTAGCAGTTGTAAGATTGCTATTTACTTACTTTTTAAATCAACTTTTAAATGAAAATTTAAAATGGTATAAAACTACATTATTTTCTGCAATACCTAATAATGAGTTTATTACGGTATAGATTTACAAATTACAACTTATCTACAATGATAGTAACGATAATAGTAACTTCCTTGAATGAAAGTAACAAATTGCCGCCGTTTTGCGTTTGTCTAACCTACATAAGAATTACTTTGAATGACTGAACAATTAATTTATTACCATAAAAAAATATTCCAATCAATAATAATCGTGGTAACATCTCACTCATTAATAATACATTTTAGCGCATGAATAAACTTACTGAAACAGTAAGGTTTTTAAACAAGGAAGAATAATAACTGTGTTGCTATCTTTATCAACAATACATTGAAGAGTGTTGTCAGAAAGAGACAAAGAATATCAAGTTAATGAAATGTCCGTTAACTTTATAGGGACAAAATGAGTTAAATACAAAAATAGTACCAATTTGTACTAGCAATATTCATTCATTTTACAGTTCGTTGAATGAGTATTTTTCCTAAAGACCTGCATTATAGTAATTTGGTACAATTTTAAAGATCGAGTAGGTACCACACGAGATGAGAGAGTGATTTCCCGCCATTCAGCTTAGCGGAATTTTAATAAAAATAACTTAGATGGAATTACAAGTATACAGTCTATAAATGATTATTAGTTATTTACGAAATATATGTACTTAATAAAATTAATAAATGACATTAAAAAGAGCGGGACACGTTAACTCTTGGACTTGCCCATCAAAAATTCATGTTTTTCTATCATAACCGATAAGTACACGTTTAGAAGGATTGTAATACTACTTACCGAATATTTATTGGCATAAATATCCTTAAGCTCGACAGAATAATCCTGAATTTCACACATTTAAGCTTTTAAGTTCATAAGATTGACAGATATACACCACTCACTCCATATAAAAACCACAATCTGTTTTACTATTCTGTGAAAAAGTACACAAAGAATGGTCTTCGTCGCCATTGGTCGTGATAGCCCACGTGATTAACAGACAGTCACTCCAATTGGACAACAGTTCTGGGTACATTGACGTCACTACTCAATCAAGGTACTTTATACAGTATAATGCAGTTTAACTCTTTGTAACTATTATTTTTAATGATAATAAATTTAAACTACGAATATTTAAAATATTCTTTTGTGTATTGATTACTGTATGTAATACTTACGATTCCACTTACCGGTTACATGACTCGTACATTCACAACAACATGGCGGTTTGTTTACACCGGCATGATAAGGCGGGAAGTACTTCTATCGTGTATGAACTTCTATACTTGTAATTCTATGTGTTAAAAGAATCATTGCATTGGAAAGAACATATTTATGAAAGTAAACAATAATATTTCAAAATGTATTTTATTATAACTGGAAACTAAAGGCACATGGGCGATACCACTTTTTTACACACCAGCGCACTCTAGTGGTCATTATTTGAAATTGATACGTATGGCGGGAAAGATAAATTACTGAGTCAAGAATCTACTCTGGATAAAATATACCGCAGGATCTATTACTTTTTTAACTGCCGATACTTTAAAATTTGGCTGTATCCCCGTAGTACCATTGTCTATAATTCATTATGGAACTACTGAGATTTTTTTCTCCCAGTAATTCTACGTTACTGGTTATATCCCAGTAGTACCAAAATGGTGCTAGACAATGGTACACTACTGGAATTTGGCCAGTTCTATGGAACTATTGGAAAAAAAAAACCAAAGAGTTCCATAATGAACAATACCATGGTACTATTGGAATCGCGCCTAAATTCAAATCACAACAAAATATCTATGTCTACAACAATATTGTATCAATAACATTATGATAAAACTAACATTTTAAGCCCATATAGCCTAGAAAAATTATGTTGATCACAAAATATTAGCAATATGAATAAAGATAACTAAATAAAGTCAATTAACATTAAAAATATTAGCAATAAGAAGAAAAAACGACAAAGTAATTTAATAACAATAGGAAGCGGGAAATTACATGAAGCGAGTTTTACAAAATTATTACTTTTTCCCGTCTCCCTATTAACACATTATCATATTAATGTCTTCCCATAAATGGAGTAAATTAAGAACATTATAATATGAAATAACAATACTTAGAAACAACACAATAAAATGCAACAGAAAATTAAAACTACGTGGTACAAATATCAATATGGGACATAATTGTATCAGGCGGTTTAAAGAGAATGGATCTAATCGTTCAAATTAGGCTAAAATTTTGATATCTTAACATTTCGGTGCCTTTTGTACTTTTCGAATGTACCTAATTTTTTTATTCTGTTTTTTTGTAGGTAATCATTTTTAAAGTTAGACATATCTTTGGACTGAGCGACAAATTGCTCTACTTGAGGTATTACATTAACCCTAAATTTAGTCGTGAAACCGCAATCAGACGTTGAAGCAGTAGGTATAAAAGGCAGGACCTTTGGTGTCTTGACTCTTTGTTTTTTGGTGTGCTCCTCTATCGAGTCATTTAAGTACACACTTTGTTCCAAGTAATTTGAAGGTTTACTCCTCTTTTGTCTTGCCTCTTCTACTTTGAAGGCTGTTGTTGATATGATTTGTTGCTTCGATTCGTATTTCTTTGGTTTATCATCCAGTTGTCTTAGGACATTAGAAGGTAACCGTGGAACATGCACTTCGTCAAAGTAGTTTTGTTTGACAACCTGTTAACATATAACTCGTTATGTAATAAATGTTATTATGGAATGTGTATGTGTTTATTCTGGAAAAAGCTTTTTTTACAGACCTTTGATAGTTTTTCAGCGCCATCATCGTCTCTTTCTTTCCTCTTCTTACTTTTCTTAGTTAATTCTGTAATGCATTATTACTTTTTAATTGCACTGTGATATAGGTACATAAATAAAAAAAGATATGTACTGTTCATAATTATAATGTTGTCTACATTTTAAATGAAAGTAGATGTGTGTGTGTGTGTGTGTGTGTGTGTGTGTGTGTGTGTGTGTGTGTGTGTGTGTGTGTGTGTGTGTGTGTGCAACTTCAATATGTCTAACAAACATGGTATTAAATGAAAGGAACTCCATAAAATCTTAAATTATAAACTCAGTGCCAGCAGATTCAGCATTTTTAATCAAGGAGTCATCAGAAACCTTATCAACAATAAAGTTATCCTTGACGCCAAATATTTATTAAAATAGGTAGTAGATACTAAATGACTGAACTTTGTTTCCGGTTTAGAATGTAACTTTATTGAGTAACTGCATGAGGTATGTAGGTAGGGTTGGTAGTAATTTAGGATGCTAGATTGGAAACCTCCACGCGATTTACCCTGGGCAACGGGGATGGCGAGAGAATTGCCGTATTGGTGGTGACTTTCTTCTTCTTCTTCATCTTAGCGTTTATCCCAGTCGCATCCGACGCTTCCACCTCGGAAACTGGGATTCAATTTACTAGAGTAACTGCGGTTTGGCTTATCTTTTCCGTGAAGTAACTGCCATCTTAGCTCCACAACCCAAAGGTGATATCGAAACATTACAGTTAGACCAGTTGTTGGACTTTTTAGGACTCCAACTGCCCGTAACGACTGCCATAGATATTCGGATGGCAACCGAGACTCACGGCTAAATGTGCTCTCCGAAGCACAGCCAGACCAATGCAAATATCCATATTTATGCATACAAATTTTTGCACTGAGCGTGGATCGAATTTCGTGCGTTCTGCGTAGCGACCGCGTTCAGTACCGACACACTACAGAAGATGTTAATTGAGCCCTGAGACAACGTGCGGTTTTAGTCGGTTTGAGTCCGATATAAATCCCCTACTGACCAGCAGCGGTATCCGCACAAAAATAAAGTAATTTTATTTAAATATCGAATTTCACCGTTAGGACGATATCAGATGAGCTTTTGAGTTAAAGTGCTTTATTTTGTCAAATATAATTTATAAGTTTAGATTTCAAGGATTTCCTTTCATTTAATTAACCATGTTTGTAAGAGAGATATTTAGAGTACCCTCCAGGTAAAGTTAAAATCTTCCACCCTGTATATAATACTTACTAGGTACATATATATAATTTATAATGAAGCGGTACCGACTACTAGATACCTACATAATATACTTATAGCATATGCTTATACAAATATACCAAAAGCAGCGTGGAAATGAATAAGGGAGATATGGAAAAGTGAAGGCAAAAGATAATGGCTATCGTTCCTGCAAGAGTAGGCTGTAATCAGTCTTTTGAAGACGGACAAAGATTGCGCATGTCTTATGGTTACGGGTAGGGCATTCCACAGTCGGACAGCTTGGACTGTGAAAGATTTATTCATAAACCTCGTAGTATGCGATGTTATTCTCAGCCTCAGATTCTCTGCCGATCTCAAGACTCTAGAATGCGAGTATTCAAAGGAATTCGAAGCGTTTTTTAGGAACATAGGAGTAAGAGGATGAAAAAAAAATTATACAATAGATACAGAAGGTGAGCATGCCGGCGAAGGCGTATAGGTAACCACTTGAGCTTTGCACGAAATTCGGAGATTTGATCATATTTGCGAATTCCAAATATAAATCGTATGCAAACATTTTTAAGTCTCTCTCTTATTTCGTTGGTCTTCAGGGAGATCTGGATAAATGGCATCGGCATAATCAAGGATGGGAAAGAGAAGAGTTTGTGCAAGCGTAGTTTTCGTGACAATGTGAAGAAAATTTTGAACCCAACGCTCAACCCCGTGGAGGCAAATATCCTGCGGCTAATCTCTTGAAGTAGAGGACTCCAAGACATGCAGCTGTCCATATATATGCCCAGATTTCTCACCTTATCGCTATTTTGTATCATTGTCCCATCACAGGAGATCTGAGGTTGCAGCGACCAGTCGATTTTAGAGATATAGCAATGGTATGATGAATGTATGATAAGTATGATATACAATGACAATAACCTGGGTCTTAAATGGGTTCACTTTAAGACCATACGATTTACTCCAGTTCCATATATGGACCATATCGCTGTTAATGATGCCGATAGAATCCGCCAGTTTAACTGGAGTAGCTGTCGATTAAATCTATAGATCATCTGCGTAAAGATGGTAGGAAGAAGTGAGATGGTTGGAGATAGAGTTTATGACAACAGCGAAGAGTAGGGGGATAAAACGCCACTCTGAGGGACGCCAGCAGATGTTAAGCACTAAGAGGAAACAGTGTCATCTATACGGGTACGCTGCCGACTACCATACAGGTAACTTCGAAACCAGTCAATTACAGCCGGAGATATGTTAAGGGAGCACTATATCCCGAGCAATACGTCAACGTCAATGTTATTGACGGCATTGGTAAAGTCTAGCAGCGCTAGGACTGTTAACTCGCACTTCTCCATACCAGATCTAATGTCTTCCGTAATATGAACTAGTTGTCATGGTACTGTGACCTGGACGAAATACGGATTGGGGGTGGTTCAAAAGATAATTTTTAGAGAGAAAACTAATCAATTGAGAGTGTATTAGGCGTTCAAGGGCTTTGGAAAGGAAGGAAAGTATAGAGATATATAGAAGTGATTGATGATATAATCGTATAAGAATTCGCAAAGTTTATTCTAAACGTAAAATATGTAATTGTACCGTCATTTTTGCCTTTCGCTTTAGACTCATCGGAAATTCTTTCTTCCTCGTGTTTCTTGTTTTGAGAAAGGGCATCAGGTTCTAAACAGAATAAATAAGAAAATAAGATATTTGTTGAATAATCCGTAGCAAAATTAACACGAGTAAAATGTACATACTTTTTGTTTCTGTATTGTCACTTTTGATAGTTTGTGAAGTTTTTCGTTTTTTCTTTAGATTAGAAGTTATTAGTGTTTTTGATGCATTGAGATCAACATCATCTGAAACAAAATAGAAAAATTAACGGAATATTTACTTTTATGTTGTTTTTATGAGTTAGCACGTGTATACTACTATTGTATGTAACAAAATGTAGGTATAACAAAAGGTCCGATCATCAATGACGTGAAACTTTTTGAAGCTGTTTGTTTGATCGCCATTTTTTTTTATAGAATACTGGCTGTCGCCCGCGGCTCCGCCCGCGTGGATGTCGGTTATCGCGAATCGGACTATAATTTGAGATTTAAACTATCCTATCTCTCAAGTTGGATCGAACTGCACATGGTATGCGAATTTTATTATAATCGGTTAAGTGGTTTAGGAGTCCATTGAGGACAAACATTGTGACACGAGATTTATATACAGGGTGTAATCGTTAAGTGTGTCCAGGCGATTATTCCGTAACTATTACAGATATCAAAAAACTTTAAACTGATATCTAAAGTACGTTACCTAATGAGTAAAATGATATCAAAATCTTTTTAAAAATCAAACGAGAGGTATCTAATATTTTGATATTAAACACTCCCATACATTTAGTATGAGATTAGTAGAAAGATTTTAGGTACGTACACCACAAGGGACTTCTCTACCTGGGTTCTCTCTTCTGTAGGCGATAATGGCCGCTCTTTTGTAGTAAATTTTTAGCATATCTCTCTTTTCTCTTTTGGAATATGCCATTTTGCAATAAATGAAACAATCACGATTATTATCGCAAATTAAAAAAAGCAACAATAAATTTGCGGGAACAACAACCCGAGATAAAAGTTTTGAATTTAGAACGAACACCAAAGAGTTTTTTTTTTTGTAGTGTGTTGCTTTTCAGTTAGCTTAAATTCCTTAATGCGATATTGAAACAAGGTTTATTTCTAATTTGAAGTGGAAAATTAATTTACACCTGTATCTACTTGAATATCATCATTGTTATATTATACGTAATCATAAAATATGATTAACGTAAAATGGGTACTAGATCACTTAAAATAAGGAAACTAAAACCTTTGTATTAATCTCATACTAAATGTATGGGAGAGTTTAATGTCAAAATATTAGATGCCTCTTGTTAGATTTTTAAAAAATTATTGATGTCATTTTACTCATTAGGTAACGAACTTTCGATATCAGTTTAAAGTTTTTTGATATCTGTAATAGTTACGGAATAATCGCCTGGACACACTTAACGATTACACCCTGTATATTAAGATTAGCAACCTAATTATTCACGTTGCCTGAAGGTGCACTTTTTGAATTTAACGATAATGTTGGTGGCCCTAGTATTGTTATTATTTCATAATATGGTAACAAAATTTGTTTGTCATATACCGGGTGTAAGGGGAACGCTCCCGAAGCTTAAGGCCCCTGGTGGTACTCCGGGTACTCTACATATTGGCATATTTTTTTTCGATTTGGAGACAAAACAATTTTTCGGCTTCGGGAGCGTTGTCCTTACACCCGGTATATTGTAGTGCCCTCTACAGTAAAATTCGATAACAAATGAGCAAATCTTTCCTCTTTTAACCAATCAACCAATTATAGATTAATATAACAAAACAAATCTCGGGTTTAAAGGGCTCCGCATAATAGTTAATCAGTCCTTTTTTGGTTGTATATAAGTAAGTAAAGTACTCAAAAGGATCTTAATGCCTTGTTTTCCTTGGTTTCCTGTTGACTTATTGTCCTGATATTTTGTACACCTCTTTAGTTTGGATAATATCACAATATAAACCAACCAAACAGTTTGATTTGCTCTTTTAATACTTTGGTATTAAGATTATTTTGATACTTTGTAGTCAAGATCGTTCTCACGCTGATTGTACGTGTGCGAACTTGTCGGCTTGTTGTATGCCGGTACATATAAAATAATAAATAGGTACCTTTCGTAGTTGATTCTTCCATTAAATGACTGTCAGAAAGTTTACGTTTGCGTTTCTTGGATGTCGTCTTCACTTCTATTATATCAACGTTGACTTCTGAAATTAGAATTGGAACATTATAAATTTTAGTCAGAAAGTTAAGCCTGACAACACTTATTACCTCGAGATTGTGAAATTAAGCGCAGAATATTTGCATGTGCAGGGTATTAAAAGCGTTTAGGCCGAAACCGAAACTTCGGTTGGTCACTTTTAACTTAAAATACTATGTAGTTGATATCTGTGGTACCGGTGGCGTGGAAAGATGCTGTTTCTGTGACCCACAGGAAACTATTTCCGGCATAAATGTCTATGTGCTATTCCAAACTATAAACCATTTCTGTGCTACATAATATTCAGATTCTAACATGATTGAGTAAGAAACAGTCACCCATTTATTCATCTAAATTTACGCATTTATAATAATAATACTACTACTGGCAGTGGGGACGCCGCCGTTGAACGGACGGATGATCAGCACTTCTGTTTGAGACATTTCACCCATTTCGCCTATAACGATTATCGTACATTTTCGTATGGCAACCGGGATCGACGGCTTTACGTGCGCTCTGAGGCACGATCAAACCAATGCAAATACATTCATGCATACAAATATTTGCACTGAGCGGGGATCGAACCTGAGCCTCTTGCGTAGCGGCCGCGTTCATTACCGCCACGCCACAGGGGCTGTCTATAATAATACTAGCAATTGCCTGCGGCCCGCCCGCGTGACATTCTAATTTATTATTCGTGTCTGCAACCCACGGGAACCTAGACTCTGTTATTCTATACTATAATCCCTATTCTAAATTTAAATTTTAGCGTAATTGAGGTACAAACATCTTTACCTTTGATAACAATTTCCTTTTCAATGTTAGAATGTTCCATAACGGTTTTCTGCTTTTGCTTTCCAGTACTGCCTGTCGAAACGTCTCCAGCCATTTTCGCTGGTGTGGCTTCTTTTTCTGCATTACGAGCAAAAAACATTAAGTAAGTATGGTACATGAAAGAAACATGTTTTTTTTTAGGTTATTAAATTTCCAGGACTATAATAAACTATACTATAATAATATGAGCGTCGGTAGGTTAGTGATTAAAGAGCCAGACTTACGATCAAGAGGTCCCGGGTTCGAGTCCTGACCATTAACACTACCGATGTGAACCTACTCCTAACACAAGCAGATTAGCTTAGCTAGAGGGGTTAACGGGATTATTAGTAATTTCGGTTACCAATACTAAAGGTTTTAAATGTAAATACAAACCAGCATGTTCAACACCAATTTGGGAGTTGTCTAAGCTCTTCTTTTTTTTCTTATTTTTCTTTGCACTTGTTTGAGTTTTACTATCAGTAGTGGCAATATTGTTTTCGTCAGTTTGAGAAACATTAAAGTCCTGTTTCGATAACACCTTCTTTTTGTCACTGTGGTACGAAATTTCAGTTGGTGCGTCATCATTCGAGTCGTTATCTGAAAGTTGCATTTCTTTTAATACAAGATAAGGTTTATTCCATGGAATATAAAATTAAGAGGAAATATAAGGACACTGGTATTGCTGAATTAAAAGTACAATCGAGAGGTTCAGAGTTAGAATCTACGCCATTTCACTACCAACGTGAAACCACTCCTATTGATTTAATTTAGGGAACGTACCTATTTAACGTAAACTATTTTATAAGATTTTTTCAACCCCTCCCTCCCCTTCATGACCACTGCGTAGTATAAGCCAAGAGGTATCACGTAATGTGGGTACGTTCCCTTAGCTGACTGAGGTCTTCTGTACATTGTAGACGTAGGACATAACAGATCCTTACCATCTTCAATATTAGTTGCAGATACATTATTTTTCTGCTTATTCTTCTTGGTGCTTCCCTTGATGGAAGTATTATTTAAACTTTTGTTCACGTCGTCATATGTGCCAGTTGTGTCTATAAAGAAGTTAACAGCGCTTTCGTCGTTATCTGAAAAGTTACGTATAATCCATATATATTACTAGACGTAGTCCGTGTGATGCGGGACATATTCTTCCATACTTCACGTGACGTATACGTCACTGTGCTATTCGCTCACGTAGGTCAATGCTTAAGGCGGCGTCCTACGTAGGCGATTCAACGCGAACAGAATTGCGAAACGATTGGATGCGATTTCACGCGAATCCAATGCGATACGGCGGCCTTGTCCTGCGTTCGCGCGAATATTGACATTATTTAAAATAAAATTACATTCGGGCAATCGCCGCCGCGTCAATTCCCTAGAAAAACTGATCGCGTTCGTTTCAAATCGCGCCGAACCGCAGGCCGACCAGCGAGCGTTTGGTCACGTAGGCAACTTCAATACATTATCGATTATGTTGTCACTTTGCTTTCGCTTCAAAATCGTTCACGTAGGAATCCGCATTAAAGTAGATACATCCGGGGTGTATGGGCACCCCGCCAAGATAATCGGGGTGCAAGTTAACTTCACCTGCTAGTTAGTACACCTACTGATCAACGTACGAAACTGGTGTAGGGTTAGCTCCACTAGGGGTTGGAAGGTCAGATAGCAATCCCTCCCATAAAAGTCAAGATAAATGAAATCGAAAGGCGGTGGAAATAGTACATTACTGCCGCGGCCGCCAACTGTAGTGTTGCCGGACGATCGTGAAGTATGCGGGCCGAGGCGCAGCCGAGGCACGCATTACGGAGTCCGGCAACGCTCAGTTGTGGCCAAGGCTTGTATAGTGCTTTTCTCAAACAATGCGCGGAAATTAAAACTAATTAGTATCTAGGCAGAACTTTTTAGTTACCTACTTTACAAAATTAATGACGAACAACGAACAATAGTAATTTTTATAAATTATAGTGCAACATATCCACTCATTATTTCTAGTACAAAGTACTAGGGTAGCAGAAGCTAGCAGGAGGTTCTCTACTAACCATTATTTAACCTACTACAGTAATATCTAAAAAGTAGGTACCTACTAGGGTACAAAATAAAACTATGAGTCACTTAAAAAAAAAATTGTAACAACCTCCTGCTAGCTTCTGCTACCCTAGTACTTATTTATATCCTGATTGTACCTGTTCACGAAACTGATTGTACCTAATGCCTTAGATAAGTTACCTCCGCGGTTGCCATGGTTCGGAGTAAAAGTTGGTTCCATTTTTAAATTACACGACAGATATGAGTTTACATAGTAATTTATTTGGCCGCTAAAACACGACAGATATGGATTTTCATACAACTTTATCTGGCCGCTGCTCGCATGTACAGCAATTTCGATTTATCTCGAAGAAGGTTGTCAAAATAATGTTCACATTTCCAAGCATGTTTGAGAAAAGATATTTTACCATAAAACGTTACTCACCAACAACAGCAGAAGACTTTCGTTTATGTTTTTTCGATTTGCTCTCATTCAGTACTGATTCAATTGAATCTCCATTTGGAGCGTCTGAAATAATTATTGAGAATGATTTACAATATAAATCATGATAAGTAGCTGATGGCATTACAGTTCACTGCTGGACAAAGGCTTATCCCAATGTAAATATAATTACATCACATTGCCTATTACAAAATGATATTTTGAGTTGGAAATTTCCATTTAAGTCAATGTATAATGTACATAACATTAGTGTGCAAGTTGGTGATCCCTGCTGAGGCGCCATTGAGACCCGAGCCGAAGACGGTAATCATCAATACACACGTGTATCATACTATGTTTTTCAACACTCTTGTGGATAAAATAATACTAAAATAGAACTACACTATACTATAGACAGTCTCCGTGGCGTAGCGGTAGTGAACGCGGCCGGTACGTAGAAGGCGCGGGTTTGATCTCCGCTCGGTGTAAATATTTGTATGCACCAATATGGGTACTTGCATTGGTCTGGTCGTGCCTCGGAGAGCACGTTTAGCCGTCGGTCGCGGTTGCCATACAAACATCTATGCTAGTCGTTACTGGTAGTTGGAACCCTCAAAAGTTCAACAACTCGCCTAACTGCAATGCTTCGATATCGCTTTGGGTTGTGAAGGTCAGATGGCAGTCGCTTCACATAAATTGTCGAAGTTTAGCCAAATTCGCAGTTGGACTGGTAAAAGCGGACCCCTCAGACTCCAAGTTGATAGCGTGACTGGGATTAACGCTAGGATTAAGAAGAAGATATTTACCCTTGCAGTTTTCAGGTAATAAACTTTTCACAACTATGAATCGAGTATTGAGTACGTTAAGGGCTTCACATACATCACATCATATATCGGACGTGGTATAAACATTGATCATTTTCTTCATAACTAATACTTGTAGATATTTTAATTAATTAATAACTATGATTTCAAAAATGAACGAGTTGTGAAAATTCTTTTCGCGATAGCGAGAAAAATTAATTGGCGCGCATCTCGGTCGGCCATAGACTAAAAGAGATAACTTTACAGAGAAAAGAAAAGTTATTAGTTAATTGAGTGAATGTTTTGTTTATAAGATATAGCCTTCAAAAAGAAACAGGTGTCATTATATGCTTTATTGCGGTGAAATTAGAGCTCTATATGAGGAAGAGTGTTGAAAAATACTTTGTGCTATTTTACCAGCAAGGGACGGTTAAATAGTAGGACTATGTAACTATACTGGTTTAAACATTCTCAGTGAATAAAGAGTTTTATATTTCTAAAATGTATGAAAGGATGGTACATTCTTACTCACCAATGTTTTCTAAAATGTTGGTTTTGCCCTGAGTTTTCTTCAAAGGAATAAATTCCTCAACAACACTCTTGTTCACTTTGTCAGTTGTCACCTTAATCTCACTATCAGTACTATCCTCATTGAACAATAACTTCATATCAATAGAATCTGAAGAACCCTCCTCCTGACTGTGTATGGACTTATTGTTCTTCTCAATAATTTTATTGATTAATGATTTATCTTCTGAGATGGATATCTTTTTGGAGTCCGTTTTCTGTGATGAATCTTTCTTTGTCTTTTTTGATTTTTTAACCTGAGTAAGATTTAACTCATCTATTATTGGTTCTTTTACTTTTTGCTTAGTCTTTTTGCTCAGGTTTAAAGATAAATCTACTGATTTAATTTTATTAACTTTATTTAAATCATTGAGTATAGATTCATAATTTTGGGTTATTTCTTCGTTTTCACTTATTGATTCTTCGCTATCATCTTCCATTACTTCATCTTGAGTCATAGTAACTTGTAAGGGATCAGTTGTTTGATAAGATTTCATGATTGACACATTGCTTTCGACGTTTACTTGCTCGACTTCTACATTCATGATTGGTACTGTGGATACATTAAAATCTTTTTGGGGAGTGTTTGGCTCCTCTTTGACCATGGTTTGAAGGGACAAAGGATCGTCTTTCTCTGTTTCAAGGTTATCGTGGATTGAAATTTCTTTTTCATTGGTTGATATGTTTTCTTGTGAGGATTCTTTAAATTTCTTTGAGGTTCTCTTTTTTTGGTTAAATGTAGATTTATCAGTATCAGATAAAGCCATGCTTATATCTTGACTAGAATCAATTCTTGCACGTCTGTTCTTTCTTGATATGACACCAACTTCTTCTTCAGATTCTGAGTCCGATGACTCTAGTCTCTGACGATTTACCTTCGTTTTAGACTTGAGTCTTTCAGATTTTGCACTGCCATCCGATATATTTAATTTATGTCGTGCCTCAAACATTTCTCTTGATGCCTTCTTTTGTTCCTTTATTTTGCGTTCATTAAACTTCTTTTTAGATTTAGCACTCATGCTTAATTCATCAGCACTCATTGAGAGGTCATCACCGGAACCACTTAAGAGCTCTGCGTCTTCGTCATCAGAGTCCACGATGAACGACCCTTTTTCATAATCAGAGTCATCCGAGAAATCTTCATCTTCAGAATCCAATGTTTCACCTTTTTCAATAACTTCGTGTTCCTGTTCATATGTCCTTTCATCCCTATCTCTGCTATCGCCTGATTCGTAGTCATCACTTGCTTCATCTGCTTCATTCTCAATCATTTTACTACTGTCCATAGAATTATCTTCTGAACCTTCTTCAACATCGTCATCTGAGGTTTCTTCGTCTTCTTCATCAGATGGTTCTGATGCTTCGTCATTTTGAACTATGGAAACTTCTTTCCTTGATATATTCAAGAGTTGTTTTTTGTTCACCATTTTAGTAACACTATTGGGAGTAATAATTGAAGAGTTTACTTGCATACCTAATTTTTTGAAAGATTTCTGTTGAAGTGGTGTACTTGTCGAATATGTCAAGGAGAGGTTCTTCTTATTACTTTCTTTGTCTTTCATAATATTTGGCACATTAATTGATTTTGATAACTGTTCATTTGAGTCGTCTAATTCATTCACATTTTTTGGTAAACTAAATTCAGATATATTATTAATTTGAGAAAGTATTAGAGTACTTTTGTTTTCGGTATTACTTTTATCAAAAATTTGTGACTCTGTTTGTGATATTGAAGACTTTCGTTTTGATTTGTTACGATTCTTATTAGACTCCGATTTAATAGATTCTTCAATATCTACATTAGAAATGGAAGATATCCTTTTGGGATTATCTGTAACCTCTTCTTTCTTGGATTTGCTAGAATTGAGTATATTATCATTATTACTAGTATTTGAAATTGAGGACTTACGTTTGGATTTATCAGATCTTTGATTTGTAATATCCGCGTTATGAGACTTGGTAAAGCTTTTATCAACATCATCAATGATACTAGTAATCGAGGATTTTCTAGTAGACTTGTCGGACTGATTCTTAGCATTTTCACTTTCATCATTAATATTTGATTTGTTAATATTATCAGTTGCATCATCTTCGTTTACTATATTTGAGGCGTTGGACATCCTATTAGATTTGTTAAAGCTATTTTTCATTGTACTATTATTATCCTCATTAACATCACTATTTATCTCTGTGAGTATGGACTTTCTTTTAGATTTTTTTACTAAATCACCAATACCATCACTAACGACATTTAAAGCTGATGAATTTTTGTCACCAGTAATGGATGTTCTTTGAGACTTGTTGGAGCACTTTATACTGCTATCATTATTTGCTGAATGTTCATGAACATTATCAACTTCATCGGGAATATCACGACTTATTTTTGATTTATTAATATTACTATTATCGCCATCAACAAGTGAAATTGAAGATTTTCTGTTAGATTTATTGCTACATTCGTAAATACTATTATCCGGGTTAGCAGAGTTTCTCTCGAATTTGTTGGCGCTCTTATTCATATTACTGTCGTTCAGAACCGTATTTGAGGAATTTTTGTCATCATCAGTAGTAATGGATATTGAAGATTTTCTTTTAGATTTATTTGAACTAGCTTTAATGTTGTTTTCAAGCGTACTAGAATTTGCATCTATATTTTTATCATCAGCATTTACAGTGCCCAATGATTTCCTTATCGATTTACCAGTACTTTTATCAACAGTATCATCACTTGTAACAGCTATTAGAGATTTTCTTTTCGATTTGCTAGGAACAATTTCTTCATCATCTCTTAATTCTGATATTATCGATTTTCTATGAGATGTGCTGGCACTATCTACGCTGGCATTATTGACTTGAGTAATGTTTGGTAATGATTTCCGTATTTGGCCGTCAGTATTTTGGAGTGCTGAAGCTTTGTCATCTGTGAAAACGGATAGTGATATATTTTCTGGTATGGTTTCATCTATATCCATTGGTTCATAGCTGAGGTTATTTTCAGCTTCTTTGGATACTTCATCTTCCAATTGATGTTCTACAACGGGAACACATTGATCTCCGCTGTCGATATCTTTTATCACATTTGTTTTTTCACCACTGCCATTGTTAGAATCAGAATCTTCGATAAAAACTATTGTTTGAACGGCTCCAGTTGGAGCTTTACCGAAGAATTTTTCAGTAAAATTAGGATCTTCTCTTTGCAAAGAGGCTACTTCAGTTGACAGACCCTGTTTGCATGATGTCTCGTCAAGTTCGGCTAATTTATTTGTAATCGGAACTTCTACAGGTGATTCAGCGCTTATTTTAGATTTATCGCATTTCTTTTTCTTTTTGTCAGATATAGAGGAACAATTTAGTGATTTGTTATTCATGTCATGTTGTTCCTCCATATTTCGATCGGGCGTCATGCTAGTATTTAATTCATTATCACCAGAACCAGACTTATTCCTATTTTTCTTATTTTTTTTCATAATAGCTTCAGTATCACTTAAGAAGTTATTATCATTTGCAGGGCTGGAAGTTATCGTTGTCCATGATTTAGTTCTGTGTCGTTTTGACTTAGATTGTGTTTCTACTGCTGAAGTTGTCTTATTTAAATTAACATATCCTTTTTTAGGTTCATCATTTAACTGGTTTATTAAATTAGATGTAGAAATCGAAAGGTTGATTTCTTCAGGACCTTCTATATTTTGGATAACTTTTGAGGACGACATAGTGGAAATGTTAGTGGTTTCAGAGTGCTCTTTCTTTAATTCGTTGACAATTTCATTTTCCTTATTATTATTAGGCGATGAAGATTTTTCGTTTAATCTGGGGCTCTTCCTAATTGTGGTGGCCTCATTTTTGTCTTTAGTAGGTGTTTTTTTGCTTTTTGAGGCCAAGACAATACTTTCAGCTTCTTCAAAGATTACTTCTTTATCTTGCGTTTCTAATATAACAGGATTAGGTTCAGCTGAAACATAGAAATTATACTGCTTTTTGGTGAAAAGTATATAAATATAGTAAAACTTAGTTGTAAAACAAGGTCAAGTAAGAAAGATTAAGTCATTGCCTTTCACCATGGGTATTATAGTATTATACTCATTCAACTTTGGTATGTTAGTAATTTCCATTACAACTATTTTTGAAGTGAAAACTTCTTTAGCGGCGTTGGATGGGTGTAAAATGTTAAGGAAGCGTCAGGATTAGTTGACCTTTGAACCGTAACCGACGACTGACGTCATACAAGATTAGGTAAAGACTATCTTTACCATAGATGGTGTCGTAGCTTAAACGGTAAGCACTTCGACTGTAAGTCCTTAGAGTTTCAGATAGTATCGGGTTCAAACCACCTGGCCTTCTGAAACTTTTTGTGATTATTTTTTCTTTTTGTAATTTATTACTTTTTATGATTATTTTTTCTTTCTGTAATTTATTACTTTTTGTGTTTATTTTTTCTTTTCATAATTTATTAATTGCTTCTGACAGAAAATTAGCAGAAAATAAGTGATAGGTTCTATGATTAGCGCTATATTATAGGTATGGTATGGTATGTTCTTTTTTATCTTTTTCTATGTATACAGAGTGTATTTTTGAAACGGGGCAGTAAGGGCAAGTACCTTAACCATTGCAGTTACAGCAAAACGTTCTTAGAAGACCTTCCCTAACTTTTTGACATATTTTGAACTGCATTCACAGATTTTGTAAAAAACTTACAGTTGGCAAAAAAAAATGCAAAAAGTCCAAAAAATTTTTTTTATGCCAATCGATTCTATTTCATGTGGGGATCAAAAAACTCTATCAGTCTTATTACAAAAAACCTAAAAAGTACTGGTTTAAACCAAGACTATAAAGTCTAGGATTGTTACGGTAACAACGTTAGTACCAGGTTCAAAATTTGTTCTGATTACAAAACAAAGACTATCTGAGGATCAGCTAGTACCAAAGAAGGTCCGTGGTTTAAATAAT
This sequence comes from Eilema caniola, assembly GCA_949126895.1. Classification (NCBI taxonomy): domain Eukaryota; kingdom Metazoa; phylum Arthropoda; class Insecta; order Lepidoptera; family Erebidae; genus Eilema; species Eilema caniola. The sequence goes on from OX421467.1 coordinate 17,384,949, forward strand.
ATCCACAGATAAAAAACGAAAATGGCATTCTTTCATTCGTTTAGACAGCCTGTACCCTACTTTATTAAAAGCAACGTTCTGTTTCTTTAAATGTTGATATTACAATAACACTTGAAATTATTAAATAACTTGTTATCAATACAAAAATAAGTCATATAATTGTTCTTAGTTTAGATTATAATATAATGAACAAGCAAAACTTGTACTTTTAACGCGCTTTGTTTACTCAAGTTGTCATATAATTTAACACCTCGAGCGTGAAGTGGAGTGTATCACATTCGGCGGCAGCGCGCCTAATATGAACGAATGTTTATGTTGCGACTTTTTAAATATATATAAATGCACTTCTCATAATTTTTCTCCAAAACGTTTTGTGAACCTATCACTCAATTCAAAAGGATTTATACGAACGTTTTGTGAACCTATACTTATATCTAAAATCTTCGTCACTCAATTCAAAAGGATTTATACGAACGTTTTGTGAACCTATACTTATATCTAAAATCTTCGTCACTCAATTCAAAAGGATTTATACGATGACGATGTCTGTAAGATCGCCGATAAGTCTCCAGCATATCGAAATCTTCCAAATCAATCATATTAATATCCATTTTCAACATTTTTTTTGTAAAAAAGACGCACAATGCCAATATTGATAATCAACGATAACCTCAAATAAATTTAGTACCGAAGTTAAACTAGGGGTCTCGGCGGACTAACTTTAGTACCACAGATAGTTCATGAACTAGTAATAAACTTTGTTTTATAATAACGTTTTATTTAGTCATGGTTTAAACCTAGTAATAATCCCAGTACTAAATTTAGACCGTGTTTTGGAATAAGACCGTATGAGACCATTTTAGCTTTCAGTACTAGGAAAGACAGAAATCGCCAAAAACGTTTCCCATACATTTCGGCAACAGAAACAAATTTCTACGATGGTCTAACTTTTTGTTATGGCCAGGAAGTGGGTAGAATTGACTGTAAAGTAAATAAAAAGAATTTTTACCCTCAAATTTCGAATTTGATTCGAAAATCTGTGTGTTATTCTTAGTTTCAGCTGAGAAACTTCGTATGAGTTATTAATTAAGGATTTTCGCTAAAATGTCTTCTAATCGTGAAAAAATTGACTTATTAGAAGCGTATTTTGTCAATAATCGAAATGCGGGAGCTGCATTAGTGTGGTACCGCAATAAGTATCCGTTGCGGCATGTGCCAACAAGAAAGGTTATTACAAATCTTTTGAAAAACCTGGAATTGCAGGGTTCTTTCAAAAGAAAGCGGCAGCCTCGTGTGGACATGGACACGGAGATTGCGGTTCTAACTTATGTCGAAGCATATCCAGAGGTATCGTCCAGACAAGTCGCCCTTGAAGTAGGTGTATCCCACTCCCTTGTGATAAAGATATGGAAGAAATACGGCTACAAGTGCTATCGATATGGGCGCATAGTTCAAGTGTTACATCCGGGTGATGATGTTCGAAGGCTTACTTTTTGCAGATGGCTAAGAGGAAAAATAAGCAGAGATCATGAATTTTTTAATTACATACTGTGGTCAGACGAAACGAATTTTTCCAATAACGGTATGTACAACAGAAAAAATCACCACTATTGGTCCAAAGAAAATCCACTAAGAGTGGTAAGTCATAATCAGGTTCGCTTCTCATTCAACTGTTGGTGTGGTATAATGTCCAATCGAGTCATAATGGTGGAATTTTATGAAGGGAAACTGAATTCTGCCATGTATAATGAAGTCATTTTACACCATCTTGAAAACGAGATGGACGAATGGCCCCTGTCGGAATTGCGAAAAGTTCATTTTCAACAAGATGGTGCTCCGCCACATAACAGTCACCTTTCACGTTCCAATTTGAGCCGCCTATTCGGTACACAGTGGATAGGTACACATGGTCCAACACAGTGGCCACCTCGTAGCCCCGATCTAACACCACTTGATTTTTTTCTATGGGGCTTCGTGAAAAACGAGGTTTATAAGACGACGTACGCCAGTGTTCAAGAGCTCAAGGATGCATTAATGACCATTTTACGTAATATTCATCCCAGAACATTATTAGCCGCCATTCGTTCAGTGCAAAAAAGGATAGACTTATGTATTCGTGAAAATGGAAATCATTTTGAGCAATTTATTTCATAAACCAATTTCTTAAATGTTTAAATGATTTTTTTTATTTAAAGAAGTTCAAAATTTTACCTGACCTATGAGTTTCGAGTTGATTTATCATATTTCCGTACGAAATGTATGGGAAAGGTCTTTGGCGATTTCTGTCTTTTCTAGTACTGAAAGCTAAAATGGTTCCATAGAGTTTTTTGATCCCCACATGAAATAGAATCGATTGGCATAAAAAAAAAATTGAACTTTTTGCATTTTTTTTGCTAACTGTAAGTTTTTTACAAAATCTGTGAATGCAGTTCAAAATGTCCCAAAAAGTTAGGGAAGGTCTTTTAAGAACGTTTTGCTGTAACTGCAACGGTTAAGGTACTTGCCCTTACTGCCCCGTTTCAAAAATACACCCTGTATAACGAAGAAAGAAAAAAAGAAAATGTTTTCTCTTCTGCCGGCACTCCCAGAGTGCAACCCGTATTTTTTTTAAAGTACCTTGTTTATCAATACTGGATGTCGAATCTTTCCTCGTTCTTCTTGTTGCCCGGCCAGGAGTGACAGGAGCTTCATTATCACTGCCTGAAATGTATAACGTACATTTTTGATTTTTACGATCGAGTACATGAGGGAGTACAGTTAGCCGGTAAATGTGCTGATTAATAGACGAGGCTTAAGCGTACGCTTGCCATTCGGGATCAGGTCAGAGTGAAATCGAAAGCAGGAGAAGAATCAAGATTATTTGGATGCGGACAACGTTAAAATAATAATAATGATGGCCTCATTATTTAATATTATATTTGGTGGGTATACTACGAGTATTAACTTGACTGTAGATATTAACGAGTCCTGTTAGGTGTAATGAATCACCGTTAGGCGATACTATTGTCTATAGAAAGCATAGTTTATCGTAGAACAGATCATCAAAATGTTTAGAAATATTTTCAACGGTTGTCGTCAGCACGCTGCGCAAAATGGTTCTTCAAAAATGCCAACAAATGCAATGGTTCTTCAAAAATGCCAACAAATGCAATGATCATCGTAGCAAAATAACAAAACGCTGTGGAATCTTGGCACAATCAATCACGCTATTAAAGTTATAGGCATTGTCGGTACCTTAGTGGATAAGAACTCGACTTTACGATCGAGAAATTCACAGCATTGAAAAGAGCCGATTAGATTAGAACGTACTTACCAATTTGGGAAGTTCGTCTAGCGGCCCTCTTCGCTCTGGGGGAGTCTACATGTTGGGCAGCCTCTGCCACAATACTAGTATTCGACTTAATCCTAGTACTACGTTTTGACGGGGTTCCTTTATCCTCAGTTTCGGTTAGGGTTTCCGAGACGATACTCGTGTTAGATCTGATTCTAGTGCTGCGTCTCGATGGCGTGACTGCCTTTTCCTCAGGTTCAGCATCTCGGCCTATAGATTTTCTTATTCTTTTTGGTTTATCTGTTTCTGTTGCTGAAAGGTAAAGTTATATTTTATTGAGCTTATATACAAAATTAAATCTATAAGCCACAATTTGTAAGTGTATTTATTATGGTAAGTTACTTGCTATAACCTGCTATAGGTTACACTAGTAGTCAGCTTGTGATCATGACCAGTGTAACCTAATCAACCTGTAAATTCCGTACACATAAACATCGTTAAAAGATCGAAGTTCTCTGTCGTCAGAGCATGTTTGTATATATGTATGTTTCAGTTTCGGATAAACCCTATCGAGTTACTCTGAAACTAGAGCTTAGGGAGAGATGGAGATATACATTATATTTAGCTATGATGCTATAATTTCTCTCTGTTTAGCGGCTATAAACACGATCGCTTACAATCACGATGTAGTTGCAACGCGGTAGTACATTTTACAATCGTTACATCAAGTACAAAAATGAATTACTGAAATGTATGTACGCGCATAACTTCCGAACGACTATTTTACAGGTACCTACGCAGAACTGTATAATTCTGGTTTTTTTTGGGTCAGTTATTGTCAGGATAAGATTTGTATAAAAGAAACAGGGAACCATGGGTTGCGGGGACGGGATCAGAATTCCACTTGGGCGGGCAATAGCTAGTTTAAAATAAAGTGTTTAAAGTTTCAATTACGATTCAACTACCTTTAAAGGATAGTTGAATCGTAATCGCGGGGCTCCTAACTTAAGGAAATATGGCGCATCTGTATGATTAGAGGTTGGAAAAGAATATAGGCAATGTGTGGTAGCGATAACCGACATCCACACGGTTTGGGCCGGGAACAGCTAGTTCAGAAAATATGCCTAGACACTAGTAATTTTATAGACAAATATAAGAGGCAATGTACCCAACAAATATAAGATGCCCAACATAATTTGTTGCTAAATGCTGGCAGCTAGATGTCTTCAGACATTTTATTTTTCACAAATTCAGTTCAATTTATTCTGTGATAGTTAGCTGTGTAGTTACACTAAACACACAGGTTTAAATTCAGAAGATGATCAAATTAATTTGTGGATAGGGGCTAATAAATTATTATAAAGTTACTCGTTATTAAACATAATACGGAAGGTATACATTTAAATTTAACTAGTATAAGTTTTAAAAATATTTTGAGATTGTACTACTGCACGTCCTAGGTTACTTGAAACAAGTTATAAAAAATAAATGAACTTGTAGAAGGTTACGCCTTATGAAACATTGAAATAAAATTGTTATTCATTATGACCAGGGCTGACGAAAGCACAAAAGTTAAGTATATGATTAATACATGGCATAGCGATATAAGTTAAAATTAGGTGTGTTTATTATTATAAAATATAACCTACATATATAAGTATTCTTAAGAGCATAAACACAGTTTGAATTTTTACGATTGTTCATTGAGTCTTCTAATTTTGGCGCCAATACATTGTACAATATTTTGCGATATTAAAATGGAGTGGGGTGATAAAGAGAACCGAAACACTGTGATTGCATTACACAAATTTGGTATGGAGCCAAATGCAATTTTTAAAATTCTCCATACGCTTGGTATTAGTCAAATGTTTGTGCATCGGGCTATTAATAGGTACAATGAGACCTCCTCTGTTTGTGACAGAAAAAGATCTGGCCGCACACGTAGTGTTCGTACAAAAAGGTGGTCAAAGCAGTAAGGAAAAGAATTCGAAGCAATCCTGTCCGAAAGCAAAAGATTTTATCTCGGGAGATGAAGATAGCACCCATAACCATGTCGCGAATTTTAAAAGATGACTTAGGACTTTGCAGCCTATAAGAGACGCACTGGGCATTTTTTACCGATAATTTAAAAACAGGGAAGGGAACAGCAAAGGGAGGTCACAGAAAAATTGAGCAACATTTTAACAAACAAAATTACCGTATTTATGCTCAAAGCTCCATGGAAGCTTTCCAGTTAGTCGACAGAGTGCAACGTGGGCATTATCCAACTTCAGTAATGGTTTGGTGGGGCGTTAGCTATGAAGGACTGAGCCATATTTTTGTGAAAAAGGTATCAAAACATTGGCACAAGTGTATCAAGATACCATTCTTGAGAAGGTAGTTAAGCCCCTTAACAACAGCATGTTCAATAACGAAGTATGGTCCTTCTAACAAGACTCGGCGCCAGGTCTAAAGCTAGGTCCACGCAGTCTTGGTTGGAAGTGAATGTTTCGGACTTCATCAGAGCTGAAGACTGGCCGTCGTCTAGTCCCGATCCTAATCCGCTGGATTATGATTTATGGTCAGTTTTAGAGAGTATGGCTTGCTCTAAACGCCATGATAATTTGGAGTCCCTAAAACAATCCATACGATTGGCAGTGAAGAATTTTCCCATGGAAAGAGTGCATGCTTCTATTGAACTTCTGGCCTCAACATTTAAAGGACTGTATTGCAGCCAATGGAGACCACTTCGAATAAGTTTTTTATATTTTAAATTGTTTTATATTATGTACTAAACTAACACACTGTAAAGTAATAAATATTACTTGAAATAAAAAAAAAAAATTTCTTCATGACAATATTTATGGCAAGACTAAGTATATAGGTGCTTCTAGTGATGTGCCGGATATCCGTATCCGCGGATATCCGAGGCAGAAGAAAGATCCTTATCCGTCACTTTTATGGCGGATCTATTTTTCCTATTAATTTTAAATTTATACATGAAATTATTTAAAAAGGCGATTAAGTACCAATAAAAAACTATTAAGTTCTATACAGGTATTTAAAATCAAATATTTGGCTTCTTTATATTAAAATTTTTACCATAGTTAGTTACCAAATATATAACTCAAAGATAGTTAGGGCTCATTTTTCAATTATTGTTAGATAACGTAACGACTTAACTTTAGAATAATGTTTGGCATGATTCTATACTGGCCTCTGTATGATATCTATGCAGGCCAGTGTCACACTAAATTATAAACAAAATAAAGCGGGGACCCGTCACGCAATCCAAGTCGAAACATGTCTCATTCAAAGCCACGCGCACCGACATAGATTGCGTAACAAAGTTAGGATCCGTATCCGTAATCGCGGATCTTGACACCAAATATCCGTATTCAGATCCATATCCACGGATATACATTTTTAACCATCTAGCACATCACTAGTGCTAACGCAGGCATACTAACATAAGCTAGGTAGGTACTTTTATTTGTGCACATAAACTACTAGTTATTGTTGTGAAATGAAATGTAGTATCAAAGATCAAATTTTACATTTAGTGCCTGGCTCTTACGAGTTACTGCAACAAGTAGAACTGTAAGAAAAAAATATTAAAGAAAAGTAGAGAGCTGCAGCCAATATACCAAGCATAGCTATAGTGATAATATGTAAAATATTTAGAAAAGTAAAAAGGATGATTTTATGGTAGCATCTACTTAGAACAGAAGGAAAAATAGAATTTGTAGCCCTTTTCATAACATTGATATAAAAAATTAAGGGCCATGGCTATAGGATATTGCAATTTTTTGTCATATATCTGGTTCTACTCAACCAAATGCCCTCAAAAATCCTTCTTTAAATATGATCAAGACCATTCTAATAAAATAATTACATCAACATCCATTTCATAGATCTCTGAATCCATTGTTAACAATATGATAATTCCAAAATTGAATATTATAAGTCATTAATAGTTCAAGTATTTTTTTTCAAATATCTTCAATGCACAGACCCAACTCATTTACAATTTCATAACAGTATAAATACATAAGGATGTACCATTAAAATAAAAGGCACTTAAACAACACAAGTTATGAAGATTAGGTTAATAAGGGGTTTTCCTGTAAGATTATTCAATAACAGTCACAGTAAAAAAAAATGGCCTGCAATAGGTTCCCAATATGAATAGATTACCTTGGAACAGAAAAATGGCAAAATTTCAGTGATATCTATCAAAAAAATCTTGATTGTTCCTGTCAACTAGATCAATTATGTCTCTCTAAAGTTTATGTGATTAACTAATGAAGAAATATGTATTGTTAACTTCTTTTGCAAATCATCATGTATCCGTCTCCGCAGAGGATTATCTGCTAAGTCAGTTAGTAATTGTTGGTCAGCAGGTAAATTTTCATCAACTCTCAACTATAATTTTAGAGTTAATTTTATGATAAACAACATATTACAACAACAACATATTGGTTAACTTAGAATAATTCTATTATATTTGAAAAGACTTTCATTCAGAGTTTATTCACACATTCAACCACAAGTGACTCAATATACTTTTTCAGAGAAAAATTTTACCATTTTCATCAATCAGCTCTAACTGTGGTTTGGCTGCAAGTCTACCACCTCTTTTCTTGGTTGGAGTGGACTGTGTTGATGGTGACTTGACATCTTCAGCTTCTATAGACAATCTCCGCCTCAATCTTGTTACTAAAACAAAAAATATTTATTAGCTGAAGAATTACACACCAAAGGTATTGTAATGATTGTGCTAATAGAATGACAAAGGGAAAACTTTATACTCTTGGTTTTTATTTTTCATACAGCACTCAGCACACAGCTGCTCTTTTTATTTTATTGTTGTTAGTTTCTGTTCAAAAGAATTGTGCACTGTCAATTTTTATCCATTCAAAGTATGTACCTATAAGAAGCAATGTTTTTGTTTCTCTAAGATCTGAATTTTAGTCAATTTTAATAGGTAATTACAGTATATTTATGATGGGATAAAGTACTTATTAAACAGTAACAAAGTTATTGCACAACATAGGCAATCATTTATAGAAAACTTTTAGACTTTTTAGCATGCGTGTCGCGCACAGTGAGAGACATGTGTATTGATTTTTACATATTTTATTTTTCTATAAATGATTTAAAACTTAAAAACTACTTTCAATATAATGTTCACCTCCTGTTATATCATAATAAGAAACTGAAAACGTGAATTGCGTCGCTTATCTTTACGTCGGTATCGTTGAAATTACCGAGTGTCCTTATGGTTAATATCAGTTTTGAGACGAGTAATTCATAGGAAATATCAATAAGGATTTAGAAAATACCATCTAAATCAGAACAATTATCTAGATTGCTTAAGGTTTTACCGGTAGCGTGACGCTCTTATCGCAATACCCAACGCACCACGCTTTCAAGCTATAACTTTTATATAATTACGTTTAAAATTTACCTTTTACACCGACTTCTTCTTCCATTATTGACATATAACAAACATAAACGAAACTATTTTAAATTTGCTCGCGTACACGTGTGGAACAGCTCAACTAATTTTAAAACCGTGCTTTTTCGAGACACTTGGCAAAACAGCTGTTAGGACGCGGTGAATTGTCAAATCAAATTCGACGCGTGCTTTGGATATGGCAACACAGCTGTTTCCGCTGATTAAGGAAGGGGTCGTAAGTTACGATTTTTGAACAATAATATCGGTGTTAAGGAATGATACTAAAAAGATTAATTTAGTAATTAATTATAGGCCGTGGTATCATGATTATAATGTCGATGTGTTGTCTCTTGTAAATAGTATTACGAAAATATAGTTTTTCTTATATTTAATTTGATTTTGAAAGCAAATGGAATCGAGACTATACATTTTTATATTTATAACGAGCTTTGTACCCGTTCACCTATATAACTGTGTCGACGTAGACATATTAGGTCTTCACTCTGACACATTTACCTATCGTAGCGATTCACATGGATGTTTGAAGTAGTTAGACACCATTGTATTGTCACGGAATCAGCATTGACAACAGTCGGTAAAGTGTGGGTTAAAAATGACGTATACTGGTCTCCACTTGTCGAATGTAATCTTTCCAAATTGAATAGAATGGCAACATCGTGTATATTAGAGACAAATCTTAATAAACGGGGGGGGGGGGGGGGAGGAACCGGAGCAAGTGGATAGGTATAGTGAAATATGCAACTCGGGACTTCGAGACATAGACTTTCCTATGGAGCTAGGGCCACGTTGTGATTCATCATGTCAAAATCTTGATCATCGTAAAATAATTGATAAATTATACAGTGACATAACCGGTTTGCTTGCTCGGGCTGCTGTACCTACAAAGCTATGTTGAAAAACGTATCTGTAAATGGAAACATGTTATCGGGTGGAATAAGTACGCGCGCTCACGGGGAGGCGAGATCTAAGTTTCACATGTGGTTACTAGCAGGGGAAAACAAAGTAGTGGTGTTATTTACTATATAGTGAAATGTCAGAATCACGTAAGATATTTAAATCTTAATTAAGACAGAAACAAATAAAAATGGACATAATTGCTACAAATCATAGTGCCAAAGATTTTAGAAAGTTCTGGAAGAATACCAAAACTTAATGACAAGACAAGTCTTCCCGTGAGCATTGGCGGCGCTTATGATCATAAAGTGGTCGCTAATATGTTTAGAGAACAGTTTACTGTGCAGTCCCCCATGAATTCAACATCCTGTAGAGGGTTTGATGCTGGGACCCTAGTAACTAAAAAACTGTTTATTTTATGCAAAAAGCGTGACTCGAGTTATAAGTAACATGCAAAGGGGCAAATCACCCGGTCACGATGGTCTCAGCATTGAACACTTTAAATATGCTGGTGTACATCTGCCAAGAGTGCTGGCGATGCTTTTTAATCTGTGCATGGGTCACTCTACCCATACATAGTGGTACCGATACTAAAAAACAGAACGGGTGACTCATCTGATAAGGCCAATTATCGGCACATCTCACTTGCGACTACTACAGCGAAGGTGCTTGATGGTTTGCTAAATGGTACTCTCGAAGATTACGTGGATCTTCACGATGCCTAGTTCGGCTTTAAATCTGGCTTATCTACTGAGAGTGCTATTTTGAGCTTAAAGCGCATACCGTTAGGTATTATACTGATAGGAGGACTCCGCTATACGCGTGCTTCCTAGATCTGTCAAAGGCGTTTTGACTATGTAGTGTATGACCTTCTGTGGGAGGAACTATATGATGCAGGTGTACCGGCGGACACTGTCTCCCTCCTCAAGTACTGGTCTCAACCAAAAAAACCAGGTGAGATGGGCCGGTACATTGTCCGATGAATACAGGTTGGAATGCGGCGTTGGATTATTATTTAATTTTTATGTCTACCAACTTGTCGGGCGACTCAGCTGCGCTCATGTCGGCTGCTATATTGACGGTACCTGTTTCAACAATCTAAGTTATGCAGATGACATGGTGCTGCTAGCTCCCTCGATTAATGCGTTAAGAAAGCTGTTGGGTATATGTGAGGCATACGCGGAGACGCGTGGCCTTAAGTATAAAACGAAGAAAAGTAAACTACTTGTATTTGGCCAATCGGTACCTCCGGTATACCTTAACGGCATTGCCCTGAAGCTGGTTGACAAATTTAAATATCTGGGTCATATACTGACTGATGACCTCAAAGATGATGAGATTGACGGTGAGAAGCAATACGCTGGCTCGCAGGTTCACGCGATGCACAGTACCAGTCAAGATAACCCTTTTTAAGGCTTATTGTCAATCTTTTTACTCGAGTGGCCTGTGGGTGAGCTACACGCAGCGATCTTATAACACCATGCGTGTCCCGTATAACAATGCTTTCAGAATGTTGTTGGGGCTGCCGCGGCGCTGTAGTGCCTCCGGAATGTTTGCTGAAATGCAAACAGACGGGTTTAAGGCGATAATCCGCAAAAAAGTTGCTTCCTTGCAGCAGCGCTTGCGTAGTATAAACAACAGCATTCTGAAAGTCATTGCGCACAGGTTTGACTACCCTATCCAAGTATATTGAGTAAATGGGGCAATATATAAATGTTAATATAGTTGGTACTAACAACACTAAAATGATTTTAAGCACATTGTTACTAATATATACTGACACTATGGACTAAAACTATGGTCTAAAATAAATGATTATTTATTTTAATTTATATTAGGATAGAATTTTTTTCTTAATCCAGTCCCATCCAAAGCTTTCACTTCGGAGTCTGGGGTCAAAGGCGTCATTCGAGTTTTAATTCGGTCATTATAGACATTTAAAATAAAAAAATCCCGAAAAGCTAAATGTTGGTGGAGAGCTGGGGCTTACCATTACAAATAAAGTTCTAAAAGCCCCCATCGATCCTATGTGTGCTTCAAAAGTTATTCGGGGTCAAAGATCAAACTTTGAGATTTTGTTGTTTTTTTTTTGGAAAACGGTAAGTTTTATCAAAAAACCTTAAACCAAAGTTGTAGATCTTAAAATTCCTTACAAAAATGGTCAATTTGATTTTTCTCCTAAAAGTTACCATTTTTGAGATATCGCGATTCTAAGAGTCACATACATACATGATATGCGCATATAAGCCACGTATATAATAATAATAAATAATAATAAATAAATATTCCACAACATTTGACACAACGCTGTCTAGACCCATGGTAAGCATAGCTTGCATATGGTAAGCATTTGGCTTGCACCAAAATTTGGCTTTCCGGAAAGTTTTGTTATTTGACCACTATTTTTATGTCTAAATTAACCGGACTATTTCTAGCACATTTTGTGTTCGATAATCGAACGCAACAATCGCGTGCAATAATCGCCCTACCATTATCGCACTAAAATATTATAAAATAAATAATATAAAATAAAATTTACACACAGGCGAACACTCAATTATCACCTACGATTATATCATACGAGATTCGCAAGAGTCAAGTCAAGTCATCTTATGCCCAAAAAAATTTATTTAGACTGTCACTATCCATATTCAACGAGAGAGCGACAGTGATTTTTCACGAATGTTAATACGAAGCAAATATTTTCTGTCCTTTCGAGACTCGTATCTTCGAGGGGAGAAACTCTTCTCGTATAAGCGAGCCTTAACTGCGGGTTTGAGTGATCTTCGTATTTTCTATGAAGCGACTGCTGCTGACCTCCACAACCCTTTTTATATTAGGACGTTATTAGGAGAATAAAATTGGCACTCGAGATTTTTTTTAAAACATTTAATAAAATAGATTATGAGCTGTGTGCTAATTATGACGATATGAAGTTAGCAGCTTATCGAAAGTTAAAAATAAAATGACTTATTAAACCTAGGTTGACTGATCGTATGCTTTGAATTTATTCCACTAATATTAAAGGTGAACTTTTGTAAGTATGGATGGATGGGTGTTTATTACTCTTTCACGTAAAAACTACTGAATGGATTTTAATGTGACTTTACAAAAATATAGCGTATACATCAGAATAACCTAGGCTACAATTTATAAAGATAACGGATAATAGCGATAACATAATATACGATATAGGTTTTACGGTTTATCTGAGGATTTTTGATTTTTAAGCATTTAAGCGCTAAGCCCCTATCTTTTTCTATTGATAATGGATGCCTTGACATTGGAAATACAGGAGGAGCGCCCCTGGTGTATGCTGTTTGCTGACGATATTGTCCTCGTTGGTGAAGATGGGCTTGAGTACAGAACAGATTGGATTGGAGGAATGGCAATGTACACTGGAACCGTAAAATCAGTAGAACCAAGGCTGAATGTTCTGTGATTTTGGCGGTCTCGCCAGTTCTACACCCATGGTATTAGATGGTGCACCAATACCAGTTTGCTCCAATTTCCGCTACCTTAGCTCTCTTATCCAGGTGGATACGGAATTTATCGAGCAGTGAAGCACAGATTAGATGCAGGGTGGATGAAATGGCGGCAGTTCAAAGCCACAATATGTGATCCCAATTTCCCCTTAAGCTTAATTTATGGAGGAGAGTGACATGTTGCGCCGACCCCAAATAATTGGGACTAGGGCAAGTAGATGATGATGATGACCTATTTAGTCACTAAATTTTACTGCGAAGTATGGAGCTGTTGCTTATTTTTTACTAAAGAATCCAAGTTTGCGGAAAATGACGAAAGTTTTTGCCTAAGGTCTGGTTCCACTTCAAGTCAGTTTCTATATTTATTTTTAAGGTAAACTCGTTTTAAAAACCCAGCTTTATTTAAATTAATATACGATGCGTCGATCGATAGCAGGTATTATATTTTTAAAAAAAGGACTATAATGGTGCGACCCGGTATTTTACTTTGCACTCCCGGCAATTGGGAAACGCTGTCATACACAATTAACTTTATGTCTCCTGTCTTATGACTTAGTGAGCGATGTGGATTTCTGCGTGCATTAACATAAGTAACTTTTCCTTAATCAGAGCAGTTTTGATGACTACTACGTTGTCGTTGCTTTGGGTTCGTGGTGAGATGGCTGATATTGTAGGAAAACGACGTCAGTCATTGCTAGACTCTTGACTTTGACTTTGATACTTTGACTTTGTATCAGGACTTGACTCACATATTTGAGTATAGAAGAATGTACAATTATCATCCTCCTCTTCTACAAAATATTTTTATCACTCTCTTGTAAGACATTATTTTGACTTGAATTTTGACTATTTGACTTATATTTCAATCGAATATGTTGGCTATTTCTACGGTAAGTAGTATTATTACAATCCTTGACAATAAATGATCTAGGATATTTTGTTTTTGATACAATAATTCCTTCAATCCAAATTATATCTTTAGGATTTTTCTTAAAATAAATTTTGTCATTTATGCGAAATTCAGTATAACTTTTACAATTTTTATCATAATAAAATTTTGATTTTTGTAAACTAGTTTGTTTCTTTTGATAATGTTCAGAATGCTTAACAATCTTAGGTCGCAAGTTTTTAATTTGACTAGGCAGTTTAGATCTTAAAGTTCTAGACATTAACAACTGTGCAGGCGAACTTAAATTATTCCTAGGTGTATTCCTATAGTGTAATAATCCTATGTATGGATCAGTACCAGAATAATCACTTTTTCTGAAAATATTTTTTACTATTTTCACAGAGACCTCAGCTAAGCCGTTAGACCTTGGAAAATGCGGACTAGAGACAATTTGTTCAATGTCCCATTCATACAAAAATTTTTGAAAATCAATGGAGTTGTATGGTGGACCTCCATCTGAAACTAACTGCATGGGAATGCCGTGACGTGCGAAGATAGACTTTAAATGTGTTATGACATTAAATGATCGACTATCTTTATTTAAATTGGCAATTTCGATGTAATTAGAATAGTAATCTACTACAAGTAAATATTTTTTACCTTTATATTCAAACAAGTCGGTAGCCAATTTTTGCCATGGATACAATGGTATTTCATGGGATAACATAGGTTGTTTTGTTTTATTTGCAGAATAAATAGCACATGACTCACACTGTCTAACTTTATTTTCTATATCCTGATTAATATTAGGCCAATAAACTACTCCTCTTGCCAAGTTTTTTGTCTTTTCAATACCTTGATGACTTTCATGTAGTATATTCAGAATTTCTGATCTCATAGACTGTGGAATAATAACTGAACTATTTTTGAAAATAATATCATTTATGACATGGATTTCCTCTTTGATATTCCAGTATGGTAATAACAAAGTATCACAATGTTGTTTGCAATTAGGCCATCCATTTTTATAGTATTCAATTAATTTCTGTGAAACTAAATCCTGTTTAGTATGAGACAAAATTTTTTCAAGTTTTTCTGGAGAAATAGCTAAATTAGAGGTCAAAAAATTCACATGAATATTAATATTTGAGTCTAAATCTTCTAAAGCAACTAATTCTTGGTTAAAATTATTATCATTTATTGGGGCACGTGACAAAGTATCTGAAATATACATTTCTGAACCTTTTGTGTATGTAACAATTAGGTCGTAGGCTTGCAACGTTATCATCATACGTTGTAATCTAGCTGGCACTTCGGATAAAGGTTTTTTGAATAAAGTAACTAATGGTTGGTGGTCTGTTTCAACCTGAATAGGTTTGCCATATAAATATTGGTGGAACTTTTTACATCCAAAGACTATTGCATACAATTCTTTTTCTATCTGTGCATAATTTATTTGACTTTTATTCAATGACTTGGAAGCATATGCTATGGGGTTTTTTCCATGCAAAATAACTGCACCTACTGCATTCTTAGAAGAATCGACTGACAACCTAATTGGTTTTTTAATATCATAGTGGACTAAAACAGGCGACTGACATAATACTGATTTTAATTTTTTAAATTGTTTTTCATGTGGGTCTAACCATTGCCATTTATTAAATTTTTTGAGAAGTTCTCTTAGAAGAGAGGTTTCTTCTGCAAGATTTGGAATATAGGAACCTAAATAGTTAATCATTCCTAAGAATCTTTGAAGCTCTTTGACATTAGTAGGACTTGACATTTTTGAAATTGCTTCAACCTTCGACTGATCAGGCGAAACACCTTCCTTATTAAAAATATGACCTACATAGCAAATTTCTGACATACCAAATTGACATTTTGATTTGTTGAACTTCAAATTGACTTTAGAGGCACGCTCAAATAAAGATTCTAACCTTTGATTGTGTTCCACGACAGTAGACCCAAAGACCAAAATATCATCTACAAAGATAATTACACCAGGCAAATCTCCAAACAATTGATTCATAGTCCTATGAAAAATTTCACCAGATGAGCTAATTCCGTAGGGTAATCGCAAAAATCTGTATCTTCCGTAAGGTGTATTGAAGGTACAGAGATCACTACTATCTTCATCCAAACAAATAGTCCAATAGCCTGAACTAGCATCTAACTTTGAGAAAATTGATGCACCCGCAACTTTAGATCTTAAATCATCAAATGTTGGATACGGGTAGTAAGGACGTCTAATAGCTGTATTTAAATTTCTAGGATCAAGACATATCCTTAATTTACCATTTTGTTTTTCTACCAAGACTATTGAGTTAACCCATTTAGTTGGTTTAACAACTTTTTCTATGACTTGTAATTTTTCCATACTCTCTAATTCCTCTTTAAGACGTTTTTCTAAAGAATATGGTATTCTACGTAC
The DNA here is from genome assembly GCA_949126895.1 of Eilema caniola. Lineage (NCBI taxonomy): Eukaryota > Metazoa > Arthropoda > Insecta > Lepidoptera > Erebidae > Eilema > Eilema caniola. The sequence goes on from OX421467.1 coordinate 17,401,380, forward strand.
CGGGCAAATTTTAGGAGGTACATTGCTATCAATGTCTAGATGAGCTTTATATGGTAAACAACCAAGACCCTCGAATGTTTTAGCATATTTAGAAACAATTTGTTGCACTGATTTGTTCTGAATTCCATAGATTCTTTTTACAATTCCAAGTTTTTCACATGAATTCCATCCTATAATTGTTTTACAGTCACATTCAACCACAACAAAGTACAATTTTGTTTTTATACCATTTTCAAATTCACAATCAATTTTACATGTACCTACATTTGGCACTAATTGTCCTGAAAAGGTGAATAGCTTATTATTTGTTCTAAAAATATTAATTTTACAATGAGAACAAGACATAATTTTATTCAATGTTTTCTTACTAATAACATTTGTATCAGCACCTGTATCAATTTGACATTCAAGTTTATAATCATTACAGTAAACATTTATCAACCAATCTTTATTTTTATAATTAGAATTTTGAATAGAATTTATTATAAACTGATTGGAAAATACCTGTGGTTCTGCGTCATTGCATGAAATATTGCTCACTTTATGATTGTTACTTTTTCCTGGCTGCCTGAAAAAATAAAATTTTGCAAAATGTCCTTGTTTTTTGCATATTGAGCAATTTTTTTCGATTGCTGGGCATTTGTGTCTGTGTACTTGACCACATCGAGTGCAGTTTCTATTCTGTGACTTATTTCTGTTGTTGGATAAACACAACTGATCTCTTGTTCTACTATTATTTCGAGAATGACTATTATTTCTATTCTTTGAATTATTTCTTTGTCGTGACCTTGATCTTCCCCTGTAATTTTGATTTTGAGTGATTCCTTGTATAACCTCATTTTTATGTTCATGATTTAGCATTTTAGATCTTTCTTGTGATAATTCTAAGCTTTTGGATATTTTTGTTGCCGACTCTATAGTCAAATTTTCTTCTTGTAGTAGCCTTTCCTTTATATGAGTGTTTTTAATACCGATTACAAACATGTCTTTTATCAATGATTCTTTTAGATCTCCAAATTCACAAGATCCACTTAAATTATTTAAAATCGTTAGATATTCATCCGTAGATTCATCACTTTTCTGGTAGCGTGTAAAAAAATTATATCTCTCTACCGTCAAATTAGAGTGTGGACTAAATTTTTCATCAAATTTCTTCAGAATTGCCTCGAATTTGGTTTTAGTTCTGTCCAAATTGAAGCTATTAAAAATCTCTATGCCATCATCACCAATCGCATTTAGGAAAATCGCAGTCTTTTTATTGTCTGTAAATTTCTCAAATTCGTTCGCATCCATGAAAATTTCAAAACGTAATTTCCATTTTTTCCATTTACTAGATGGATCCTCAGTATTTTGAATCGTTAACGGTTTGAGTTGGACAAGAATTCCTTTGTCCGACATGACGACTATGACTTGTATTTTTTATTTTTTGAAATTCTTACTTTTGACTTACCCGCGATTATTTTTAGTTCCAACAAGCAACGTTTATGACACCACTTCTTACATTACTTCTTATATTACTTTAGACACCACTTTTGACACCATGCTTTGGGTTCGTGGTGAGATGGCTGACATTGAAAGTAAACGACTTTACGACTTTACGACTTATTATTTATTTTGTGAGACACACACACTTGAGTTACATGTTAAGGAAAGAATGTCGGGCGCCGGTACTGTCCGAGGACGAGGGCGCTGTCATAGACAATCATAGACAACATATTTATTTTAATAGACAAATATACAACAGTCGTCATGAAAAAATCTGACTAAATTTCAATCACTTGGCCGAGTTTTAGTCAGCAATCTCTAAAGAGCTGACTAAATAGTCAAAATTCAATTCACTTGTCTGAGTCTTGATCAGCCAGCTTCATCAGACTTATTTTAGATATGAGATACCTATTTGAGTTTCATGAACGGTTGAGGCGTCTAGGTCTAGACCTAAATGTACTAATGTGTAACCACTTCATGTAGTGTAAATTAGCCTAGGCTAATTTACCCTACATAAAATGTATTCATAACCTGAGAATGTCACAAACGAAAACATTAAAATCTTCGTGAATTCCATTAGTTTTTCAGAGTTGACATCGAATAGCAGCAAACTCCGCCCCGCGTTAGGGTTAAGTGGGTCCGCACTTAAAAAGACATCAAGGGTACAGAAATGGCATTATATCTTCCTGATGACCCTCTTCAGAAATTACGTTCAACGATGTTAACCCCATTTCTCTCTAGGGACGTCCGTCTCGAACACCCTTAAAGGAAAAATCTGGTAAATGCGTTTGTCGCAAATGATATGACATTGAACGGCCGCTATTAAAAGGGTTTGGTTACCTGTTCAAATAAATAAATGAGCCGAATCATGTTTCCATTGAAATTATAAAAATAGGTCACTATTTGTTTTACTATTAGGTAGGTAGGTAGGTACCTACTTAAGTATAAGAACTACATATAACGGTATATTTACCATGATTTATTTGTTTTCTGGAATATCCAATATTTACCTCCTGTGTTATCATTGTGACCTGTTGTCCACTTACCTGTTTTTTCTAACCATTGCTGTTTGGTGAATTGGCCATTTTAGAAGCGACTATTGACCCCCAACCCCGCCAGAAAAGCTTTCACCAGAGCCTCGTCCGACAATCAGCTAAGACCCCAGCTTGCGGGTAACGTTGGTTTACTTGAAACAAATAAATGAATTGTACTTTATAGGATTTCAAGACAGCATCTCAGAAGTTCCAGGAAAATATTCCTTTCACGTGGTATTGAATTATCCCAATCTAGAACGTTTTTGGCAACTGCAGGCGTCGCGCAAAATATGAAGAAGCATATAAAATAGTAGTATTTTAAATCTGTGCACTGAAAAACAGAACTTTTTCAGAGACAAAGCGAAGAGCCACAATGGGAGGAGGTACAGTGCTAGGAGATCAGTCATTTTCATGGAACAAAACAGTTTTGTAGTCCCGGCCGCGCCGCGGTCGGACTTTATTGCACTAACGGATTTTGCAGTTCGGAGTTGGCGGGTAATTTCTGTCCTGATTAAAAAGCTTTCTTACAAACTTGACAAATACTCGAAAAAGTATGAGCCATATTATAAGGAATGAATAAGAGAACTTTTCTCTTTGTTCGATGAGCGGTGACTTGACTACTAGGTACAGTATATTTTATTTATATCTTCTGGTTTTTTATACCTTCTCATTTATGTTTAGTATGAATCATTTAAAATTTATGGCATTTCATTGTTTTGTATTTCGCAAAAACAAACTAATTACCTATGGAAGGTTTTTAATTTAATATCTATACAACAAACAATTTAAATAGAACAAACTATATTGAAAATTATACATTTTAATCTTAATGCTATGAGTAACACATAAGTATGTACCTATACTTAGGTAAGATATTATTTTTAAATGTATGAACATTAGGTACCTATAAAGTAAATAAAATCGTGTTTTCTAGAAGCAAACAATCATGGAACGCTTTTAAGACTAAGGTTAGGTATATAGTAGGTACCTATTAGGTATTAGCGTCTAATATCTACTGACTAAAGACAGTTTTGTTAATAGAACCGCTACGTGGTTGATACGCTTGTGTGCCAGAGCATTAAATGGGCCGCAAGAAGGATTACAGTCGCCAGTGGGTTTAATTAAACGCTTACACACATGAAGAAATTCTCGGACCTGACAAACGGTTGTTTAAGAAAATTATTAGAAGTACCGAAAATTATTAGTGACCGAAAACGAAGCTCATAAAGCGTGAAAAGAGAGTGGGGAGAAAGGTGTAGGTTATATCCGGTTATGTAAACCTTTAGGATATAAATATAGGTTTTGCATAAACAAAAACGTTACTCGAACTCGTAACTGCTGGTTAAAAATTCCAAGTCTTTGGTGCGGCTAAGAAAAGAGGCGCTTTGATGAAATTGTTTGCACCGTATGTCATTTTTCTCTTCTAACCAAGGTTAAGAAAAGTGATATTTTAGTTTCAGCACCTTAATTTTATTGAGCCCCCTGAGCATACAATATTTATATAGGTAGCTTCTATAAAAACGGAATCACAAACTATTTACCACCTACAAACTTGAAATCTTCCAGGAATGTTCCTAATAGGGTGTAAACATCCGCTATGAACGGATTTTACGAAACTCCACTCCTAAAAAAGTAAAAGGAAGTTGCAGTTTATATGTAAGTCCTCTGTTTTTGAAGTAACAAACTTGATATTTCAAACTAATAATGTATCCGCAGAACTAAACCTCCTCTTTTGGTTAAAACAGGGGATGGTACTTTATATGAAAGTCTAACCACGGTAATACTATCATACAGTATTGTAACTCGGCTGTATTTATGAAAAAAGTGCCTACAGCTGCGCGGTACATAAACATACGATAGGGCTGCCCTCCTACAGTAGGTATTTTAATTACACCTACCTATTAAATATTATTTTTATTTAAACAAAACTCTGTGAATATAGTGAGATGTCAATAAAAATGCATGTTGTTTCTTAATTGCTAGATGTAATTAAAAAACCATTTTTATTTTTGATGTCATTAATAACAAATCGGTATTATAAATTTGTAATCGAAAAATATTTGCGCTTTTATTATTAAATTTTAAAGTAAAAAATATCCATGTTTGAATGCACCTAAATTTTACTTGTACAGTCAGCGTCAGCACGATTTCTATTGCAGCGTCTCAAAATGATGTTATAACCAAGATATTAACAGCAAATCAATCAAACTGTTTTATTGATTTTACTTGTATTGAGATCAGATGCAGACTGTACCTCATGCATTTACCCAATAAAGTTTTTAATATTCCAAACCAAAAACATATTTCAGTCATTTAGTAGGTACTCATTTTATTTATTAAATATGTGACTTCAAAGAGAACTTTATTGATAAGGTATCTGAGGGCCCTTGATTTTTTCTGTGGTATTGAATTTATGTGTTAAGATTTTATAGTCTTCCTTTTATGAAATATACCATGTTAGTTAGAGAGATTACACACATACGATTGACACTACCGATTGATGCCATAAAGATAACTTCAGGATGTTACTTTTTCGGGTTTTAGTCGGTTCCATCACTAGGTGTGGCAAGCGAGTTTTCTAAAATCATTGAATGCAGTTTTGTTTCTTTAAAAAAATAAAGGAAGGTTTCCTTTGAGATAATTTCTCTATTTCCATTATTTAAAGTATACTTCCCCTCCAGGTAAGTTTAAAACCTTCCACCCTGTATATGAGTGTGTTATTGAACCAGTACAACCAAAAGAAGCTCAATATACTCGTCATATTGAATATTTTTAGAAAAAAAATACACGCTGTTACTGTTTAAAAACGACATATCTACCGTCCATTCGTTTCTACAGCACATTCGCAACTGCTTGCGTGCCGATCGCATGCCGAGATCGAGGCGCGTAGGCGGCGTAGGTACTGCTTGCGTTTCGTCCGTTTATATGAAGTTACAATACTGTACACAATACAGTATATAAATACTGTATATATATAATAAATCACTCCACTTGTACGAAGTCGCGGGCGGCAGCTAGTATACATGAAATATATAAGTAGATATTTGTTTTTTTTTACCCTAACCAATACCAACGATAGCACCGTGATTTTATAGCGATACCTATATCTATAGTAGAGATGCAACGGATATCCGGTTGCTATCCGGTATCCGGCCTATCCGGCCATTATTTTACTATCCGGCCGAATACCGGATAGTTGCGCACTATCCGGCCGGATACCGAATAGTGATTCTGTTTGGTATTTAACTTTGAAAAATGGTTAGTATACAAGAAAACAACAACAAATAAATAAACACAGAATGAAGTACGAGTTCACAATTACGTATACACTACTATATACATTAAAAACAAAAAAAAACTTATCTATTCAACAAAATAGGCGGGTGCACGTGTACTGCATACGAAATAGTTCCGTACACTGGCCTAATAAAGAACGTTCCTTGCCTAGAAAACGGTCCGCGCGAACCTACAATACGTAACAGGTTGAAACCTGCACGACGCGCCCGCGCCGCCAAACTAAAATCGTTAGGCCGGCCGAATATTCGGCGGCCGGAAACCGGATATTCGGCCGGTGATCAGGCCGAATATCCGGTATCCGGTATCCGGCCAAACAACTATCCGTTGCATCTCTAATCTATAGCCCTTTACTTTCATTTATTTGATACGAACGTGGCGATATTCATTAACTTGATTACTTGGATTATTCCAAAATACTTGTTATAAAAATATTGGTTGCATATTAGTTTTTTTTTTTTAAATAATTACCATTAACACAAAACAATACAAGATCATTAGCACAAAAAACCACTTCACCATGATGGATTTTACCGGCGGTGTTAAGGCGTAGCTCCCACTTCGCTACTATGCCTCTATACTCTCCACCCGCGTGGTTGTCGGTTATCGCTTAGTGTTGAGCCGACACTATTGAACATTTATTTCACCTCTCTACTCAGCTTTGTTCTCGACTATTTTTACATTAATGATCACTGCTCCGCTCCCTTGAGTAGTAGCGTGATGATATATAATAGCCTATGTGTAATTTTGATGTATAAGCTATATTATTGTAAAGTTTCAATAAAATCCATTCAGTAGTTTTTACGTGAAAGAGTATTAAACATCCATCCATCCATCCATTCATCAATCCATCCATCCATCCATACTCACAAACTTTCGCCGTTTATAATATTAGTAGATAATTCAAAGAAAAAAAACTGGAATTATAATAGGTATTCCTGTCAGAGTCGGACATAGCAGAGCACTACCACACAGAACTCACACTAATCAGCAATGAGCATTTGTTCGGCTGATCTAAACATCAACATAACAAACGAAATCATGTACCTACAAGAATTCTATTTCTTGGTTTTCATGCGGGTTTGGCGACTATTGTCTAAAACGAAAAATGATGAAGTATAATAACGTCAACTCGTATACCAATGTCGAAATATAAAAATGCCAACAATAAATTTTGTCAAAGTAGAAAAATGGCAAAGTATATTTTGGTCCTCGTGGATAAATGGTGAAGTATAATAATGCCCACTTTCTGCCACATTAATTTATATATCATAGAAACGTTAACACCAAATCAATGAGTGTACAGTTATCTTTGGGTTTGGCGACTAGAATACTATTTTTAAAATGTTGAAAGTCGGGCCCACAAGTAACAATCAGAATACAGTCGAATATAGAACCTCCTCCTTTTTTGAATTTGAAGTCGGTTCAAAAAATTTTGAAATTGAAACTACTTTTAATAAATAGGTACTAATCGAAAGACTTCCTGGCCACTTCAAATGAAGTATTTATTGTGTTTATGATTATGAAATTATGATATCTGTCTGACACGGCTTGTCACGTATTGTTTAATTTTTCTCTGTTCTGTTTCGTTGTTGAAGTAAATAAGTACCAGTGAAAACATGAATAATAATTTTATTATCACTACGAATCAAAAAAACAAACCAACAATAATCCAAGGTGGATTCAGGTACAATTTTAATAAAAAAAATAAATCCGGAATCCTGTGGCGTTGCGTGAATAGAAGTTCTTGTGCAGCATCAATTACGTTGGACAATGACCAAAAATGTATAGTTCGTTGCAGTAATCATACATGTGCGGAAAATATAAAGAGAAATAAAGTATATGAGGCTCTGCGAAAATGTAAAAATGAAATTTGTGAAGATTTGGGGCCAGTTCAAGCAACATTTGAAAAATATATGGAACCCCTAAAAAAGGGAAAAGACTGTTATATAGATGAAATGCCTTCTTTTAAACAGGCAAAAGACGGTTTATATAAAGTTAGAAAACGAAATCTACAGTCAGAAAAATTAAAATTTAATGATTTGGCGAGCGTCTCTATTCCAAAAGGTTTGGCAGTAAAAATTTTTATTGGCTGAGAGTGGAAAGGAGGATAAAATTTTAATTTTTGTTCCTCAGTGACCAAGGATTATTTGAACATGTTTCACGAAGATGATTTTTATTTTGGCGATGGAACCTTTTCTACGTGTCCTGACCCGTTTTGCCAATTATATACGATACATTTGGATTTAGGGTCCAACACTGAGACAAATAATGTGGTGCCCATCGCATATTGTTTATTACCTAATAAGACCCAGGGTACATACATCAGGCTTTTTGAGTTATTAAAAAAAGAATTACATATAAATATAAAAAAAAATGTGACTTTGAGGCTGCTGCGATGAATGCTGTAAAGGTTGTTTTTAAGGAAGCAGAGGTTTTTGGATGTTTTTTTCACTTCCAAAAGGCTATTAAAAAGAAAGCCAAAGACATTGGTCTTGACAACACACAGGACGGGAGAAAAATTGTAAGAATGACGGCCAATTTGCCATTATTACCAGCTCACAAGTTATGTGAAGGATGGAGGTCGATAATAGAAATAGCACCCAACGTCAATGAGATGCAAGAATTTAAAAAATATATTTCAAAATATTGGATAAACAAATACACAAACGAGACATTGAGTTGTTCGACAACAAAACACAGGACAACAAATTTGCTTGAAGGATGGCATAGACGGCTTAAGACTAAAATCCCAAAACGGCCATCTTTGTTTAACTTCATACACAAATTAAAAAAAGAGTCCATTCATCATGAATATATCATAAAAAATAATATATTTTTTTCATCAAAAAAGAATAGACAATTCCGACACACTTTTTGATAAAACCTACGAAAAGTATTTGAAAAGTTTATCTAGCAATGTAATTTCCCCATTGCAACTTATTCAAAAAATTATTTGTTTGAGGTTTAAATACTGTTAAATTCATTTTTTTATGTTACCTAAAGATGTTATGAGCTAAAAAATAAGAGAAATTTTGTTTTTTCAAAGAAGTGTTTTTTTTTATGTGATAATAAATATAATATATTGAATAATATGTACTTTTTATTATTATTTTTTATTTTATTTAATATTTGGCAAGTATTTATATCTTACCTTGTGTGTGGCTAAAAATAATTCATTGAATAGGCTTTTTATCCTTTGTACTATAATTTTCATAAATAAATGCGAAACATTCATTTCAATTCTTAGGCATTACCTCAAATAGGCTCAGTATTTGTCATAGATTTAGTATTTTGGTATTTGTGACATTTTTTTAGGTTGACATTTTTATATAGAGACATTTTTATAGGTGGACATTTTCATATTGTGGCATTTTTATAGGTTGACATTTTTATAGGTGGACATTTTTACATTGTGGCATTTTTATAGGTTGACATTTTTATACATTGATTGTGGACGTTATTATACTTCATCATTTTTCGCTTTAGACAATAGTCGCCAAACCCTTTCATGCTTGCTATAGTGATGTTTTGGTGTAAACACTGAAAATGAGGTTTCGTTTAGGTACACTTAAAGATTAAAAGACTAAAAGATACTCTTGATGTCGCTCTAGCTCTATGTTCGTTCGCTCTATGATCGTTCGTATCATGATATTTTGCGTGCCTAAGTACATATTCCACTGGGTTCCTGGATGGCGTGAAAAGAACAATTAGACCTGATAATTAGCCCCGCTATCGGTGATCTGTGTAGGTCAACGTCTGCTGAGTCTGTTACTAATTTTATATGATGGAATGCAAACATTTTAACGGCTGTTGATTTTTTGTAAGGAAAGTTGTTTTGTGTATAAAATGCGAAATAGTAAGTTTCCACATGATTACATTCGGCTTCGTTCAACGTCGGAAGTGGCCTGGCTGCGTCCCCGTACTGGGACCGAGCTCGCGTAGTTTGCTGGACCATGAAATTGCACCGCCGAGTCTCGCTTAAATGACGTGATAATTTACAAGTGTGTTCATCCACACTTCTGTCGTCCAGGTAAAAGCGAAACTTTCATATTAATTTTAACAGTTGAAAACTGGAAACTTTATAAACGCGTTTGTTTGGACGCTTTCAAACATTTAGTACAAACTGGCTAACTGGCTGGTAATTTACGGACATTGAAAAAATAAATTTATAAAATGTCCAAAAGCTTTATAAATGTTAGAGAAAGTACCTAGGTTATAACAGGATTAATAAATAGGCATAAATTAAGAGTTACATGACTAACTACACTCGAGAGCAATGAATCCGGGTCACTCAAAGAATCCAAAAAATCTCGGAAAGTAAGAATGCTAGGTTAATGCAATAAATTGTATTTAATAGACAATTTAATACTCCTTAAATGAAAGTATTAAAACTTCTTAGTTATTGTAAAGTTATATCATAAAAAAATCAAATTTGAAAAGGGAACACTGTCGAAGATGGAACTACGAAATTACAGGATTTGTTTTTGCTTTTGTTTGTAATCTGTCATTTATGTTGGTACATAAACCAGGTTGATAGTGCTCAATATTCATTATTCAAGCTGAAATCATGTCGCTTACACTTGAAGAATGCACCAGAATACTTACATTGGTGGAAACCGGCCGGAGTCAGCGCGATACAGCCAGGACTGTCGGTGTGTCGCTGTCAACAGTACAAAGAGTTCTCCGACGTTACGAAGAAACTGGTTCTAACCTACACAGACCAGGAACGGGCAGAACTAGGTGTACCACAGCACGAGAAGACCGATACTTGGTGAACACCATGCTTCGAAATCGCTTTCTCACAGGAACTGAACTCACAAATCAGTTTCGACGCCTCGGAGGAAGTAACCCAAGTGCATGGACAGTAAGACGTCGGCTTGCTGAATCTAACTTAAAACCCCTTAGACCTGCAAACGGCCCTAAACTGGAGCGTGGCCATCGTATTTCAAGACTAAGATATGCCCAGAACCACGTAAATTGGAGTATTGAAGATTGGTCGAAAGTTATGTTCTCCGACGAATCAAAATTTATGCTCTACAAGCACGATGGAAGACACAGAGTGTATAGAAGACCAGGGGAAAGATTCAAGCAAGCATGCATCGAAGAAAAAGTAGCCTACGGTGGTGGGTCTGTACTTGTGTGGGCCGGAATTTCCTCTGAAAGTCGCACAGAGCTGGTGATCATAGAAAACGGCTCTTTAACTAGCGTAAGATATGTGGAAGAAATCCTCAACGAACACGTTGGTCCATTTATGGTCAATTTGGGTGAGGATGCTATATTTATGCATGACAATGCCCGACCTCATACAGGTAGGATTGTGAATGACTACCTTCAAGAGATGAACATTACTTGTATGGAGTGGCCAGCGCGCAGCTCGGATATCAACCCGATCGAGCATGCTTGGGACGAGCTAGGGAGATGCGTAAAACAACGAAACCCTCCCCCAATCACGCTTCCTGAGCTCAAAATTGCTCTCACAGAGGAATGGGAGAATATTCCCCAAAATCGTATAAGGAACTTGGTGTACAGCATGCCAAACCGCGTAAACGCAGTAATGGAAGCACGAGGAGGTAATACGAAGTATTGAAATTCAAGAAAATCGTCATAAAGTTCAAAAATTTCATGTTTCCTATTTTTGTTTTAAGGAGAGATCAGCAGTTTTTTTTCTTTATGTAATTTTGTGTAAATAAAATGTATGGTGACTCATATTTTTTAACTTTCATTTAAGGAGTATTAAATTGTCTATTAAATACAATTTATTGAATTAACCTAGCATTCTTACTTTCCGAGATTTTTTGGATTCTTTGAGTGACCCGGATTCATTGCTCTCGAGTGTATATTGAAACATTTATTTCCTTAGCATAAACGATTGCACAATTAGGGAAACACCTTTCTAATTTGTACAGCCCCATGATATATTTTTATGACTTTTGGATATGAGTAGATTTTGGATATCGTAGAAGGATTCTTCGCTTTTTTCTCTCCTGATGTGGTTTAGTTTTTACTGAAGCGGCTGCCTACTAAAACCTCGAGAAAAAGGGTGCACCAGAGCTTCATCCGTCGAATCAGTCGGTGTACCTAAAGACTAGTAGGTTTATTAACTGCCTAAGATCCTGGTATGGTTCTATAAAACATTGAACATGTAAAATATGAAATTTTAGAGTGAAATATCTACTTAGTAGTTGGTAAAACGCAAATGTTAGTCAATTTGAACTTGTACTGTGTAGAATGAGAACAAATTAGACTTAGTTGTTTAATCGGAAACCTAGACTAGACTGGTAGCTAAAGCGACAAAGGACTGCACAGCTGTTTATCTAGTTCCGATGTATACCTACGTAATCTAGTGGGATACGGGTCCAAAGTACACTTGGTCATTTAGATTTGTTCTTCATATACAGTACCACAAAGTACTTTTACTTTTGTACTAGTAGTAAATGGCAGACAAAGACACATGAGGTGTTTTAGATGTTTAGTAAGCGGATAAAATGGTGGTTATTCATAGTTTGTAAGCAAAGTAACTTTACGGTACGGTAACGGTAAGTTTTAAGGAAACTTGTATGAAATATTCTACATTTCATACAAGATTTCATAAAAATTACAATACGTCGTCACACTTTGTTTTAAGGACATTCTAATGAACTCTTCACGTAGTTTCACAGTAATAGCACATTGAAACTAATTACATGGGAAGAGTTGATTTTATTTTCATTATATTATATATCATACAGGGTGTATTTTTGAAACGGGGCAGTAAGGGCAAGTACCTTAACCGTTGCAGTTACAGCAAAACGTTCTTAGAAGACCTTCCCTAACTTTTTGACATATTTTGAACTGCATTCACAGATTTTGTAAAAAACTTACAGTTGGCAAAAAAAAAAATGCAAAAAGTCCAAAAATTTTTTTTTATGCCAATCGATTCTATTTCATGTGGGGATCAAAAAACTCTATGAAACCATTTTAGCTTTCAGTACTAGGAAAGACAGAAATCGCCAAAAACGTTTCCCATACATTTCGGCAACAGAAACAAATTTCTACGATGGTCTAACTTTTTGTTATGGCCAGGAAGTGGGTAGAATTGACTGTAAAGTAAATAAAAAGAATTTTTACCCTCAAATTTCGAATTTGATTCGAAAATCTGTGTGTTATTCTTAGTTTCAGCTGAGAAACTTCGTATGAGTTATTAATTAAGTATTTTCGCTAAAATGTCTTCTAATCGTAAAAAAATTGACTTATTAGAAGCGTATTTTGTCAATAATCGAAATGCGGGAGCTGCATTAGTGTGGTACCGCAATAAGTATCCGTTGCGGCATGTGCCAACAAGAAAGGTTATTACAAATCTTTTGAAAAACCTGGAATTGCAGGGTTCTTTCAAAAGAAAGCGGCAGCCTTGTGTGGACATGGACACGGAGATTGCGGTTCTAACTTATGTCGAAGCATATCCAGAGGTATCGTTCAGGCAAGTCGCCCTTGAAGTAGGTGTATCCCACTCCCTTGTGATAAAGATATGGAAGAAATACGGCTACAAGTGCTATCGATATGGGCGCATAGTTCAAGTGTTACATCCGGGTGATGATGTTCGAAGGCTTACTTTTTGCAGATGGCTAAGAGGAAAAATAAGCAGAGATCATGAATTTTTAAATTACATACTGTGGTCAGACGAAACGAATTTTTCCAATAACGGTATGTACAACAGAAAAAATCACCACTATTGGTCCAAAGAAAATCCACTAAGAGTTACGGCAAGTCATAATCAGGTTCGCTTCTCATTCAACTGTTGGTGTGGTATAATGTCCAATCGAGTCATAATGGTGGAATTTTATGAAGGGAAACTGAATTCTGCCATGTATAATGAAGTCATTTTACACCATCTTGAAAACGAGATGGACGAATGGCCCCTGTCGGAATTGCGAAAAGTTCATTTTCAACAAGATGGTGCTCCGCCACATAACAGTCACCTTTCACGTTCCAATTTGAGCCGCCTATTAGGTACACAGTGGATAGGTACACATGGTCCAACACAGTGGCCACCTCGTAGCCCCGATCTAACACCACTTGATTTTTTTTTTATGGGGCTTCGTGAAAAACGAGGTGTATAAGACGACGTACGCCAGTGTTCAAGAGCTCAAGGATGCATTAATGACCATTTTACGTAATATTCATCCCAGAACATTATTAGCCGCCATTCGTTCAGTGCAAAAAAGGATAGACTTATGTATTCGTGAAAATGGAAATCATTTTGAGCAATTTATTTCATAAACCAATTTCTTAAATGTTTAAATGATTTTTTTTATTTAAAAAAGTTCAAAATTTTACCTGACCTATGAGTTTCGAGTTGATTTATCATATTTCCGTACGAAATGTATGGGAAAGGTCTTTGGCGATTTCTGTCTTTTCTAGTACTGAAAGCTAAAATGGTCCCATAGAGTTTTTTGATCCCCACATGAAATAGAATCTATTGGCATAAAAAAAAAAAAATTGAACTTTTTGCATTTTTTTTGCTAACTGTAAGTTTTTTACAAAATCTGTGAATGCAGTTCAAAATGTCCCAAAAAGTTAGGGAAGGTCTTTTAAGAACGTTTTGCTGTAACTGCAACGGTTAAGGTACTTGCCCTTACTGCCCCGTTTCAAAAATACACCCTGTATATAAGTATGATAAATGGCTATAAGTAGTTGTGATTTTTTGAAATAAATATATATTCCAGCATGAGCCCTTCGAGATCATTAAACAAAGAGAGATAAGTCTTTAAATTCGCAAACGACGATGTCGGGACAGAGGTGCTCATTCCGATGTGATGCACCGCATACATTGAATGCTATATTATGCTATATAATGCTTATTTCGCTTTGATAAAAGTAATGGTTATGCATAAATCAGGTTGGCACGGTGTCTGTTTGTTGTCTCTGAAGAATGTACTGAGGGTGACGCGAGCACACACAAAGCTTTATTTATTTGCAAATATTTGTATACCTACTGCGATGATTCTGACTGGCTTAGCAGTCGGAGCTTGTCATTTTTTTGGCTTACGTTGCACGAATTGTAAATGAAAGTACTTTAAGGGTTTTGTGTATTTCAGTAGGTAACTTATGGGTGTGATGGTGCAAAACATTTCAACGAAATTATTTATTGAGTCTCATTTTTGGGTGTATGAGGTTCTAAGAAAAAGGGTTCAAGGTGTTCTATCTCCGGCACAGGCTCTCCTGCCGAGGTTGGGGGTACAGATGGCAGTCATTCTCCTAAAACTCAAACTTCCCCTAAGCATCAAAGTGCAACTGGGATAGCCTATGGGACGACGACCTGAGTGTTTTAATTTTTTTTAACTAAGTAATCCTTTTGTTTGCCTAATTTAAGTTATTAAATGAATAGTAATAAATTATTAAATATGTCACATTAAATGTGTCACATTTCCAGGCAGACTAATATTATATTAAGGTAAGGTATATATTATTATATTAAGGTATGTCTATGTCTGACTAGGTGTCTGACTAGGGTACGTATGTATTGGCTAGGAAGTTAAATAGAATAAGGTAAATTCTTAAAATAGAAAAGCAACAAGTGTTAGATGGAATTAATATTTTAGGGTTTCAGTGTTGGAAACATGAACCGCCACACCATCCAAGCGCGTTATTATCGGTCGACAATACCGGATGCAATATTAGGGTACCTTACTATCTAAATTTTTTTAGTACATTATACAAAAGTGTACGAGTGAAGCGATGTGCGATTAGTGCCATAGATTATTATGTATAGTAGAGTGATCGGTGCGATGGCCACGCGACAAACCGCTGTGATAATAACGGCACATGTGCAATGCACATGTATGAGGGGGAGTAGGGACAAATTGTAGCAATAACGCGTGCAGCATTATCGACCGATAATAACGCGTCATATTTTTGAAAGGTATGTGAAATATTTTTGACTAATGAAATCTTGTACGTTTACAGTAAGTTTAAAAGTAAATCTATGAGAAGTTTTGTTTAAGTTACTGATTACATAGAAGTTAAGAAAGAACTGTTTTTGTGGAATAAAATTCAGAGTGAACCGTTGTATTCAAATTTGTTATTTTCACGTGAAATGAAAAATTGGGAGTTGATTTGAATATTTACGGTTGGGTGTTTGAGCCGCTATATAGAACAACTTTGAATACAAGCCAGCCTCACCTGCGAGCCGGTTCACCTGCTGATTGATGGAAGATGGCTTTGCTCTTAACACTCGTTTTCACCAAGGTGTAGGTATGTAGGTAAGACATGTATTTGACAAGTGGTCACGGACTGCAGTGTGAACGCAAATGTGTTTTGAACTTGTATACGAGTACAACTTGTCGGCTATACATAGTATGTGAACGAAACTAAAAAGCGTCGAAGAGAGTCTCAATACCATATATAAAACAAGCACCTAATTGTATACAATAAAGATATCATGGTATAGGTACTAACATACCTTTGATTGCCTCAAGTTTCGACCAGGTTACACCGGCCGTGGTCACCGGCACAGGCTAACTGGCTCAGCGGTGCACGCTCGCCGCCGTCTTCGAGTCCGTGAGGTAGTAGGTTTTTCATCTACCCGCACATGATCTATCATGATCGCGTTAATTCCCGTTATCTTTATTGTATATCATGAAGCACGAGAGTTTAAAAGTTAGTTTAGCGCTTAATTATTTTTTGACGAGTCTTCTGCTAGTTTAGTATCAAACAAGTTTACAACTTGTTTCTTGGTGAAAACAAAGGGTAAGGTCCCAAAGAGCAAAGTCAGCATTAAAGTTTAGTCAGGGTAGAACCAAATAGAAAGTAAGAGAAGGAGTAGCCCTTAGGGCAAGCCGCGGGTGCAACTGAAAGCAACGCGAAGATTATGATTCCGGCCCATTTTCCGGATATGCTGCATAGTTTCGATTCTAAAAATATTAACGTCATTCTCGTGTCGGAGTCATTTCTAAAGCCTTGTCTATCTACAAACGCTTACTCTCTTCCCGGTTTTCATTTACTTAGGAATGACCGCACGGGTTCAGCTTGTGGTGGGGTTGCTATCTATCTACGTCATAGCATTCCTTATCGGATTGGGGATTTATCGCCACAACCACCACCATCTAATGCTGGTGAACACCTCTTTCTAGAAGTTGAACTCTCCCGCACCAAGCTATTACTTGGTGTCTATTATTGCCCCTCATCTAAGATAAACTTTTTCCTTTCTTTTGAAAAATTGTTAGAACGCCTTTGTCCTCTATACAATGAAACTATTAGGGGTTAAAGTATGAAATTGCCGATTTGTACTGACAAATTGAAATTCGTTTTTTTTTTAATTTAACGTATTTATTTAATCAAAATAATTACCATTATTATCTATACATTGCTGCCATCTAGTAGGAAGGTCATTTATGCCTTTGCGATAGAACTCTGGTGATCTAGATTCGACAAACTGTGTGAAAGCATTTTGTACTGCCTCCTGAGAAGAAAACTTTTTATCACATAGAAAATTGTCCAAATCACGAAAAAAATGGTAGTCTGTTGGAGCAAGGTCTGGCGAATACGGAGGGTGACGGATAGTTTCTAATTGCAGTTCCTGTAGAGTTAAAACGGTTTCTCGTGCTGTATGAGGTCTCGCGTTATCATGGAGCAATAATGGTGAAGATCGATTCATGAGTCGGGGCTGTTTCACTGCTAGTTTTGCTATCATTGTTCGGAGTTCGGCACAGTAGACATCTGACGTTATTGCTTGACCAGATCGTAGAAAGCTATAGTGAATAACACCATGCTGAGACCATCAAACAGTTACCATTACCTTTTTATTGGTAAGCTTTGCTTTAGGACACTGTTGTGGCGTTTCACCTGGGATCAGCCGTTGCATTTTTCGCTTACGGTTATCGTAAAGAATCCACTTTTCATCACATGTCACAATTCGATCCAATATTCCTTCATTTCTGTATCGATTCAACAAGGCAACACAAGTTTCAACACGCATTTCTTTCTGCAGATCAGTCAAATCATGAGGTACCCATTTTTCACACTTTTTTATTATATTGATTTGACGCAAATGAGTCAATATTGTTGGTAAGGTAACGTTAAACCATGCAGCTAATTGCTGGGTAGTTTGGCTCGGATCGGCTTCCACCATGCCTTCCTCGTGGTTCGTTCTTCAAATCAAAGTTTCCATCACGAAAGCGTTTAAACCAAAATCGCACGGTGCGTTCATTAGCAGTCCCCTCTCCAAACGCAACATTGATATTGCGAGCTGTTTCTGCCGCGTTAGTTCCGCGTCGGAACTCGTATTCAAAAATCACTCGAATTTTCGAAGTATCCATCTTTCTTGTCTAAGCTGAATAAAAAAAACAACTGAAAGTCGATAATCGAATGTTGCACATTTTTAAATGAAGAACTACATAGGTACCATGTGGAAAAAGTTTCACTCAAAAATCTCAAACCATGAAGGTTCTATGTCAATTCGAAGTACCTATTACAATGAAACGGCAATTTCATACTTTAACCCCGATTATTATAATGGGAGACTTCAATACTTGTTTACTGAAACATGACTCCCGTTCTTCTACTTTTCTCAATACTATCCAATCTTGTAATCTGTCTGTTCTACCTTCTGATTCTACACATCACGTCCCTGATCGAAATCCGTCCCTTCTTGACCATAAACTCGTTTCTTCAACTAATTTAGTCGCTAAGCACGGCCAGTGCTCAGCCGACCAATTTTCTTAAAATGACTTAATCTTTCTATCCTATAAACTTCGTCCTCCTAAACTGAAATCTAAAATTCTGATGATGCGTCATTTTAGTGGCATGAACATCAGTGAGCTTCGTGAGGATGCTGATAATATAGATTGGAGTTCTCTTCTATCCACAGAGTCAGTTGATGACAAAGTAAGCATACTGAGTAACAAGCTAATCGAGCTATACGATAAACATGCGCCACTCCGTGTTACAAAAGTAAAACACTTGCCTGCACCGTGGCTTACTGCTGATATTAAGGCGATGTTATCTAAAAAAGCGGCCGCCAAAACTAGGTATAAAACACGGCCTACTTCTAGTAACCGTGAAAAATATGTAGAAATACGGAATCTCTGCGGCAAGATGTGTAGGAAAGCACAACGCCAACATATCCATAACTCGGTCGAGAACGGCGACCCAGCTAAAATTTGGAAGTTCCTGAGAACCTTGGGAGTTGGAAAGTCACGGCAAGATACCATTCCTAATCAAATTGACATAGATTTACTAAATAAACATTTCTCAGCTTCGTCTAACTATGATCGGATTATCAAAGATAATACCTTGCAATATCTTTCATCACTTCCAACACCTGACTACTCCCCGTTCGTTTTTGATCAAGTATCTGATTGTGGTGTTAAAGAGTGTATAATGTCAATTAACTCCAATGCTGTTGGTGCTGACTGCATAAGTCGAAACATGGTTCTGCCAATCTTGGAACAAATTCTCCCGATTATTTGCCATGTTCTAAACCAGTCACTGAACAAATGTGTATTTCCTGATGCTTGGAAGCAGGCACAAATTATTCCATTGCCTAAAAAATCCAATCCGTCATCCCCCTCCGAATATCGCCCTATTTCCATACTACCTTTTCTATCCAAGGTCTTAGAAAGGCTCGTACACGGTCAATTAAGCAAATTTCTCACACAAAACAGCCTTCTAAATCCCCTTCAGTCAGGTTTTCGACCAGGGCACAGCACTGTCAGCGCACTGATAAAAGTCACCGATGATATCAGGTTTGGCATGGAGAACGGAAATCTTACAGTACTCTCCCTTCTTGATTTCAGCAACGCGTTCAATACTGTAGATTTCGATATCCTGCTCGGCATTTTACGCTCTCTTAACATATCTCCAACAGTGATTGATTGGTTTCATAGTTACCTGTTTGGGCGCCGACAGCGGGTGCGTCTTGAGGATTCCTTCTCTTCTTGGTATAGTACAGCTGTCGGTGTGCCACAGGGTGGCGTGCTATCTCCTTTACTTTTCTCAATTTTTATAAATTCCATCTCTAAGTCATTACGTTCTTCCTACCACCTTTAAGCAGGCGACCTCCAAATCTACGCACAAGCCTCCTTACAAGAATTGCCACAAGTATGCGAGTGGAGTAAACAATATGGACTTGGGGTAAACCCATCTAAGACTCAGGTTATTGTTCTGGGCAGCTCCGGGATGATAAACCGAATAGACTGGTCACAATTACCAGACGTAGTTTTTAATGGTGTCGCCATTGAAATAAGTAGAGAGGTAAAAAATCTTGGTATACGGATAGATAAGACACTATCCTGGGACCCACAAATACGAGAAGTTAGCCGCAAGTTGTTTGCGTCAGCGGGTTCCATGCGTAGACTGCGTAACTTCCTACCAACAGCCACTAAACTTGCACTTGTTGAATCACTTCTTCTTCCACTACTTGACTATGCTGATGTCAGCTATCTTAATCTCACCGAGGAGCAACTTGATAAGCTTGAGCGCCTTCAAAATTTCTGTATTAGATTCATATTTGGTCTTCGCAAATATGATCACGTGTCACAGTTTCGCAACTTGCTCAAGTGGCTCCCAATTCGTCTTCGACGGAATGCTCATATTCTTTCCATGCTTTACAGTATTCTCTTCAATCCCCGTACCCCTACTGATTTAAAAGAACGTTTTTGAACGGTTTTTATAAAAAGCCAAATTGGAAAAGTTTTCCGGAAATTTTTATATTCAGTAGCCTCTCAGATCAAAATACGGCGTTCAGTTGGTATTTACTGAACGTATTTTGATCTGAAAGGCTTTTATATGAACTTCAGGATCTAAATCACGATTTAAACGATGAATAGCAGTATTCCTTTTCGTTTTATTTATGATCATTGAGAAATAATCACAAAAAAAAACCGGCCATGTGCTAACAGACATGGAGATAAGTTTATATGTGAAGGTGTATGTAAAATGTAAAGGTAGAACTTTATTTCTATTACCGTATGTACAGTCGACACACAGAGATACGGTTGCACTTTTTCATATAAAGTTGTATTTAAAGGTGCAACCGTATCACCTTTGTCGACTCTATGTGATATCTACTGTCTGAAGGTTCTCGACCAATTATATTGCGATTTATTTGTTATTATTTACATTTAACCTGAAAAAATACAATTTAGGGATACTTAATAGCAAAAATGTTTTTTTTCTCAAACATGCTTGGAAATGTGAACATTATTTTGACAACCTTCTTCGAGATAAATCGAAATTGCTGTTCATGCGAGCAGCGGCCAGCAAAAGTTGTATGAAAATCCATATCTGTCGTGTTTTAGCGGCCAAATAAATTATGTACTATGTAAACTCATATCTGTCGTGTAATTTGAAAATGGAACCATCTTGTACTCCGAACCATGGCAACCAAGGAGGTAACTTATCCAAGGCGTTATTTAAATATAGAACTTAGGCTTGCCAATAGAATGCTGTTTATTAAGAAAAATTAAAAACCAATGAACATTTCGCCCGTGAAAAATTACTGTTGTTCGTTTTTCGTCATTGATTTTGAAAAGTAGGTAACTAAAAAGTTCTGCCTAGATTTTTTTTACTTAGTTTTAATTTCCGCGCATTGTTTGAGAAAAGCACTATACAAGCCTTGGCCGCAAGTGAGCGTTGCCGGACTCCGTAATGCGTGCCTCGGCTGCGCCTCGGCCCGCATACTTCACGATCGTCCGGCAACACTACAATTGGTGGCCGCGGCAGTAATGTACTATTTTTTTACGTGTGGATACCCGCACGGGCTTCACCCCATCGGTGCCGACGATGGGGTGGGCGTATCGGAATCGGACCGACTAAAACCACACGGTGCCCTACCCAAGTGTCCATTGCCGGGCACCGAGGGTAAGCCCTCGAAAGGATAACCCCAGGGTTGCCGGCGGACATTGGCCGCCACCGCGGCCTCGCCTGGTGGGGTCGGGTTATATCCCGCGTCGGTGAGTTGGCAAGCGTGTGTAGGACACACACGACACGCCTCCGCCACGGCCTGCTTCTATAAGGACGGCGAGTCGGCCAACTGCCGTCCTCAGGCCCCGATCATGGAGGTCGGTAGTCTCGGGCGTAGACGAGCGGAACTCAGGGGGCAGGGTTCTCTCCCGCTCCCTCTCCGCCGCATCTTTCGCACGCATTACCTGCTCGCAGAAAGAGGCGGCAGCGTGCCATTTGCTCCCGTTGGAGACCACGGCCCTCACCATGGTCTCCAAAGACAGAACGTCCACGCCCAGGACCGCAACGAGATCCCGGCGTTGACTCGCCCACGCAGGGCACTCCACCAACCTGTGGAGCGCCGTGTCTTCGCCAGGATCCACGCAGTGCTGGCACTGCTGTGTTGTCTCCCGGTGGATGCGCCATAGATACCTACCGAAGCGCCCGTGCCCGGTACCGGTACCCGGTCACCGTGGTGCCTCTCCAACCACTCCTTCAAGATCGGTCTCACCGCCGCAATGGTGGGTTCCCCCCACCCTGGATGCTCAAGTCGTACCCGCCATGTCTCCATGAGTTCCCGGCGGAGCTGTGACCGCTGAGCCCTGATTTCTCGGGACTCCGGCCTATGGGCCCGCTCCAGCGCCTCCTTGCGCCACTGGTAACGCGACGCAAGGGCTCTCGCTGTTATGATTTTATATGCATTCGCCATCATGGGTTGCTGAACACTAACAAGTAAAATTAAAATCTTCAAAGAACAAGTTTAATTTATTGTATCATTGTTAATATTAAGTAAGTACTTGTCAAGAATTTTTAAGTTTAGTTTAATCTTCGCGAAGCAGGTAAGTACAAAAAAAATATTTTGATGTTATTCGCTTTTCGGACAGTTAAACTTTGTTCCACTTTGTGCAATGAAAGCCCAAGACAAAGGCAACACGACAATAAAAATGTAATAGAGATATGCTCTATATAATATTATTATAGCAGTAAAAGTTAAATTCATTTTCATAATTAAAAGAAACGTTCATTCTTCTCAAGGCGGATTGATCCAGGCATTGAGTTTTCAAGTGTGAGAACTGCTCAAAATAATAGTATACTTTTGTACTCCTTGACATTTACAGTAACTTTAGCATGTCATAAAATTTAATTCCAATAGGGCAAAAAAAAAGGAGCGCGACATAGGAATAAAATGATCATCATAATCTTAGCTTTGCTCCCAGTTTCACTTTGGAGCGCAGGATCAGCTTACTCCTCCTGTTTCCCTTGCTTTGATTTATATAGCTTTTATGGGAGTGACTGCCATATAACCCAACCTCAAGAGGAAAACCTACACTAGAGCCTCATCCGTCAATAAGCGTGCACACCGGTTCCCACCGGTTTCCGATGAGGGCCAGATCGAGAGAGATGGCCCTGGGTCAGCAGGGGTCCGAGTGATATGCACTAGCTAGCTCACCTTCGTCTTTGCACTGCGACACACAGACGGCGTGCGTTTTAGTCGGTTCGAGTCCAACATAGGTATCTGTGGGAATATCCCGCAAAAAACTATAAGTATACGTATGATACATAGGCTCACGCTCCTTACTCATAGGTACATGTACCGTCACGTCACCACCCCGGTAAGTCACCGCACTTCCTGATTTATACCCTTGTTATTTGCTTTCCGTAATGGATTTTTGATACACATCTACCTTACTTTTATAGGACGGAATACCAAGTGCCAGCTTTTGTTGCCATTCTCGTATTTTGTTAAGTTACGGATTCAAGATTGGTCTGTTGGATGTAGGATTTATTCAGTCAGTGATGTAGATAGAGTGATAGAGCTAAGGAAAGAGTTGACGTGTACGTTTGTTACTTGATGCATTTGTATTTATTCGATGTTCAAGAAACGTTCTGGAAATTAAGGTCTATTATTCCTTGAATGCTTCTTGAATCTCATCGAATTTAAATATTGTATCTCGCTTCAATGCTAAGCTAGGGTAAGTAAAGGTTTATAATATTATACGTTAGGTAAACAATATGTTACATTCAAATGGTTTCAGTAGAAGACTATCTTCTAAATTCTTTATCACCATTATCGGAGTTTTTCCGTTTGTATCAGTTGGGATCCGGGCGCCACTTCATGGTACATAAAACGTTTTTCGTTCATAATTCATGCCGCCTCGAAGTTTTGGATGTATATTTCATAGTAGCCACGATAGAAGCCGCGATATATTTACACTTTGTTACAAGTGTAGTAAACGTAGGTACACATATTGTACTTAATATTAATCAGATATGCTTACTTTCCCTTAGTGATAGCACTTAATCCTGAGGGAGTTAACAATAGCCCTGACCCTCAACCTTTACAGTAAGCCCAATATTACAGAAACTCATCTGCGAGTAATAGAATTCGTATAAGCCCTAACGTTATGCATAAGGAATGAAAATGGTCATGAAAGTTTATTCGCCCCGCAACATTTGCGGAGCATAGGCGGGCGCAGTTCACCCTTTTATATGTGAAGTTGGCTCATAAATTAAACGGTGAAACACCTCGGGCCTTCAAAGTAAATACACAATGATTTAGTAACGCCTAAATAAAACGAAGATGAGCTATTCAGTCGAGTGTACTGAGTCTTTCATGAAATTAGTTATCTTTGAGATGTTTATTTGACTTACAAGGCCAGTTTTACGTGATTTTTTAGAAGTAACCTTTGCGTTGACGTTTGAAAGAATGATAAAAAGGAACGGAAGAGAGGGAGGGTCTTTGGTATTCATGGAAACCATATATGTGTGTCTCAACCACCGTTCACACGTGAAGCAGAATTTTACATTCTTTACTTTTCGTAACGAACATTTTTTTAGATCTTACTCAGTTTTCAGTAACCCTAAAAATAATGGAGGCGTTTCTACTTCCATTATTCAGACCTTCACTACGTGGAGGTTTTATACCTTGGTACTACTCCGTTGCCCTACTAACGCTAATTACAGCTTTGAAAAATTGCACCTTATACATCTATCATCTAATGTAGGTTATTTCAGTTCTCAGAACCAAACTAAACAATAAGAAATTTAAAATAATTACAATGTAAATATAATACTTTTCTGTTGAACGTAAAAAAAAAATGAATTAAATACTTCGCTTACAGATAGGTAAAGCTGGCATATCGTTAGCGTGCAGCGATGAGGCGAGGATCCTTCACCCTGGAGTTGTACTACGAATTAGCCTTAAAACGTTGTTTAAAATCTTACTCTGCACCTTTTATAATCTGGCTACCTGTGTTATCAGACGAAATGTTTGGGGTTTTAACACAAAATCCGTTAGGTAGCTACCTAATTTAAATAAAGTTTCGGTAGATAGCCAAAATACTTTATTGCTTTTGTTACAATAATGTGCCATGCCATTGCTGTAAAAGTAAAAAGTATCAAAGCATTTTTTTTGTAGTAATAACAATTGACGGTGTACCGTGGTAACCTGCTATAATTCAGGAGATGTCACTTATGTATTGACAATTCTGCTTCTCTCCTTCTGAGTTCTAGCGACACACGAGTCATCCTCATATCTCTCGTTATAAGGTAATGCATAAGTAAGTGATCTATCTTCTCTCCTTGTTAGCATACATTCTTGCAAAAATAAACAACATTAATTAAATACATGAGTACCTACCTTGATATACTTGCAAGATCATGTGGTGTGAACGGCAATTGAGAAATGGCCAAGTCGACAATACCCGCAACGATTTTCATAAAAAAAACGTATGAAAAAAATTTTTAAAGTATGCAGAAATTTACCCACCGAAACTTATAACTTAATTATATAGGTACTTATGGCATGTGTAATGTTTACATAAAGTGCACGTGAAGTCGGGAGCATTTAAACCGGCGTTAAGCCACAGTTACGCTAATGAGTCGACGCAGCCTGCGGTAGACTTGCAGCATGTGACAGAATGTTGCACTCAAACTAAAGACTAAAGTTATATCTACTAACACTCTAAAAGTATTAGGGGTTAAAGCATGAAATTGCCGATTTGTACTGACAAATTGAAATTCGTTTTTTTTTTTAATTTAACGTATTTATTTAATCAAAATAATTACCATTATTATCTATACATTGCTGCCATCTAGTAGGAAGGTCATTTATGCCTTTGCGATAGAACTCTGGTGATCTAGATTCGACAAACTGTGTGAAAGCATTTTGTACTGCCTCCTGAGAAGAAAACTTTTTATCACATAGAAAATTGTCCAAATCACGAAAAAAATGGTAGTCTGTTGGAGCAAGGTCTGGCAAATACGGAGGGTGACGGATAGTTTCTAATTGCAGTTCCTGTAGAGTTAAAACGGTTTCTCGTGCTGTATGAGGTCTCGCGTTATCATGGAGCAATAATGGTGAAGATCGATTCATGAGTCGGGGCTGTTTCACTGCTAGTTTTACTATCATTGTTCGGAGTTCGGCACAGTAGACATCTGCCGTTATTGCTTGACCAGATCGTAGAAAGCTATAGTGAATAACACCATGCTGGGACCACCAAACAGTTACCATTACCTTTTTATTGGTAAGCTTTGCTTTAGGACACTGTTGTGGCGTTTCACCTGGGGTCAGCCATTGCATTTTTCGCTTAAGGTTATCGTAAAGAATCCACTTTTCATCACATGTCACAATTCGATCCAATATTCCTTCATTTCTGTATCGATTCAACAAGGCAACACAAGTTTCAACACGCATTTCTTTCTGCAGATCAGTCAAATCATGAGGTACCCATTTTTCACATTTTTTTATTTTATTGATTTGACGCAAATGAGTCAATATTATTGGTAAGGTAACGTTAAACCATGCAGCTAATTCCTGGGTAGTTTGGCTCGGATCGGCTCCCACCATGTCTTTCAATTCATTGTTATTCACCTGTGTGGACGGCCTTCCTCGTGGTTCGTTCTTCAAATCAAAGTTTCCATCACGAAAGCGTTTAAACCAAAATCGCACGGTGCGTTCATTAGCAGTCCCCTCTCCAAACGCAACATTGATATTGCGAGCTGTTTCTGCCGCGTTAGTTCCGCGTCGGAACTCGTATTCAAAAATCACTCGAATTTTCGAAGTATCCATCTTTCTTGTCTAAGCTGAATAAAAAAAACAACTGAAAGTCGATAATTGAATGTTGCACATTTTTAAATGAAGAACTACATAGGTACCATGTGGAAAAAGTTTCACTCAAAAATCTCAAACCATGAAGGTTCTATGTCAATTCGAAGTACCTATTACAATGAAACGGCAATTTCATACTTTAACCCCTATTATTACCAAACGTTTAGTGCAACTTTAGTCAACTGAATTAGGTCAACTTAACACTATCGACGATATGAACGTCTCGATGGATTTTAGCTTAAGAGATGTTGTTAGATTCGTATATTTACTGTGAGAGTGACACTGGGTATATAAAAAAGAAATAAACAAAATGGCGGATTTTGGTAAATATCATTCAAATTTATCGAATCGGGTATCAAAATGAAGAAAATTAAAAGACGATTAGGTACAAAAATTTCATCACTAAAAAGTATAAAATTCAATAAATTATTAGAAATAAAAAACCCGACCGGTACCCATTTTCCAATCTCAAACCCGATGAAAATTAATGGCTTGTTTCGATCTTTTCAGCATCAGTCGGGTTTGTCATTTTTAATAATTTATTTTTTAATAAAACATTGCGAGTATGAGATTATGTTAAATTTGATATGAAAAAAAAATTCAGAAATATAAAATATATAGGTGAACAATATTTTTTTTTTTAAAAGAACATTAGCAACCGAAATTATCGAAATTACTAATATTCCCTCTAACCCCTCCAACTAAGCTAAATTGCTTGTGCTAGGAGTGGGTTCACATCGGTAGTGTAATGGCCAGGATTCAAACCCGCGACCTCTCAATCGTATAAGGCCGACTCCTTAACCACTAAGCTACCGACGCTTCACTTGCAACATTATGAGGTGCTTGTATAAGTAAAAGAAATTTCGATTAGGTTATCTTACTACTAAGATTATACATGTGAAAGTTGACATGTATGGATGGAAGATTTTTTGATACCTACTCATACTCAATCGTGCCAAAATGGCTAAACAGGCATTTTTATAGACACACACACGGCTACAGCTAGTTTTATATGTACGTTGCCAACGAAGCTTAATGACATTCAATAATATAATAATTACGGACAAATTTTGCCCAGACAACGATAGTTGAGCCAATCAAGTAGTACCCACTGATACCATTGTTTGCGGTAAATGCGATAGATAGATAATTCTGACAAATCGTTTAAGGTCGACATCGTGTAAACAATCAAATAAATCACGAACCAAACCAAAACATTCCAAAGGGACGCATTACGAATGAAATATAACTCAGAAGTCTGTTGTCAAAACCACTGTTTACGCCCTAGGACATGATAAAATGACGCTAACTTTAACAGATCAATATATTTTATGAAGGAATTATGAAGGTATTAATTGGGTATTTGACTGACTAGTCAAACTAGTTACTTTTTACTAAACGTCAAAACGATAAGTTATAAGGAAAATTGTATGAAAAATTTATTTATGACGTCATAATATTATACAGTCAAATCACATACTATTAAAGGTTTGGTGGATGATGAACACCAAGGGATTCATTCTTATGGTGCCGACCCTATTAACACAGAGAGTTTCTGTGTTGTCAGTGTAGAAGAAAAAGCAGGAATAGCCTTTGGTCTTCCCACTGACAGCACAAAAACGCTCCAGTGATGGTGTGTCGGCTTTTTCGGGAGCGATTCCCGTTTTAACTTGCAAACCTGACAGGAAAGCATGTACCAAATTCTTATCAGTTGTTTAGAGAACCGACTTGCAGGCGAGGTTGGCTTGGTGTGAGGAGGGCCCTTTATACTCAATAGTATGGAATTTCTGTGACGTTCGAACCATCGTAAATGTAGAACAAAAGATATAAAAGTGTAATAAAAACCAACAACCACGACAATGAGATGTCATTGAGTTTGTCCCCAGACTGTCCTAGACAAGAGAAGGGTAATTCAAATCTGAACAACTTAATGCTTTTTTATAATATGTAGACATACTTTCTCGGAGGTTTGTAAGCTGGATTTGCCTAATGCCTAAATCAATGCGGATTACTTTCGAAAAGCCCACATATAAATTTAATTACGTTCAGACTTGTAGTCTTTGTGAAAGTTTTTATTCTAAGTCGAATTAAAAATATGGATGATTACATTATATTCTTACTAAGTAAAATTCTTTGTAGTCACTGAACCTAACGATAGTACTATCCTACTAATATTATAAATGCGAAAGTTTGTGAGCATGGATTGATGGATGTGTGGATGGATGTTTGTTACTCTTTCACGTAAAAACTACCGAATGGATTTTAATGAAACTTTAGGTACTATAATATAGCTTATACATCAGAATAATACATAAGCTATATATCATCATGCTACTACTGAAGGGAGCGGAGCAGTGATCATTAACGTCAACAAATCCGGCCGGCATATACAGAGATGTGACAGTTTAGTGCGCCATCAGCGACATCCACGCGGGCGTAGCCGCGGGCAACAGTAAATCTAATATAAAACATGAGTATAACCTAGTACTATTATCTATTCTGTGGTATAGCTCGTTAAGCAATTTCAAATACTTTGACTTTACAGACCGTACAAAAAGGAAAACCTAGTCACTTCCACATTATCTTAATTTACCTTCATAATAATAACTAAGTCATACATGTAATAACGTTAAAACTATTCACAGTCCCACTGCCGCTTCGGACTACTGCGGAGAATTATTCATGACAGAAATATATGAGAGGTAAGGAACAGAGTTAAATTTCCAGTAGCGCAGTACATCCGTTATATACCTACAGCGAAGTATCCGGCTGACCGAATTTAAAATTAGTCGAGTGTCACGCGCGCACTCGTGTGAACGCTGCTGGGATTTTATAAAAACATTATTTTTTTCTCTCTTGATCGTGCCTACTGCCTACTTAAAGTAGGTAGGTACCTACCTAAGAATGGACAAGAAAAGAAAATAATGACAGACGATATTGTGTGGCGTTCGGCTGTTTGAATTCGAATATAAATATACCGGATTTATCTTTTTTCTCGCTTCCCATAGATGCTGAAAAGTAAGTTTGCCAAAATCTTAAAATTTTAAGGTACCTACCTACCCATAACCCAACCTACCACTACTACTGCTCAGAATGCGTATCTAGACAAAAACTACGTATTTTAAAGGTAGACCACGAAGTACCTAGGTAGATGCCTAGCCAGCTAGATTTTTGAATTGGGAGGGTTATTGGATCGGACCCATCGGGGTCAACGTACTCGGTCGTCACCCGCCTTGCCGTATTTTTCTAGTTTCGAGTGTCCTTGACGTGCATCGCGATTCGCGCCGAATCGCGCTCTGACTATAGGTAGATAGGTACCACTGACGATACCTACCCTACGTAATTTCTGCAGTTCCAAGTTCCTTCTTTTTAAGCGACTTGTCATTTTTCACATAAGTAGAAAAATAGTAACAGGTACTTAACTGGAATGGTAATCAAATATTCAATCCTTCACAAGAAGGCAACCCTAACAGGCGTTAGAAAAGATAAGAGGCACGCGATAGAAAGAGAAGCAAGTTTAGGTGAATAAAATTATAAGTACTTAATGTTGTGCGAGCTAAATTCCACCGTATTGCGTCGAAGCAAGACTGGAATTGATTAAATCTTCTTGCGCAGTGATTCTTCTGTACGTTAGTACTATTAATTATTCTGTGCCGCAGGATGGCGTTAGCGACTCTCCAATGTTATCAAATTGTGCTGAATTGACATTGATGTGCGATAAAAAATACCTACACATTTGACAGTGACAACCGTAATTTAAATTTTAACCATTTAACGGATTAGCTGGAATAGTCAATATCAGATCGATCTTGACGGACAAATTACTCCTTTCTGTTGACGGATTATTTTGATACTTGGTACACAGCTTTAGTTTATATTTTAAATCAATAAAACAGTTCGATTTGCTCTTAATACTTTGGTAACTGACGAGGATAGGATATTTCCGACGCTGATTGAACATCTTTATTTCAATGCATTACCCATATTCCGATTCGTTATATATTATTAATATATTTTTTAACTTCTACATTATTAGGTACGGGTGTCTTGAGACTTTTATTTCAAAAATCATATCTAAGGTTTTCTACCGAAAAAGAAAGCAACCGGAACGTCAGGATTCAGGAACTAATACAAAACATTACCGTATAAGTAAATTTTTAGACGTCGTGTAAAATTTTTACATCGTGATCAATAAGTACAAAAACCTTACTTTTTACAAAGTTCTAGATTGCCCTCGAATATTTATTTATTCAATCTGCAATTTTTTGTCTTACCGTTCAATCTATGGTAGCTTAAGTCTTTACCTAATCCACATTTATTTGACCCTTTTGGCGCACGCCTTCCATGGTCACCAAGCACCAATATTACTTGCGGAGCTTATCACGGATTACAATTTTCTTTACGTGCCAGTGTAACAACTCAGACTAAAAGAATTTAAGTCTGAGTGTAGTAACTGTTTTAGGGTTCCGAAGGAAAATGAAATCATTTTAATTTTTAAAGTTCTTTGTGTATTTATCTGGGATTTAATTCACAGTTATTTTATTTGGATACTAATTGGCTACTACTTGGATACTACTTGGATACTACGAGGCTCAAAATAATAGCGACAGAATTCTTTAAAAGTGCCTACTCGTAGTTTTATTTAGTCCAATATTCCAACACGTACCTAAGTACTTTGCCGATTTATTTATAAATTATTTTAAGTTTGGACAAAGCAGGAATAGCCTTTGGTCTTCCCTGCCTAGGCAGTTAATCTAACTGTTTAATTAAATGGCTAGGCAAGTAGTTAAACGTCATCGGTCCAAACTATTTGCCAAGCGGTGTAATTAAATGGCTGAACATCGTTCAGGCCGTTAATTGAATGGCGCCGTTTAGGTAACTGCCTAGGCAGTTAATTGGACGGCTGATTAAGCTAGTTGGCGGCGACATATTTATCACTTATTGCACAAGAAAAGTTTTAGAATAAATCCTAATAATCTTCTTCAAACGAGAGATAATCCCAGTGATAGTTCAAAACCAAAGGTCCGTTAATCTTTACCACAATCTGGTTCATTTCGTATTTTACAGGGATGACTACTGTCTAAGCCACTGCTTCATCCGCTAGCAAGGGAGATCGACTTGTTTGAGCTCATACACCTTAATCATGTTTTCAACTAAATCTTCTAAATTTAGGATAGATACCAGCGTCTGAAATATCTTGACTACAGTCTTAAAATGATTTTGAAATTTAGAGCAAATCAAGCTGTTTTAGTGAACAGGAAAGGGGGAAGATCAAGGAATTGAGATTATTTTGAGTACTTTGTTCATCAAGTTCTATTCAATGCTAACTGATGTGTTTCGTAAACAATGACAAACACTCCAAGTAAGCATCAATTGGTCTCCGTTTTACAACCAGTAGGTAGCTCGAATACTAAGTGTTCAATCGGGCGCATTGTCGAGAGGGACGGAACAAGGTGGGCTAATTACCTATTAATTGGAGAGCTTCACAAGTGTGCACTCAGTTTCACGAGCGAGCTAGCGTGATGCTACGACAGTCTCGCTAATGGACCGTACACCTTGAGGATTTGGTCTAATGGGATCGATTAAAAGGTTACAGGTGTGATTATCGGTGAGATAACAGGAAGTACATAATAGTGTGGGTAACGCATAATGGTTAAGTTTATAGAAGTGAAAGTTTTATGAAGGCGAATTCATCATAGCGTTCGTCTCGATTGCATTTTTTAAGCAGGGGTTCGCTTGAAGATCTTTCTCTTAATTTGGTTTATCTTGTATTTATTCAGCGACTGTTGTAAGATCGCCCATCTTCGAAAACCTGCTTTACTTCTGGGGTTGGGAGGTCGCTTCTAGAAAAGCCGGCAAACAAATCAAAACCACAAGGCGAATCTCGGGTTCGTGAATCTCGGAAAGTTGCGCACTGTGGACGCTACTGAGTTATCAAAAGGTGAATGATGATGTCTATCTTTCATTATATGTATGTAATTTAAGATTTTATTGATAATGCGTAGAAGTCCAAAATTAAATGAAAAACTGTTCATAACATATTGTCATTCATTCTACAAGATGCCATTTTTCTTTTACTTTAACTGCATAGCAGTAAAGTATAAAACTAAACGGCATTTTTGCAGTATCTGCGGTATGACAGTGGTAGATAAATTAGCATAATCGGGGTCCAGGATCTGTGGAAACCGTCGCCGCAAAAACAGTTTTAAACTTATATCACCACACGTATTTGGCAGCAGTCTTTGTTTATTTTATACAGAGTGTTGGCCCATATTCAATCCCAAAAGTTACAGTAGATTATAAGACCGTTAATGTGAATTGCATACATACGAACAATACTTCCATCTTTTTCCCTTCGGGGTGTGCAGAAAATAACCCGCTATACGCTTTTTTCCTAGTATACTTCTTCACAATAATCGTCTGTTATCATTAAACCTTTGAATTTTATGTTACCGTACAAATATGTAGTAAACGTTTTTAGTTGTTTTAAAACATTTTGTGAAGCACTTTTTTGTGTTATTTATTTAACGCATTTGTTTTTCTTTTTAGTAAATTAGCATACATTGCGGTGTCTGCAGTAGGTAAAGCTTAGCCTATGCGAGCGAAAGAGAGCGCGCCTCACCGTAGACAAGCCAAATATAATATAATGGTGGATGTGTTTTAACGGTAAACTTTATGGGGACTTTTATGTGCCCACTAAGTACTTTTTATACAGAAATTGAAGTGCTTACATAAAAATGTGATCGATATACAGACTCATAAAGGTTACTGGCTTTGGTATGTTTAAATTTATCGTCAATATCAAATAATAAAATAACATATAATCGCGATACTATCCGTTTAAAGTTGTTTACATTTCAAAGAAGAAAACTTTTTTTTATCACTGTTTGCATCATAACAATTATTATAAAGTAACTAGTTAGCTGTCTTAAAGGTGATATGGGGCTTTGAAGTATGCCCGAGGTTCAGCTCTTGTAAATATAAATTTCCTTGGTATCGTATTTAGCAGCCGATATGTTATTGTTTTTCTTACTTGGCATTACTTCCTCGGAGCACTACACAAGCACCCTGTACCGAAAATTCCGTCGGGTTCAGTTCTGGTACAGGGATATCCTTCTTTTAAGCTTTAGACACCTTGTCACAATCTTATCTAATTAAAAGTATAACTTCCCGTCAACTGATCTTATATAGCAAAATTTTTTTTTTGTTTATGAGCAATCGCGAACATTTTCCATTAAAAATAAATGTATTTTTTGCTTTATTATGAAATTATAATGCAAAGAAACAGCAGATTTTGACACACAATTAGGAAGATTTATAAGTGTCACGATTTATGTACAGCTGCCTATTGTTCCGCCTGCGTGAAATTGTGATCACATTTCTACAAAAGAAACCCGTAGAAACCTACTCCCGAAATAAAAACAGCTATAAGCTATTGCAAACTATAATATAATCTATCCGTGTACTAAATTTCAGCCAGATTCATTTAGTCGTTTGATCGTGATTGAGTAAGAAACAACCTAACATCTTTCTTGATATACCACTGAGATGGCAGACAAATACAAGGCCCATCTGATGGAGAGTAGTTACCGTGGCCTATGGACGTGTGTAACACCAGGGAAGACATATTCGTGCTGCCGACCCTGTAAACATAGAGAGTTTCTGTGCCGTCAGTGAAGAAAACAAAGCAGGATAAGTCTTCCCACTGATAGCAATTGGTAGTAGTTATAGGACAGGGTCTTTTCTAATGTACAATTTTACGTTAAGGCAATAAAGAGAATAGAGAAACAAGTCTAATTTAAAACATTTCAGCTACTTTACAATTTGCAGTGGCGTGAAATTTAGTTAAAATTCCGGACTCGAGTTGAGCGAGCATTGGCGGGCACTTAATAAATGAACTTCCTTGTCTTTGCAATTCCTAGGAATGAAGAACCCGGAGAGCATGAGTTTTTAAATTTCTACTGAATAAAGTACCTAATTTGTAATACGTATATTTGGTTTTACATCGTGCAGTCATGTTCTTAATGAATGATTTTAGTTAAACGGCTTTCAACAGTGGAATTACGTAGTGTTTTAGTGAACAGGTAAGGGGGAAGATCAAGGAATTAAGATTATTTTGAGTACTTTGTTCATCAAGTTCTATTTACAGCCTCCGTGGCGTGGCGGTAGTGAACGCGGCCGCTACGCAGGAGGCGCGGGTTCGATCCCCGCTCAGTGCAAATATTTGTATGCATGAATATGGATATTTGCATTGGTCTGGGTGTTTCTATGTATAATATGTATGTATTTACAACAAAAAGTATCTAAGTATGTATATCCGCATTCTAGATTCCATAACACAAGCTAGTTAAGCTATGCTTACCATGGATCTAGATAGCGTTGTGTGAAATGTTGTGGAATATTTATTTATTTATTTATTTATATTTAATGCTAACTGATGTGTTTCGTAGTTCATTATAAGAGTTTTATTTTGGAGTTTGAACAATCACAAGCACTTGGTTTATACTAACTAATCTAATATAAAAAATAGCTTTTCGCGCTTGGCTCCGTCTGCATAGATTTCGGCTGTCGCCACCAAAAGTATTTTTCTCAACCAACGGACTTGTTGTATAATATTTTCTGAACGTGCTGAAATCCGCTTAGAATCCCCACGACGGTGCCAGCAGGGGTGGTTATATCAGATTCGGACCGATTAAACCCACATAGCCGTTTTGGGCTATCAGTTGCTCGGGGTGAAGTAGCCTCTGGCATATCCCTGGAGCACTCTGACTGGCCTAAGTCAAGGCCTAGGTAAAAGGTGTGGAACTACGGCGACCCCATCTTTCCCCAATGTTGAATAAATTTCTAACGCCTATTTCACCCTATCAGTAGCATTTATTTTTTTTAGAAAAAATAAATAAATGTAATCTGTATGAAACATCGGCCCTGTTTTAGACCTGTGGTAGATTTTAAGAACATTATATCAAATAAAAATATTGTCAGTTTATATGTTATATGAAATTGCAAGAAAGAGACAGGCAAGAAAAAAATTACAGCACAATATTATACCATTTCGTTCGCTATATTGCAGTCCACTGTTAGACTTAGGAATCACTCAATGTGTTCTACAGCAGCCGATTCTCAACCTTGCGCATTATATCCTAGCTACTTTTTTCTGGTTCACTTTCCCCACTTAGTTTTCACGTTTCGGTCCTGTGCATAACAGGATGTACAGGTTGAATACATTTGTTTGCAAATATTGCGAGGGAAGAAGACAAAACTTGACGAAGCAAGTTATGCTATATGTTGCCTAAACCAATTAGATCCTTTTGGTGTCCCAAGGGATAATAATATTGAACAACTTCAAATATCGACATTTCAATGGCTATTTCCCTTGTCTCATTTCACCCTGCGGGCCTAACATGGGCGCGGGACAAATATCTCTCTCCAACGCTTATGTCAAATTGACAGGGGACATGGGGTGTTTCTCACCGGTAGCTTGCATGGCGTCAAAGGAGATATACTTATAATTATATACTTATATTTAGAAATTATACTGCAATGAAACAGCAGATTTTGACACACAATTAGGCAGGTTTATAAGTGTCACGATTCATGTATAACTATCTGCTGCCTATGGCTCCGCCTGCGTGAAATTGTGATCACATTTCTTTCACTTGCTCGTAAGACAATTCATGAGGACTCCCAAGAACAACTTGTAGATATGACTCGGGAACAATGGGTCTAAAATTCTGCAGCAAGGCCTCATAGATTTTTTGAAGCACAGTACGACCGCTCTCCTTCTTTATGACCTAGATGTTTAGCTTTACTGAATGCTTTTCGAACTGGGATGCCCTCTACTCTCGAAGCTCTTGCTGTGAAGCTCTGTCCGCCTCCGTGATATCCTCAGCATAATTATGAAGGTTGCTATTCTACGCTGAGGATGCATAAATTCCTATGTGATACGCCAAAAATGAATATAAATAAAAAACCCAACTGATGCTAAAAAGATCGAATCTAGCCGGCGATACCTATTAATTTTCATCTGGTTTGAGATTTGCAAATGGGTACCACCTGCTATAAATATATATATATATATCAGAGCATCAGAAGAGCTTTCGAAGCGGTCTTGGCTGTCGCATTGTGGGCGTCTTGATGGCGGGAACTCCAAAATAAAAGAATGTTAACATTGATGGATGTAATCTTATTTGATTTTTACAGAACACTTGTACAAAACTAAACGCAATACACGAGGTTAAACTGGATTAAGAGCCAATAGGTTAGCATGTGTAGGTACGTCCCCTGCGTAGCTATCAGTCGTAATAGCCGACTGTCACCGCGTTTAGCGCCACTCACTACCCTTTTCGGGGTTACCCGCTCTTATTTTATACCAATCGACTAAAGTATAAACAAATCGATTAATCATAATGTTGACTTACGGATATCATAATCTTGACTTAAAAATTATCTTAAACAATACAAATTAATTGCAATAATGTAATTAAACCTTAACTCTAATTCAGCCACGCGCCGTCATATATATGTATATATATTTGTAATCCACTTCTGATTTCCTTCACTCGATAAATTTGAGTGAAATATTTTTTTTATCATCTACATTTTGGCGAAAAAGTATGTTAGTGCTCCACAAAAAAAGTATTCATGTCTATTCTTGTTGCCTGACGATTGCCTTTTAAGAGCCGCAGTCGTTTGAATTGTCATCTTCTTCGTGATTTGTCATCTTATCCAGAAGTGCACTGTGCTTGAAGAAGCTAGTACATCGAAATAATAGAATTGGATTCTACTATCTCTAATGATTATATTATACCTTAGGCGTACACTTCAAAACAAACACTTTCTATAAATTTTAAGTCTCTACGACAAGCGTTTTAGGCTGCGCTTCGTCTCTAAGTCAATCAGTCAGTCAGAACTTTGTGATCTATCTTATATTTAAATTCTCGTGTTACAGTTTTCGTTGCCATACTCCTCCGAAACGGCTTGACCGATTTTGATGAAATTTTGTGGGCATATCGGGTAGGTCTGAGAATCGGCCAACATCTATTTTTCATACCCCGATTCGCGATAACCGACATCCACGCGGGCGGAGCCGCGGGCGACAGCTAGTATACCTATATAGATCTCTAAATGAATTGTACATATTAAACTATATATCATATCAGAATGGAACTTTTTTATATTACACAAGAGAAATGCGATGTCTTCAGTCAAAGGAATTTTCTGTAGTTGAAGTTTTCAAAGTAGTTAAAAGACTAAGCATGCGTTGATTCCACGGGTGGTGCATTCTGTAGACGAATTACTGTGAAGTTATAAAAGAATGCCGCGTGTTGGTACATTTTAGTTGCAGACTTTCTGATGATAAGCGTACCATTAACATAGGTATTTGAAAATTTGTTTTTAGATAAGATAAGGGAGAATTCCGCAAAGACATGCGCATATGTAACTAAACTAAGGCATGTTTTTCTTATTATCCAGAAGAGAGACGTTTATTTAATCACATCTTATCCCATAACCAATGTGAAGCTGATATATTTCATTAATATCATGTTCAATGACTTATTGTTTGTTGATACGGGCAGAAAATACTCGCATATCATAGGGAACAAATATTGCAGATAGCCGATATGTAACCATAATACCGGCCAATATGTTACAATTTACAAAGTGATCCATTGATCTCGCATGAGCGGATAGTAAATGAATGTTTGTGCGGCCAATATTACATTGAATCATGGTACCCTTAGTCACTTTGCGGGATTTAATGAGAATGTTTTAGTGATTGGTCACTTTTCGTTGTGGCGAGTTTACAGTAACCAACTCAAAATACCACCAATATTGCCGCTGATAAAATAAAATGATACTTATGTGATTATGTTAATTATGTACATTGTAGATGACTGTTATGTTTAAGTATCTGTAAATTATTGGTAATTTTGAGACCTAATTTTATACTACACGACAGGTGGACGGATGTATGTGTGGAAATATTTAATTATATTTTAAGTTTCTCATCAAAAGATTCTATCCCATTTCTTTTTCTTTTACATATATTTTATCCAAACATTTTTTTTAATTTGCTTATATTTTTAAGGGACGTAGCTTTAGAAATAACCTACATACCTAATGACATTTGCTGTGTTTTTATTGTTTAACACTTACCAATAAACGTTTCTATATTATTTCAACTGACTTTATTTCAAAATATAAAAGGTTTATTCAAAACTATTATATTCTAAAACTTGGCAATATGAAAATAGATTCTGGTTCAACAAAGACAGACAATTTTCTAAAATATGGGATGCGTGCTACCATACTTACAATGTAGAAAATGTAGCAGAAAACTCGAACATTGTTTACACTATATCTTCGAGATAGCTTCGATCTCGTTCAATTTCAACAAAATCTTTGTGGACAAAATTTTACCGTACATTCGCTATTTCAAAAATTTATTATACTGATGGATACTCAGAATGTACTGGCAGTAGAATTTATGTAGGTATACTATTTTTACGCTAGGAAGACTATCAGCGTCATAGAGCAAAATTTCGATCCCTTCATAACCATTATAGGAAATTGAAAAAGTCTAGAAACGAAAATGGTGTTTGACCTTTTTTATACCGGTCTCATGATCCTAAGGTTTAAATATGTACAAATATTTATAATAGGACTAGCAAAACTTATTTAAGGAGCACTGTCATTTTTACCCGACGGAACAGAGACGGTATATGCGTTATGGTTGAGAGGATGATTTTACTAACTTTTAAACTCTCGCGTTCCATGATATATAATTAACGAAACGGGAATTAACGCGATCATGGTATAGGTACTTACATACCTTTGATTGCCTGACGTTTCGACCAGGTTACACCGGCCGTGGTCACAGGCTGACTGGCTCAGCAGACCACGGCCGGTGTAACCTGGTCGAAACGTCAGGCAATCAAAGGTATGTAAGTACCTATACCATGATCGCGTTAATTCCCGTTTCGTTATGGATGATTTTATTCAAGGAAATTGATTAAACTTACATAATATAATATAGATAACATTATCCGTTATCCAAGGTTACTTTTAGAAGCAATTTATCTTTAAACTAAGCTGTACAATATTATCGTGTAATGCCTTGAGAACGGTAGGTAACATTGGCTGTCAAGACGTGTATCGAGGATAAACTACCGTCTCGTATCGTGCATACAGTGGCATACACCAGTGACGGTACTTGATTAATTATCCGAGCTTCCTTACACCAAACTATATATCGAGTAATAGTGAAATATTAGGATTATTCCCACATACCTACTGTTATACCTACTGTTTATGTTTATCTCATCGTCATCTTGACATTGTTCGCGGTCCACTTTTTTCTATAAACATATGTTTTTTGATTCGTACTTACTGCGTTTTTGTAAATAAATAGGTATACATACAATCACCCAGAGGGGATAGACATTATTTATGCGTACATAAGGACCAGCCACTTTACCACTAAAGCGTACAGGTCTTTCGTCAAAACTCAAAAGTATTAAATAAAATAGGTACTTATCTTTCATTTTTGGTTTGGCGTAGTTTTGGCCTTTTCGGGGGCGACTGCCGTCTGGGTCTGAGCCTCGTGAGGTTGGCTTGGGTCCCGAAAATCAAGGTAGGACCCCAAAGCACTTAGCACCTGCTACTGTAATTTGCCATATTTAAAGTACCTACTTTAAATATGGCAAATTACAATATAATTATTAGTGTTAATTCACCAAAAACACCAATTCAACATTTCCTTTTGTGATCAAGCCGGTGTATTTTTTCTTACATCTATACAGAATACGGCATATTTAGTAGCTGAACAAATTGAAAAAGTTTGAAAGCTTAATTTGGAAGAACAGAGCTTATGTTTTAAACTTTTATAAAGCGAATTGTGCCTTAAGAATAATAGAATAAAAATTGATGTTTCTGGCAGTTTATGCGAATATTTCGTATCATGTAATAATGAAAAGCAGATGAGCAGAAAACCAACCGAAACTTCGGGACCATCACTATTTTTTCGCGATTGCAATCGAAAACCACTTAAGAAGAGTTTTGTATTAAGAATAAACAAACGGACCGTTGTAACATTAATGCCAACGTTATAAAGATAGGCACCATATTTTTGTGAAAATATCTCAAATACCATAGTAACGGTTGTAATGGTATCGATAAAGTATTCACGACACCATCAGAATAACATAAAATATGTGGATAATACGGAATAATAGGTATTTTCTTTATGTGAGACTTAGGGCAAAACGGTATTGTCGAACCCACAGAAGAATATACTATGGAGATGAAATATATCCACACCGTTGTTAGGTATAGGTAGTAAGTTCAAAATTACAGGTACTTACTCGGCAATTGGTACAGGTATAAAATGATGGTATGGTACTATTAGGTACATATTTCTACAAGAACAAACGTATGAAAGTTATCCGAATATATCATAATTAATTAACAAAATATCATCACTATTTGCTTGTTATTCACGATCTCCTCTCGCCGGTTCGCTACGATTTCTTATTAGAAATAAGCAGTAACATTGTAACAATTTTGCAACATCCAATGTATGTTCTGTATGTTTTGTGTGTACATAAATTTTAAATAAATACATAAGAAATTATCTAAAATATGAAATTATCACAAAAAAAGTGTTATACTATAACGTATTTCCAACAAAAATCGAAAATTATGAAAAAATTAAAATTATTACCAAAGCTGAATGAAGCTGGGGCTAACTAAAGGGATGTTTGTATTACATGAAAATTGTTCAAAACGATTCATTTGAAGACAAGAATGTGATACTGGGATTCGAATAATAAATGATAGATACTTCATTTCCGATAAATCTCAGTACCATTTAACTGTATAGAATGAAAATGAAATAACAAACGTGAGCACGTTTACGTTTTAGCGTTAAGTTATATTAGGTCCTTACGTATGAAATTGGCGTTTTGTACGGGAGGAATAAAAAGTCGATTTTTTTTTGTAAAATATACATAATTAATCAAAGTATGCACCGTTGTTATCTATGCACTTTTGCCATCTTATGGGTAGTTCATTGATCCCTTTACTATAAAAACCATGGGGGCGAGAATCAATAAACTCTTTGAAGGCGGTTTGGACTGCTGCATCGGAGTGGAATTCTTTTTCTTGTAAGAAGTTGTCCAAATTCCGGAAGAAATGGTAATCTGTTGGAGCAAGGTCCGGGGAGGACGGTGGATGTCACAGACATTCCAATTGTAGCGCAGCTAACTTAGTGGTTGTTTGTTGTGCAGTGTGTGGTCTTGCGTTGTCGTGAAGCTGCAGTGGCCTAGAGCGATTGACCAATCTCGGTTACCAATCTCGGTTGTTTAACAGCTAGTTCTTTCTTCATGGTTTGCAGTTGCTGACAATAGATATCTGCCGTAATCGTTTGGCCAGATTTAAGAAAGCTGTAGTGAACGACAACGGCGCTAGTCCACCAAACACTTACAAGTAACTTTTTCTGAGTCAATTTTCGTTTAGGGCAGGATTTGGCTGGGTCTCCAGGGTTCAGCCATTGCGATGAGCGCTTTCGATTATCGTACAATATCCACTTTTCATCACAAGTAATGATTCGATTTAAAATCCCTTCATTATTGTGTCGATCGAGCAAAGTAACACAGCAGGCGACCCGTGTTTGCAAGTTCGATTCACTCAATTCATGAGGTACCCATCGTTCGAGTTTTTTTACTATCCCGATTTGCTTCAAGTGGATTAATACAGTTTTGTCACTTACCCCGAAGCCAGTAAGATAGTAGCATATCTCTGAAGTGCTTGGTGATGGATCCGCTTTCACAATAGCCT
The DNA here is from genome assembly GCA_949126895.1 of Eilema caniola. Lineage (NCBI taxonomy): Eukaryota > Metazoa > Arthropoda > Insecta > Lepidoptera > Erebidae > Eilema > Eilema caniola. Next base: position 17,444,061 of record OX421467.1, read on the forward strand.
TTAATTCTTTGTTTTTCACTTTGATCTCCGACCGTCCATGGGGTTGGTTCTTAAGGTCGAAATTTCCAGAACGAAAACGTTGAAACCAAAAACGTACCGTGCTGTCATTAGCGACACCAGCGCCGTACACATAATTAATTCTTCGAGCTGTTTCTGCAGCACTGGTGCCACGGTAGAACTCGTACTCGTAAATATACCGATATTTCATGTTTTCCATTGCACGGTAAGAAGCGACGCCAAAGAAAAAATAATGAGGAAAATAAAAAATGAATGACTGTATTCCAAAGAAAAAAAACCAGCTAAATGAATTTATTAATTTGAATTTGGAATTCTTAACCAAAGAGGAGATATTTCAGATCAAATTGATCAGTACGGCAAAACGCTAATTTTATACGTAAGGACCTAATATTTCGATTTGTATACTCGTAGCTTAGCATTGTCAAAAAACACCTAGTGATCGCATTGTATACCTATCGCTCAATTAACTGACTGCGCGAGTGGGAGTATTATTAAGCATGCTTATGCTGTTAAGCATGTTGTACACGAGAAAAATATTATCACAGTGGAACGACATATTCCTTTGACTGCGGAATTATTAAGTAATACTCAATCACTATAGAAATCTGTTTCTTTTTCATTATAGACCGAATATGTATGTATGGAAGTATAATAGAATAACATTTCATGTACGGTTACGTTCTCATACATAATACATTTCCGTAATCCGTACATCGTATGGTCTTTATAAATTGAATTGAAATGAAATCATATCATCCATAAATATCCGTAAAAGAGATCGTTTACCTACGTACAGTCGTTGAGAGTAATTGGAGTTATACCGTACCTACGTATTGTAAGTACTCATTTAATTCTTTCTTTAAACTTTTTTGATCATCGAAACTGTTTTTCAAATTATTTAAATTATTGTCGTCGCATTTCATGTAATAGAACTTTAGTTAATAAAATTGGATCTAACAGGTTATGACAACGACTCTGTGACTCTGGCGTAACGGTAAAGCGTTCAACTTATAAACCAGAGGACGCATGTTCGATTCCAACTCACTGCAAAAAGGCATAACATGAACATTTCAACATTCCGCTTCTGGTTACATAATTTAATAACCTGGCTGGCTAATGCTTAGGCCAATCGTAAGATGGGGCACTACCTCGAAATAAGATGGAAAATTACATACATACATACATATACTTACACCTATAAATCCCCGAGGGGATAGACAGAGACATAGAAAATTAGTGATAGGTTTACTGTAGTAGCTGCGCAATCCGACTTAGTTGGATTAGGTTGGAAGGCAAATGGGGAGCGTAGCTCTCGCATTAAGCCTTCGTGGTTGTTTTTTATAACCATGCAGAAATAAGTCATTTTTCTAACTGTTTAATTAATTATTATTATTATTAAATATTTTATTTCGGATAATGTACAATCCATAGTTTTGTTAGTAATGCCACTGGGTCTCCACTACGAACAAATTTTATTAGTGACTTATAAAATAATCTAGATGGCGTTATGTGTATCAATTTAACATAAAATTCTAAATGAACAAGAATTGAATCCTATAAATATTATTTTTTCATAAAACTTTAATATTTGTTCCTCATAAACATAAAATAATGAACTTTTAAACCTAATTTCGACAATTTGTAATAATTATGCAGCGCCCTTCGCGTCTTTTATCGGTACTATAATCATACTACCGATACTGTGCACTAGGTTAAACACAATAGATGACGTGTTATTCAATTCTCTATATTTCACGGCTGTTACTCAAACAAAAAACATATCGAACGAGATTTACTGCAATTAACAATTGATGAGGTTCTTTTTTAATTATTTTAGAAGTTTGATTAAAACTAACAATTAAAAAGTTACTTCTGTTTTGTATTTTTTTAACGTACCACCTTTATTGTTGAAGAAAACCGCTGTTTTTATAATCTACGAAATTTCGTAGGTATCGCCCTTTGTTCCGAACATACACCGCCGTCAACTTGAGTGTTAGGGTTGTCACTTTGTCAATGAAAATTAAACAATCCTATAAAACGTTTAGAATGCTTATTTATTTTTAACCCCCCACGCGAAAAGGATAAGTCATAATAATATTATTTGTTTAAAATTAAAAAATAATAATAACTCTCCCCAGTGTTCTAGGGTACATTTTTGTTCCGCCAACTGACCTCCGCCCCCCATGAGCGCGGGCCTGAGGGTGACGGGTGGAGCCGCCCGTCATCCTAGCAGAAGCAGAAGCAGCAGGCCACGGTGGCAAGAAATAAGGGGAAATTAGAAGGCACTTGCATAATACCTTCTGAGGGTGTCAAAACTGTCAAACTAGGGACAGCATTTCGTAATGGCGGTCACTATTTTATGGATTGCACCCCAGCTTACCATTAAGCGGGGAGCAGTCAATTTGGTAACCGAAATATTTAAAGCAATTTAAACAAATTAAGATGTAATGGGGCGTGCGCGTTCTGTAGGTAATACTAGGTTAGGTAGGTAGTACTAGATAGGTAGGTAGTATCTGCTTCTTACCTATTAGAAATAACAAGGGCTTTTAAACATGCTGAGTACGGATTTGAAAAACAATTTAAATTTGGAATATTTCTCGCATATTTCTACTGAAATAATAACGGTAGGTACCTACTTTCTGCCTCATTTTTAAAGACTACCTATCTACTGGGGTTCTTTCTGAGTTGGTGTAGTGTAAATAATGATTTTATATAATTTTGTCACAGTCATTTTTCCAGTTTCCTCTGGAGTTAGAACTCTTAAAATTACTTTTTCAATCGGTAAGTACCGGGTTTTGGAGCTTAGGCACCCGGTGGCCGACGCCCGACTGAGACTCCGTATCCAAATTAGTATTCTTTCTACTTTTGCACAACCCTGTGTGACCGTTCTACACATTTGAAGTTTTAAGCGATATTAGCCAGGTCGGTTTAAGGATGGGTGACCGTGAAAATAACAAGAAGGTAGGTAGGTATCTACCTAATACCTTTTAGTTAAACGGCTTTATTAATTGAAAGTATGACATCTTAGGCAGGTATATTGACGTCCGAAAAGACACACGCCTTCTTGCTTACCTACCTACCTATCAAATTTAATATCAGATCAATTACTCAACAGGAATAGGGTAACATTTATACCTAAGTACATAAAGCGAACTTAATAAAATGTATCTACATCAAGGTAGTCAGTAGTAGTACCTACGGCTCATACAACGACACACGGCGACTAGCCAAGCGAGCGGATGATATACCTACCTATAACGAGCTCCTATGAGACGACTTTCTCGCTCGCACATACGGCCGCTCGCTTGATCGATTCATCCTATCTCGCTCTGTCTGTGCCGCCAGCGCAACAATAGTCTCTGTGTCTGCCAGCCGGTGCATTTTAAATTTCTACACGAATATCTATGGCAATCGTTAAAGGAAGTTGGATCCCTTCGAAGACCGATGTCAAATCTCTCATAGGATTGGTGACTTGGTGACCATTCCTCAATTAAATAATTTTTGTTGAAAGATTCCGTTAGCTCTTCTCTTGGGTAGGGCAGTAGGGGTAGGACCCGTAGGTCGTCTGTCAGGTAAAATTTAAGGAGTCCGAGTCATTTTGACCTATTCGTACACCCATTGATTAATGCATGCGACTCTGACGCAATTTTTCTTCTTGAGGATAGTAGGTCAAACGGCAGTCGCTCATGTAAAAGTCAAGGGGCTGAGTCATTTTGTGCTATTCGTACCACCCACTCATTAACGGATGCGGCTCTGGTGCAAATTGGCTTCTTGAGGATAGTAGGTCAAACGGCAGTCGCTCATGTAAAAGTTAAAGGGCTGAGTCATTTTGTGCTATTCATATCACCCACTGATTAACGAATGCGGCTCTGGTGCAAATTGGCTTCTTGAGGATAGTAGGTCAAACGGCAGTCGCTCATGTAAAAGTCAAGGGGCTGAGTCATTTTGACCTTTTCGTACACTCTTTGATTAATGCATGCGACTCTGACGCAATTTTTCTTCTTGAGGATAGTAGGTCAAATGGCAGTCGCTCATGTAAAAGTTAAGGGGCTGAGTCATTTTGTACTATTCGTACCACCCACTGATTAACGAATGCGGCTCTGGTGCAAATTGGCTTCTTGAGGATAGTAGGTCAAACGGCAGTCGCTCATGTAAAAGTCAAGGGGCTGAGTCATTTTGTGCTATTCGTACCACCCACTGATTAACGAATGCGGCTCTGGTGCAAATTGGCTTCTTGAGGATAGTAGGTCAAACGGCAGTCGCTCATGTAAAAGTCAAGGGGCTGAGTCATTTTGACTTTTTCGTACACTCATTGATTAATGCATGCGACTCTGACGCAATTTTTCTTCTTGAGGATAGTAGGTCATACGGCAGTCGCTCATGTAAAAGTCAAGGGGCTGAGTCATTTTGACCTATTCGTACACCCATTGATTAATGCATGCGACTCTGGCGCAATTTTTCTTCTTGAGGATAGTAGGTCAAACGGCAGTCACTCATGTAAAAGTCAAGAGGCTGAGTCATTTTGAGCTATTCGTACCACCCACTGATTAATGCATGCGACTATAGTGCGATTTTGCTTCTTGAGGATAGTAGGTCAAACGGAAGACACTCATGTAAAAGTCAAGGGGCTGAGTCATTTTGAGCTATTCGTACACCCATTGATTAATGCATGCGACTCTGACGCAATTTTTCTTCTTGGGGATAGTAGGTCAAACGGCAGTCACTCATGTAAAAGTCAAGGGGCTGAGTCATTTTGAGCGATTCGTACCACCCACTGATTAATGCATGCGACTATAGTGCGATTTTGCTTCTTGAGGATAGTAGGTCAAACGGCAGTCACTCATATAAAAGTCAAGGGGCTGAGGCATTTTGTTTTGAGTCGTTCATCGTGCCGGAACAAAATGGCGAGAGTAGGGACCTAGTCATATTTATTCGTGTTTATAGGTGCATAGATACCTATTCTTGTCCCATTCTAGGTATGCCGACGTCCCACGTCGTTCATAAGTACTTATGTAAGGCGGGAGTGCTCATGTCGTACTCGACATATACGCGGTGCATCCGCGACGGCTTAGTCGGTTCGAGTCCGACATGTCCACCGACCACCGCGCCGTGCCGCCGCGCCAGCCGCCGGTGATAACAGGTATGTTGAACTCGACTGGATATACCTACTCTGGCATGAGGTGTGTGTTTTTAATCGGTTCGAGTTCAACATAACCACCAAAATGACACCAAATTCGTACTCAGCACACCTACTCAAAAATAAGTTAGACCATACCCGTATTGCAATTTTGTATTAATTGGACTTTGATTATCGTCTAATTCATACTCAGCATACAAGAAATGTGAAGTAGTAACTCGATTGCAAGTTTGAAGATGCGATCTATATTATTTTACCTCTTTGGTATTTTATATTATCACTAGCTGTCGCCCGCGGCTCCGCCCGCGTGGATGTCCGTTATCGCGGACTGTGGTATGAAAAATAAATAGTAGCCGATTCTCAGACTTCGGTCGAGCCGTTTCGGAGGAGTATGGGAACGAACATTGTGACACGAGAATATTAGATTAATTATTTATACTTCTTGACAAAATATAGTACACCACCATCTAGAAGCTATTACTGCGAAATGTAGACTGAACCTCTGGATATTTCGTTGACATCTAGTGGCGAAAAATAATATTTAAAAATAATGCGCAAAATAGCCCGAGTTATGATGGTCTCATTTTTTTGTATGGAATGGGGTATCTGTACTTTAGTATTATGTTATCTGTGCCCATATTGCAATTTTCTACCTACAGCGCGGCGGCCATATTGGAGGCCAAAAATGGAGTCAAATTCGAACTCAGCATACTCGAAAACTCATTAAACCATACCCATATTGTAATTTATCTAGGACACCGCGGCGGCTATATTGGATCCCAAAAAAGTCACCAAATTCACACTCAGCACACTCGAAAGCCTATTAAACCATACCCATATTGCAATTTTCTACCGACAGCGCGGCGGCCATATTGAAGGCCAAAACTGACGTCAAATTCGAACTCAGCATACTTGAAAACCCATAAGACTATACCCATATTGCAATTTAGCTAGGACACCGTGGCAGCCATATTGAATTCCAAAAATGAGATCAAATTCACACTCAGCATACTCAAAAACCTATTAAACCATACCCATATTGCAATTTTCTACCTACAGCGCGGCGGCCATATTGGAGGCCAAAACTGACGTCAAATTTGAACTCAGTATACTCGAAAACCCATTAGACCATACCCATATTGCAATTTAGTTAGGACACCGTGGCGGCCATATTGGATTTCAAAAATGACATCAAATTCACACTCAGCATATTCAAAAACCTATTAAACCATACCCATATTGCAATTTTCTACCTACAGCGCGGCGGCCATATTGGAGACCAAAACTCAGCATACTCGAAAACTCATTAGACCATACCCATATTGCAATTTATCTAGGTCACCGCGGTGGCCATTTTGAATTCCAAAAATGACATCAAATTCACACTCGGCATACTCAAAAACCTATTAAACCATACCCATATAGCAATTTTCTACCTACAGCGCGGCGGCCATATTGGAGACCAAAACTCAGCATACTCGAAAACTCATTAGACCAAACCCATATTCCAATTTATCTAGGTCACCGCGGCGGCCATAGTGGATCCCAAAAATGACATCAAATTCACACTCAGCACACTCAAAAATCTGATGAACCATACCCATATTGCAATTTAGCTAGAACACCGTGGCGGCCATTATGGATTCCAAAAATGACATCTAATTCGTACTCAACACACTCAAGAACCCTCTTATCTGGCAAACGAGGGTATTACCCTTTTTTTCTTGCGAAGATCCGCTGTGGAAAAAGCCCGATTGCGAGTTTGGAGATGCGGTCTATACTAACATCACTCACAGTCAATCTTCTTAAATAAATAGTAGTAATAATGTGCCTACCTATGTTTATTCATATTGTCATTTAGGTATGACACTTCTTATCGTTGAAAATATAGTACACCACCATCTAGCAGCTACTACTGTAAAACGTAAGCTGAACCTCGGGCTATATTGTTGACATCTAGTAGCGAATATTAATATTTAAATTTAGCCCGTAAAATAGCCCGAGTTATGATGGCCTCATTTTTTTGTATGGGATGAGGTATCTGTACTTTAGTATTATGTTATCTGTGGTAATGCTTAACCTATGTTAGTAAGTAATTATAATTGCTTCACGTGACCGAGGCTCACGTGCTTCTCACGTGAACTCCGACCCAATGCCTCAACATCGGACAGTCTACCCTATCCGCTAGCACATTTAGAATGCCGTTGGCGCTGGTTCGGACACGTTGCAGCAGAGAAGCGATTCTTTTTCTCATGATGGCGTGGAAGCCATCGGTGTGCATTTCTGCAAACAGGCGCCCTAAATGACTAGGTAAGTAGTTAAACGTCATCGATCCAAGCTGTTTGCCTAGCCGTTTCATTAAATGGCTGTAAAGAGCCCAGATAATTAATTGAACGGCTGATTAAGCTGGTTGGCGGCGACATATACATACATTTATATAGTAAAAAAATTATCTGATATTAATAAATTATTGATCGCGGTTGCAATTAAATTGGCACAGTTAACTCAAGCCAACTCCACCAGCTGCCCCGCACACAGGTCGACTAATTAACGAAAGAGGCTTTAGCACAGTCTTTCTTCTCGTGGTTGGGGTGATAGGAGACACTCCCTTCTGTATACTAACATAAAGAGTATGGAACCGAATCTTAGGCTCAAGGATACGCTTTAGATGAAACAAATAACAAATAACGACCGCTAAGTCGGTCGTTATTTGTTCGTAAGTTCATTATAATCCTCATAGCATTTTCCTAGTAGTGTCTATTGCGAGAGCAACTGTTATCTGACCTCCTGTCTCTGTCCCAAAAGGAAAGCTTGCGCTAGAGCCTCATATGTTGTTTAGCAGGTGCACTGACTACCAGGAAGGTTTTTTTTATATAGGACACGTCAGTTTAACTTCACCTCGCCTGATAGTAAGCTGAAGGCAAAGTCTCAGGAAAGAGGGTCACCATTACACCATTACCATTACCATGTTATCAATGGTGGCACTCAGCTTGACGGCCCCTGGTAGTACTCCGGGTATATATATACCGGGTAGGTATATATATATATATATATATATATATATAAATGCACATTTTCTTTCCTTTTTTTTCATTTTATCAGCATTATTATTTATTCTCCATCGTATTAGTAAAGCTCAATAAAACGGCAATTTCATAAAAAAACATCACAATAAAAAAGCAAGCGCTTGGCGCCATTTGTTTTTTGTTTTCTGTAGAGATGATTTTTTTATGAAATTGTCGAATACGACTAATTATACAAATTAAACGGAATTTTTTTATACAATTTTTTTTATAAATAATCGAAAATATTATGACAATATGTAGTGTCCTCGGAGTGTTACCCTGGGCTCTTCGGCTTCGGGAGCGTTCCCCTTACACCCGGTATAGGTACGTTTATATAGTAAACAAACTATCTGTTATTGATAACGATCGCGGTCGTAATTAAATTGGCACAGTAGGCACTCGATGAAGTCATAAATTGTTTTGTATCTGCGTCGATCTTAATTAATGGATACCGGCTGAACTTGTTTGATATATAAGTACTTTGTCTAGGAAGTTTACGGGCTTATTTAGGGTCGATATCTAATAATTGCTGATTTCGTGCTATAGTTTATTAGAATTCAGGACTAGATTATAAGCAAGGAATATAAATTTATGTTAGCAACTACTAGCGATCCGCCCCGTCTTCGCACGGCTGGTAAAAACGTTCCCGTGGAAATCCAATATAGCCCATGTTTCTCAGAGTGAATGTAGCTTTCCAATGGTGAAATAATTTTTGAGTTTATTCATTACAAACATACAAATCTTTCCTCTTTATAATAATAGTGTAGAAGGGAATCGGCTGCCCAACCACGGGCCTTTACCAAGTACTTGATGGTGTTAGTATTTAACATAGGACTTGTGAAATCATTATACATACATATATATTCTCGCCTGTAAATCCCCGATAGGCAGAGATGTATCAACACCTATATTTTCGCTCCTTCGTAATGCGGACGGGCCTATTGCCGTCAAGCGAGCATTTTGTCATGTACTGTATCTTTACTGTGGGATGGAGAACAGGCCTTATCCTTAGTCGCCATGTACTGACTCTACGGTAGATGGACTGGATGGCGAGGGATATATCACGAGGCAACCTCACCTTCGGCCTAGCACATCGACCCACAGACGGCGTGCGGTTTAGTCGGTTCGAGTCCGACATAACCTCCCCCTCCGGTTCCGGAAGGGGGGGGGGGGGTATATGTGGCACGTAAAAAAAAAGTTAAAAAAAGACTGGTTGCACTACGGGAGTAGCTATAATATAGCGCCAATCATAGAACCTATCTGTCAGATAATTTTCTGTCAGAAGAAATTAATGATTTACAAAAAGGAAAAATTATCACAAGTAATAAATTAGTAAAAGAAAGAATAGTCACAAAAAGTGTCAGAAGCCCAGGTTTGAACCGGGTACTATCTGAAACCATAAGGACTTACAGTCAAAGTGCTTACCGCTAAGCAACGAAGCTTCTTAGCGTACTTAACAAAATAAACAATCTGTAGCTAATGTTGTATGACGTCAGTCGTCGGTTACGGGTCAAAGGTCAAGTGGTCTTGAAGCGAGTTTAACACTTTTTACCCATCCAACGCCGCTAAAGAAGTTTTCAATTCAAAAATTATCAATTTTTTACTATTTTAACTATTTCCAACTATCCTCTTAATATCCTAAATGTGAAACTTAACCGAGTGTGTAAACTAAGCTAATAGTTTTAATTTATAACAGTTTTTTTATCGAATGAGGTACTTCATCATTCGAGCTTCCTTAATTTCTTACAGGAAATCACGATTTGACTTTCAGTCTCAAAATTTCAAGCAACATTGGCAAAGAATAAAATACTATATATTGGAATAATATACTAATTCTTGTTGGATCTAATAAGGATTATATATTAATCCTAATATTATATTCGGATACGGAATCATGTCGAAATAAACTGAAAATAATCTTCGTATCATAAGAATAAAAATATCGCACACATGTTCCAGTAGCTTAAGTGCCATTGAAGTTTCTATACTTATGTGTCTAATGATAAATAAAAAGATAAATCAGCAGGTGCACAAATATGAAACATGTGTTGTTGAACCCTGGGTTATTACCTGTCTACTTAGAGCACTTTATAGGGGTAAAACTAGCTCTATAATATTATGCCAAGTTATATTTTATCAAAGTCTATGCCAGTCTTAGTAACATTAGCATAATACATGCACAGCCTCGCACCTGTTACTAGATTATTTCCAGATTTTGGTTCACTTACTTCTACACTAATGGTATTCTCAGCTTGCCATTTTGCCATTATATTTTTAGGAGAAATTCTATTTCAATTTTCGTGCATTTCGAAATTTTAATATTAGATAACCTATCAATATAACGTAGGGGGCTAATATTACAAAGAGGGGCGGCTGAAGCAATACAATTCACGTTAGTGCGAAATTTCACCGACCGTGGGGCATAATAAAGGCGGAGGACTTAGAACGGGTGCATTTTACGTACCAAAGAAATTTGAGAATATGCTATTTTGTACGCGCAATAAGGCCTTTCTTGCTTCAACGATTGTACAGAAAAAAATAGAAATTGTTTCAAAATACGTTGTTTTGAATATCGAATTAATATATTTATAGGGGTACGAGTACTACCTATTGCTATTGATTTTTAAATAATAAGGATTTAAAAATCGAACGGGCACAAAATGAACGATCGCCTTGAATGTTGAAACTTCTAAACTTTATACTATACCAGCGATCCGCCTCGGCTTCGCACGGGTGGTAAAAACGTTCCCGTGGAAATCCAATATAGCCTATGTTACTCAGGGTGAATGTAGCTTTCCAATGGTGAAAGAATTTTTGAAATCGGCACAGTAGTTTTTGAGTTTATTCATTACACACATTTCACATCTTTCCTCTTTATAATAGTAGTGTAGATGAAAACTAAAATCTTCATATACAATAATAAATTTCCTAATTAGTGCAAACTCCCTTTTTTTCTGTGATCTCATTGCGCAATCTGGTAATATCCTAGGACATTTTATACAAAATGCTAGCTAGCTGGTTATATGAGTTCTAAGATACGACTCAATTTACATACATACAAAAATATACAAAAATAGTCACGCCTTTATCCCCGGACGGCTAGGCAGAGGTCTTTTAACACCCACATTAAACCCAATATATTTAAATGTACAAAAAATTGCATCAAGCTGGCATTGAAACCACGACCTCTGAAGCAGTCGCTCTAGTCTACACTATACAGAGACATGGCTCACGCCTGATCATACATTACAATAAGTATACCACATACGTTAAATATTCCCACACAAATAATTGTATCAGACTTAGGCGTTTCATTTTTATGATACGACCCATGTTTAGATCACGTATCGTGTTTTAGTCCCAGATCTATTTACATTTCACTTAAAACTGCTTCTATATAACAATATACAACTTCATTAGCATTAAAACACGAGGAATGAAGTGTACTACCAGGATTTAGTAATCTGCTCTAGTGTACTGGAAGTGAGGAATAGACCACTTAAAAGTTAAAGTGGTTCATTCGTCCATGTTTTAAGTCTTAAACATGGACGAATGATACCTGAATTCCACTTTAAGAGAACATTACCCTGAAGTTATACATACATCGGTGACGTAACAGCGAAATTAGATGTGACTGTTGTGAATAAGAGTGTAGATTTCTCGGTTTATTTTTCGCATACAAATTATTGATTAAGACTTCTCAATACGGAGATCACAAAAGCAGCGAGAGAAAAAGCATCGAGGAATCGGGACATTTTTAAATTATACCTTCGGTTCTTGACTTGATTGTGCTACCCTAACTTCATATACTTAGGTAGGTACGTCAACTCCAGTAATGAGAAAGTAGCGGGAATACTAGTAAGTAATAGGGTTACTAATAGTCTTTTACAAAAAATATATATATTCGCAAGGAATACATCGAATCCATTACTGAAATTACCGTCTTAGTTACCTAGGAGTAAAAGATAGTTATCATTATTGACTAAAGGTAGGCACACACAACATAACGACCTGCTATTAGGTTGTATACTTGGTAATATAACGGGTATTTGTTCAGTAAATTTACTTCAGTTTGTAACTAAAATATAACTGTTATACCTCTTATGTCTCATTATTTCTATACTTGCTGTTCCCCATGGCTCGACCCGCGTGATAAACTGATCCCGTTTCTGCGACAGAGATTATTCGATGAAACTCCTTGAAGTTTCTGTAAGCCTGGTACTTCATACAAAAAGTAGTAGGCTCAAAAATATACCGATCCCGTGATCGCGACCAACAGCAACCTTTTTCGCTTATAATACAAATATAAAAGTAGAATATGCGTTATACAAGATTATAATACTTACTAACTTTGTCGGTCGGTTATCGTGAACAATTTTATCAAAATCGGTTCAGTGGTTTACACGTGTAAGACGGATAAACACACACACACACACACACACTTCCTCATTTATAATATGATTATGGATATTATATCTATCTATCCAAAATTTCACATTTATAATATTAGTTGAATTACCAAGGTAGTAACAACTAGTATCTAGTAATTACTAATGTCGGTGCATCCCGGTTGCATCCAATGCTCGCATTTTGAAGACCGAACTCCTCTTTCTCTCTCCCTACGTCTTCATTATTTGATTTACTTGATTTTTACGGGAGTGACTGCCAACGGATCCTCCATTCTAAGATTTAAATATATATTTACTAGTAGTTTTACAAAAGTAATTACTAATGTCGGTGCATCCCGGTTGCATCCAATGCACGCATTTTGAAGCCCGAACTCCGCTTTCTCTCTCCCTACGTCTTCATTATTTGATTTACTTGATTTTTACGGGAGTGACTGCCAACGGATCGTCCATTCTGAGATTTAAATATATATTTACTAGTAGTTTTACAAAAGTCCCTGTTTGTCTTGGTCTCTCTATAACTTGATAATGGCTTCATCGATTCCATTCATCTTTTTTAATTTTTATGATGCATTGTAGACCGCTCCTACGGAAAGAAAACCTACTCAGAAAACTTGCGAAAATTTAGAAAGATGTCTTTTCTGTTGTGAAATAGTGGTACCTAAACTATTTCAGTATGCCATAGAAGCTAACATTACAGTTGGAACAGTTAGAAGGTTATTTAGTTACCTTACTGGTTACAAATAATATTATATCTATGACTTTTACAAATGGGTTACAACGCTACAATCGTTTATCATCAAGGCTGGACTTTTAGTCATACCATTTATCTTACAATATCGTCCTCCAATGCTAGTTAGGCCTAAATTATAGAAGTTTTATTTTCAAATGTTCTCGTTCTTTTTTTTTACGTGCGGGAATTCACTGCGGACCCGGAGGGGGAGGTTATGTCGGACTCGAACCGACTAAACCGCACGCCGTCTCTGGGTCGTAGTGCTAGGCCGAAGGTGAGGTTGTCATGCGACATATCCCTCGCACCCCGGCTGACCCAGGGGCTCCTCCGGAGGGGGGACCACGCGGTCCCCGACTCAGTGTTCTCGTTCTAATGAACTATTTAATTATAGACCATTAGAACAAATCGATCATATAAGTTGATTTACCGACAAAAAATACCATTATGGTTCTGTCAAGTTTTCTTAACCTAACAATACAGTGAACTAAACCACTTTTTAAAAGATTGTATCGTGATTTATTTGGTATTATTTACATTTAGCCCGAAGTTTCGACTACTTTTCAGCAGCCATCGTCATGTGGTGACTAAAGATGTAAGTTCGAAGCGTAAGCTATCTCAAAGTACCCATTAGTGATACTATTTACACAGAATGAGCTTACTGTGCTATAAAATCTTGCTGTATTGTACTGTTTTCTAGGTTTCATTAAGTGGGTGTTGAGTCCCACGTTCCAACCATCTAATTTGAGTGCTTTTTCATTTTAATAGCCTCGCGGATCATTCTCGGTATATATCTATGTTTTAGCAAGAATCTGTGGTGTATCAAACCTTAAGTAATGGTTGGTACCCTGTTGCACATGTTCACATACATCTAACTTTGTTGAGTTGAACACGACACCTGAAACTGATCCCATCAAATTATAACAGTTCAATTATTACTTTTGTTTATTACATAAAACGTCAAATTTTTTATACACAGCTTATATAGTCAAAACAGATTTTGGAATAAATAACAAATATCGGTATTTAAATATCGGGATCCGTGATCATGGTGCTTGCAAAACATACAACATGATAAATATCCCGAAACCTCTAATAATATTTTTTTTCTTTTTAAAATTTTCTTCTCATATTTTTTATGATAACACGTAGGTTTAGAAATAAATAAACAATATTCACGTACCTAATAAATAGGTAATATCACAGAGGTAATACACTATACTTAAATGAAAAGTACTACACATGCAGATGAGAATGTGCGGCGGTGATATCATGTTTCGCTTCGTGTAAATCGTAATTTTCTTGGCAATGTTGCTAAACAATGGATTTCGTTTAAAATTCTTCCTGAACATGGGCAGATGGTGACGAGCCGAGCCCGCATAAACGAGTTAAAGATGACATTATGGCGCGATTCCAACTTGTCTGATAAAGAAACTTACGTTAAATTTTGATTGCATACTTAGCACTTTCGTTGCTGATTTATATCAGCGACTAAAGTCCTCAGTATTATATACCTTTCCATTTAAAGAATACATGCATACATAAGCTCACGCCTATTTACCTCTGAGGTAAGCAGAGACAACAGCCCGCCATTTGACTATCCTTACATACTTCACAACCCTTTTCTACTGTCATTAATCCTTTCATGGAAACCTGCTGATTTCGAGTACTTCTTATCTTAAAGAATACTTATTGCTATATACTCAAGGGCTTTTAACTAAGCCTCTTCTTCATCCTAGCGATAATCCCAGTCGCATCCGAAGCTTTTTCAAATTGGAGTCTGGGGTCCGCTTTTTACTAGTCTAACTGCGGATTTGGCTAAACTTCGATATTTTCCGTGAAGCGACTGCTATCTGATCTCCACAACCCAAAGGCGATATCAAAGAATTGCAGCTAGATCAGTTGTTGGATTTTTGAGGGCTCCAACTATTCGTAACGACTGCCATAGATGTTTGTATGACAACCGGCACCGACGGCTTAACGTGCTCTCCGAGGCACGACCAGACCAATGCAAATACCCATATTCATGCATATAAATATTTGCACTAAGCGGGGATCGAACCCGCGCCTCCTGCGCAGCGGCCGCGTTATCACTACGCCACGGAGGCTGTCCTTTAAACTAAGACTATTACCACTAATATTGGATATATCACCCATTTGAGGAAGTATCAGTGTCGATAACCACACACCAGCTCAAGTACAGAATGTGGTCACCGTATCGTCATCATTATTATTACGAAGTAGTCTAACTTCAGACAAATGATATGAAAGTAAACGAAATAGAGAATATCTGTTTAGGTAAAGTGCATTCAATAAAAGTAAACCAACAATTTTCAATATTCGATTTCAATGAATAGGAGGCGGTAAGGGCACGTTGCACCCCGTTGTGAAGGAACAATGGTGGAACGTTTACCGCATCTCGAGTGGGGCATAGAAAGTAATGCAGTACTCAGCACGAAAGTGCGCCTTATAGGTGCCGAACAATTGAAATAATTGATGTTACTTAGAAGCAGCAATAAGAGTCTGCTTTTAAATTTTTCACTAGAAAGATTGAACATTAAATGGTTGTACCAATTTAAAGTACAATTTCGAGTTGTTGATATGTTTAAGCGTTGGTGATTTTAGTTTATATTGTTTATAAGACCTGCTGTTATCCATGCTCGGCATTATATTATATTATCTGTGATACTGGTGTTTTCCCCAAAGATTCTCATATTTGAAAACACGTTCCAATTAAATTAGCATTGTAATTATGAAATATATGCAATCATATCGTAGAAATTTAGAGCATACCTATTAACATCGAAACATTGCAACATATTTTTACTGAAAATCGATTGTAAGTAAAATTCTCTATGTTATATTCTTTGTTATTATATTATTATAATGATCATATTACAATGACCTCTACAAACTATGATCAATAACCTTTTGCATAAATAAAAACAAACTATCGAGCATCTAACAGCGAAGTAAAAAGAAATAACTTTACAAAGTTAACAATGCCAACAGGGAAGGAGCGAACTATTAAAGAATAAAATGGTTTTGTACATCTGGTCTCCAATATCGAGACCTGTAGACCTACCACGAAAGGTACGTGCGAAGTTGCGGACCGAAGTTCCGGGAAATTGGTACCATGAAAATATATAGGACCCGAAGATCGAGTCATGTGACCGATAGAAATTTGAAGTAAGTTCATGGTATCTAAATAGTACGTCTTTAGCTTGAGTGTCGTACATTCATTTCATGGTAGGGCCTCTAGATAGTACCTGAGTTGACAATATTCTATCTCTATTTGACCTATAGAGAAAGAAGGAGAGATGTTTACTGGCAATGGTTTCGTAAAGGTGTGTGAAGATTGTTAACTTAGTTTGTAGTCGAACTATCGATTGTGACTGACTCAAAAGACAATCCAATTACATCGAGATATCTTGGCGACGCTCTATTAAGAGTACAATTGGAGTCTATAAATAAAATGTCCATTGATTTATAACATGGAATATTAAAGGAGGTGGATTTGCATTTTACACAAATTACAGTCGAACTACACTATATGCCTACTTGTTTTTCAACACATAAGATAAACAGCTAGATCTGTGATACTTAATCAATTAATATTCTAGCTTGACCAAGGGACGTTTGAGGCCCCACTAAGGCCTAACCCAAAACGTATGCTACATGTATATTTTTTTAACTTTAATATTGTAATCCAATTCAGTCTTTTTTATAATGTATAATAATGTTTTAATGAATAAATAACAATCTCTCAATTTTGTCTTCTATTAGAGCTGATGAAAATGAATATTCGAAAACGAATAACTCACATTTCTCAAATTTTTTGTTGTTATTTCGTATTAGTTCGAAGAATAATACGGATAAATTTAACAAATCTAGACCAAGTGTCAAATCAATTCAATTTTATATCGGAGTCTGAGTACTACGGGAAAGCCCAATCGTTATTAAAAAATTGTGTAAAGAGAACGTGAATTTTGTCTGTCGGCCGTACATCACACCAGCAGGAAATAAAGGCATAAGTACAAATACGTCAATTTTTTTTTCTTGCAGTTTTGAATAGTACAGGTAAAGATACATACAGAAAATTTATTTAATAATATTCTGACGTAAAATGTAGGATCTATACCAAAAAATACATTGGTTTCATAAGAGTAGCCTCTAGACAAGTGGCATTTCGTTGGCCGGCGTTTGGTAGAATAGAATGACGAATGTATGGATTTTACGTTTATGACATGCGTTAACGACTGCCACATATGTCAAATCCCATACATTTGTCATTCTATTCTATTAAACGTCGGCCAACGAAATGCTACTTTTCTAAGGGGCTGGTTAAAAATTGTTTGCACTCTTGTAAAGTTTGTTCAACTTACACCTTTATTTAACTGGCGCGTGGCGGTGCTATATATCTAGTCGTCTATCTGGACATGTGACATGTCAATCTGGAAAAATGAAGCCATTGGAAGATTATTTTTAGTTCAGTTGGAAGCTGTTATACAGCTTATGATTGACTTCTTGCGTTATTGATGGATGGTCTGAGTCTTAAACTGTTGATGTGTAAGTATCACTTACCGTTTAAAAAGTTTATTTTACACAATCTTGACACTTATTTTTTATTCTGTGCTTATGTTTTAAGGTTACACGTTAAAATGGTGGTAATATATATGTAAAAGTTGCATCAGTTTTTATTTTATCATTTTCATGTATTTTTAATCGCCCATCTAATCAAAAATAGTAAATTGTATTTGACAGTTAAGAAGTATGACGTCGTACTTCTTTATTCAGAACTCAGAACTTATCGTTTTGACATTTAGTACAAGTAACTGGTTTGATTAGACAGTCAATTACGCAATTTTATAGTAGAGATGATAATTATTATCAATAACATATTCAACATTAAAAAGTCCTCGGATACTAAAGTCTAATCAGCATATCTCGAGTGTCTAGTTTTTTTTTAATGGAATATTATAACAATATAAACGCAGGTCGAATGCGGCATTCTAAAATGATGGCAAAGAAATATTATTCGTGCTTATCAGTTATTTAATAAATAACCAGAAAAATACACATTTATGTGTAGGCACATGGGATTACTTCGGGTCTGGGCCTCTTATTAGCGCAATGTAAGCTTGCGCATACAATGCACGTGGGTATATGGGCGAGGATATGACAACCAAATACACGAATCATCATATTTCAATTACATAAATCACTGACTATACATTTTACAGACACACTCGCGATCTATTACCAAGAATATTCAACCGAACAAGAAGCGTTCTGCTAGACACGTAGTGCTTGGTCGAGATTCACAGCGATACTAATCCCGATTCTCTGCGCGCCGCACAAAAGTCAATGATCTGTCAAACTCAAATTGACAGTCCGAATGAACGAATATTGTTACACTCGACCATAGAGCACTAGAGTCTTGCATTACGCCAGTCGCCAATCACACAATAATTATTAACGCGCCGTCATATATGTTTCAGCGACTTTGATCGAAGTATAGCGAAAACATTAATTGTCTTTGAGGAAAATAGAAAATAAATATGCCTAGTTATACAAGGTAGGAAAATTGTTTGGGATATCTTTTGTGGGTAGTACAGAAATATTTTTTTAAAGTGAAAACTTCTTTAGCGGCGTTAGATGGGTAAAAATTCTTAAACTCGCGTCAGGATCACTTGACCTTTGACCCGTAACCGACAACTTCGTAGGACGCCATGACGTCATACAACATTCTTAGCTACAGAGTGTTTATATTGCTAGGTAGGCTAAGACGCTTCGTAGCTAAGCGGTAAGCGCTTCGACTGTAAGTCCTTATGGTTTCAGATAGTACCGGGTTCGAACCTGGGCTTCTGACACTTTTTGTGATTATTTTTTATTTTTGTAATCTATTACTTTTTGTGATTATTTTTACTTTTTGTAATTTATTAATTCTACTGACAGAAAATTAGCAGAAAATTTAGTGATAGGTTCTTTGATTGGCGCTATATTATAGGTATGGTATGGTATATTCTTTTTATTTTATTTTCTCTGTATATAACGAAGAAAGAAAAAAGAAGAGAAAGATTTCCTCCTGCCGGCACTCCCGGAGTGCAACCCGTCTTTTTTATGAACTTTTCTTTGGATTTACAAAGGCAGAAGTACGGGTGATAAGAATGATGTAATTTAAAAAATGTGAGTTCTGTAACACAACATTGAATTTTTTTTCTTGGTAAAAGTTTGATGGAAAGGCTCAAACTTGGATCATTACAATTTTTATTTCGAATTTTTAGGTATGTGCTAGATATATGTGTGTTAGTCACATTTTTTTATAAAACTAACTTACTAACTTTACTTATAATAACAATTACCGTAACTACCTACGAACATGTTGAAAAGACAACACCTAAAGATACCGGAATAAATAAAAAATAAATAAAAAGCTAAAGGTGACTTCTGGCATTCACAACTTACAGCGACGCTGGGGAGCAAGATGTGCTGAACTTAGATACCAAATCAACACAATACATAACACTTAATTATATGAAGACATATTTTAAATCTAATTTGTCTGCTACCTAAGAGGGTGCGACAAAACTTTAAATATTGACCATAAGCTACAGTGCGAGGTATTAATTAAACGCTGTAGTCAGACAACGAGCGAATGGTTTAGTAGGGCCGTCATATAAGGAAAATAGCATAGGTACGGTACATCCCAAAATGGTTGAGATTTGCGTTGAGGTAAATACGAATATTTAGGTACATGATTATTTGATTTCTAATGAATTCTTAGGCGACATTTCACTACTGAAAATCCATTTAACTAAATTAAAGCTTGTATTGATTCTACTCAATTAAATTCATTGAGTGGTGTTATAAAATTTACCAAACTGATATAGCGTGTTCAAAGATCCGTATGCGAACGGGAGTCAATCCACACCACACTCCATCTTACAGGGGGACTCTTTTCTCACTCTCTGCCGCGACAGACCCCCGACGGATGACGTCTCGACTTCTGCTCGATTAGGATTCGCCGTGAGCTCCATAGATAGACCCTAAGGAATAGTTTCTCGCTTAGAGCTATCCGTTCAAGGAGTATCCGCGTCATACTATCCGCGTCATACTATCCATGCCCTTTAAAAATACCACCCACAAATTCACTGTCACGCATTATTTAATTCAACTAGTGTCTCAACCCACCACCTACGATACTAGACATAGCAAGGCAAGCACCCTCTGTCCTCTTGTTTATCCGAAAACCATTCCCGGTTGCATCGAAAGCTTGCACTTTAGAGCCCGAGGTCCTCTCTCTCCTAATCCTTCTTGCCATTATTTTGACTTTTACTGTCGTCTGACTCCTTCACGAGGCTCTGAGGTTGGATTGGACTTCCAAGATCTTGGTTTTAGACATTAAATGCAATCATCCAGTGTAGTAGGTACAATTGAATTAAATTTTGAAGCATTTACTATGCTAACTTTTCAAATCGATTAAGATAGGAAAAAGTGAATGCCCAGGTGGGACTTGAACCCACGATCTTTCCCTTACAGGGGGAATGCTCTGACCACTGAGCCACCGGTAGTAGGTACAATGTGTTGAATAGGTGTGATGAATGTGGTTTTCAGAAACATATGCGCATTGTTGCTAAAGAGAGAGCACAATTAACTTCATTCATAATAAGATAAAAATAAAACTGTGTTCTTGGATAAAAATATTTTCTTCGCTTTTTTATCAATTAAAATATGAATTAGGTAGGTATAACCTTAGATTATTAATATGTCTAGATAGAGCGTCGCGCTGCAAAAGAACGAAAAGAAATGGGACGAATTTGTCATATAATATGCATGACAGCTTCGTCTTACACTCGCGTCATGTCAGTTTGCTTTTTAGTGTGCGTGCATAAATTGATACCAGTTGCTAAGAACTGCCTCAAAAATAGGGAAAATTTTATGTATTAATTAAAAATATTGATACAACATTACCAACATGTTTCGTTGGGCGAACTATAGTAATATTAATTATAGACTGGTCTAGTGAAAGCTAAAGTATTTTATGATTACTATTTTTTTGATTATTTTTGTGATATGACGCATTTGTGATATGATACCAAGTCCATTCTGAAATTTCATAACTACAACGTGGTGGCCATATTTTGTCTTGCAAAAATGACATCAAACTCTTAATCAGCATGCCGAAAAACCCCTCATACGATAATCATATTATATTGCATAATATACCCGCTAGGCTACGTTTTTTTATGGGAGTTTTGACTTGAGTAACTTGCAACACACCCGTTAACTAGAAAATAGCGACGACCATATTAAATTATTTTAGAAAAAAGCTAATGGCTTATTTTGCTAAAATTGGTACGATGCAATGGTACTTACCGATGATAATTAACTTATTTTATTGATTTAATCCGACTGACAGTGCGTCTGACACTGAGAGCAGGAATATCGTTTTGGGCCCAATACTTGGGCCCTATTTTGGCCACTTTCAACGCTTTGACTCTCTATCTAAACATATTAATAATCTAAGGATATAAGGTTAATCTTTGTGGTTGCTCACATAACCAAATTTACAGTGTAGTAAAATTATAGCAGGGATAAAATGTAGCCTAGCGTTTCCCGGACTATAATGCACTCCTGTGCCATATTACAGCCTGATCTGAGCCCTGATTTTGCTATTTTTTTTTTCATAGCAAAACCACTGCTGTACCGCTGTCACTTTAACCAATGCTATTTAATTATAGACTTTACTATCATATTTTTAAAGTCTAAAATTAAATGACAATCTTGTAGAGTGAATGAAAAATGTTATATACTCTTTCTCTTTTCATTTTGGACCTTATTCATATTCATATTCATTTATTCGTTTGCGTGTAATGTGGTACAATGAGAGATGGTAACATAAAATATTGTAACTATATCTAGTCCAAGCACTTTTCGCCATACTGTTGACATGCAAACACAGATAATTATACATAGCAATAACTACTTAAAATCTAATACTATTGCAGTCACAATAAGAGCACAGCGGCGGCTACAGCGCATTTCTGCAGTGGTACGGACGACATGCATATTTCTTTAAATAGTCTTCCACTGTATAAAAGTTCTCGTCCACCAACCATTTTTATGTAATGCAACACAATTTTTTTATAAGGCAGGTCTATAATCGACGCTGGCAATGAGTTGTAAATTAGTGGAGCCATGTAAACACAACTACGTCTAAAAATTTCTAACATACATAGGTACCGGCATCTCAAGTGGCATGTGTGTAACCTTCCTTTTATATAAGTTGTCCTTTTTATTGAACAGTGACAGATTATTTTTCACAAATATGGCACTTTCATATATATAAATACCTTTGAAAACAGGTAAACAAGAGTCAGTCCAAGCCATACCAAAGATAGCTCTAATGCAACTTTTTTGCGCTACAAAGACCCGTGAAATTTCTGAAGAGTTACCCCAGACAACAATGCCGTACCTGATAATGGAACAGACATAGGCATGATATACCATTATGGCTGTAGATTTGGATATTATTTCTTTAACTTTTCTCAAAGCAAAGACAAATCTATGTATTTTCATGCTTAAAGTATCAATGTGTTCTTTCCAAGTTAGATGCTTATCTATTAATATGCCAAGAAACTTAGTATTATGTACTTGTTCAACCTGTTGATCCTTATATATTATGTTGAGGTCTAAAGGGTTACTCTGGTGAGTTTTAAAATTAATAATTTTAGTTTTGTCAATGTTTATTTTTAATGAATTTTGATTCAACCAGGTGGCTATGTCGTCCAAAGTGTTATTTATATCTGTTTCATGCGAATCTTTTTTTTCACAGTCCATTACTATTGTTGTGTCATCAGTCATAAAATCTAAAATGTAATGACATTTAATGCAACGTCAGTGGTATGACTATGGGTTTGTTATGTCATAAAATTTACAGAACCGTGGGCCTGCCGTTAAAGCGTGATTGAGGAACAAACATCCAAACATTTTCAGATTTATTCGCATTTATTCTTTCTTATTCTTGATTGTTGGAATTTTTAAAAAACAGCTTCTTTATTTTCAAAGATTTTGACCATAAACATAATGGCTTGTGTTTAAACGCCGCCCAAAAATATACCTATTTTGCTACCAATAAAATTCGAAACGTTTACCAAAATGGATAAATGGTCACCAAATTACGTTTCCTAAAATATTATGAAATAAATACAATTTTTTTATTATTGACTGCCATAACAATGTGGACGCCTTTAAAATTCACTTCAGACTAAATATTATATTTTATGTATGACCAATATTTTATGTCACGAGTTTTAATTTGGTAGTTTTTGCTAGGCTAAAAAAGCTAACGATCGCTAGAACATTTTTAAATACCAAATAATATACTGGGGCTCCCAAACATAGGTCACTTGTTTATGGCTTGTGTTTAAGCGCCTGCCAGAAATGCACCTATTTTACTATCAAACTATCTTCATTTTATTCTTTCCAAGTTTTATCGTAGTTATAGGTTATAGTAACCTAAGTAGATATTAACATAACTAGTAACTGATTACCACCTGCGGCTAAGATAGGTCGACGGTGCCCCGCTTCGCGGGGCTTCTATTTCTGGGTGGTTTAAAAAAAAACCTCGTGATATTTTGGTTAACACCCCAACCATAATGACGTTTTTATGTATATTAAACTTCAACTTATTAAGCAAAGGAGCTTTAATAGTACTTGGCCCTGCCAAAGCTTCGTCAGATATCGTAAATTTGGTAGTAATATTAATCTTTGTGTAAAATATTATTTGGTGACCAGTTATATATTTGGAGAATCAAAATGAATATTTGTACAATGCGTGCAATTATTCTAATATTTGTTTATTTATTTGATATCATAATATGATTTACTTTAGGAGCCTTTTTATAAAGTCAATTTTTTTTTAGTTATTTATTTTATTTGGTGCTTAGGGTCTTAAAAATATTTTTGGTGACCATCTAAATCATTCCCAAACACAATCGTATTCATATGAACTGTTTTCTAGTTTCAGTACATTCGATGTTACAGGATGTTCATCAAATGTCTCATTGTCATAGCGGTGCTGCAACTGAAAAAAGAAAATGAATGCATAAGTAGGTTTTTTAAACATAATGCCATAGATTTGAAGTATCTATACATTACCGTGCAGTAGATAACCAATACAGTGAAAACAAGTCGGAGTTGGCTATACGCTGGTCGGTTGTTGCCCCTTGGGCCGGTTGTTGCCCAACTTGAAGGGCCCAGAGTCCTCCTGCAGGAGACTCTACGCGGGTGTCGTGCGGTCCATGGCCCTATACGGGTGCCCCGTGTGGGCGGACACCCTGGAGGCCAGATTCTTGCCTCTGCTCCGTACGGCGCAGAGCACGATGGCCTCCAGGGCCATCAGGGGATACCGCACGATATCCTTCGAAGCGGCGAGTCTCCTGGCCGGATCGCCACCGTGGATCCTGGAAGCGAGGGCCCTTTCGGCACTGTATAATTTCCGAAAGGAGGCGCGGGAGCGGGGATTCGATCCCGAGCCCGACGATATTCGGGCCGAGAAATCCCGGCTCCACCAGGTCATGGTGGCCGAGTGGGAGCGACGACTTGGGCAACCACGCGCAGGGCACGCCGTCATTGCGGCGGTAAGGCCCATCATGGGGGAGTGGCTAGAGAGGCCACACGGTAGCCTCTCGTACCGTCAGACGCAGATTATCACCGGGCACGGTAGCTTCGGGCGGTATCTGCATCTGATGGGTATAGAGCCAACGCCCGAGTGCCATCACTGCGACGCGAGCGTGGACTCGGGGCTGCACTCGCTCACCGAGTGCCCGGCGTTTGAAACGCCGAGGCGGGAGCTTGTGGCGGCCCTGGGGGTGAGAGTGCTCACGCTCTCCACCCTGCTCGCGGCGATGGTCCGCTGGGCGGCCAGCGCCTCCTTCTGCGAGCAGGTCATGCTCGCGAAGGAGACAGCAGAGCGGGCGCGGCACGATGAGCGAGAAAGGCTCGCTGACATCGCTGCACGCGCCCGAAGGCGGCTCGGGCGCCGGAGGGCGCAAACTGACCTCCGCCCCCCATGAGTGCGGGCCTGAGGGTGACGGGTGGAGCCGCCCGTCAACCTAGCAGAAGCAGGCCCTGGCGGCGGCGCGCATCGTAGGGCGATGCGCGTCCCCCCACACCGGGGTTGAGTCGGGGACCGCGTGGTCCCCACCTCCCGAGGAGGGCCAGACCGAGCGGGGTGCGAGGGATATGTCGCATGACAACCTCACCTCCGGCCTAGCACTACTAGGCACTATCTTCTCCGTTGTCCAGGTTATAAATTCGAATATTTACGACAAAAATTTCGGCATGCAGTCCTAACTGCCTAGGGGAAATATTCAACCGTTCGAATCTAATATTTGTTTAGTTAATAATTTAGAAAACTTGTCACAAACTTGTGAAAAAGTAATTTTCCTTAAAAGTGATCGAGAGTAAAAACGTCTGAAATGCGCCTTTTTTGTTACATGTAGATTTTATTTCAAAACAAGTAACCACTGACAAACGATTGATTGGTCTTATAAAACGCTAAGTTTGACTCTCACTTGCTTCCTGACGCGCGACATGCCAAATCAAAACCCGCGGGCGTATCATAATTGTGTGATTAAGTCCTAAATCGGGCAAGTCATATATAAGTTAGACTAAGTAAGTAGAAGACGTACAGACATTAATTTGAAGATCAAGATTTTTACCTTTCTTTGCTCCTTCAATTTTCTTTTGTTAATAAAATATTCGTCGATTTCGGTGTAGTAGTGAGATTCTGTGTAGTCACTAGAAATACTGGCTGTCATTTGTTGGGATGCTGGCGGTTCGTTTTGAGAGGCACAAGCAGGGGGCACTGATACAACCATTGGTTTGCTTTTTATGTAGGTGTTGGGATTGCTGTCATGATTCTAAAATGAAATACACGTGAATTAAATTATTATAATGCTATTATTATATTTCTAATATGAAATTCTAATGTAAATATGAAATTTCAATTGAACGGGCTCAGACCACCTTACCTGCAAGCCAGTACACCTGTTGATTGACGGGTGAGGTCCTGGCGCAGGCTTTTTTCTCTCGGGGTTGGGGTATAAGATGGCAGTAAAAGCGGGCCCCGGAATCCGAGTGGATTGCCTCAGATGCAACCGGCAATGAAGCTAAGGCATTTAAGGTAATAAAAATTTGCAGTGTGATTGCCTATAGGTAACATAAATTTGCAATGACCTTAGAAATAAAAAATGGCAATAGAGCGGTAAAAGTGGCCTCTGTTCTTTTTTTATAGTTTTTATTTAAGTATTTTTAATGAATATATATATATATATTCATTCATGATCCACGAAATCTATAATAGCAATTTATTTGAAATACAAGTTTCGCTTGAACTTACTGTTTTGATTATTATTAAAAAGTAACTGACTTGTTAGTAAATTATCTAATTCTCATCCATCCGTATTTAAAATATATTCTGACAGTCTAATGGTAAGCTGATAGGTCGATAAATTAATTGGAACTACTTACTTCGTCAGTATCAGTTTTTTTGTGTTTACTTGCGCATAATATGATGAGAACTGCTGTTACAAATACCGCTGCTACACCGATCAACACGCCGATTAGAAAATATACTAAGGTGCTCAGAGGTTGTACATATTGATAAGGTTGTTCATATTGATAAAGTGTCATTCTTCAAATCAACCCTGTAACATAAGTGACATGACATACTGTAACGACAATATAAATACCTATTTTTTTTTGGCACCCTTCTGTTCTGTGATTGGCACCCATAGGACAGGCCACCGTTAACGTAATATATAGCACATAACCTTTGTACATAAGAAAGGTTATGTGTTATTAATGGCAAATAATCAATAAGTATTTTTATGTCCTTTATTCATTTTTTATAGGTCGCAGCGAACTAGCCTAATCAGAAGTTCAATTAATTGCCCTGGCAGCTAACTAAACGGCGCCATTCAATTAAGGGCGTGAATGATGTTCAGCCATTTGATTAAATGGCTAGGCAAATGGCTTGGATCGATGACGTTTAACTACGTGCCATTAATCAGCCATTTAATCAACCAGTTAGAAAAATGACTTATTTCTGCATGGTTATAAAAAAAAAACCACGAGAGCTAATGCGGGAGTGGAGCTCCCTTCTAACTTAACCTATCCAAGTCGGATTGCGCAGCTTGCTCAATAATAATCCTATGCCTATCCTCACGGACTTACAGGCGTGAGTATATGTATTTATATGTAATTTTCTGTCTTGTTTCGGGTTGGTGTTACAAATGGCCTAAGCATTAGCCAGCCAGTTTATGAAATGTAATAAACGTTACGGATGAATTTTATTCTGGCCGATAATTGAATGGCGCCGTTTAGTTAAAAACCTAGGCAGTTCATTGAACGGCTGATTAAGCTAGTTGGCTGCGACATATATACATATATTATATACCTACTTAAAAATACATTAAATAAGTATGTTTGTTATTAGATATTATTGGCTGCTGCCCACGACTCCACCCACATGAGTTCATCACGTACGTTCCTTCAATCTACAGGATTTTTTGCCGTCGACCCTGTTTAAACGGATAATTTCTGTGCTGTCAGTGTGGAAGATAAAGCAGGACAAGCCTTAGGTATTTCCACTGACAGAACAAAAACTCTCCAGTGAGCTGTGGCTGCCCTATTCACCGGGAACACAACACTACCTCCTACAAAAAACTGTTACGGGAAATAATTCCCCGTAAAGAAAGTAGCCTATTGTGTTATGAATTATAATTTAAGAGTATATTACGTGAAAGAAGAAGAGGAACTCGATGGACTCGAACCGTGTTGCCCTTGCATCCCAGTTGACCTTGGTCGTCCCCGGTTTGGAGATGGTCCCCTCAGGCGTGGAAACCCATGAAAGTCTGACCGACAAGCATTCACATACTTGTACACCTTCAAGGCATATCTTAGATAGTAAGTTTTAAAATATAAAAATAAGTTATAGTTACGTGTGACTGTGCAAAAATGCCTATATAATTAATGGAAATCATATGTACGATTGCATTTACGCGTAATAAGCAATAACTTGAAATAAATAATATGGAAGTTCGAACCCCACTACATACGTTGAAGTTAAGAAACATAATATAACGACATATTTTAGTTTATTTTAATAATAGTTTCTAGTTTTAATTTGATTTAGTAGTATGTTACCTTAATTTATTTATAATGTATGATAATATTTGTATTAAAATAAGTTCGTTGCCCGCTTAGTTTATATGCAAATAATACGTACCTGCAAAACAATTGCGTTTATGATAAGTATAAAAAGTAACTGTTACAATTATCTAATTAAACATGTATTTAACTTAGTGTTGTTATGCTCAGACCAAAAAAATAAATCTTATGTCTGACTAGTAACTAATAATGAACTCACACAATAGACTGCATTAACTTTTGTCAAGTGTTTATCAACTTCTTCAATATGAGGAAAATAAGGTCTTTTTCCTCATAACAATACCATTTGTAGGTATATTAGTTAGTTATTTGTGACACTATTAAGACCATCTGATAGGATTTATAGAGCTAGGTACACATTTTATGTCGTACAAAACTATCCATTTGAGTTAATTCAGAGGCTTACGGAACATGTCTATGATCCATGTACACATGTCTATGAATTAGTAGAACATGTCTATGATCCATGTACACATATTTTAATGAAACTAACAGCAAGATATATTATTATAAACATAGAAAAGTAATATATAATGCAATAAAATAACAGTACCTATGAATGTAAAAATAAAATAAAATATATTGAAATAAAAATATGAATTAAATGTATAAACTATTAGTAGGACCGTTAAAGTTAAATGAACACACCGGTTCAAGCTGACTAATAAATCTGAAATTACCTTTTAAAATCAGTTCAACAATAAGAATTTGCACGTATTCATTGTGCGTTATTGAGCAAAATGAAAGAGCAACCCGTGCACGTATTGTTTTGTATACAAAAGGTGAGGGTCGGTCTAAGAGCTCATTGGAATATCAGGCAATATCTCTAGATATTCATTTCATCAAATCAAATTCTCGATACCTAATGTAAAGCAGGTAGCTACCAATGTACAACTTAATGGATCTGGGTTGTACCCTGTGGGGACTATTGTATTTTTGGGTATCACTACTGACTCAAAACTGTAGTGGGGACCGCAGATTGAAAAATTATCAGGCAAGTTAAGTTCTGCAGCATATGCAGTAAAACAATTAGACGGCTTCCTGATATTGAGACAGCTAGAATAGTTTATTTTAGTTATTTCCATAATGTGTTATGTCATATGGAATTCTTCTCTGGGGTAATTCTGCGGATAGCTGTAAGAGCAATATATCAACTTGGTCCTAGAGAGTCTCTAAGAGAAAAGTTCGAAGAAATAAACATTTTTACGGTTTTATCGCAATTTATTTATGAGAATTTACTTTATGTGCATAAAAATTTAGACTCCTTTATTAAAAAGAGTGATATACATGGTATAAATACTAGACATAAAGATAATCTTGTGTTATATACTACTCGTCACCAAAAAAAGCAACTCTTTTATGGGTATTAGATTCTACAATAAACTTCCCAAATGTCCATAAATAAATTTAAAACAACTATTGAGGCCAAATTGTGTAGCAAAAAAGAAAATTGTAACATTTCAGAATATTTGAATGACAAAAATGGTTGGGATTAAGTCGCTCTAAGTCAACACAAGAAAATTATTGTAAAGACGGGTTGCACTCCGGGAGTGCCGGCAGAAGTGAAAACTTTTTCTTTCTTTCTTTCTTCGTTATATACAGAGAAAAAGATAAAAAAAACATAACATACCATACCATACCATACCTATAATATAGCGCCAAATTTTCTGCTAATTTTTTGTCAGAAGAAATTAATAAATTACAAAAAGAAAAAATAATTACAAAAAGTGTCAGAAGCCCAGGTTCGAACCCGGTACTATCTGAAACTATAAGGACTTACAGTCGAAGCGCTTACCGCTAAGCCACGAAGCTTCTTAGCGCACCTAGCAAAATAAACACTCTGTAGCTAGGACTGTTGTATGACGTCATGTCGTCCTACAAAGTCGTCGGTTACGGGTCAAAGGTCACGTGATCCTGACGCGAGTTTAACACTTTTTACTCATCCAACGCCGCTAAAGAAGTATTCACTTCAAAAAAGGATACCTACTGAGTTTTCTAACAGTGTTTCTCAGTAGTTGCCATGTCACGCACTGCACGGTAGGGGGAAAAATGACGATTCCAAACAAATTTATAATTTTTATGGATTAAATGATTTTTTGAATTTGAATTTGAATTTCCAATGTCGTGGCGTTAGAGCTAACAGGTGAAAATGTATGGGTGTGCTGATTTATGTTTTAAAGAAGTTTATTACAGACAGGCTAACGGAAAAGCAGACAATTAAAAAAACTATTTCTTTGGCTATCATACTCGTAAACAGTCATATACAGCATATAGGTAATTTTTATCAATATTCTTATTTTCTTTATGTGCACATAAATCTTCAATTCAAGCACTAGTTCCTCGCATTTAAGCCTTTTTGCAACGGGTTTCAGCGCCTTCAGCAATAGCTCTCTAGTTGGCTTGTGGTCCGATGTGGCGTTACTGTGATTTGTTCAGTTTGTTGTGTGTTTGTGAGTTCAGTGTGGATCTGAAATTTTGATAACATTATTTAAAGATGTTCTTAAAATAATGTTTGATGTACGAAAGCGACATAATGGTTAATATAATAATAATAAAATGTTTCAGAATTTCTTCCATAGATAGTAATAATAATTATGTTTATTGCATAATTTTAAACTACACAATTCTTTTTTATCTTAGCGTTAATCCTACTTTCCCCCCGAGTCTGGTCTATATAGTAATTGTGTAGTGTACTAAACTATTACATAATTTTAAACTATGTAATAATGATTAAATATTTTGACGTGACAACGTCTTATAAATTGGTTTGCCGGGTGACACTTCAAGAAACTGCGTTACGCTCCGCTCACGTTATGCGCTCACAATGAGAGCGAGTGAGAGGCACGCGTCCCTTCCACTCGGGCATGGTTAGCCCGCCTAAGAGCGAGAGAGACAGACATTTTTAAATTGTTACTATTATTTCATCCTTCTTCCTACTATACGAATGAATATTCACATTAAAATTATTTTACCACTCAAAGTCGTTGTCACGTAAAACTTTCGCCCGTATGCCGACTTTACAGGCAACCAATTTTTTTTAAAACAATTATCTATATATTCTATTTTCCTCAAACAATAAGCTAAGAACACTTACTTGCACGTCAACAGCTACCAAAGTGTAGTTTTCTTGTGTTTTAACTGGTTGACGAGGATGCTTAATCTGAAAAACAATACTATAAATTAGGAACTTGGCATCGAATGAAAATGACTTAAAGTAGGTGCTGTTTTATATTTGGATCTTCAAATTAACTTCACACCATCTGATGCAGACCAAATAACTTTGATGACCTCGCAACACCACCCAATGACACTACTGTTAGTGTCATTCAATCCCCTATAGTGGCACCGATTGCAGACGCAGTGCCTTAGAGAGCAATAAATAAAAGAAAACGTTCAATTGTCCTACAGTTGTAGTAAAATTCAATTACCACTCTATGTTGACGTTCATCCACATCCACTTGAGTACGGTATCGAGTCTCCGTGTGATTAGCAGGACTGGAACTTTTCTGCTGGGTGGTGTGTGAAACTTGGGACTGAAGATTATTTATTGGATTTTCAGCAGCCAGTGAAAAAATCTTAGATGCGTGCTAAAATTAATAAACGACTTTTTATATATTATTTTAACTGGACCGCCCCGACTTCGCCCGTGGTATATTTTGAAACCTCATATCACTCCCTGTAGTTTAACCGGATTTGTTGACATTCATGATCACTACTCCGGCCCCTTAAGTAATAGCATGATGATATTTAGCCTAAAACCTTCATCGATAAACGGACTGTTCAAAGCAGAAAGTTTAAAAAAAGAATCCAACCAGTAGTTCCTGAGATTAGCGCGTTCAAACAAACAAACTCTTCAGCTTTATAATATTAGTATAGGTAGATTTATTTATTAGTCACCGAGCAGCCCTTTACAGGGTCGCTCCTGCCACGGTAGGTATTGGTAGCGTGGCCGTCGCCCTTGTGCGAGAAAGGCTCTGCCGTTTCCGTTACTTAGGGAGCACCGCGTTCCAGACCACGCACCCCTATTATATACGCACCTCTCGAATGACAGTATCTCTGGTCCTTTTGTAGCAGTAGAACACCGAGCTCACAATGATAGCAGCTATTGTAATACCCACTAAGCAACCTGATAGGGTTGATACCATGACTTCCAGGCCTAAAAGTAAAAGAAAATTATAAAACGAATGTTGTTATCATTGACCTCAGTGGCGTAGCGTAGAGCGTTCGACTGCTACGTCGGTAGTCGCGGGTTCGATTCCCCCTCCGTGCAAATATTTATATTGCATGAATATGTCCATGCATTTCCCCGTACAATAAGTAAGTATGTTTTTACTTAAGACTAAGTTGCCTATACTGCTTAGAAACCATAACACTAGCTAGTTAAGCTATGCTACTTTGGATCTAGACAGCGGTGTGTAGGATGTCCGACCAAATTATTTATTTATGATCTTCATAGCGATTTCCAAGTTGCGTCGAGAGTCTGGGGTTCACTTATGCTTTTTGACTGGTCCGAAGAGGGCCAGATCGATAGGGATGGCCCTGGCTCGTCCGGGGTACGAGTGGTATGTCTAGGACAGTCTTAGCGCCGATAAGCAACGACCCAGAGACGGCGTGAGTTTTAGTCGGTTCACCTCTCTCACCGGCTCCAGGGGTAACCGTGGGGATTTTGCGCACGATAAAAATGGTATATCGGTAGTTATACCGGTCAAAAACTATAAGTGGACCTCAGACTAGGGAGAGCCATCCTGGGAGCGAGTGCTGTCTGAGCTCCCAACATCGAGAGGCAGATAACCCTGGCCCGAGTCTCTTTCCTTGTAAAGCAGGTGGTCAGATCAAAGTTCTTGATAGGGCTTTGTACAAGGAGTAAACGGAGTCCGGAAGTCCAGGTGAGAGTCTTGGATACAACTGGGAACATTGCCAAGGTGATGATGACACTAGTTAATGTACTGTGCAGTGATGTTACGTTTAGAGTTCTACTGTAAATTTTACTATGCAAAAGAAAATACATACCCCTACTGGCCCGAAAACAAAAATGTAAGCAGAGATAAACTTAAAAGCAAACCCGAGTGTTATAACTATCACCATGAATGTATTGTGTAAGTAACTGTACGACCTCTGTTATAGCTAAGTATTGGGTGGCAATATAACGTCCTTAACCCAGTATATGTAGAAATAATCACTTAAGGACAGTCGAGAAGAGTAGGTATTTTGTTAGCTGTAAATGAAATAAGTTTGCAATATACCAGCCGCGTTACACTATAATAGGAATTTTACAATATATTATTATAATGGTACTCTGGCGTGCTGCAAAAGTATACCTTCTATTACTGTAGGCTATAAATTTAACAGATATATTAAAATAGACACACTCAATAAACACTACTTTTTTCAAATAAAAGAGATTTTTTTCCTTTTTTTGGCTTTTAAATGTCGTGACAATGCTTTTCCATAATAGTAAAATTTGCGGTATCACAATATAAAAGTAAATGTGGACAATACGGCTCCTTTCCCTGAAACACACTTTTTGTTAACAAGGGTATTATGTGATTTAACTTGTTCTGTTGAAATACGAATAATTTTGGGACCTTTGTCAGCACTTATTGGTAGTCCTTTTATCGTTACGCTACGCATCAATTTTTTTACCAACATACTTAGCAATTTTCATGATCGAAAAGCGGATATTATATTCTGCAAGACTACTTATTGGTTTCAGTAATATCCGAAATCCGGAATGGACGCAAGACTAAAAGTATCCGACGCTTGCAGAAGTTAAACCAACTATTTTCTTTCTTTAGCCACAAAGAAATGATCATGATTATGATCTATTTCTCACAATTGTGACAATATGATGATTAGCAGATCACAGACACTGTGGCATGGCGGTAACCGGCTGCCGCTATCATATTGAAGAATAATTCGGATAATTTTAGCAAATGTAGACCAAGTGTCAAATCAATTTAATTTCATATCGTAGTCTGTGTATTACGGGTAAGCCCAATCGTTATTAAAAGAATTGTGTAAAGAGAACGTGAAGTTTGGCTGTCGGCCGTACATCACATTACCAGGAAATAAAGGCATAAGTACAAATACGTCTTTTTTTTTTCTTGCATCTTTGAATAGTACAAGTAAAGATACATACGATCATACGATCAACGTTTCTGACGTAAAATGAAGGATCCATATCAAAAAAAGACATTGGTTTCGTCAAAGTAGAAGTACACCTGCCCCTCTAGATAAGTAGCATTTCGTTGGCCGTCGTTTGGTAGAATAGAATGACGAATGTATAGGATTTGACGTTTATGACATGCGTTAACGACTGTTAAACAGTTTTTGCACACTTGTAAAGTTTGTTCAACTTACACCTTCATTTCCCTGGCGCGTGGCGGTGTGCTATATCTAGCCGTCTATCTGGACATGTGACATGTCAATCTGGAAAAATGAAGCCATTGGAAGATTATTTTTAGTTCAGTTGGAAGCTGTTATACAGCTTATGATTGAATTTCTTGCGTTATTGATAAATAGGTCAGACTGGTGTTGTGTAAGTTTATTAGATTGTGTAAAATAAACTTTTTTAAACGGTAATTTAAAAAAGTTTATTTTACACGATCTTGATACTTATTTTTTATTTTGTGCTTATGTTTTAAGGTTACACGTTAAAATGGTGGTAATATGTAATTTGTAAAAGTGGCATCAGTTTTTATTTTATCGTTTTCATGTATTATTAATCACCAATCTAATCAAAAATAGTAAATTATATTTGACAGTTAAGACTAGAAAGAAGACTGAGTTCTGAATAAAGAAGTATGACGTCATACTTCTTTATTCAGAACTCAGAACTTATCGTTTTGACATTTAGTACAAGTAACCGGTTTTATTAGACAGTCAACTACCCAATTTTATAGTAGAGATGTGAATTATTATCGAAAACATATTCAACATTAAAAAGTCCTCGGATACTAAAGTCTAATCAGCATACCTCGAGTGTCTAGATTTGAACTTGACTATCAAACCGTATCTAACTAGACTATCGTACCGTCGGAAGGGGAAGACCTACGCGCACATACCTGGATCAAATCGAGGCAGTTTTAGAAAAGGGGCAGCATGGGAGTACCTTAAACCGACGAGCATGCATGAAGAATGTAATGAGAGTGAATAAAGCAAGAGTAGTATCGGGATCGTGGCAAATGGAGAACCGTGATCTCTGCCTACCCCTATGGGAAACGCGTGATTTTTTGTATGTATTTATTAAAACAACATAAACACAGGTCAAAGGCGGCATTCTA
Source organism: Eilema caniola (assembly GCA_949126895.1). NCBI lineage: Eukaryota > Metazoa > Arthropoda > Insecta > Lepidoptera > Erebidae > Eilema > Eilema caniola. Next base: position 17,479,940 of record OX421467.1, read on the forward strand.
AGATAATGGCAAAGAAATATTAATCGTGCTTATCAGTTATTTAATAAATAACCAGAGAAATACACATTTATACATGTTTCAGCGACTTTGATCGAAGTATAGCGAAAACATAAATTGTTTTTGAGGAAAATAGAAAAGAAATATGGCTTATAACAAGGTTCGTAATCAAAGAAAATTGTTTGGGATATCTTTTGTGGGTAGTACAGAAATATTTTTTTATGAACTTTTCTTTAGATTCACAAAGGCAAAAGTACCGGTGATTAGAATGATGTAATATAAAAAATGCTGAGTTCTTAACACAACATTGAATTTGTTTCTTGTTAAAAGTTTGATGGAAAGGGGCGGCTCAAACTCGGATGTGTCCCATACAATGCAATTTATTTTTCGAATTTTTATTTATGCGATACGTCAGCGGTCACACGGTACATGCGGTCAGGTCTCAGTGACCTGAGACCCTGGCTGCTTGAAGTACTGTAGTATAATTTATATGAAGATGACGTACTCCTTCCGTCACATTGGACACACAAAACACACAACAACACAGGCATTTGCCTGCGTTGTTTAGGTATTGTGCTAGTTATAAAAATAGGTACTTTTTAGTTATAATAAGAATTACCGTAACTACCTACGAACATGCCGAAAAGACAATACATAAACATAATATGTAGAAAATGAATCCATACTTAGATGCTGAAAATTGTATTCCCTAAGTGAGACATTACCATACCGAGGCATATTATCACCTGTCTCATTTAGCACGCGATATCTCAAGCGTAATAGAAATATAGCTGTGTGTGTCGGCAGGGAACCCAGCAAACAGGGACGGGTACGGGGGTACAGTTTCATTTCCTTTCGCACATATTCACGAGGCGACGAACAATATCTCAGTAACAATGGCTTCGTAATTTGGACGAGATGGCGCCCGCGGGACAATACGTCAAGTGACTCATTATTGTGGAGAACAGCTTCGGGCAGAAGAATCATTCTTCTCGCCTCACACAATGTGTGACGTGTGCGTGTGAACTTAATGCCTCGATCACACATACCGAGTGGAGTGGCGAGACAGTGCTATCGGCCGAGTAGTCGGCGCTATGTTCGCACACACCGAGCATGGGTCGAGTGCACTGTCTCGCCTCTTCACTCCGCGCATGTGATCAAGGCATAAGGCACATGACGACCTATACCTGCTCGGATCAGTATTGAATTCAAAGTGAAAGCGTTCTTACGTAACAGGCTTAGAGTTGAAAATGAAACCCACTTTTGTTCAAATCTATTGAAGACATGCCTGAGACCTTAGGTAGCCTTGATAACTAAATTAATATCTGATGTCATCATACGTGGGATTTATTTTCTAGGCGTTATTTTATGGGCTGAGTTTTAGTCTCACAAATTGTTTTATTGCCTTTGACTTTGACAAGTTTTGTAGTTTGCCAGAGACTGCTGTCTGGTCATGGTCTACCAATCATAAGTGAAAGCCCGCACTAAAGTCTCCTCCAGGTATACTAGTGAGGTTGACTTGGGCCCTGAAGTACAGTCCAAATTAAAAGTAGATGATGATTGCACAGAATTCTACCGAATTTTTAATTCTAAACATGATTTTTTTACTTTTGACGCTGACTGTACCTATTGTGCGTTGAACTTGTATCATTCTACCATACTGTCATAATAAAAGATACGTCTGTTATTTCGGAGATATTTTAGCTGAAGTATTGTGAGCCGTAGGTATATTGTCTCGTAGGGACAATACGACACACGGCAGGTAATCTGCAGCAGGGTAAACACACGTCGTTTGTAATTAGCCATCTCACGTCGCTGCCACAAAAGGCAGCAGGCGGGCCTACAGGGCTCCGGCCTTTGAGCCGTGTTCCGGCGACGCGTATGACGTCAGCGATGCGTGTAGAATTGTGCTACGATGACTTGTAACTGCTACACTGTAGGGTATGCTACAGTGCTACGGATGAATATATGAAATGTGACTTTCAAAATGTAAGTAGATGTTCTACAGACGATATTAAAATACGTCTTCTGTTTAAATACTAAACAGGCATATAATTATATTTTTGTGTAAAATAACAACAAAATGTTATGGGGTGTTACAAAAAACAAGCTTCCAGAGTATGTATTTATACCAAGTGCCAGAGATATCCTTTGAAGCCGCGAGTCTCCTGGCCGGATCACCACCGTGGATCTTGGAAGCGAGGACCCTTTCGGCACTGTATCGGTTCCGAAGGGAGGCGCGGGAGCGAGGATTCGATCCCGAGTCCGAAGAAATTCGGGCCGAGAAATTCCGGCTCCACAGAGTCAGAGTCCGAGTGGGAGCGACGACTTGAGCAACCACGCACATGGCACGCCGTGATTACGGCGGTAAGACCCATCATGGGGGAGTGGCTAGAGAGGCCACAAGTTGGCCTCTCGTGTCGTCAGACGCAGGTCATTACCGCGTACGGTAACTTCGGGCGGTACCTGCATCAGATGGGTAGAGAGCCAACGCCCGAGTGCCATCACTGCGACACGAGCATGGGCTCGGGGCTGCACACGCTCACCGAGTGTCCGGCGTTCGAGACACCGAGGCGGGAGCTTGTGGCGGCCCTGGGGGTGAGAGTGCTCACGCTTTCCACCCTGTTCGCGGTGATAGTCCGCTGCGCGGATGCGTAGGCGGCCCCTAGCATCGCGGGGCGATCCGCGCCCCCCCCATAGGAGCGGCGAGTCGGGGACCGCGTGGTCCCCCTCCCGAGGAGGGCCAGACCGAGAGGAATAGCCCTGGGTCAGCCGTGGTGCGAGGGACATGTCGCGAAACCACCTCACTTTCGGCCTAGCACAACGAGCGGTTCCGGAGGGGAGGGGGGAGGGTATCCGTAGGGATTTCCCACACGTAAAAAAAAACCAAGTGTCAGAGAAGCACATGGATTACTTGATGACAAACGGTTACCGGGGCTTATGGACGTGGACACAATTCTTTGGACTGTACATTAGCTTACCGTCAAACGGGGTGCAGTCAATTTGGTAACCTAAATATATATATATATATATATATATATATATATATATATATATATATATATATATATATATATATATATCTATATAAAACTACAACCTTAACTCGGTTAGTCATACAGAGTTTTACATATCCAAAAAACACCTCTAAGTACTTTATTCATGTCAAATATTACCTTAAACTTCGAAAACTTTCAATTGCTTCCTTTCTCCCAACGTGAATAGAAAACTTTTTGAATAATAAAGTTCAGCATGCACGAATTTCAGTAGTGGTTCAAAGTGTACCACATATCCGCTCTGTCCTATAGACTCTTTGTGAATGAGTCAACAACACGAACAACGAGACTTATCAGTCACTAGCGTACCAACTACATTAAAAAAATAACGCACATAGTTTCGCAACGTACAGTCAGAGTCAGAAATATATTGTCTCAAAATCGAGATATTAAGAGCAAATCAAAATGTTTTATTGATTTAAATTGCATTATTGTCCGTACTGAAGGTGTGCCAAATTTCAGAACAATCCATCAACAGAAAAGAGCGAAAACCAAGGTATATATTAAGATCATTTTCAACCGACGAAAAAAACAAAACACGGAGGAGGTTCCCAAGTCGACGCATATATTTTTTGTTATGTATGACCACGCATATCTTTCTACAGAGTAGTCCGATTTTGATAATTCTTTTTGGTCCCATATCAATTTGAAAATAAAAATCCAACCCTAAGGGTAGAAAAACAGGTGATGATTGATTATTCTCTCAGATTGCAAGGTATTATAATACGCATAATTTTTTCCAGAGAAGTCTGATTTTCAGAATTATTTTTTTAAGTGGAAGGAGAATTAAAGTTGGTCCCATATTTCGGCGGTTTAATTTTTTGTTAAAAAGTTTTATGATCACTTTATTCATCAAGATCGATCTGATGCCGACTGTACATAACTGTTGTAAAATGGGTTTTTGGTTCTGCAGGAGACAGGACAACAGATATGTACCCCTATATTGTGGTTGCATTTTATTGAAATTTATCTTGAATACCGTTTGTTTCAATGATAGTGCTGGTGTAAAGAGTAGGGAGAGGCCACACGGTGGCCTCTCGTACCGTCAGACGCAGGTCATTACCAGACACGGTAACTTCGGGCGGTACCTGCATCTGATGGGCATAGAGCCAACGCCCGAGTGCCATCACTGTGACGCGAGCGTGGACTCGGGGCTGCACACGCTCACCGAGTGTCCGGCGTTTGAAGCGCCGAGGCGGGAGCTTGTGACGGCCCTGGGGGTGAGAGTGCTCACGCTCTCCACCCTGCTCGCGGCGATGGTCCGCTGCGCGGATGCGTGGGCGGCCAGCGCCTCCTTTTGCGAGCAAGTTATGCTCGTGAAGGAGACAGCAGAGCGGGCGCGGCGCAGCGAGCGAGAAAGACTCGCGGACATCGCTGGCCGCGTTCGAAGGTGGCTCGGGCGTATCATCCACCCGTCACCCTCAGGCCAAGAGCGCGGGCCTGAGGGTGACGGGTGGAGCCGTTCGTCACCCTAGCAGAAGCAGGCCACGGCGGCGGCGCACATCGTAGGACGATGACTCGACCCCATACCGGGGGCGAGTCGGGGACCGCGTGGTCCCCCCTCCCGAGGAGGGCCAGACCGAGAGGAATGGCCCTGGGTCAGCCGGGGTGCGAGGGATTTGTCAAAAGACAGCCTCATCTCCGGCCTAGCACATCGACCCACAGACGACGTGCGGTTTAGTCGGTTCGAGTCCGACATAACCTCCTCCTTCGGCTCCGAAGGGGGGAGGGGGGTATCGGTGGGGATTTCCCGCACGTAAAAAAAAAAGGTATAAAGAGAGGAGCCACAGTGAACAGAAATCTCCATACATATGAACAATCAATCAATCAATATTAGCCTATTGCAGTGCACTGCTGGACATAGGCCTCTCTATACATATGCCCACATCTATATTCCTCCTTAGTTAGACTAGTAAGGGCTCCAATCCCACTGCCCTTAACAACTGCCATAGATGTTCGTATGGCTAATGATGGTTGAAATGAAGGAATAAATAAAATCACGCATCATGTTTTTTTTTGTTGATTTACGGGCTTTTTATACCACTTAGGTGGCAAACAAGCACACGGCCGACCCGATTAACGCTACCGTGGTCTATGGTTATTTGTAACACTAGGGGAGTCACACTCGTACTGCCGACCCTGTAAGAATAGAGCAATAATGTGCAGTCAGTGCAGAAGAACAAGCAGGACAAGACCTAGGTCTTCCCATTGACAGTACAAAAACTTTCCAGTGAGCTCTGGCTACCCTACTCACTGCCAGGCACACAACACGATGTTATTATGGTCGCAGTATTCTGTAGGGCGGAGGTACTTCCCCAGTTAGACTGCTCAATTGGGACGGTAATAACGCCGTGCCCTAACTTCCTTATTTTCAGAGATATACCAGCGATATCAATTCGTCGTAGAGTTGAGTAAAACAAAAAGTTGTACACTTAAGACCGTGCCTTAACTATAAAACTTCATAGCCTTAGGATAATACACCAATAATCACTTACCAGGCCATATGCTTATATGCTTGCACAGTGATATAAAAGATAGCATATCTTCTACATTTCGTTTAAAAATCAAATGAAATGGAACGAGTCAGACCATTGCCTAAATTGGGTAAGCCATAACTCCATCGCTACGGACTTGATGGTTGATTGATTGGTCGAATATGTAGGGTATCTGTGCAATTGTGGACCTTATGTCACATGCAGACTCACTTCTATTAGTCTACTTTTTAGTGGACCATCCACTGGATCGTCAGTAAATTTATTAAAGCTTACTTTGAACTAGGCCTTAATTTTTTTGCGCAATATTGTTGCACATCAAAGACGCTCAACAACACGGAACAATAATACTAATAGTTAAAAATGTGTGTCACCCAATCGAAAAACGGTTGTAAAGTTGATCAACTGCAGTCACGTTACTATACGTAACGAATGTCAATTAGAATACGTTGACAGAAAACGCATGTAAATCTTGCAACCTCACAGATGTGTTTTATTTCAAAGTATGACGTCATTTGTGCTCCTAACTCTTCTGTTTGTGCTCATCGATCTCCCTCAGGTGCCATTTACTATTTTTACTCCATATATTACGTCAGGCACCTACCTCCGCGAGTGGCATGTAGCGAACACGGTCATAAAGCACTGAGTCGCACAGACAACGTGATGTCAATCGGGTTATTTTTAAACCACTATTTCAATGTGATTTATGGAAAGCAAATTTATGGCAAATAGTGTGTGTACTTTCATAATGTAGATAAAACAATTTTATATTGAATATATTTTTTTATGAAAATTATGTTTCTTATTAATATTTTCAGTAACCTTGGGTTGGTAGATAGAGTTCTATAACACATCTCATAGGTGGTGGCGAGGCTATTATAGTCAACTGGGCACTTTTAGGCTTCTGAGGCGTCGTGATACCGACCAATAATTTTCCAATACAAAACACATAATCATGGTGCCTGACCCGAGAATTCCATTCACCCTCACTACCACTACACCACAGAGGTTTTTTGTTATGTCAGGGAGTACTTAGATCCGAATAGAACGAGATTTCTTAACCCAGTCGCGAAACTATTGAAGTGTGGTCGGCGAAATTTGAACAATAGCTTATTTTTATGATCTTTGCAAGCATAAGAAATGAATTTGGGAAATTCAACCTCTTAAGATGTAAAATAGATGTCGAAATTTATATGGGCGGGTGACGAAACATTATCTTTTGAATATAAATGTGGAACTTATTCTTTTTAATGTGGTTCAAAGTGTGTTGGCGAAAATAAATGTAAAATAAAGAAAAATAATCCTTTGTACCTATATAAAATAATAAAATAATCAGAGTGAGACTGGTTCCTATTTAATATTTACGAGTAGACACAGTCATATGTGAGCTGACACAGTTAATTCACGCAATCATTTCTCACTATTACCTACAGGTGAACGTGACCGACCCCGATGAGACAACCGCGCGAAAAACATTATTTCGCATTAGAGGAAAAATATCCACCTTAATTCTGTCCCAAAAAAGTGTTGAATATAGTCGTAATACATTCGCCAATATCTGAAATGCCAAGCTATGGCGTGATATGAAAGGACGGCGACGGGAATGTGTTAGGAAATAGGTTTGCGGCAAATTGATGGAGGGCTTTTTCTGTCATGAAAACACGTTCCCGCGCACATGAGTCTTGAACGTTTTTTAGATTTTTCGAGAACTCATTGTTAGCGGAATTTCTGGGAGCGATGACGTCATATATCGCTGTTTTGTTGGCTGCCTGTTCGTTTTGAACGGCATTGGATGCTTTATGTGTTCGCTATTCGATTTGTTTGACTAGGTGGTACCAGCCGTGCTATTCCGAACAGTTATTTAACAAACTCGATTATGAATCCGCGGTGAGATTCAAGTTTCGTATTCCGAACACGTCGGCTAATGAGTGAGTTCGACACTAGCGCCACCGAGTGATGATTGAAGTGAGAAGAATTACTCCAAGTGAATATTTTGACGTTTTTCACTATTTGGTATTCCGAAATAAAATTAACGCGCCAATTCGAAAGACATCTCGAACTCACACACGAATTTATCTGTCATATCAAAAGTTACTAATCCGCGAGTGAACTCTACAAAAGACATCGTTGCAAAGTGATTTTCCTGGAAAAATAAGTATTAGTACCTGTCCTATTTGAACTGTAGGAAATTATTAAAGTACCATTTTTACTCTAGGTGGGTATTCATCCAAGAATTGTTTATTTGGGTACAACATTTTCTTGTTATTACAGATGTCTCGTTCTTTTTTTATTGATCTTGTTAAAAGAAGCTGATGTGCCAGTAACTATATAGTGGTACTCTCTACGTAAATATCTAATAATATCTATATCAAAAAAAAAAAACTAATATTGAGAAAGACAACTTAATTAGATTTTTTTTAAATAAAAAATACAATGTTGAAGTAAATAAGTAAGTATTGGAGATGCATGCATAGCAAATCGTGAGATCGTAATTATCACATAAATTAATAGGTACTCACTTCATCCTTTCAAACTTTCTACGAAATTATGGAAAATTAACACACGGTTAAGTACCTACAGCAAAGCATACACACAACTTTACAAAACCCGCGCCTTGCGACGACCATAGGCACAGTTGGGTATTTTTTTTTGAACGACCGTCTCCAAAGACCAAAGCTGCAGCTTTTCATTCAGCCTAATATTTTCATTTGACATTTCTGTCTAAAATTAAATATTTATGTAATAAAACGTATTCAACAATGCTTATACGGCTAAAATTAAATGAAATTTATTATTTTAAAGGCCTAATTCAGCCAAAATAAGCGAGTCGATATAAATCGTACTATATCGATATTCAGGTGCAATGCCTAGTACCATAGAGCAATCTCACGCGTATTCTCGATAGTCACTTCACTTCACTTGGCCTTGGTTTTATCTTGAGAATACCAAAATAATCACAAGCGAGGTGAGTATCGAAGTGAGAGTGACTTGCGAGATGAGTTGCGAGATGACTTTCGAAGTGAGTTTATGTTTTTCGGAATAGCATGGCAGATTTGAATACTTACTTTCGAATATTATCAGACTAGAATTTAAAATACTTATATGCAGTAATAGTAAATCTACATTTTAAGATTGCATATAAATACAATAATATTACCTCAACTCATCTGCCACTGAGTTGATTGCCCATTGAGATACTTACTATTATTATTACATAGAACTTATATAGATTCGGCTACCACCCCAGACGGAAACTGGCCCTGGTAACACACAACGTCAGCACGATGAGGACTGACGAGAAGCTGCTCGAGGTGGAAGAGGAAATGAGTAGGTTACACTGGGACATTGTTGGGTTGTCCGAAGTGCGAAGAGCGGGGGAAGGCACGACAACCCTGAAGTCTGGTCACCTACTCTACCACCGGGAGGGTGACAGAAAGTCACTGCATGGTGTCGGGTTCCTCGTCCACAGGTCCCTTATTAGCAACGTCATATCCATCGAGAGTATCTCGAGTCGGGTGGTATACCTGATACTCAGAGTATCCAAAAGATACTCGTTGAAGGTCATCCAGGTGTACATGCCCACCAAGTCATACTCCGATGAAGAGGTCGAGGAAGTGTATGAGGACATAAGTAGGGCCATACATGCTTCCAAAACCTATTTCACTGTTGTTATGGGGGACTTCAACGCGAGACTGGGCGAACGGGGCGATGGGGAGTTGAGGGTGGGGCCTTTTGGATATGGGCAGCGGAATGACCGGGGCCACATGCTGGCGGACTTTATGGAGAAAGAGGGTCTCTACGCGATGAACTCTTTCTTCAAAAAGCCACCCCAGAGAAAGTGGACCTAGCTAAGCCCGGCTAACATGGCGTATGAGATTGACTACATCTTGACGACAAAGAGGCAAGTATTCAATGATGTCTCTGTGATCAGCCGTGTAAAAACCGGTAGCGATCACCGTATCGTAAGAGGCACATTGAAATATTAGCCCTAGACTAGAAAGGTCACGTCTGATGAAGTCAACACTCAGACCGTCATATGCCGATGTCCGGGACTCCGAGAGCTTTCAGCTCGAACTATCCAATCGTTTCGATTGTCTACAGGATCGCGTTTCAGTGGACGAGGTAAACAACGTGCTGGTAGAAGCTGTCCAAACGGTGGGATCTAAATTCTTTAGGTCTCGCCCTAAACAAAAACCTCAAAAAATTTCGACCCAGACCCTTGATCTCATGGCCAAACGTCGATTTATGCCACTACAGACCTCCGACGACGCTGAGGCATATAGGCGGCTCAACGGACGCATACAGAAATCTTTGCGACACGACATTCGCTCCTATAATACAAAAACTATTAAGGAGACGACAGAGCGAAACAAAGGCTCCAAAGTGTTTGCGAGGAATGCGTCCGTTGGACAAAGCCGGTTGACGAAGCTGAAGACGGAGGATGGCGGCATGGCAACGACAACGGCAGAGGTACTTAGGGAGGTCGAAAGGTTTTATGCACAGCTATATACATCAGTAACACAGCCCGTTGGCATGGCTAAAGATCCAAGAGCCAAGCTTACCCGACATTATACCGAAGACATCCCGGACATCAGCCTGTACGAGATTAGGATGGCCCTCAAACAGCTAAAGAACAACAAAGCGGCGGGTGAGGACGGAATTACAGCAGAGCTTTTGAAAGCGGGCGGAACGCCGGTACTGAAGGTCCTTCAGAAGCTCTTCAATTCCGTTCTACACGAAGGCATAACGCCGGAAGCGTGGAACGGGGGTAAGGTGGTCCTTTTCTTTAAGAAAGGTGATAATACTTTGTTGAAGAATTATAGGCCCATCACGCTCCTGAGCCACATTTATAAGTTGTTTTCGAGGGTTATTACGAACCGTCTCGCCAACAGGCTCGATGACTTCCAACCTCCCGAACAAGCCGGATTCCGTAAAGGCTACAGTACCATAGACCACATCCACACGCTGCGGCAGGTTATACAGAAGACCAAAGAGTATAACCGGCCTCTCTGCTTAGGATTCGTGGACTATGAGAAAGCCTTCGATTCGATCGAAATATGGGCCGTGCTACAGTCTCTCCAGCGGTGCCGGATAGATCACCGGTATATCGAAGTGTTGAAGTGTTTATACCAGAACGCCACTATGTCGGTCCGAGTACAGGAACAGAGCACGAAACCAATTCCACTGAAAAGGGGCGTTAGACAGGGAGACGTGATCTCTCCGAAACTGTTTACCGCTGCCTTGGAAGACGTCTTCAAGCTACTGAACTGGAAAGGACGTGGCATCAACATAAACGGCGAGTATATCACTCACCTTCGGTTTGCCGACGATATTGTCATTATGGCAGAATCGCTGGAAGACTTGAACACCATGCTCGAAGACCTCAACAGAGTATCCCAACAGGTGGGCCTTAAGATGAACATGGACAAGACAAAGGTTATGTCAAATGTCCATGTTGCGCCTCTACCGGTTCATGTTGGGGACTCAGTCTTAGAAGCTGTTGACGAGTACGTCTACTTGGGTCAACTGATCCAGGTAGGCAATTCCAGCTTCGAAGACGAGGTAAATCGACGAATCCGACTCGGCTGGGCGGCGTTCGGGAAGCTACGAGATGTCTTCTCGTCCGACATACCTCAGTGCCTGAAGACGAAAGTCTTTAACCAATGTGTGTTACCAGTGATGACTTATGGATCGGAAACGTGGTCCCTCACTATGGGTCTCTTAAACAAGCTCAGAGTCGCTCAACGAGCTATATAACGAGGATATCCGTAGGAGAACAAAAGTAACCGACATAGCCCAGCGGATTAGCTCGTTGAAGTGGCAGTGGGCGGGACACATAGCGCGCAGAACAGATGGCCGATGGAGCAAAAGAGTTCTGGAATGGCGACCGCGTACGGGCAAACGCAGTGTAGGACGCCCAACGGCTAGGTGGAAGGACGACCTCATCAAGGTCGCCGGGAAGCGCTGGATGCGGGCTGCTTTGGATCGGTCATTCTGGAAGTCTATGGGAGAGGCCTATGTTCAGCAGTGGACTGTGTATGGCTGATATGATGATGATGATGATGAGAACTTATTAAGCTGTTATAGTAATTTATATATTTAATAATAATTATGTACTTAAGTTGCTACTACTACAATAAAATATAATATTCTAAACTGAACACTTAATCTCGTATTTAAAGTATGTTGGTGTCGTACCAACTGCGGTAATGCTAGCCACACAACCTATGACCAAAATTGTAGGTATGTAGCTTGCGTCGCCACTTCATTACCATTTATTACACGTGGTTTGTTCACAAGCGTTTGTTTGTTGAACTGGTCGTTTATTGAGGGCACGGTATTACTTTTATTGTATTCTTTATCTGGCTTTTCAGTATGATTCATTATGAGCGGATCTGCAAACAAACAAATAATTGCTTGATCGTTAACCCTAACGTGTGTATCAGACCAGTGTAATGTGTAGCACGATATATTTCAACACTTGTAATTTAAATTAATATATCACTTAAAGAGGGGCGTGGTAAACAGTTATGAATGAAGAAGAAGCGAAAAATGAATGGACCATAGGGCAATATGTAGTCTAAGTCTACTCTATTGGGAAGTATATGTGAAGTATGTATGTTTCAATTCATACTTCGTGCATGTGGGGTAATCTTAAGTATGTAAAATATAAATGCGCAGTTAGGTATCTTACATAGATTTTATCTAGGTTAGGGATATTATCTAAGTTATGCCTGAACTAGGTAGTCCTAGGTAGTAGTTTGTATTACACTTACTTAAAATAAAAGTACATTCCACGAATGGGTCACCGGCATGCGTAGCATGACAAGTACACTGTGTTATGTGGTTGATCACTTCGCACGTGGCTCTCAATCCACAAGTGCAGATATGAGATTTTACACATAGGGCTCACACAAGCTTGATAATCAGCACATTATAACACAGGTAGGAATAATATAAATGAATAACACATACCGAAAAGGCTTCGTATCACCGGCTTGACACCGACAGGCGAGTTCCCTTTAAATTGGCCGTTTATTGACGTTACCATATTATTTTTATGAGATTCATAACCTGGACTTTCTATTGTACTTGTTGTCATCAGCGGCTCTGAAAACAAATTAAATCTTCTTTGGATCATTAATCTTCTTCATCTGAATTTCCAGTCTCCTTTTACATTCTGGTATCCTACTCTTCCCTTTACTTATTTGTTTTGAGCGTTTATAGGAAAGACTACCATCTGAATGAATAAATGAGTGAAAGAAAGAATTAATTCGTTCGAAACCCCAACTTTGAGTGGAATGTTTTTTAGCCCTGGTGAGCCACATTCGCACTAAAGGGGGAAGATCTTGGAGGGGCCCTAGGGGGGTGTATACAAGTTCTACCGACTTACAGGTATCGTTACTTGGGGTTCGAAGATCTTGGATCTTGGTATTGAGATCATTACCTATTTCAATTTCGGTACTGTATTTGTTATATTTTTATATTTTTGAAATTTTGTTCTCGTGGATTTCAGAAAATTTGTTGTCGTCGGATCCCTCATGAACTGACAGCGGAGCAGAAGCGGGCTCGCGTGGAATGGTGCTCACAGATGATACTTACTGAAGTACGACAACGGACATTCTAATGACATTATTACAGGAGACGAAACGTGGATTTATTGTTTTGAACCCGAAAAAAACAGCAGTCTTGTGAATGGGTGTTTGAAAATGAGAACAGGCCAACAAAAGTGAGGCAGGCGAAAAACGTTGGTAAAAAAATGATCGCGTTTTTTTCTCAGCTACGGGTCCCGTCTGCACAATTACACTTGAAGATCAAAAGAGTGTTATTGCCGAGTGGTATTCTACCATTTGTTTACCCAGGGTGTTAGAAAAAGTTCGCGAAAGACGACCAAAAGCCGCGTTCTCCTACATCATGACAACGCTTTTTCACACTCGGCCAACAAAACAAACTCATTTTTAGCTTCCGAAAAAGTACAACTCGTGACCCATCCTGCACATAGCTCCAACTTGTGATTTCTGTATTTTCCCAAAAATCAAAGATTTAATGAGAGGTTTCACTTTTACCAAGTCCGAAGAGGCAGTAATAGCGTTCAATCAGCACGTAGAAAACATGCAATCAGATCTGTGGTCCTCTTGTTATCAAAAATAGTTCGATCGCATGAAAGAATGTTTAAAATGTAAAGGAGAGTTTTTTGAAAAGCAATAAACATACAATTTTGGTTATAACATGTTGTTTGTTTAAGTTACGTAAAACTTTTAGTGTGACTACGTATACTACGCTAATCGCCACAAAGCAAATGTTTCGTAAGAGAGAGAGCGCATTCTGAATAGCGTTAATATCACAAGAAAAAAATATTGCTGCCTGCTATTACTATTATACTGTACTTACTTGCATCCTTAACCTTTAATTCAAAAAGTATTCTTATTGTTGGATCATTCTCTTTAAAGACATCACATTTCCATTTCGTGCTCACCGCGTCAGTAATTGAGTCAATCTGGAATCAATGATTTATAGCACGTTTTAGAGTTAAGTATAATTTACCTTATAAGAATGTATCAAATTAGCCCTTCTCCTTTCTTCATCCTAGCGTTAATCCCAGGCGCATCCTAAGCTTTCAACTTGGAGTCCGGAGTCCGCTTTTACTAGTCATATAACTGCTATGATACGGTCTACTCTTCAACCTACGCCGCTACAAGTAGCTCTAGGGTCCGACAAGTTCCATCTGGAACTTCAAAATCGCTTCGCAATGCTGGAAACCACTAGTGGCATTGATGAGAAAACCGACACAGTGGTCAAATCATTACAGGAAGTGTCTCGCAAGGTGTTTCCCGGAAAATGCAAACAGCAAGAGTCCAAGCTCTCTCCTGAGACTCGCGAACTCATGATAAAGAGGCGTCAGATGCTTGCTTCAACACTCGCACTGCCCAAGAGGCGATTGAGTAAAATAGGGGGTCGAAAGAAAAAAACTTAAAACTGTGAATGGCAAAATGATTGCCTCAAAGTTCGGGATGCTCGAATAGATCGAGAAATTCTATGGACAGTTGTATGCATCACGGATGAGTAAACCGACGGGTCACAGTGATAAAGACCACAGAGCCCCGCTCACGCGCCATTACACCGAGGAGATATCCGAAGTCGAGCAGTGCGAGATAAAGACGGCTCTCAGGCAACTGAAGAACAACAGGTGCCCTGGTGATGACGGAATTACTACTGAGCTCCTGGAAGCAGGCGGGGTTCCTATCATGAAAGAGCTTGCAACTCTTTTTAATTCACGAAGACCTTGCTGAAGAACTACAGGCTCATCTCACTCCTGAGCCACGTCTACAAGTTGTTCTTGAGGGTTCACAAATCGCCTCGCGGGTAAACTCGACGATTTCCAGCCACCAGAGCAAGCCGGATTTCGAAAAAGCTATAGCACCGTGGACCACATTCATACTGTTCGGCAGATTGTCGAAAAAACTCAAGAATACAATCAGCCGCTATGTATGGCGTTTGTAGACTACAAAAAAGCCTTCGACTCCAGCGAAACCTGGGCAGTTCTGGATGCCCTGCAACGGTGTCGTGTCGATTAGCGATACATCGAGGTGCTGAGGTATATGACACTGCCACAATGTCCGTCCAGCTCCAAGACCAGAAGACGAAACCTATTAACCTCCAGCGTGGAGTCAGGCAGGGGGATGTTATATCCCCGAAACTATTCACTGATTGGACGGATTGGACTGGGCGGGGTATCAACATAAACGGTGAGTACATCTCACACCTTCGGTTCGCCGATGACATCATCGTTTTTGCGGAGTCGTTGAAACAACTAGGCGAGATGCTACACAGCCTAGAAGGAGCTTCTAGACGGGTCGGCCTCGGTGTAAACTTGGATAAAACCAAGATCTTGCACCGAGACAGATTGCCATCTATGGGGCGACGCTCGAAGTTGTCCAAAAATATGTATACCTGGGCCAGGTTATCCAGCTCTGTAAAATCAACTTCGAGAACTAAGAGGAATCCGGCTGAGCTGGGCAGCATTTCGCAAACTACGTCGAGTCTTCTCTTCCCCCCCCCCCCCCCCCTACCGCAATGCCTGAAAACAAAGGTCTTTGACCAGTGCGTCCTACCTGTTATGACTTACGGTGCCGAAACGTGGACAATGACGGTAGAGCTAGTCCATAAACTAAAAGTCGCGCATCGGGGTATGAAGCGAGCTATGCTTGGAGTTTCTCCGAAGGATAGAATTCGGGACGAGGTCATCCGACAAAGAACCAAAGTTACCGACATAGCTCGCAGAATAAGCAAGCTGAAGTGGCAATGGGCTGGCCACGTCTGTCGAAGGACCGATGGCCGTTGGAACAGACGAGTCCTAGAGTGGAGACCGTGAGAACGCAAACGAAGGGTAGGACGCCCCCTGGCCAGATGGACCGATGACCTGAAAAAGGTGCCTGGGTCGGACTGGATGCGGAAGGCGGAGAATCGTACGAAATGGCGCACATTGGGAGAGGCCTATGTCCAGCAGTGGACTGCAGTGGGCTAATTTATTGATATAACTGCAGATTTGGCTGAACTTCGGCATTTTCCGTGAAGTGACTGCCATGTTGTATTTTTGAGGGCTCCAACTACCCGCAACGACTGCCATAGATGTTCGTATAGTAACCGGCACCGATGACTTAACATGCTCTCCGAGGCACGACCAGACCAATGCAAATACCCATATTTTTGCATACATATAATAATATGTGCACTAAGAGGGGATCAAACCCGCGCCTCGTGCGTAGCGGCCGCATTCACTACCGCTGCGCCACAGAGCTTGTTTATATATCAAATCAGTCCTGTGGTTTAAATAAAACAGCTTTATTTTAATATTTTCAAATTAAAATAAAGCTATTGTCTTACGCAGGCAACCTGTAAATTGTCTTCTCGCCTCGGGTTGCTTACAAGCCATCCTAACTATATTTGGCAATTTTCCAGCTGAGAAATATGTTAATCCAGTCTTAAAGTAGGTTAATAAAAAACAATGCTAAAAGAATAATTAAAATGGATGTATGAACTAAATATTTCTATTTGTTTTCATCTTTGATATAAAGTTAAATAAACTTCAAGTCGCAAATAAATACATACATGTGATAAGTAGACCTACGTGTTACAGGAAAACACATTAAATCGTAATGACGACACAACTTCAAAACTCTATCCTGAAATATAGTCATCACTATCGTCTTTTACCCATTAAAGTATTAAATATACCTAGTACCGTGTAATAATGCGTTCGAGAGGCCGAGGCGGGAGCTTGTGACGGCCCTGGGGGTGAGAGTGCTCACGCTCTCCACCCTGCTCGGGGCGACGGTCCGCTGCGCGGATGCGTGGGTGGCCAGCGCCTCCTTCTAAGAGCAGGTCATGCTCGTGAAGGAGACAGCAGAGCGGGCGCGGCGCGATAAGCGAGAGAGACTCGCGGACATCGTTGCCCGCGTTCGTAGGCGGCTCGGGCGCCGGAGCGCGGGCCTGGGGGTACGGGTGGAGCCGCTCGTCATCCTAGCAGAAGCAAGCCACGGCGGCGGCACGCATCGTAGGTCAATGTGGCCCTCCCCCCCATACCAGGGGCGAGTTGGGGACCGCGTGGTCCCCCCTTCCGATGAGGGCCAGACCGAGAGGAATTGCCCTGGGTCAGCCGGGGTGCGAGGGATATGTCGCGAGAAAACCTCACCTTCGGCCTAGTACATCGACCCACAGACGGCGTGCGATTTAGTCGGTTCGAATCCGATATAACCTCCACCTCCGGCTCCGGAGGGGGGAGGGGGTATCCGTGGGGACTTTCCGCATGTAAAAAAAAAGTACCGTGTAATGAAGTAAGTGTCACGCACGCTCACGCTGTGGAATGAACTTCATTCTTAGGTTTTTCCAAGCGACTGCAATATGTGGTTCTTCAAGAAAAGGTCGGCGAGTGTAACGCCTCTAGCACACACCCATACCACGGTAACCATGGCACGTTCCACTAGGTGGGCCGTTTGCTTTCTGCTACCTAAGTGGTATAAAACAGTAACTAATAGCCCGGTTTGTTCAATACCGCACCATTTACTCTCCACATGTTAATATAATCCCAAGTTAAGAACTATTTCCAAATCGATCTAAGTGACATAGCGTATATAAGCAAAACGTACTTGGATTGTGGCCCTTAATCCTGAGTGCAAGCTATTAGCAACCGCAGCACCACCATCGAAATGATCAGCAATGCATCTGCAAAGATATTTACCATCATCATTATTTATTAATATAAAAGTTCAGCCAAATCCACAATTAAACTGGTAATTCGGACCCTAAACTCCGAAGTCAAAGCTTCAGATGCAACTGGGATTATCATTATGAAGAAGTAGAAGATTTATTAATATCACGCGGTATATGACATCTCTGGCAGATGGACCGGCTTCAATGAAGTCAAGCCAACTCTTCTTGTGTCTACCTCCTACCGGGACCCGGATATAAATATGTAATACTAGCTGTAGCCTGCGGCTCTGTCCGCGTGTATGTCAGCTATCGCGGCCAGATATAGCCTATGTCCTTTCTCAAAGTCTAATTTATATCTTTATCTAGTAAATTTCATAAAGACCGGTTAAGTGCTCTATGCGTAACAGACAGACAAACAGACAAAGTTACTTTCGCATTATAATATTAGTAAGGATGGATAAAATAGTTGCCGAAGTAGTGTACAAGAAATTAAAAAAAAAACATACGTGATCTTCCGAGCTGTAATGTTTTCTAAAATAATCTCGATGCAGTGGTTTCTTAACACGTCGAATATTTTGCCGGAATCATACTGAGGTATTGAGGTTGGAGTAGAATTATCAAATTTCTTCCAATCAATATAAAGAGTAGCATTATGTCTACCTGCGGGGGAGAGATATACTCATATCAGTTAACATGGCAGGAGGCCTATCAGCTTTGCACCTGGGAGAGTCAGACTACAGTCGCTCCTGTAAGAGCTAACCAAACCACACCATGGAAAGGAATAAAGTCACATTGAAAACCAAAAATAATTGAATCTGTGTGGACGATTAAAACGGCACTTACTTATATCAAAAGAATAAGACAAGTTTAGCAAATGGTCCAAGAAACGCGGCCCCAACTGAGAAGACTCCGGTTTTGATTATCTATTTACAAACATTTTACAATATTTTATTTTTACGTAGTATGGTTGAGCAAACCGTTCGTTTCCAGGCCCGTTTGCCCTCGAAATATTCTTGAATTTTCTTATAGCGTTTTTGGCAGTTTACTTTTGAAAACAGCAGAGCCTGGTACCAACATGCAACCTGCAAAGTGCTAGCTTTTATGTAACTGGAATTGACGCACGAATAAAGAAAAAGCTAAAGGTATTTGACTTCTGGTGTCTCTCACCGATGACAAATAACAATTAATAATTAATGGATAATTAAATAAATTCACAACTTACAGCGATGCTGGGGAGCAAAATGTGCTGAACTGACAGACCAAATCAACACTATACATAACACTAAGTTATATGAAGACATATTTTAAATCTTATTTGTCTGCCACCTAAGAGGGTGCGACAAAACTTTAAATATTGACCATAAGCCACTGTGCGAGGTATTAATTAAACGCTGTAGTCAGATAACGAGCGCATGGTTTAGTAGGGCCGTCATATAAGGAAAATAGCATAGGTACATCCCAAAATGGTTGAAATTTGCGTTGAGGTAAATACGAATATTTAGGTACATCACTATCTAATTTTTAATGAATTCTCCGGCGTCATTTCACTTCTGAAAATCCATTTAACTAAACTGAGCTTGTATATTTACCTAATGAAATTTATTGAGTAGAATGTACTGTTATAAAATGTACCAAACTGATATAGCGTATTCAAAGATCCGTACGCGAACGGGAATCCATCCACGCCACTCTCCATCTTACAGGAGGACTTTTCTCTCACTCTCTGCCGCGACGGACCCCCGACGGATGACGTCCGGACTTCTGCTTGATTAGGATTCGCCGTGAGCTCCATAGATAGACCCTAAGAAATAGTTTCTCGCGCAGAGCTATCCGTTCAAGGAGCATCCGCGTCATACTATCCATGCCCTTTAAAAACACCACCCACATATTTACTGTCACGCATTATTTAATTCAACTAGTGTCTCAACCCCATCACCAACGATACTAGACATAGCAAGCCAAGCTCCCTCTGTCCTTTTGTTTATCCGAAAACCATTCCCGGTTGCCTCGAAAGCTTGTACTTTGGAGCCTGAGGTCCAAATCTCTTTATTCTTCTTGCCATTATTTTGGCTTTTACTGTCGTCTGACCCCTTAACGAGGCTCTGAGGTTGAATTGGACTCCTAAAATCTTGGTTTTAGACATTTAACGCAATCATCCAGTGTAGTACATTGTGTTGAATAGGTGTGATGAATGTGGTTTTCCAAAATTCAAAACACATTCACATTATTGCTAAAGAGAGAGCACAATTAACTTTATTCATAAAACGGTAAAAATAAAACAGCGTTCGTGGATAAAATTATTAATTAGGTATAACGTTAATCTTTGTCGTTGCTCACATAACTATTTTTACAGTGTAGTAAAATTTTAGCCGGGGTAAAATGTAGCCTAGGTGTTTCCCGGACTATAATGTGTTCCTGTGCCATATTTCAGCCTGATCTGGGCCCTGATTCAGCTATTAATTTCTTCATAGCAAAACCACTGCGGTACCGCAGACACTTTAACCAATGCTATTTATTTATAGACTTTACTTACATACTTTGAAAGTCTAAAATGAAATGACAATCTTGTTGAGTGAATAAATATGTTATATACTCTTTCTCTTTTAATTTTAGACCTTAATTTTCAGTCATAAAATCTTAAATGTAATTTATTGTACTGTCAGCGGTATGACTATGGTTTTTTTCATAAAATTAGTAGAATCGGAGGGCTGTCCAGCCGTTAAAGCGTGATTGAGGAACAAACATCCAAACTTCTTCAGAAACTTTCGCATTTATTCTTTCTTATTTTTGACTGTCGGATTTTTTTAAAAAACAGCTTCTTTATTTGCATGGTTTTTGACCGTAAACATAATCGTATTCATATGAACTGTTTTCTAGTTGCAGTACATTCGCTGCTACAGGATGTTCATCAAATGCCTCATTTGATGCCTCATTGCGGTGCTGCAACTGAAAAATAGAAAATGAATGCATAAGTAGGTTTTTAAACATATTGCCATACATTTGAAGTATCTGTACATTAGCCATACATTTGAAGTATCTATACATTAGTAGATAACCTATACAGTGAAAATAAATCGGAGTTTGCTATACGCGGCAGCGCAGAGAGCAGAGGCAGAGAGGCACTGTCGTCTCCATTGTCCAGGTTATAATTTGAAAAATTGTCACAAATTTGTGAAAAGGTCATTTTCCTTACATAATGTTCCTTTAGAGTGATCGAGATTAAAAACGTCTGAAATGCGCCTTTTATTGTTATATGTAGACTTTATTTGATCACAAGTAACCACCATTTAAATTACATATTTTAAATATTTTTTTTAGCTCCTAAACGGAATATAAGTAAGGACTAACACAATAATTTCTTAATTAGTTGAGCCTTCAAAGGTAGCAGTCTGTGAGACCACACGTCCAAATGTGCGTAATAAATTTTTTACATCCATAGTTAAAGGTTAATTCATATCGCGGATGACAGCGGTTTGAACCATGCACGCCGATCCTCTGAGCCGCGAGTCGGGATTAACACTGAAAGTTCTCTTCCCGCACCGCGTCGCATCGCATCGCTGTCACTCGAAATGTGAATACAATCTTAAGTTTCAAAAATCTATTGCTAACAGTAAAAACAGCATGAATAGCGCTGAAGCTGTGACTTCAATAGCTGTCACATTTTAAGCTATTCATATTCGTCAAAGATTTTGGTAGGAATTAAATGGCAAGACTCTGCCGCAGGCCTCCTTTTCAGGGTTGGGTTCGATGAATGCCATTGACTGACAAACGATCGATTGGTTTTTAAAACGCTAAGTTTGACTCTCACTCTCTTCCTGACGCGCGACATGCCAAATCAAAACCCGCGGGCGTATTATAATTGTGTGGTTAAGTCCTAAATCGGCTAAGTCATACATAAGTTAGACTAACTAAGTAGAAGACGCACAGACATTAATTTGAAGATCAAGATTTTTACCTTCCTTTGCTCCTTCAATTTTCTTTTGTTAATAAAATATTCGTCTATTTCGGTGTAGTAGTGAGATTCTGTGTAGTCACTAGAAATTCTGGCTGTCATTTGTTGGGATGCTGGCGGTTTGTTTTGAGAGGCACAAGCAGGGGGCACTGATGCAACCATTGGTTTGCTTTTTAAGTAGGTGTTGGGATTGCTCGCATGACAAATCTCAGCTATTGGTCTACGGTTTGCTTGGGTCTGAATTTCGAAGCCATTCTGAAATGAAATACGCGTGAATTAAATTATTATAATGCTATTATTATATTTTTAATATGAAATTCTAATGTAAATATGAAATTTCAATTGAACGGGCTCAGACCACTTTACCTGCAAGCCAGTAAACCTGCTGATTGACGGGTGAGGTCCTGGCGCAGGCTTTTCTCTGTCTCGGGGTTGGGGTATAAGATGGCAGTAAAAGCGGGCTCCGAGTGGATTGCCTCACATGCAACCGGCAATGAGGCTAAGGCAGTTAAGGTAATAAAAATATGCAGTGTGATTGCCTACAGGTAACATAAATTTTAAATGACCTTATGAAATTAAAAATAGCAATAGAACGGTAAAAGTTGCCTCTGTTCTTATTTTATCGTTTTTTTTTAAGTATTTTTAATGAACCACCCAACTTCTTCATTATAATTATTACATTATATTAATCATAATGATCCACGAAATCTATAATAGCAATTTATTTGAAATTTTACTTTGAACTTCCTTTTTTGATTATTGTTAAAAAGTAACTGACTTGATAGTAAGTTATCTAATTGTCATCCATCCGTAGTTTTAAAATATATTCTGACAGTCTAATGGTAAGCTGATAGGTCGATAAATTAATTGGAACTACTTACTTCGTTAGTATCAGTTTTTTTGTGTTTATTTGCGCATAATATGACGAGAACTGCTGTTCCAAATACCGCTGCTACACCGATCAACACGCCGATTAGAAAATATACTAAGGTGCTCAGAGGTTGTACATATTGATAAGGTTGTTCGTATTGATCAAGTGTCATTCTTCAAATCAACCCTGTAACATAAGTGACATGACATACTGTAACGACAATATAAATACCTTTTTTTCTGGCACCCTTCTGTTCTGTGATTGGCACCCATAGGACAGGCCACCGGTAACGTAATATATAACACATAACCTTTGTACATAAGGAAGGTTATGTGTTATTTATGGCAAACAATCAATAAGTATTTTTATGTCCTTTATTTATTTTATATAGGTCGCAGCGAACTAGCCTAATCAGCCGTTCAATTAATTGCCTAGGCTGGTAACTAAACTGCTCCATATAATTAAGGGCGTGAATGATGTTCATCCAATGGATCAAATGGCTAGGTAAATAGCTTGGATCGATGACGCTATTTTTGGTGCCCCACCTTACGAATGGCCTAAGCATTAGCCAGCCAGTTTATTAAATGTAATAAACGTTACGGCTGAATTTTATTCCGGCCAATAATTGATTGACGCCGTTTAGTTAAAAACCTAGGCAGTTCATTGAACGGCTGATTAAGCTAGTTGGCTGCGACATATATACATATATTATATACCTATTTAAAAAACATTAAATAAGTATGTTTGTTATTAGATATTATTGGCTGTTGCCCACGACTCCACCCACATGAGTTCAACCTGTTCGTTCCTTCAACCTACAGGTCAGTGTAGAAGATAAAGCTGAACAAGCCTTAGGTTTTCCCACTGACAGCACAACAAAAACTCTACAGTGAGCTGTGGCTGCCCAACTTACCACCCGGAACATAACACGAGATTATTATGACCGCGGTATTCTGTAGGGTAGAGGTACTTCCCCAGTCGGACTGCTCAATTGGACGGAAATACCGTCGCGTCGTGTCCTACCTCCTACAAAAACTTTTACGGGAATTATTTCCCCGTAAAGAAGGTAGCCTATTGTGTTATAAAATATAATTTAAGAGTATAATACGTGAAAGAGGAAGTGGAACTCGACGGACTCGAACCGTGTTGCCCTTGCATCCCGGTTGACCTTGGTCGTCCCCGGTTTGGAGATGGTCCCCTCAGGCGTGGAAACCCATGAAAGTCTGACCGACAAACATTCACATACACCTTCACGGCATATCTTAGATAGTAAGATTTAAAATATAAAAATAGTTATGTGTGACTGAGCAAAAATGCCTATATAATTTATGGAAATCATATGCACGATTGCATTTACGCGTAATAAGCTATAACTTGAAATAAATAATATGGAAGTTCGAACCCCACTACATACGTTGAAGTTAAGAAACATAATATAACGACATATTTTAGTTTATTTTAATAATAGTTTCTAGTTTTAATTTGATTTAGTAGTATGTTAACTTAATTTATTAATAATGTATGATAATATTTGTATTAAAATAAGTTCATTGCCCGCTTAGTTTATATGCAAAAAATACGTACCTGCAAAACAATTGCGTTTATGATAAGTATAAAAAGTAACTGTTACAATTATCTAATAAAACATGTATTTGAATTAGTGTTGTTATGCTCAGACCAAAAATAAATCTTGTGTCTGACCAATATCTAGTAACGAACTCACACAAAAGACTGCATTAACTTTTGTCAATTGTTCGTCAACTTTTTCAATATGAGGAAAATAATGTCTTTTTCCTCATAACAATACCGTTTGTATATAAGTCAGTTATTTGTGACACTACTAAGACCATCTGATAGGATTTATAGAGGTAGGTACACATTTTATGTCGTACAAAACTATCAGTTTTCGTTAATTCATAGGCTTACGGACTATATTAGTAGAACATGTCTATGATCCATGTACACATACTAATTTGAATGAAACTAACAACAAGATATATTATTACAACCATAGAAAAGTAATATATAATGTCATAAAATAACAGTACCTATGAATGTAAAAATAAAATAAAATATATTGAAATAAAATTATGAATTGAATGTATAAACTATTAGTAGGACCGTTAAAGTTAAATGAACACACCGGTTCAAGCTGACATAAATCTAAAATTACCTTTTAAAATCAGTTCAACAATAAGAATTTGCACGTATTCATTGTGCGTTGTTGAGCAAAAGCAAAGCAACCCGTGCACGTAATGTTTTGTATGGAAAAGGAGAGGGTGGGTCTAGGAGCTCATTGGAACATCAGGCAATGTCTCTAGATATTCATTTCTAAAGTCGTGGCGTTAGAGCGAGCAGGTGAAAATGTATGGGTGTACTGATTTATGTTTTACAGAAGTTTATGTTTATTTATACATATGAAATACCGACAGACGGAAAAGTAGAAAATTAATAAATACTACTTATTTGGCTATCACACTCGTAAACAGTCATAAACAGCAGATAGGTAATTTTTATCAATATTCTTATTTTCTTTATGTGCACATAAATCTTCAATCACTATTTCCTCAGACATAAGCCTTCTTGCAACGGGTTGCAGCACCTTCAGCAATAGCTCTCTTGTTGGCCTGTGGTCTGATGTGGCGTCACTGTGATTTGTCCAGTTTGTTGTGTGTTTTTGAGTTCAGTGTGGATCTGAAATTTTTAATAAATTATTTAAAAAAATTCTTAAGAAGATTAATACAATATTTCAACGATTGATGTACGAACGCGACTTAATAAAAATAAAAACTTTTGTTTCAGATTTTTTTCCATAGATAGTAATAATAATTATTTTATTGCATAATTTTAAACTACACAATTCTTCATCTTAGCGTTAATGTCACTTTCACCTCAGAATCTGGTCTATATAATAATTATGTAGTGTACTAAACTATTGCACATTTTTAAACTACATAATTACGACTAAATATGTTTTTTTAAACAATTCTATATTCTATTTTCGTCAAACAATAAGCTAAGAAACACTTACTTGCACGTCAACAGCTACCAAAGTGGAGTTTTCTTGTGTTTTAACTGGTTGACGAGGATGCTTAATCTGAAAAACAATACTATAAATTAGAAACTTGGCACCAAATGAAAATAACTTAAAGTAGGTGTTGTTTTATATTTGGATCGTCAAATTAACTGCACACCATTTGATGCAGACCAAATAACTTTGACAACCTCGCAACAGCACCCAATGACACTACTGGTAGTGTCTTTCAATCCCCTATAGTTGCACCTATTCGTATTATAGACGCAGTGCCTTGTAGAGCAATAAATAAAAGAAAACGTTCAATTGTCCTACAGTTGTTGTAAAATTCAATTACCACTCTATGTTGACGTTCATCCACATCCACTTGAGGACGGTATCGAGTCTCCGTGTGATTAGCAGGACTGGAACTTTTCTGCTGGGAGGTGTGTGATACTTGGGACTGAAGATTATTTACTGGATTTTCAGCAGCCAGTGAAAAGATCTTCCATGCGTGCTAAAATTAATAAACGATTATTTTTATATTTATTACACACTAGCTGTTGCCCGCGGCTCCCCCCGCGTTGATATCACTTATCGCTTAGTGTTTTTCTTGCAATTAAAATAACCTATAATACATGCATACATATAATCACGCCTTTATCCCCGGAGGGTTAGGCAGAGGTGAATTAACACCCACATTTCGCCAAACTGTATTCGGTCCCACGTAATAGGGGGTGAGCCTATTGCCGTATTCCGGGCACTATTGTTAACTCGAGCCATGCGCCTGAGGCTGAGTCTGGGCTGTACATATCTGTCTGATTTGTGATAATGATGTCTAATTAGTGATAATATAGCATACATAAATGGTGAAATAGTTTTTAAAATCGGTCCAGTACTTTTGAGCCAATTCGTTACGAACATGCTTACATACAAATCTTTCTTCTTTACAATATAAGTATAGATATAGATATAGACTAGTATAGACTAGCTGACCCACCCTGGCTTCGCCCGTGGTATATTTAGAAACCTCATATCACTCCCCGTAGTTTTACCGGATTTGTTGACATTTATGATCACTACTCCGGCCTCTTAAGTAATAGCATAATGATATTTAGCCTAAAAACTTCGTCGACAAACGGACTGTTCAAAACAGAAAGATGTTTTTTTTTCTTCAATGAAAACACTTGTACTATTCCACATTATTTATTAAATTCCTGACCGGTTTCGCCTTTAGGAATTTAATAAATAATGTGGTATAGTACAAGTGTTTTCATTGAAGATGTGTAGCAAGTTCCACCAAGTGCCATCAATCAACAGTATAAGCAGTAGAAAGATGTTTTTTTAAATCCTCCCAGTAGTTCCTGAGCGCGTTCAAACAAAACAACTCTTCAGCTTCATAATATTAGTAAAGGTAGATTTATTTATTAGTCTCCGAGCAGCCCTTTACAGGGTCGCTCCTGCCACGGTAGGTATTGGTAGCGTGGCCGTCGCCCTTGTGCGAGAAAGGCTCTGCCGTTTCCGTTACTTAGGGTGCACCGCGTTCCAGGCCACGCACCCCTATTATATACGCACCTCTCGAATGACAGTATCTCTGGTCCTCTTGTAGCAGCAGAACACAGAGCTCACAATGATAGCAGCTATTGTAATACCCACTAAGCAACCCAATAGGGTAGCCGCCGTGTCTTCCAGGCCTTAAAGTAAAAGAAAGTTATTAAACGAATGTTGTTATGCTACTTTGGATCTAGAAAGCGTTGTGTAGGATGTCCGATAAAATTTATTTATTCATAATCTTCATAGCGATTTCCAAGTTGCGTCGAGGGTCTGGGGTTATCATATTGTTTTTGACCGGTCCCACGCCTGAAGGGGGCAAGAGTCGGCCGCGGTGCGAGTGATATGTCTAGGACAGTGCGCACGATAAAAAAAGGCATGTCGGCCGATATACCAGTCAAATCAATAAGTGGGCCTCAGACTCGGGAGAGCCATCCCGGAAGCGAGTGCTGTCTGAGCTTGTGACGTTGAGAGGCAGGTACTAGAGTCTCTCAGAGTTCTATAGCAGGTGGTCTGACCACAAAGGTTTTGATAGGGCTCTGTACTAGGAGCAAACGGATTCCGCACTTCTAGGTGAGATTCTTGGATACAACTGGGAACATTGCCAAGGTGATGACAACACTAGTTAATGTTTAGACGTTTAGAGTTTTGCTGTAAATGTTACTATGCAAAAGAAAATACATACCCCTATCCTTCACAAAAAAATAATAAACCATTGACAACGTCACAAGTATTAAAATTATTACACCGGCCGCCATAATTCTTATACGAAAATTATTTTTAACTAAATGTAAAACCAAGCTAAGCTTCAGGTTTGGCTGTCTATAACAATATTCTTACTATTGACTATACGTAGAGCTGTGTACTAAATAATAAGAATATATTTTGTTTCCTTCTTCTAATTTAGGATACCCTATGGCAGAAAGAGAAGAAGCACTATTTTAATGGCACACTGGTGATGTTAGTTGACACGTTAATCATCAATACAACATTGTAATTTTCCTCATAGGTAGGTATTATATTATATTGTGACGGAATTCCAAATAATAAAATCGGATTCAAAAGTTAACCTTTAGCAAAAGTTTTCAATTTCAATAAAAGTCGTGCATATTTTCAGAGTAGCTATTGTTTCTTAAACAATAGTACGTGTAATATCACATCGCGAGCTTCATTTCATCTGAGTATTGTTTCCGTTGGGAGTTATGAAATATTTCGACTTCACTCATAAATGTTCGGATTGCATGCTACCTGAAAATTTCTTTTGAAATCGTGTACGGTCCACATAAAAAGTACTATCATTAAAAACGGGTCTTCGTCTTGTAAAAAAAGTTACTATCTTTATTGTGTGTACCTACTTATATTTACAATAAATATGTAGCTAAGTAATGTTTATCCACTTTTAGAAAACATAACATTAGCTCCTATGCCTACATTGGATCTAGCTAGGTATTACTGTGTAGAATATTGTAGAACGTTACATATATAAGTGCCTGAATATCGCTGAAAATGTAAAGAGAGATAAACTTAAAACAAACCCGAGTGTGATAACTATCACCATGAATGTATTGTGTAAGTAACTGTACGACCACTGTTATAACAATAACTAAGTATTGGGTAGCAATATAACGTCCTTAACCCAGTATATGTAGAAATACTTAAGGACAGTCGAGAAGAGCAGGTCTTTTGTTAATTGTAATTAAATAAGTTTGCAATGTACCAGCCGCGTTACACTGTAACGGGACAACTTCATTTCAGTTGTCCAACAATTAGAATACCAACTAGTCTCTCAAAATTTAACGAACTGGGATGTTAACGTAAAATTTCTGAGGATAACTGAATTTAAAGTAGCACTGCATATGCTCAGAAATCTTATAATAAACTAGTGGACTTCAATATGTTGCCCTGTGCTGTGCAGTAACAAAAAAAACAATAAAATAGATCCTTCTATTTATAGGACCTGTGACTGTGTAAAGGTAAAAGCGCCAGTAGTGGAAACTAACGAAAAATACCTTTTATTATTATAAGAAAAGTAACTATTTGGTTTATACGACTATTAACTTTAAAGACGCCTAATGGCATCTACAAAGCATGTTCAAAAATTCGCAACACTGTCGCAAGCAAATTTTGAATTAGAGACCAGTGTTTCGTAAGATTTTTGTTAAGCTTACTGATTTTGTAATGGAAATTTTAGTATGTAGTATGGATGTTAAACATATTTAAATATTGCCATACTTAGACCATTGCCATATTTCACTACAATTTCTAATAGTTTTAAGTGATTCTCTACTATTGGTGTTTACGACTAAGTGTAAATAATTGTATTTAAAGTAAAAATATGTTAGTTATTAAATATTTTATTAGCTAAAGTTATAGTCTAAATTTTCCACAAATGTTTAACGTCGTGTGTCCTCATTGTACTTTTTTACTTTGCGTCTAGACTAGGGCTTCCAAAATTACGGATTCGTTAATTACGTAACTGGTTACGCATGTTTTTGCTCCAATTACGTAATTACGGACTGATTATTTTATTTTATTTATTATGTAGGTAACTTTTTTGATGTTTTCTTAGCTTTTGAAGTACGAAATAATTAACTAAGTACAAATTAAGATTTAACTGAATGACGGAATTACTACTGAGCTCTTGACAGCTGGCGGGGTTCCAATTCTGAAAGAACAATCGAGTCTTTTTAATTCCGTCCTCCAGCAGGGTCTAAAACCTAGGGCATGGAGAGGGAGTGCGGTGATACTATTCTTCAAAACAGGTGATGACACTTTGCTGGTGAACTACATGCCCATCTCACTCCTGACTTCCTGAGACATGTTTTCGAGAGTCGTCACAAATCACCTCGCGGGTAGGCTTGACAAGTTCCAGCCGCCGGAGCATGCCGGGTTTCGAAAAGTCTATAGCACCGTGGATTACATCCATACTGTTCGGCAGATTGTATGTAGATAAGACTCAAGAGTACAATCAGCCACTGTGTATGCCTAGGCAATTTTGGACATCTCTACCGACCACGACTCACCCTATCCGTAATGCCTGAGAACCACTGTTTCGGCCCGCGCGTCCTACCTGTTATGATTTACAGTGCCGAAACGTGGACACTAACGGTAGGGTTAGTCCATAAGAGTCGCACAGCGGACTATGAAGCGAGCTATGCTTGGAGTTTCTTTGAAGGATATAATTCAAAACTAGGTCATTTGATAGACAGTTACCGACATAGCTCGCAGAATAAGCAAGCTGAAGTGGCAGTGGGCTGGCTACATGTGTCGAAAGAGAGATGTCCGTTGGAGCAAACGAGTCCTAGAGTGGACACCGCGAGAAAGTTAACAGAAGGTAGGACGTCTCCTAGCCACTTGGATTGATGTCCCGAAAAAGGTGGCTGAGACAGACTGGATGCGGAAGGCGAAGAATCGGCAAAAGTCGGTTCTAAAGAAGTCGGTGCAAAATAGCCGACGCAAGAAAAAGCTCGTTTAGCTTCGAACACACAGAAAACCAAACATCCTTACTCTTACAAAGATACTAATAAGCCCAGGTAAATAAATAAACCCAATACTACAGATTTGGTGTTGCCATTAACTTAAATATTCTGCATTGCATGTAAATGGAATAAAAATATTAATTATATCACTAATTACGTAATTACGTATTGGAGTCTAGTCTAGTCTGTGCTGCGTAAAATATCTTAGAATATTTTACATACATACGCTCACGCCTATTTCCCTTCGGGGCATGCATAGACAACAGCCTACCATTTGAATCTATCCTAACATATGTACTTTACGGGCTTCCTCTACTGTCATTTACCATTAAAGTAAGCCTGTCGGCTTCGAGTTTTATTTATTGCCATGAATTGGAAATATTAACTTCATCATCAGGCTATATTAGTCCACTGCTGGACATAGCCCTCCCCCAATGAGCGCCATAGCGCCCTGTCTTCAGCTTGCCGCATCCAGCATCTGCCTGCAGTCTTTCTTAGATCGTCATCCCACCTGGTCGGAGGGCGTCCTACACTACGCTTGCCGAGTCGCGGTCTCCACTCAAGAACACGTTTACCCCAACGGTTGTCGGTTCTTATTCTAATATATACTACTAACCATTAATTCAAGCCCATCGTTTCGAGTGTTATTTTATGCAATAAATTGGAAATATTAATACCCATTATTCTAATAATTAGGGAATTTTACAATATATTATTATAATGGTACTCCGGCGTGCTACCTTCTATTACTGTAGGCTATAAATTTAACAGACACAGATTCAAATAGACACACTAAATAAACACTAAATTTTTGAAATAAAAGAGCTCATATATTTTCTCTTTGTTGGATTCCAAATGTCGTGAGAATCCTCTTCCATAATAGTAAAATTTGCGGTATCACAATATAAAAGCAAATGTTGACAATACGGTTCCCTTCCCTGAAACGCACTTTTTGTTAACAAGGGTATTATGTGATTTAACTTGTTCTGTTGAAATACAAATATTTTTGGGACCTTTGTCAGCACTTATTGGTAGTCCTTTTATCGTTACGGTACGCATCAATTTTTTTACCAACATACTTAGCAATTTCCATGATCGAAAAGCAGATATTATATTCTGCAAGACTACTAATTGGTTTCAGTAATATCCCAGCATCCTAGTGTTGAGTCAGATAGAATAAGACTAATCCGAAGTGGATGCAAGACACGTGCGAAACTTTTAACACGAACTATCCGACGCTTGCAGAAGTTAAACCAACTATTTTCGTTCTTTAGCCACAAGGAGATGATCTATATGATTATGATATATTTCTCACGATTGTGACAATATGATGAATAGCAGATCACAGCCACTGAGGCGTGGCGGTAATTATCCCGGAAGGCTGCCGCTACGCAGGTGGCGCGGGGCGGATTCAATCTCCGCTCCGTGCAAATATTTGTATGCATAAATATGGGTATTTACATTGGTTATGTCTCGAATAGCACGATAAGCCGTCGTCCCGGTGGTCATAAGTCGTCGTCAATATTACCACTGTGTTGTGGTAAATATCAAAATTCAGCCAAATCTGCAGTTCAAAAACACAGATCACAAATCAGGCAGTAAGTCTTGAGGTGTTAATCCATACTATTTAGAAGAGAAGATTACTAACGTTGGTTAATTTTGGTTTTTTTTTTTATAAAAAAGTTAATAATAATATGCTTGTATGACATTTTCTAAAGTTTACGCGAATATCACTCATTGAAATAAAACGACTTTTTAAAGGATTCTAAAGCAATTTATTTGTTATTGTTTATTTTTAGACCGACGTTTCCATCATGATTCGGGTACTCCGCGATAACTTGCACTTCAAACTATAAGACAACTACCACTCTAAG
Organism: Eilema caniola; assembly: GCA_949126895.1. Classification (NCBI taxonomy): domain Eukaryota; kingdom Metazoa; phylum Arthropoda; class Insecta; order Lepidoptera; family Erebidae; genus Eilema; species Eilema caniola. The sequence continues at coordinate 17,512,435 of OX421467.1, forward strand.
TCAAACCGCGGACATGGCTGCTGAAAAGTAACCGTAACGTCGGTCAAAAATAAACAATAACAAATAAATCGCGATAGAATCCGTTTAAAAAGTGGTTTTATTTAAATATGTTTTTATTCTACTTCGTACTAATATTATAAATATAAAAGCTTGTGAAGATTTTTGATATACACACACCGGCAGAGTTGGCGGAACACAAAAAAGGAGAGTATAAAATAGCTATTTTTATTTTTAAACAAATAATAATTAAACATGGAACAACAACAACATGTTTAATAACAAGTGGTTCCCCCTCGTGCCCTGATTAAGGTTTCCATCCGTCTTGGCATGCTGCGAATGATGTTGTCAATGATTTCTTGGGGCAACCCCTGCCATTCTTCAACTAATGTGTTTCGTAGCTCGCCCAGATTGTTAGGAGGTGGTATTCTTGATTTGACACTCCTCTTTAGCAAGTCCCAAACGTGGTCAATCGGATTCATATCCGGGGACCGTGCAGTGGCCAGCAGTAACACCTACACGGTTTAGGTAAGCCTGTACTGAGCGAGCACTGTGAGCTCGAGCATTATCCTGCATTTAAATGAAATCATTACCAATAAATGGGGCAAATGGCACAACATGTTCCTCTAAAATCTCCCTGATATACCGATCAGCAGTCAGATTTCCGCTGTCGACTACCGCTAACTCCGTGCGAGCTCCTAAGCATAACCCTCCCCAGACCATAATTTTGTGTTCCGCTAATTCTGCCGGTGTGTGTATTTTGATGTTTGCTATTGAAACAAGCGCTCTAACGGCAGAACAAATTTTGAAGAATAGATTATAGTTTGGAATAACACATAGGCCGTGTTGTATACCAGTAATGGGGTCCCATGGGTTGTGTTCCAACAGGTTCAAAACTTCACGCTGGCGAAGCTGCGGACATCATGTGGTACTGTACTGGATAGATTTGGGGGACTACTCTGATATCAGTTACAAGTTTTAAAAAATACTAATAATCCATTTCGATCTATAATATTTCAGTGAACGGAGTAAATAATAAGCTTTGATCCGTTTAGTCCTCGCATGTAAGTAATTTTCTTTAATACACTTGCTTATAAAGTGGCTCTAATTTCACCGCAATTAAGCATATAATACCAATAGGGTATTTTCCGTTTTTTTAAAAACTGCTTCATTTTAAAGACCGAGAAGAAATATTCAACAGAAAAATAAAATTTCTCTAATTAACGTCCATTTTCCGCGTTAAAAGTGAAAAAAATCTAATTTATTTTTAATGGTTTTGAATTGACCGCCAAAACGCGCCGTGCGCTGACGTTTACCGTATGACGTCATCTTTGAGTAAACAAAGAATTGTGACGTGAGTGATCTGTGGACTGTGATATCGGTGTATTTGGGGATTTACAACTTGTTTACACAAAGATGACGTCACACGTTAAACGTCAGCGCACGGCGCGTTTTGGCGGTAAATTCAAAACCATTAAAAATAAATTAGATTTTTTTTACTTTTAACGCGGAAAATGGACATTAATCACAGAAATTTTATTTTTCTGTTAAATATTCCTTCACAGTCTTCAAAATAAAATAGTTTTAAAAAAAGTGGAAAATACCCTATTGTTTTCGAACTGTGACATTTTCATTGCTATAATCTCATAAGTGAGTTATATAGATTTTTTTGAATTTAATTGGTGGAGTTGCTATAATCTTAAAAAAACTCAAAACAAAAATCGTGTTCAACAGTACAAATAAATTAATATTCTGTTGCTTGCTCAGTTCATGTAACCTTATAGACAATTTAAACTTGTACGTGCTTAATAAACAAAACATTAGGTCATCAAAAACAGTATAAATATAATTTTACTAACTGCACATTTACTAATTGTTCCTCTAAATAGTTGGAAAGGGTTCTCAAAATACGAACGTGAGTTAAAAAAACACGCCGTAGACGAGTTTTTTATAGTATCATACGAGTATTTTAAGACCACATGATACACGTGTGTATTGTTGATTACAGCCCTTGGCTGTCTTAAGACCCTAACCTAACGGCTCGGGTCTCAATAGTACCTCAGCGGTAATCACCAACTTTACACACTTGTACCATAATGTAATATTATTACATAAAGTTAACACAAGAATATTAGTGAGATATCGGTCGAATGGGCAATTATACCTACTTGAAATTGCTTATTATCAAAGACTGTGATTGTGTGAAGATGTCCTTACCTAATACGAAACCAACCTTCCAATATTATTAAACAGAGCAACATTTATTTTTAAAAAAAACAGCGTCTAAAGGGGAAGTTTAGACACAGGTTTTTTTCTACGAGTATCAATCTAAATTATTGATTACCCGTTGATAGAGAGACACACGGCCCATCTGATGGAAAGTAGTTAGTGTGGCCTATGGAATTTTATACAGTTGATTTACATCCAGGCTAACGCAACTGTTGATTTCAATACCTAATACACATATACATACCTATTTCTGCAGCAGCAGCAGTGAAGGGCCAAACCTTTACGTCTGCTACTTTCATAACCGTACATGTATTATTTTAATTACTGTTTCAGGCAGTAAGTGGTTTTCAGAACGTAAGTCTTTGAGGCCTTCTTAGTAGGTACCGACTTCTTAATTCATATGCATAAATCATTTAAAACGAAAATGAAGTGATTTGAAACAAGTAAATTTGGCGTGTTGCTGCAAACTCATTCAGAGCACGTGCCACAACTTTAAATTCTTGGTGGCTTTTTGGAAGCAAGGCATTAGACAGTACAGGGGCGTACACGGTATTGCAGCGGCAGTGGTTTTTACAAGTTTAGGAACTATTTATTTTATTATTCACGAGGTACAAGAAAGGATATATTAGTACACATATTGTTGCGTATCCTACTTTTGTAGCTGGAAGTTTTGGCGAGTTTGTTTGTTTTATTGTATAAAACAAATGGGTTACACAACCAAGTATAATCATATAATAGAGTGCCTATATAGACAGCCTCCGTGGCGTAGCGATAGTGAACGCGGCCGCTGCGTAGGAGGCGCGGGTTCGATCCCCGTTTAGTGCAAATATTTGTATGCATGAATATGGGTATTTGCACTGGTCTGGTCGTGCCTTGGAAAGCACGTTAAGCTGTCGGTCCCGGTTGCCATAAAACATCTATGGCAGTCGTTACGGATAGTTGGAGCCCTCAAAAGTTCAAGAACTGGTCTAACTGCAATGCTTCGATATCGCCTTTGGGTTGTGGAGGTCAGATGGCAGTCGCTTCACGGAAAATGTCGAAGTTTAGCCAAATCCGCAGTTGGACTGGTAAAAGTGGACCCCAGACTCCAAGTTGATAGCTTCGGATGCGACTGGGAATAACGCTAGGATGAAGAAGAAGAGTGCCTACATAGAGAAGCGGTTTGCCCGCTTCGAACAGTGGGAAGCGATCGGCTCTTGTTTAAAATTAGTAGTAGAATAAGATCCCAGGGCCACCAGACATCACGTATTTTCTGATGAAGGCAATGGGGACGATTGAGTAGTGTTATTATGTACGAAGAACGCATGCTTACCTGCTTGCTTGCTTAGACGGTCAATTTTCAGGTATCAGGTAATCAAGGTACGTAAAAACATTACTTACCTCACGTGAATTCTCCAAACTTATTTACCTTTAGACGCATTTGCACAAATTAATGGTGCGTGGACCTCTTATTTTAATGTTTTTGTAAAAGTATTTTTTATTTTAAGTTCTTTTTCGAATCCATTATTGATTCAGACACATTCGGCTCCAAAGTGACTATAAAATCTCGGTGAATATAATAAATGTATCGTGCGAATCGTGCCTTGCATTTTACTTTGCTATAAAACATAGAACACAATGAACGAAATGGGCAGTATTTTTTCATGTGTCAAAGCAAACACGTATCTATATTTCGTGCTATAAAATAACCTTCAAAATTTTATACTGATTCGTATCGCTATTTATGCATGGATTATAGCGGCGATTTCGGCTAAAGACCTACTTGTATTTTTATAGAATCTATAAAATAAATAAGACAGACAAGGATAGGATGATAAAATGAAAGACGTTCAATCATTATCTTATATCTATCAAGTTTTCGGCGTGAGATAAAGCATTCCCAAGCGGGTAGAGTCAAGACTGTCGCGAGTAACAGGTTGCTTATAATAAAACTATGGGTACTAACTGCAATGTTAATTTCTTTTAGGCTCGAGAGTTTATAACAAGTGATCTAGTAGCTTCATCGTGTTACGTTTCGTAAAGTTCCTCGGCTACGGCTGAAGTCGCGTTCAATGCCCGCGCGGGTAAATATTTATATTTTGTAGTCTAAGGGTCAATCCTTGAAATTTTGCACTACTACTACTGAAGACTTTTGTACAAGAAATGATTGCGCGACGTCTCGCGGCACCGTGCTGTGCCTCTTTCACCTTCAAATGACTATGATCTTTTTTCCCCCTAAATAAGCTTCAAAATGGTTTGTAATATTTCGCCTCAAAAAGTCGCTGTCGGCCGCTGCTCTTTCAGTGGGGATTGATCCTAAATGTCTGTCTGGGTGTTTCTACGTATAATATTTAGGTATGTGACAAGAAAATTTTTATACGTATTTTTGACCGCATTGTAGAACCCACATTACAAGTTGGTTAAGCTATGGTTACTTTGTTGGGTCTCGAGAAGTTTAGTATTAAGCAAACGTGTGTAATCATTCGTCATCTTTAACCACATCAGTATTTATTAAAAGGCGTGATTGAGGTCAAACGTTAGGCAGGCGACGTGACTATTTTATAATAAGTTATAACTTATTATAAAATAGTGACGTATGGTATGTCGTAGAATGAGAATTATTGAGAGGTATTAAATTAGTGTTATATCATTATTTAAAGTGATCCTGACGTTTCGGTTACTTTTCAGCAGTTATAGTAACGAGGCGTCCGTTAGAAATGTTTTTATTTCAATGTGTAATGTGAAAACTGCTGACAACATCGTTTTTTAGAGGAAGATATTGAAATGTCTTTATTTACGTTCCGTACTCCAACTTTATCCAAAAACGTAACAACATAATGCTGACATTCTTTGTTCCAAATCAGATACTGATTTACTTTTGCACCATTGATATATCTACAGACTCAGTATCTCTTAGCTCACAATACGGCTCAAGGAACGTAATCCTAAAGAACGATCTTTCATATCAATACGGAACGTCAGTTTGTTTCCGATCAAATGGCTTGTATATCCAGTGGCTTCATACAGCCAAACAAGACACAAAGGGAGCTGGAGATAAGCTGTGTAAATCTTAAGGTATACAAATGCGGACTCACGGCCCAGACGGATACGTTTGTTGATCTCTTTCAGTAGCCGAAGCGCTTCCATACATTTATCATCGTGGAGTTAAGGTATGTGCCTACTCATCAATTTGATGGCCCTTATGTAGTGATATTATCTTGGCACAGTTATATTAGTGTAGTTATATATGTTCTATATTTTTGGTAATGTTTGTATTGTAGTCTACGATTCAGGTCCTGATAACTCAGATAACAGAGCATTCTTGTACTGAAACTAAAGGAATGTTTCGGGTTTAAGTCCCATTCCATAATGAATAAACATCTGTAGAAATGAAATGATACTTATTGGGTTTTATTTTTATAACCTGATTGCTTGAAAATAAAATCCCTTATTCGCATTATTGATAGAAACGCTACAAAATCATTAATTTTACATTTCTTATAGCAAATTAAGCGATAAAGATTTGGAGGCGATCTTAAAATTTATAGGAAACTTACTATCAACAGGTTTCAGAAAACTGCTTCTACACAAACATTCATATATATTAATCTACGAAACTTTTCCAAGAAAACTCTCAATTTATTACGACTATTGTATGATTCATATTTATTATGAATTCCCAAAAGTCGTCGAACAAAAGCACTTTTATTTCGCGTCAGAAAATGGAAGCTCAATTGCTTTTCGGATTCGTCACAATTGTATTAAATGACTATTTATTGAATTATACCTTTCTTATTACTTTTATATTTTAGACGTCGTTGCTATGGCAAAAATCTTTCTTACCGAATGAGATTCTTCAGATATTTCCAATTAAAAATTTTGTTATGTTGTAAAGAAGAAGTTTAATAGGACGGTTGGTCTGAGACGATGTACCTAATTACAAAGGAGAATCGTGTTTCGAAAATAAGTATATTTTCTTCTTATTAACCAGTTTACAAATAAACCTTATGAAAATACTTAAACAGAAGCGGTCTGGTATTAACTACTTGGGTAGTTTTAATAATCGAAAATAGTTTCCATCAACTTTTTGCCGCTGACCATTAAAATTTCTCATTAAGCCAACACTGCGAAAATAATCCATCTCCATTCTAACTTAATCCGTTTTATTATTAGATAGAGCTTTAATATTCGGAAACTGATTTACCATAGGTATAAGTGAATTGGTAAATGCTCATGTGATGATGAAGTTGAATTATATTAAAATCTTGTATTTCACGTAGGTCACAAAGTAAAACTTGTAAACGTCAAGATTATAACTTCTACATTTACAGCCAGATTTACAAATGCAATAGGTACCTACCTAAGTACCTATTGCATTTGGATCGAATCTGGCTGTCTTCCTAAGTGTAACAACTTCGAATATACGTAAGAAATGAACAGAACATTAATAGGTACAAAATCGTAATCCAGATTATAATTTAATACTTCAATATATTATAGGATTATATATTAGGATATATTAGGATTATATATATTATAGACTTATAGGTAAATTTGTATAGGTATGTGTAGGTATGCTAGCTGTTTAGAATAGTTGTTATGTAAAAATATTGTGTTCGGCGTAAAGGTAACAAATGCAGGGCATATTGTATAAGCGGAACGCATGTAATTTATGGGCGAGTGTATCTGACGACTTGTAGAACATCGTAGTCGTTAAATTTTATCGTCAACGTGAGGGTCCTCTTACGGCTTCACCTTTTACCTTTCGGAATAGTGTAAACTTTTTACATGTGTTTGGCAATAACAAATGTAAATGTAGAGAATGTGCGTAAAATAAAACGTGGTAAGAACGGTAGAAAGTTATCTTAGGTTATAGAATTTTATTTACAAGGCTACTTAAGTTGGGAGATTTTGAAAATCTCGCGTAGGTATATTTTCAGAAACTTCCGGAAATGCCGAGAAATCGAATCAATTTCTATATAATAATGTGAAATGTTTGTCAACATACTGATCGTCTATGTTTATATCTAAGTCCATCAATTAGCCTATTGTAGTCCACTGCTGGACATAGGCCTCTGCCAATGTTAGGTAGCCTTTATTTCGAGTTTTCATTCTCTCCCTATGATATTGTCCACGTATTTTTCCGTTGGTCGGTTGGTCCAATGAGATGGAGTGGTGATACTTGTATTCTTTCTACGTCACCACACATAAATAAATGTGTCAAGGTTATCGGAATCGGTATCGGTTAAAGCATTTTGCATGCTAAGTATTCAAATCGATTAAAATAGATTAATTAATGTTTATTTTTTTTTTCTTGAAAAAAATATTGAAAATAGTGGGATTTAATGCACAAAGGCGAGCTTAACTTAGAGTTGAGTTCTCTTCCAGCAAACTCGGGAGTGCATAGAGGAATTGTAATACGATAGGCAAAGTTTAGTGTACATGAAAGTGAAGATTATGATGTAAGAGGTAAAAGAAATGTATACCCCCGGTTATAGGTATACATATACATACATACATACAAATATACTTACATACAAACATACATACGTACTATGTATAGAGGTACATACACAAAATACACATATTACATACACGCAAATAAATATTATTTCTGCTATTGTTGAGAAAAAAGGTAGTCCTTTATCCGTTTTTTTAAATATTTGAGACTAATGGGGGGATAATTTTTTATGGACTATCGCGAATGGCGTGGGGAAGAGAATTCCACAGCCGTACTGCAGAAACTGTGAACAAATTGTCGTAGCCAGTAGAACAATGAGAAGGAGTTCGAAGTTAAAAGGAGGACGAAGTGCGACAGGGTTTTTTTTTTTTTTTTTTTTTTTTAATACCTACACCCCTGCTTTCTTTGCAGGGTCCGTTTTTACTGTTTTAATTCAAAGACTTCCTAAGTTAAATCCTAATCTTTCCTCTTTCATTCCGTTCTCTTTGTCATTCAATTTCTATCAGTTATTCCTCTCGCACTTTCATACGGTCTATCATACTCTGTTGGGAGTGAGGGCATCTGGGATTAAGTGTACCTATTCTTACTTTTCCTAACTACTTTTTCTTTCTTTATTTATTTATAAAGCGGTTACATTTATTCTTATTTCTAATACAGTCATACTTAAATCTAACAGTTTTAGAGCTACAATTTTACATTTGCATAAATCTGTGTCTATGCCAGGCATAATTATGCCTAGCATAATTTGCTAGCATAGAGTTTTACACCCGGTTTCTTTCATTTACTATCTTGACTATTTTCCTCGCGTAGTTTATCGTTAGCTCGGTGTGTTGAGTCATGAGTGTTTGTATACCGCGCATGTCTGTTTTAAGGCCAGTTGCGATTTCCAAGTCCAGCCTTTCCTTGGCGTGTATTGGGCAGTTCATCAGGAGGTGAGCCACCGACTCCGGGACCCCAGGCTCACAAGCACACGATGGGTCCGCCTTGCACTTGAATCGGGTCAAGTACTCGGAGAACCCACCGTGCCCCGTGAGGAATTGGGTTGTAGGGCCTTCGATGGTGATCCTCCTGACGATTCTGTAAGCCTCTATCGCATCGGGGAAAAACATTTTTGTTGTGGCCGCCGTTTCGCCCTCCCGGTAGCGCCTGTTCCACTCGTCAAGAGAGCCCTGACGAATGGCTCTTCTGACGAATGAGGCAGGACACTGATCATAATCCGGCTTTTTCTTAAGTTTTAAAGCGGCCTCCTTCGCAAGGCAATCCGCCCTCTCATTACCCTCGAGGCCGACATGGGCCTTAATCCAGAAGAGGGAGACGCTCTTGCCACGCTGCTTACAGCGGCCAAGAGCGTCCCTAGTCTCTACCGATAGAGGGTGATAAGAGTGCGGATTGACTATGCTAAGGAGCGCCGCCCTGCTGTCACTAAAGATCCCGAATGCGGCAGCGGCGTGCCGCTCTACCTCGCAAACCGCTTCGCGCAACGCCAGGAGCTCCGCCTGGTAGACGGTGCAATGTTTGGCGAGAGCAAGCTTGCGGGCCTTTGTCTCGGACTGACTGTTCCATATAGAAACAGCAGCCCCGACGCGACCCTCAAGCTTGCTCCCGTCGGTAAATATTCTAATGTCGTGATGTTCGACTGCTTCTAAGTGATCCTCGTCTACCACGCTGTTGAACTCCAAGCGTGTGCACTCTGCGGGATGCGGGGCCGCCGAAATAGGTGCCAGCCGTTCGATCTCCCTGTCCTTCAGCCATGGCTGGTGCACTCCTCTCTTGGCCTCATATAATGCTGCCACCTCCCGAACTCGGAGGTCCAGAGGGAGTATCCCAGCCAGCAGCAATGACGAGTGCAGGGAGACCGTCCGGTAGGCTTTTGTTATTTTTTGGGCAAACACCCGCTGCACCGCATTCAGTTGTTTCTTGACGCATAACTTGTCGGTTGCCTCATACCAGGCGCAGGCCCCGTATAGGATGGTGGGCTCGATTACAGCCTTATAAATGGTCAGGATCACCTCGGGGTGAAGCCCCCAGGAGATCCGGGCCGTTCTTGCTAACTTTTTGTAGAAGTTGATGGCCTTGGTACACACCTTATTTACATGGCTATTAAAGTTCAGATTCTCATCAATTGTGAGCCCTAGAATTTTTATTTCTTGGGACAAGGCAATGCCTACCCCGCCCATGGTCAGGCGTGGGTTGTCGTACTTCAGCTTCCTGGTAATCACCATGGCGCAGGTCTTGTGCGGAGCAAATTTAAGTTTGTTCTTGACCCCCCACGCCCGAACATGCTCGAGGGCGGCATTGGCCCGTCCCTCAATTTCGAGGGCGGTTTCCCCGTCGAAGACGAGAACGACGTCATCTGCAAAAGCCTGTACGTAGCTCCCGCCGTCCTCGAGGAGACGAAGCAATGGATCCAACAGTAGGTTCCACAACAAGGGACCCGTTATCGAACCTTGGACGCACCCTTTTTGGGTACCTCTTTTGCACTCTGCCCCTGCGTACCTCACCCGCACTGCTCTCTCACTGAGGTAGCTACTGACAACTCGCCTCAAGTTCACGGGACACTTTTCCTCTGCTAGTCGAACTATGATGGCCGGCCACCATGCGCTGTCGAATGCGCCCTCTATATCCAGGGACACCAGCGTGACGATCCTCTTTTTATAGAGTCCCTCACGCACGCGCCCCTTTAGGTTATGCCCAATCGGTCTGTACGATTTGGGAGAACTGTACGAGTCCTTGCCTGGCTTTCGTAGTGCGACGACCGTCGCCTCCTTCCAAGGTCTAGGGAAGTACTCGAGAGCCAGGCATTTATTCATCAGTGCCAAGAACAGTGCCGGTGCACAGTTAATAGCGTGCGTGCAAATGTCGGCTGTAAAGCCGTCAGCCCCCGGTGCTTTTTTAGGGTTAAAGGAGTTTAACGCGTCATTGAGTTCGCCGCCGGTGAATGGCGGATCACAAAGTTCACCTTCCCTCCCGTCATTAACCGTCTCTGCTAACGCGCGAGTTTCCTTGTGGTCCGCGGTGTCCTCCTCGTCCCGGTCCTCCGGATAGAAGACAGAGGCGAGGAGCCCCGCGGAGTCACCTGCGTCCAGTATTACCCCGTTATCGTGTAACGGTGGATCTTCTTCCCTTGCTGTGGACCTTCCTATAACTCTATAGATGCCATCCCAGACCCCTTCCCTATCTTGTTTAGTACAAAACTCCACCCAACTCGCAGTCTGTGCTAATTTGACCTCCGACACGAATTTATCCTTTCGTTCGAGGTACTGGTCCACAACGTACTGCCTGCGGACGGGAGCGGCATTTCTGATTCGGCGCCTGCAGGTTACGACCTCCCTCCGCATTTGGCTGAGCTTCTCCGACCACCATGGCATAGATAGTGTTTCTTTGGTACTCTTCCTGGGTATTGTTTCGTTGCAAGCGTCCGTTACGCATTTGTTAAGCGCCTCCAGCTTTTCTTCGATCTCATCGGTTGTGTCTAAGTTTCTGATCGTGTCGACAACCAAGTTGTTCCCCACCAAGGCGCTGGACATTTTCTCATGAAAAGCTGCCCAATTCGCTTTCTTGGTGTTGAACAACCTGGTTGTCCTTGTGATACTAGACCCCTTAGATTTAACTAGCTTTAGTCGAAACTCTATGCCAATGTGGTCGGAGCCGGTCGCCACACCTTCGTCGCACCTCCAGCCGTCGACCAGTCCTAACAAGTCTCCCGAACACGCAGTCACGTCGATGTAGCTACAGTACCTCTTACCCCCCCCTGATGGTGTCGAAGGTGGGCAGCTTATTATCGTTGAGGATGTGTAGTCTCATCTCCATGAGAGTCCCCAAAAGATCTTCACCCCTATCATCCTCAACGGGACTTCCCCACCAAGCGCTTTTCGCATTGGCATCGCCTCCAATCAGCAGCCGTCCATGGCCCAGCCTGGAGCCTACTCTACTGAGTTGCTCCAGGTACGGGCCTATGGGTTTATCGGGCTCGAAGTATAGGGATACCAGGGTCACCTCCCAGGCACTGGTGCGGATCCTCACCACCGCGGTGTTATCGGTGGTAAGTTGTGGACATTGGATGACGTCTAAGTCCGGGTCGAATACGGCGATGGCCGCCTTTACTTTGTCCGTTTGAGGTCCAGTGTTCTGGAAGGTGCGTACTCCCCGGTATCTCTTCATCCCGCCCCTCGTGGGGTCCGTGTACGGCTCCTGAATAAGAGCGACTGACGCCTTCCTCCTGACAGCTTCCAGAATGAAGTCGTCAGTCGCATCCCGGCTCTTTTGGAGGTTTGCCTGCAGCACCTTGTAGTGTGAGTCGTTCCTGAAGGTGCCCTTAGCAGTACTGGGTTGCAGACCGCGCTATATTGTCCCACTTGATGCGTACCGGACAATCCCGGTCGAAAGCATCATGCGCAGCGTCGCCGGTTTTGTTCCGCCTGCAGTTGCAGCAACTGGCTTCTTGTCCTGCCCTATATCTAGGGCAGTCCACCCTCAGGTGCTGCTCACCACAGTGGCTACATTTGGGCTCTGCTTCTTTGCAGAACCGACGGCTGTGCCCATAGCCTAGACACATGGAGCACTGCACAAGTGGCGATTGATCTGCCACTCTGACCGGTTGAATATCGATGTGCAGCGTTCCTTGATCCAGTGCCCTGCGCCATATAGTGGGCGAGACTTGCAGGACTACGTTGGCGGTGAGCGGGTTCCTCGCATTGCGACGGAACTTAACTGATACCCTATTTTGGGTCGCATCTAGATCCCGGAAAACGTTTTTATTTTTAGCCCGAAGAGCCTCTAATAGCTCCTCGTCCTTGTAAACTCTCAGGACGCTGTAGAGGACAAGCAGGGGGTCCTTATTGTGAACGGTCTCCACACTAAGGACATCCTGCCGCCTCTCCAACGCCCCTTTGGCTTGTTCTCGTTGCTCTGTTGTTCTATAGCCGAGAATGACTTTCCGGTCCCTGGCCTTACGGGCCCGCTCTACCGTGACCCAGTCGTCGTCCTCCCGCGCGGTCCGCCTCAGGTCGGTGAGTAGTTCCTCCCCCGTTTTGTTAATGTCTTTGGAGGTCACCACAAGCGAGTGTAGTACCGGCCGCATCAGGGGGGGGACCCCTGGCGGTATTCGCCACCACACCCGCATATGACAACGCCCTGCTCTCTTTGTTAGTCTCTAAGCTGCTTTTTATATCAGCGAGAGCTTTGCTATTTGCATTTAGGAGCTTTGTATGCTCCTCCAGCCTCTTTAGCACCTCGTTTTCGGCTGCCGAAGTTATTGCGACAGACTCCGTGACTCTGTCCTGCCCGGGTGTTTCGTTCAGGAGTTTTAAACGGTGTTCTTCACCTAAGATAATTATGCTGCGAAGATTTTTCTCCTGCACCTCTATCTGCAGCTTTATCTCTCTTTTGAGATTCCTAGATTCTTCGCAGCCTTGCTTAATTAAGTCCAGGCATGACAGCGCCACGGAGTACCTTCCTTCAGGCGTTAGGCCTTCGATCTCCGATTTTCGGAGTGCAGTTTCAACTCTGGCCTTAGTGTTCGGTGACTTAAGCGGCCCAGCAGGTGATTTGCTGGGTTTTGATGCCGGTTTTGGTTTCTCCGCTGTTGTTTTGCGGGTTGCGCCGAGGTTGAAGGTGGGCTTTGTTTTTGTTACCGTTTTTGTTTCCACCACTGTGGTTTTGTGAGTAGGTGGTGTGGTTTTAGCTGAAGCTAAGGCCAGGCCCTCGATTTCGCCTATGCTATCTCTCACAGCGACAGGGTTTACCCCTGGGGACTAGGAACTCAAAATGCAAAACGAAGATATGAGGTAGCCTGAGGATTATGAAGGATAGAGAAGAAAAGGGATAGAATGTGGACACATCGTCGCCACCGAATTGCTAACCATTTCAGTTGCTTCCGGAAATCCGAATCGTGGTCGTACTTATGTAGACCGAAAATAAAACGAATACATAAATTTTGCAGCCGCTCCGTCTTGTTCCAGAGTTTTTCAGTTGCATCCAGGAAGGTGATATCAGCATAGTCTAGAAGAGGATGGAGAAGAGTTTGAGCAAGACAGACTCTGGTCTTAAAAGAAAGGAAATTCTGAAGACGCTTATGAGAGTGGAAAGTACCAAAAACTCTTCTGCCCACTTTATTGACATAATTAGTCCAGGCCAAGGTGCAATCGAAGGTAATCCCTAGGTTTTTGACAACCTTCGTGAATGGAATCAAAGCGTTGTTATAGAAAATAGGAGGCAGAGAACCATGACCGAGAATATTGTCAAAGTATGTTGCTTTTTTTGGTGGATTTACGTTTTTTTGGATTTGGATTTGATTGGCCGGAGTAGTCCAAAATCTATGTTTAAAAGTGATTGAAAAATAATTCATTGGTTACGATAGTCCGTAAGAATATCGGGAGATGCTCCACTGGCGCCTAAAATACGGATATAAAAGGAGCAATTTGGATTGGTTCGGGCGAGGTCTGGTAGCTTAGTGGTCAAAGCATTACCCCTGTAAGGTAAAGATTGCGGGTTCAAACCCCGCCTAAGCCGATTCAAACTTTTCCTATTATAATCGGTTTGAAGAGTTTCCACGTTTCTGTAGAATAAAGAAAAGCAATTGAGTGTACCTAAGCATAGCCAGGAAGATTTATTACTAATGATAATAAAAGGTCACCACGCTACCGCTGCACGCTGTGATTACGTTAGGTACCCATTACCCCATGTTATATCCGAAAGTATACAAATAAAAGCAACAACTAACATAAGTTCCAGTGGATCACAATAAAGGATCATAAATGTTTATTGCTTTTCCTATATACTTAAGGTACTACATCGCGAGATACTTGAGCTCTTGCTAACTAGATAACAGGAATATTGGATTCCGGGTCCTCGTGAATATTTCAACTGCCTTATCTTACCTTTGCTTACTTACAGTTCGTTCGCGAGCGAATTAATTCCTTTGAATAATCCAAGCCTGCGTGAAAGGTATCTGTCTCTGTGAAAATCTTTATATTTTCATTCACGCAATAAAAGAACGCGAAGGGAAGTATATTTCGCGTTGTAGTAAAACTGTTCAAAGAAGATTGAGAAAACAGATATGTAACACAAAGAGTGAATAACAAATCAAATAGAATTCATAATGCACTCTTTATTTGTATTGGTAAAAGAGCTTCATTCGCTAGCTAGTTTACACCTAGGTACTATTTTTATATATATTGAAACACACTTTACCAGTTCCACACAATTATAGGTACCCTAGGTACTGGTTCCCGCGCAGGTTTACTTTTGGGGTTGGTAGATCTGACAACATGTCAACTTTTATAAGATCGAGCATTTTTTGGTTTGTTAACTTTATTTATTTTATTTATTTATTATACACTTTATTGTACGCCAATTACAATGTTCATGATAGAGTAATCAATAACATAAGAGCAATACAAAGCGCGGCCTAATTGCTTTCAGCAACTTCGGCTAGGCAGAAACTTTAGTCAATATTTTACCAAATCCAGAAAATTCTAATCACAACAAAAGAAACTACAAATCGACATAGGTAAACTGCATATCTTTTCCTCAAAGCTGAATATTATTATCCTCAGAGCATTATCTTTAGCTTGAAAATCCACTCGCAAATTCCTAAGGCCATCGATCAGTTAGATTTTGGCAGCAAAACGTTGTTCCCTGGGGCGCTTAGATTTGGCGGTACTCCAGCTGCTGCATCCGCACATCATACGGACATAATCTCACACTCCTTCATGTGCAATTGTGCATCGCAAAAAACATTGGTGGCCCACTAACCTTGCTACCGTGCGCTGGTCTTGGCAGCAACCGAGGACCCGTGTGTTCAATAAATAATGTAAGATAGTTATACGCGAGATATTTTGTATAGCTCGTAGGCTTACTATTTATTTGGTTTCCATTATTATTCGTTACACAATACTGAACAGCTGGCTTAGGACTTCAGAGAAATTATTGCCAACTACAAACGTGTTTGTGAAGAGATGAATAAACCTAGTGAACTATTTAATTGGAACTTGTCAGAGCTCCGACTCGAAGCTCGGTAGGAGCGTCCAAACGATTTTATCGATTGAGGTCATCTTCACACAATAATTTTATTTTTATGACGGAATAATTGTTCTGAGCTCTGCTAAGATGCTATTAATTACGTCGTACTCAATATAATCGTAAAGTAAAGTGAAATGATGGAACGATACATTTAGTAAACGCAAAGTTAAAGTTGCAGTCTCTCTCCCTCTTTTATGTTATTTTTGTATGTATTATATAGCATAATTTTTATTATTTAGTATTATTCTGTAATATAATTGTAAACTCTTAATTTAAATGAATAAAAATCCTGTAAACACAAGACATCTGTAAGTAGGTGGTTACCTATTTTAATCCCGAATGTTAATATTTCGAATTTCATAATCCAGAAAACGTTTCGCCAATTTTTCATAATCCCGGTTTTTCAAATTCCGAAGTTTTATTTGCCATATCATCGCAAATCCGAATTTCATTTGCCCATTTATTCATTTGTACGACGTTTTATAATCTAGACGAACGAGTTCCAGATACACGAAATCTAAATGCACAAAATCCAGATGACCGTAATCCATATGCACGAAAGCCCAATTTTTAAAACACAAATTTTTGAAATGCCATTAATTGATATCCAGTTAATTGATATCCAGACAAACAATATCCAGATTTTTAAACCTAAAACTAAACCTCATATGGCGTCTACTAACTACAACTGGAGACCTACTGAACAAAACACACGTTGCCTTAAAAAATATATGTATGCATGTAAGCAAACAAGCATGCATTCAGGCAAGCTGGCAATCAAACCGGCAAGCAGGCAAGCATGCAGGCAAGCAGGCAAGCATGCAGGCAAGCAGGCAAGCACGCAGGCAAGCAGGCAAGCATGCAGGCAAGCAGGCAGGCATTAGTGTTGCTCTTCTCCGGCGCTGCGGGAAGTGCAGTCCTTCCGCCCTTGCGTAACAAGGTTTGGGCACCCATGCTCGCTTCCGCAGCTTCGGCTTGCTGGTCGCCTTAGGCGACCAGCCTCAGCCGCTCCAGCTCGCCCGGGCGTCCGAGCTTCGTTACTGCGGGCGAAGACTGCCCTCCCTCCGCGCCTCCGGTTCTTAAATAACACTCTAGTGTAGGGCAGACAAGTACCACGGCGAGTCGGGTCGGGCGTGGTACGCAGTGTTCACGAGCTCGCTTTCCTGATTCATTGATTATACCTGCATACAAAACTGTTCATGCATGACATGGAAATTATTAATTTAAACAAAATTATATTACAAGTGAAATTATTTATGTCTTAAGTGAACGTTAGATTTTTTGTTATTATATCAACCGTTACACACCCTAAATGAATCGTATAAATTTACTGATTTTTACTATACCTGTATATAGTTTAGCTGTCACATGATTTGTATGGGAACCAAATAAAAAGATTATGAAAATTTGGTAATAGTTTATTTTGAAAATGGTAGTATGGGAAACAAAAAAAAATATTCTGAGAATCTGGTATAACTATATTTGGATTATGACAATATGGGAAACAAAAAAATACTATTTGAAAATTTGGTTTTAGTGCACCTGGAAATTGATTCATCTGGGAAATTAAAAACGGAATCATAGAAAGTTGTCATTGATTACATCTGTCTTTTAAAAGTTCTACCAACCGTTTTCGGGGTTTTAAGATTCGGGTAACAGAAATTCGATATTTCAATAGGCTACTAAGTAGGTACTTGAAAGTAGTGAACTAAATTAAAAAAATTAAAACAGTTAATTTCCTGTCTTACCCCCTAAGGAACAGTTAAATCTTTTTCTTCTTTGATTTAAGGAAGCGGAATGAAGTATAATAATATTAATAATAATATTTTGCTTTTCTTAAGCTAACCCTCGTCGGGTCAGTTTAGGAATAAACCGAACATTATTAAGCTGCAAGTTTACTTTACCAGTTAAGTACTGGTAAATCTTCAGTAAATAATGATACGCCTCCTAAAAGTTTATCATTAATATCTTACTGCTATAATCTGTTCCAGGTTTAATGGCACAGGTGAGAACTTTTTACTTCCGCAACTAGCCAACTGTGAGGTGCTTACCAAACTTTCGCGTTGTAAACACTTTCAACTTGTAAAATAGATGGCGCACGTTGCACGCTAGCTGGCGTACAATAAATAAATTCATCAAGTTTAGTCTTTGACTTCTTACGAGTATATCTCTTGCTGCTCATCTTTTTATATTATGGGTTGATAGATATAGATGTACGTGATCTGCAGTAACGAAGGGTAAAAATTTTCAAAAGGGTAGCCGGTGGTAAAAACACTTCCTTCTATCTAGTTTTGCATTCACTATGCGACCCATTGATAAGCCGGCAGGAATTGGGTTTTAGGAACCCCTCACCACTGGTGAAAATAATAAAAAGTCATAATTACCTAATAATTTTAATATTTGAAAGGTTTTAAATGGTCAGTTAGTTAGAAAAGTACTTTAATCTTGTACATTACCATCAACTTGAGGGACAACAGAGTGAGGACTAATAATTATTGACAAGGATCAAATAAATAATTCGATCCTCTTCATTATTAATACAATCGCCAATCGTAAATCCTTTTTTACCAAATGATTCTTAACAAAAGCTTAGAGTTTATACAAGTAAGTTCTATTAAAATTTTATGAACGATAGATACCAACTTTTTGTAATTGGTGGTACAGTCAACTACAAGCAGATGTATCTAATTTAATCATACAAAATACCCCTGCGAGTGCCACTATGAACTAACCATAGATTGTGACAATCATGATATCCAACGATCTTGACTGTTTCATGTATGCTCGTAAAGCGCAATAATTATGTATCCCACTGCATTTCCTGTGATATGTCACCACTTACAATCTTAATTGAAAATTTATCCAAATACTATGAAAGAAAATTGTATACATTTAATGTTCCAAAGAAATGAACCATAATAAAAAGGATATACGAATTTCGAAGTACTATCTCTGAGATTTCCATTAAAAAATAATTTCATTACATTGCACAACATTGCTCATTTATAAAGTTTGACTTATCTATCTGACACGAGTGTAAATATCATAGGATACTCAATTATTGCGTTTTACTCGCACACATGATACTGTCAAGTTCAGTGAATATCATGTTTATCACAATAGATAACCTCAAAATTTATGTGAAAAGTTCAAAAACCCAAGATTTTGGTTTTTTATTTTTATCTTTTTCAAATAAATCTCTTTTTTCATGAAATTTGGTGAAAACTTACCTTTTTATGTCCCAAATACGCTGTAATTTATTTGATTAGAAATATTTATTTTTTCACCTTATTATGAATTAATATCGAAAAAGCACCCTAATTTTCAATGGAAAATTCACCCGTCAAAATATCAGCTTTTATCAAAAAGTTGGTATGTTTTCTGTTAGTTGAAATCTCCACTTCCCGATGGTGAAAAAAAAAATGTTACTATAGTAAATCTTCTCAGAAAATGCCAAAAATCGAAAAAGACTCGAATTCGAAATTTCTTTTTTAATTATTACATACAATTTTGAGCTATTTATTAAAATTTACACTTTAATCACTCGAGAAACGTAAGATTACATGTTACAAGTTTACAAAGTTTAAAAAAAAGAAAATGTGTTCGAATCTAACTACACTACATACATACACACTAAATACTATCTCTATTTTTATCTGTTTAAATTAACTCAAACATAAAATAGAAATAGTAATATTAGTACATAAAATAGTATCTAATATTTTCTTTAAAAAATAGTACGCTTAACGTAACATAACCTAAAGATTAAAATTGAACGATATTTTAGTACAAGATTAAAAACTAATAATCTCCTTTGTTTTGCACAAACAAATTTAGTTACTCCCATGAACTTTAAGATCTTTTTATTACCTACAACTTTGCCATTTGACTTTTTCCATAGGACTTTTAGTTTTGCCGGAAATCAAGAAAAACCGTTTTTTACCCTTAAAACTCACCCCCATCCCCTTCCCGACCTCAGATCGCCCGAAATTAATTTTTCCTTTCATTTTTATAATATTTCCCTCCTTTTCTAATGGGTTTTATCCTACTATTTTTTTTTTCACTTTTTATTATTTTTAAAGGCTTCTTCACCACCCTGGTCTAAGAGGCACTCGCGGGGATACATTATTTTGTTAGATTAAATTGGATACATCTTTTTGTAGTTGACTGTACGTATCTGATAGTTTGTACTTACTTCAGTATAGCCCATTAAGGAAGATTCTGATAGCAGGGATTATACTGATCTACACACCTTTTTGGCAAAAAAAATCTTAACGTCCAAAAAAAGTTCGTTTTGTAAAAACAGATTACAGTCTGCTTATAGGTAGTCTGTTTTATGAAACGAATATAAGTTAATGATATACAAACAATTTATCATTCGTCGTAGAAATTCGAATTTCCCATTTGTGTAGGAAAAGGTTTGCATTTTGCAATAAATGAATTTCAACTACGCTATAATTTTTTTTTTTCTTAAGTTGACAGTTGACAAGTAAAACTGGACTAGAGGATTAACCACAGAAATTACCTACACGAAGTTCCCAAAAACACTATGTTTATTAAGAAAGGTCATTTCATTTGTATTCATACGTTGCGTGTAAAGGTTATTTGATGGCATTTACCAGAGTCAATTTTGTGTTTCTATTTATAGAATTTTGTAAATAATGTTTTGTTATTCCATTCCCCTACAAAAGATGACCCACGTATTATTTTTTCTGTGCCCACGTTCATATTGTTCACGATTGTAAAAGGATTATAATAGAGACTATTATAGACAACAACAAAAGTTTTGAACAATACCTTTTCATCTATACCTACTTGCTTACGGGAATTATCGTGACACGTATCTTGGACCTAAATCGCGAGATAAACGAGGGCCTGGCGCGCGCGTATTGTTTTATAATAATCTTTTCTTGGTGAATTTGAGCTCTCTGCCGTGGCACCCCGTGATATCTTCAAAAACACACCGAAGCGACGTGTACAGCACATTTTAGGTATAAGATATACCTATGTCCCGAACAAAATACATTCGCATACATATGTCACAACTACGTTTTACTGGTGACAAACAGTTTACTCGGCTCTTACTTTTTTTCGGATTTTGGAGCGTGTTGGACGTAGTGTCGTTAGCCGAGCTCCACCCTAGCATGGCAGCCTAGCCCTCTTGCGTCTGGAGAAAGATGAAACTCCTACGTGCCCTTTCGGCGCCCTATTCTGCCGTATCAGCTGGAGTAGAATACGGCCACCCCATCTCTTCCTGTGGGTGGCGTAGACGGTGACTAAGGGATCTGTTCTCCATTCAGCAGTACATACAGCCAAAAACTGGGCACTTAGTTGACGTCAAAAGGCTCGCCCCCTTTTACGCGAGACTGAAAATCATAGTTGGCGAAATGAGGGGTTAATACATGTCTGCCTACCCCTTCGGGGATTTACAGGGGTGAGTATGTGTATGTATGTATGCTCCTCTTCGTGCCATGAGAGAAAAGCCAAAAGCAGAGTCCGTCAATCAGCGAGTGCACTAATTCGTAGGTGAGGTAGGCTTCGGTTCTAAAGATCTTATCGGGGCCCCAAAACACCCGTCTTCATTCCATATCAGGCAATAAAGGCAATCGGATAACGAAATTCATTTTCTCAGTTATAAAATTACCTACTTAGAATGATCTAAAATTCATCGCCTCCTTTCTAACAAGAGTCAACCGACCCTAACCATATCAAATCTATTCCCACAAATTATACTAACGTGATTGAATGTGAATCAATCAGCAAGTTGACATTGGAAGGGATAAGCTTTCGGATTAACTTCAAAGAGGTGTGACCAGAATATCCATTGTAAACGGCCAATGTAAACAGGGCTTCAAAGGCATCCTCTTACGCTACTGTAAGAAGTTTACCTATAGTCGAATAGACAAGTTTGTGGAATTTCGGGTAGTTATAAATAATGTGTAAGGGGCCAACCCAATTTGATGGAATTATAGAACTGGTTAAACGTCTATTTTATAATATAAAACTATATGTTTAAGGTAAAAGCACTAATGGCGAACATTTCAACAACAAATCAAACATCAATCTACAATATGTAATATATTCATTACAGAAAGGTAGTTCATCCATCCTATTTTCACTGTTACATTAACTTTTGTTAATAAAATCTTTAAAAACTATTATAGGAGTACTTTTACTTTAAATGAAATTATTATACACTATGTCGTAAGTACCAATAGTGGACAATCACTTAAAACTGATAGAAAATCTAGTCAATGTCGGTCAACAACTTACATATTTTTAACATCCGTACTAAAATTAGTGAACATTGCTAATAGATAAAATTACACCTATTAGAAAACACTATCCATAACAAAAATCTTAAGAAACAACTGGCTCCAATACAATATTTGCATGTGATATTTACTAACGACAGTGTTGCCAATTTTTAAACAATTATTTTATATGCCATTAGGTGTCTTTTATGTAAATAGTCATGTAAACCAAATAGTTACGATTCTTACAATAGTGGTTTTTTTTTAAGTGTTTGCTATTGGGTCAATGTCTTTGTTGGTATTATAGATGTTCGGGGTCCGAGTCAACCTCACGTGCAAGCTGGTACACTTATTGAGTGACAGATTAGAGTTTGTGACTAGTTTTCCTCTCGGAATAGGGGTCAGACAGCAGTCGCATGCCTATGAGTGTTGAAAGATAGAGAGTAGTAATATGTCATGTCATAGATTATCTAGATTATGTAATGGCTGCACTTTGCAGATAAGGTAAGGAATGGCACTGCCAGGTGTTGCCGTTGCAAAATTTATTTAATAACTAGCTGTAGCCTACCTGTAGTTTCGCTTAGTTTTGAGTCAACGCTTTTTTTTTCTAAAATAAAAGTTGCCTAAGTTACTCCTTTTTACATCAGCTACCTGCCAATAGAAGTCCCGTCATTTCAGACATTAGCCAGAACAAACAGACAGGCAGACAGACAAAAATTGCAAAAAAATGTTATTTTGGAGTATGTATAATGTATATATGCATTTAGTAAGAAAAGGTTATTTCAATATAACAAATAGACACTCCAATTTTATTTATATGTGTGTATGTGTGTATAGATTAGTTTTGTTATAAGTAGTTTATATGTATACAGTACAATTTATTTTGTAATCTAATGTGCTGCAGAACGCACACATAAACGCACTTTTCTTTCTTTCTTTCTTTCAAAACTTAAGACAGATTAACTGGAATTTTAATTAATATGCGCCCAACTTACCAAATTAAAAGCCTAGTACTATACATACAAACGTTACTTACTTTTAAACCCTGAAAGTATTAAACTCCTTTTAAGATCGGTCGTGTAATAAAAATCCAATAGATCTTCACGACGTTATTTAAACTTTAACCCCTTAGTGAGTGCGACGTAATGATTAACCTCACCTCATTTCTTGGAGCGAAAACAAAGTTTGGATGTTAAACCCCTCTTACAACGTCAACTATGGGCATTAGTCTGAATTTACTACCGTGAAACATTTGTTTTAATGGAAACCTTTGCGAACAAATGCCTTTTTTTCTTTTTAAAGTACATATAAACATATGCCCTTTATCCTCTGAAATAAGCGGACACAACAGCCCGGCATTTTTCTCTAAAAAGAGTTATGTACAATATGTAGGTATATTAAAAAACAAAGTGTACCTCATCAAAATTTCTAGTATAGGAATGATAACACGGTCCTCGAATTTTTTATCAATACTGCTTAATGCCTTAGTATTTTCTATAAAAAAAGCATTCACAATAACATATTGCAACAAACTATGATTTTTGTTATTTGTAGTTCCCAAAATACGTAGGACACAATATAAAAAAAACAAGATGTATTACTAGCGTCCGCCGGTGACTTCGTATGCATGGCCAGCGGACCTTTTACCTCCTTAGGGGTGGAGTTTTATAAAATCCGTTCTTTCCCTATAAGGAACCTACCTGCCAAATTTCAAGTTTGGAAGTGTTATAATTTCTGATGATATTTCGCTTTTATTCATTTACATTATTTTAGATTTTATTTCTTATTAAATTTTCAGCGGCCATTATTCTTTGAACTGCATCTCAGCTTATCAAAAGACCGGATATAGTAAATTGGCCTATCCAAATATATAAAAACAGCCTTTATAGTATGAAGCATCCACAGCTCTTCGACCGGTGCTCTGAAAACAACTAAAAGTTTCCGTCACAAGTTGTGTAATTAAAATGAAAATATGCGAACTGATAACAACAACGGGGATTGTAACAAGTTTATTAGTGCTGTTTCAGAGTATAACTTTGTTGTTATTAAATTGCAAATGTCGTATTTCCACGTTTAAACACATTTTATTGCACGGTTATGTGCGAATTGGCACGTTGATTTACAACGAGCAACTGCGTGAACAACTAAGTCATCAATTTGAGTGTTCACTGATATGTATTTCTATTTTGTAGCTGTTATTGTAATGTATAGATAAAATATCAGTTAATATGCTGTATAAACATTTTTTTTACAGCTGCAAGAAGTTACAGAGTGAAGACCTGGACAATTGATATTTATTAAAATTTGATATCTCCACGCGTTCCTGAGAAATGTTCTTGACATATCAATCTCTCAATCATATCAAGAAACAAGTGATCCTATAAGGGTCCTTTTTTCGCTTTTAAGGGACCCTAAAATGATTTTGTGTCGTCATAATATTTTCATAAAGCTGTGTATAGACATTGCGAGGCGTGCGTCGTCAATGGTTCGTCTGGTATGCTTAAACCTGAGACATACGAGGATGGTACATTTACGCATGCGACCCGAACGACAAATGCTCAAGCTGAGTACGCAAACAACGCATGGTCTCCATGACGCATGAGAGTGCACCGCAAATGTCCGTTCACGCAGAGCGCACGTCTTTTCCTAAGGCGGCGGCGGTGTTTGCGTTTGTGTGAGCATTCGTCTGCCATGCGATATCTGAAAGCGACTTTACATAAAGATATCTATAGATTTAGATTGGAAAAAGACGAGACTAAAACGGGAAAACAATTGACATACTTATAGCTTCAAAAAATTCCTGAAATTACAGAAACAGTAAATAAACAGTGTTCAAAATCTTTTCGGTTAACAACCACTTTATACTCGAACCTTTTAAGACATGTGTGACAACGAAAACGCCCCGTTTAAGTCATATCCCGTCGCTACACACGTCACTTCTGTGCACATTAGGCAATGCTAGTTAAAAGCTTGCGGTTGTTGTCATATACTCGTAACTTGGAAGGTTAGAAGCTTATTTGACGTAACGTTGATGTTGGAGGTGTAGGCGTTGTTTTGATGAGAAATGCCTGATTTACGCAGAATGACATAAAATGTTATTGTGTTTTATAAAGTTCATAATTATAAGTGACGTTTTGCACATATTAAAAGATTTGAATGAAATTTAAATTATTTCGCAAGCTAAATATTCAAATCGATTAAACAAGAAAAAAAAAAGACGGGTTGCACTCTGGGAGTGCCGGCAGAAGTGAAAACATTTTCTTTTTTTCTTTCTTCGTTATATACATAGAAAAAGATAAAAAAAGAACATACCATACCATACCTATAATATAGCGCTAATCATAGAACCTATCACTTATTTTCTGCTTATTTTCTGTCAGAAGAAATTAATAAATTATGAAAAGAAAAAATAAACACAAAAAGTAATAAATTACAGAAAGAAAAAATAATCATAAAAAGTAATAAATTACAAAAAGAAAAAATAATCACAAAAAGTTTCAGAAGGCCAGGTGGTTTGAACCCGATACTATCTGAAACTATAAGGACTTACAGTCGAAGTGCTTACCGTTTAGGCTACGACGCTATCTATGGTAAATTGCAAAATAGATAGTATTTACCTAATCTTGTATGACGTCAATCGTCGGTTACGGTTCAAAGGTCAACTAATCCTGACGCTTCCTTAACATTTTACACCCATCCAACGCCGCTAAAGAAGTTTTCACTTCAAGAATATTGAATCGGTCGAAGCGGAGTTTGAACCCGCGATCTTTGTCTTACAGGGGCAATGCTTTGACCACTAAGCTACCAGACCTCGCCTGAACCAAACTAAAGTTGTCTTTGAGTAGCTAATTATTGAATAGTCTTTCAGCGACACACACATACCTACAATTTCTCATATATAATATTAGTATGGATGATATATACTAAATGATTTATTATAACAAATCATCATATACATTGCAATAAGTTATTCTATTCACAGAACCACGGAAATCAAATGTTAGAGAGTTTTGTACTGTTGTCACGTCACGTTACCTAAACTCACTTAAATAGACTAAATACATAAATTTGATAGAGGGTATAGTTAAACCTTTTATCGGGTTTAAAGGTAAACTATATAAAAATTCAATTTCAATTTACGTCTATTGATTCAATTAAACAAAAACATATGTAATTCAGATGGATTTACGAGGCAAAGGCATATATATCGGTAGGTATAGGTACATTTGAAACATACGTTCTAAAAGTTTGATCGTTTGATGGCGCTCATAACAAGCCTCCGTTGATTTATGAAGGCTATAAAGACACTATAGTTTCTGAGTGACCTGTGGCTATGAGTTTATAGTTTACTTAACCACATCAAGTTAAGTAAACTATTTACATAAACTTGCTGTTAACTGTGGCTCCATCCGCGTAACTTTTTTTACACAACTGAAGTGGCACGGCCCACCTTATGGAAAGTGGTTACCGTGGCCTATGGACGTGTGCAACACTAGGGGATTCACACACTAAGTGATTCTGTGTCGTCAGTATAGAAGATAAAGCAGGAATAACCTTTGGTCTTCCCACTGACAGTACAAAAATTCTCCAGTGAACTGAACCCGTTATAGCGATATATTGCTTAGGACATATATCTTGGACCTAAAATATAAGTACTGAAATGTGCTCTTTATGCGCAGTACTCGTTTCTTGAGTGTGTTTTAAGGATAACACGGGGTGCCATGGCGGTGGACAAGCTCAAACTCACCAAGCGATTATTACAAAACAACTCGCGTGCGCCAGGGATGGTAAGGTTCTCGTTTATCTCGCTACTTAGGACTAAGATAAGTGTTCCAAAATATACAGGAATGATATTCGCCGGATAGAGGGATGAGGCAGATTTTTAGATAAAAAAAATCCAGGATACCGTCCTGTTTTTTTTAAAGAGTATGGGTAACGGAAATTCATAGTAGGTATACCCATTATCCTATTCAGCTAAGTTACATTGCTTATGATCGGATGTGGTTAGTAATGGGTTCAAATCGGTAGTGTAATGGAATGGAACCCGAGACCCCGCGGTAAAAACGCTTTCAACAATCACTGTTATATTTTAACCAATTAACACAAATCTGGGTAAATTATTTACTTAAATTTCACAGATGAATTAATCTATGTTATTGGCGAAAACTGCATGAATATCCATTTGGTAGTTTTCAAATTTATCCCGAAGAAACAAAACAAAACAGTCAGAGGCCTCAGAGGACTTTGTTCTATATTATGTACTCAGACACAACATATCTAAATTGGAACACACCACATTACGTATGATCGTGTTTTATAGAGAGCTGTTTTAACACAGGACTGTTTTTATGGTGAGTTTTTTTGTCGAGGGGTTTTTAATGTCACACATCATGTTAGCACACTTTTTACATACTGGGACGATTTATCGCATTAAAGAAAAATAGTAAAAGATTATGAATGCATACATAGATATACTTACGCCTGTTAATCCCCGAAGGGGTAGGCAAACGTGTATTAACCCCCACATTTTGTTAACTATAATTTTCAGGCCCACGTAATAAGTACTATTATCGCCAAGTGGGTACTTAGACATGGGCTGTATACTTACTGTTGGATGGAGGACAGCCCAATCCATTAGTCGCCTTTTACGACACTTACAGGGAGAGATTGGGTTTTTTTTTACGCGCGGGAAATCCCCACGGATACCCCCCCCCCCCCTTCGGAGCCGAAGGGGGAGGTTATGTCGGACTCGAACCGACTAAACCGCACGCCGTCTGTGGGTCGATGTGCTAGGCCGGAGGTGAGGTTGTCTTTTGACATATCCCTCGCACCCCGGCTGACCCAGGGCCATTCCTCTCAATCTGGCCCTCCTCGGGAGGGGGGACGCGGTCCCCGACTCGCCCCCGGTATGGGGGGGGGGTGCGCATCGTCCTACGATGCGCGCCGCCGCCGTGGCCTGCTTCTTCTAGGGTGACGAGCGGCTCCACCCGTCACCCTCAGGCCCGCGCTCATGGGGGGCGGAGGTCGGTTTGCGCCCTCCGACGCCCGAGCCGCCTTCGAACGCGGCCAGCGATGTCCGCGAGTCTTTCTCGCTCGCTGCGCCGCGCCCGCTCTGCTGTCTCCTTCACGAGCATGACCTGCTCGCAGAAGGAGGCGCTGGCCGCCCACGCATCCGCGCAGCGGACCATCGCCGCGAGCAGGGTGGAGAGCGTGAGCACTCTCACCCCCAGGGCCGTCACAAGCTCCCGCCACGGCGTTTCGAACGCCGGACACTCGGTGAGCGTGTGCAGCCCCGAGTCCACGCTCGCGTCGCAGTGATGGCACTCGGGCGTTGGCTCTATGCCCATCAGAGGCAGGTACCGCCCGAAGTTACCGTGTCCGGTAATGACCTGCGTCTGACGGTATATACGAGAGGCCACTGTGCGGCCTCTCTAGCCACTCCCCCATGATGGGTCTTACCGCCGCAATTACGGCGTGCCCTAGTGATTGGGTAGCCCCATTCTACTTCACAGGGAACCCACACTGTTTTAAGATTAATCTTCTAAAACCTGTCTTCAATAGTTATTATAAGCGTTTTCATCAGAGGCGTTCACTACGAAGTTGTGGGATTGACTGCTGCCTGACCTACGAACACAGTTAACTGCACGTTCATGCGAACAACGTATATATTATAACGTATATATTCAACACTATTTATAGGGCACAACGTACTACTGCGGCCTCTGGCCGTACCATTATTTAAAAGTTCGTTTATTGTGCCACATCATTCATTTATTGTTCGTTTATTGTATCGAAATTATTTCCATCTTTGATGGCATTCCGTTTTGATTCTAAGTTACCTACTTTGTAAGCGGACAACGGGACGCTTCGCTTAGTTAATTAAGACTGTGCCATGGCATCGTTCATTAAGCGGCATAGAAAACATGTTCTAAAATATTACCTATTGTATGTCATCATATAATTACGTTTGGCGTTTATCAATGCCTTCAAAATACGTGATTTTAGCATGTTAATGCATATATTGCAGACTTATTACATGTTGATGCATATATTGCAGACTTATTACATGTTGATGCATATATTGCAGACTTATTACATGTTGATGCATATATTATATGTTTTCTTCGTCATCCTAGCGTTAATCCCAGTCACATCCGAAGCTTTCAACTTTGAATCTGGGGTCCGCTTTACCAGTCTTTTCCTATATTTTCTGTGAAGCGACTAACTTCCTCAAGCCAAGGGTGACATTAAAGCATTTTACATCTTCAATGAAATCACTTGTACTGTTCCACATTATTTATTGATTTCCTGACCGGTTTCGCCTTACGGCATTATCAAAGGTTGATACATGTTTTTTGGGTATCAGATGTATCAACCTTTGATAATGCCGTAAGGCGAAACCGGTCAGGAAATCAATAAATAATGTGGAACAGTACAAGTGATTTCATTGAAGATGTGTAGCAAGTTCCACCAAGTGCCATCAATCAACAGTATATGCAGTTTAAAACATTTTAGTTTTATTTTTTTAATTAGACCTGTTATTTAATTTTTTAGGGCTCCAACTACCTGTAACGACTGCCAGAGATGTTCGTATGGCAACCGGGACCGACGGCTTAGCTATTTGTTTACTACTTATAAATATAATTCAATGACTTCATTTGTTGCATACCATCAGGTATGCTACAAGTAATCTGTTTCGTGCAACATAAATTTTTTACTTGCTTTTGGCCTCAAGGTCTAATCTACCCCTAAAAAACACAAATAAATAAAACAAATTTCATCAAAATACGAAAGACGGACAAACCGACATACACACATACACTTTCCCATTTATAATATTAGTATGGATGATATATACTAAATGATTTATTATAACAAATCATCATATACATCGCAATAAGTTATTCTATTCACAGATCCACGGAAATCAAATGTTAAAACGGCTCGAGTTTTGTACTGTTGTCTAGTCACGTTCCACTCTTTCACAGTTCGGTAACTTTGCCCTAGAATGCCTGGATGCCCGGAAAGGATTATGGAACCATCATGTGAGTTATGTTCAATTTATTCATCGTACCCATTACTGTTGTGTGGCTGAGCCGCCTATTTCATGTGTAATGAGCCTTTTCATTAGGTTTAAAGGGAACAATAGTACCTACTTTGCTCCTTTTTATTTTGTATTTAAACCTAGTTTAAAAGTATTTGTAAATTTTATTTTGATACTCAAATAACATATATGGCAGAGCGTGGGTTACTTGGTCATTATGTTTTCTTTTTTTCTTTGTTGTTGTTGTTTAATTATTTACCAAATTATTTAAATTCCTGTACTTACCTTAATACATTAAGTACACGATTACAGGAATTATCTTATTGAATTAACGTTTCTTAGAATTTTTTCAATGGAAGATAATTCCAGTAAGTAACAAGAATATTATTTTCATGTTTGTGGAGGAACAAGGTATATCCCTCCGACACAAAGGGAGGATAGTCCGACCTGGCAAGATGGTTACGTCTGGGGTGGCATGTGGAGCCGCCTGTCACCCCAGCAGAAGCAGGGCACGGCAGTGGTGCGCTTCGCCCCCCCCCCCCCCCCATATACGCGACGAATTGGGGACCTCGTGGTCCCCCTAACCGAATAGAGCCACATCGAGAGAGATGGCGCACCTTCGGCCTTGCACTGCGACTCACAGACGGCGAGTGGTTTGGAAATTTCCTGGCGGGCCGCAGCCCAACGATTATCGTTAGGATCTTGTATATATGTATTGGATCAGCGCGGGAAATTCACTTTCGCGATGCAGGATTTGAAATGTCGGCTTGATGTCGCTGGGTACATGTGGTATTCGCCACATGTTATTTTTTGGTAACGAATTACAGAAATCTGCTAGCAGTATTCGTAAACAAGGTTTCTGTTGTTTTATTACAAGTATCATCACTAAGAAGTAACTATTTGCAACCGCGGTACATGGAATTATGATTCCGTTTCCGCAACCCATGGGAACCCATTCCAGGTAAAAAAAGTTA
Organism: Eilema caniola; assembly: GCA_949126895.1. Taxonomy (NCBI): domain Eukaryota; kingdom Metazoa; phylum Arthropoda; class Insecta; order Lepidoptera; family Erebidae; genus Eilema; species Eilema caniola. The sequence continues at coordinate 17,543,395 of OX421467.1, forward strand.
TTATTATTTGAAACTATAAATCTATCCGTTACAGCGTGATTGAGTTACAAATATCCAAACAAGCTTTCACATTTTACAATAATAAGTAATCATTCCCAGACGGCCTCTTAGAAACAAACAAAGAAGTTGCCAATTATTTAATTATTGAGTTTTATTGGTCCCTGTTCGGTACACGTGTACGTGCCTTTGGAATTTGAGTCTTTGAAATGTCTACCGGCAAATAGTTTTAGTCGGAATGGCCCGTTAATTTTCCACGCGGAGAAGGAATTTCGACTCAATTTCGCAGTAGTCGTATAACTTCAGAATACTAACTCATATAACACTTATTATGATAAATTTCTACTGAAGCTCAGTTTTATAACATGATTAATAAAGGTACGATGTTAATAAGAAACTTTATTTTTATTTTTGCATTATGGCAAAGTAGAACTGTAAATAGAATTTCGGAATTTGGTTAAAATCTGAGACACTCGACTGAGAAAATCATCAAGATCTTCTGAATGTGCTTTCATTGCTTCAAACATTCATATGCTTGTTTCTTTGTTACTAGTTTCTAAGGTTTATAGCACAAGAACGAACTTACAAATTAGGCGAACGTAATCGAAGTATCTCAGCTCGCCAGATGCAAATGATAACACCCATTATAAGAAGATGTCACTATGTATTTCATTTTAAGCGAACTATTGTAGTTCTTATGAGAAATAAAGTTCTTTAAACCGATCTTAGCCTTATTCCCGGTTGCCTACAAGGCTTGGAGCCCAGGGTCAGCTTACTTTTCCTTTTAGTTTGGCTTATACGGCTTTTTTGGTAACAACTGAAAGTCTACCGTTGTGCCGGCTTGCAGGTGAAGTGGCCCGGATCCACGAAGACCTTGGTTAGATCTTAAAAATATGTATGTTCAAAACTACGCAATGTTTGGAACTTGTAGTGAAAAAGGTTCCTGAGAGAACTTTAAGATGTTATTTTATCAACAGGGGAGTTACAGGATAGCTAATATGACTATGTATGAAGCCAGCACGATGTATGAAGTCGTTGTGTGCCTCCTGTGCATATCAACTTTTAACTTTAATTTTTGTAGTTATTATTTCTCTCAAGGGAACGATTTTCTTAGTATTGTATGCGTTCATGTGATATGTTAAAGGTAGTCGCTATGAGTTGGGTTGACTTACTTCTTCTGCTTAAGGGCTGAACTAGGTATACAGTTTTTTGACAACGATCTCTCACGTAGGAACGTCAATACATGTTATTGTACCTAAATTACAACTCGGGGCGAAGAGACCAATTAATAACTCGTATTTCTCTTACTCATTCCGATTCTATAGTGATTGCAAAATTAGCCATCTATGACTGCTACGTAGGAGGTAACAGGTTCGATTGCCGCACATGTGTATATATTTAGATACGCTAGTAAGATTATATTTCCTTGGGATAGCCCAGGGTGTAAGTATAGGGCCTCACCGAGACCTTTGGGTCAATCCAACCTCACTGGCAACCTGCTAGTCGGTTCTTCACTCACTGATTGATAGACTCTCGGGGTGGATGTGCAGAGCGGTGTGATGATGCAAACTCTTCACTATCACTGGTGCATTAGCATCTAGTGTCAACAGAAGCTTTCCCTGTGGTCAAGAGAACTGTTGATCACATTGCTTAAAATATAAAGTAAGCAGGGACCCCAGAGTCCAATAAGAGAATTTGTGCCCGGTTTCATTTAATAAAAAGGGCAACTTTTATTCCGAGGCGTCTCCTATTATTTTGCTTTTGTGAACTTATCAAAATCACAGAACTTTTTACCAACTCAAGTAATAATAAATCAAAAATATCTGTCTTCTTAGATTATTCCTTGTAAGTGCTGGTATAAAATATTGCACCAGAATCTAATTACGATTCTTGCTGCTTCCACAGGTAGTGCCCGTATTTCAGTAGTACCTACATATTTGTTTAGATTAGCCGTGACATAAAACTTCTGAAAAGGCTATGTCAACATTAGCTTTTATATTTCTGAATTGAGAATGAGCCATTTTTATAACGACAAAATAGGTATTTTAATTATTTTCTTGAAATATTGGGTAAGAATTTTTACGAAGGTCGAGAGCGTAAATCGCGACCGCTAGAATATTAGGGTCTTATCCCAGATTACGTACAACATTGAACACCGCTGTCGTTTGCTCCAAACTGTCCACGTTTCTTATATATATATGATCTTTTTATTCGTTCACCTTTCGACCTTTAAGCGCAAATGTTTAATAATTTGCTTTTTAACTGGAATAGAGTGGAGAAAAGACATTCTTTAATAACTTAAACATACAACTCGTATAATTAAGAATAGAAGGTAATACCTAGCAACTTTAAAAGCGATAAAAGGCAAGGAACCTGCATTGCCAAAGTAATAAATCAATACAATGGTACGGTATAGCGACATAAGTAAATAGAATAGTAATACTGGCTTTTGTTATATGTAATAATAGCCTTTGTCCTGTGTCAAGATCTAATCTACCCCTATGCCAAATTTCATCAAAATCGGTTCAGACGGACAATAGACACACACATAGTTTTTCTTTTATAATGTTAGTATGGATTAGTGGCAAAGATTAAAAAAAAATGAATGAAATGTCCATAATGAAACGTTAGTTGTACGTAATGTACAGTCAGCATCAGAAAAATGTTGGCAACTAAATTACTCAAAATAATCTGAATAACAAAATTCCAATTTTATATGAGTTATTACAGTGCTCAAATAATTGTAAGTATCCATAGTCGTCAAACTATCGTAGCAATCAGTTTTCCGATATTATGAAAGTTAGAGTGTTTATATTCATATGTGCAAACACGCCAGTCGATGGAATCTAATCAAGTATATGATCAAAATGATGTTGGCATTGCCATTTTAACACATTTTGTATCCTATTCTAACTTTTATAGCCATCCCTTTCATTTTTATTTTGACTTATGCATTTTTTTATTCATGACAGATGCTTAAGCCGTAAGCTTCCATTGCTGAGAATGGAGTACGAATACGTAAAAAAATAAAACGTGTAAAAAATACATGAATAAAGAAGTCTACTAACTTACATTATAACGGAAAACTGATTACTAAGATGGTTTGACCACTCTAGATGCTTGATGATGTACATGCCTTAGATGATTATCCGAAAAATATTCTAAAGAACGCCTACTTGGTAAGCGTTATCTTTATTGAACCAATGAAGGAGTCTTCGTTATGACAAAACACTTCAAAAACAGCCAAAGTGCTTTGATGAAATTCATGTTCAGAACTTTTATCCGATTTTTTGCTCGCTGCCATTATACAGACGCCTCTGAGATCCTGGCTGTCTCAATTACCGTCATTTCTATGCCTGTCTTGTGGCCTCTAAAATTTTATTGGTCGCTCTGTACTTTTACAGGTATCATGGAACTTTTGATCGCGTTCATTTTGACACAATTTACTTTCAAAAGAATCTTCGTTGAGACCGATATCGAGTGGTATAATTGTGCTACTAAAGCTTTTATTAAATTATATCGCTAAGTCAATTCAGTTACCCTTAAGATACGAGCCTTTAGAGTGGTAAATTAGATGTTAATGCAATAAGGGGTTCGCTATTTTGAATTGGGCTAGAGATAGACGAGTACTCTAGACACGTACAGGAGGCGAGGTGCGACTTGTTGAAGTTAGCAGGTATATGAATGTAACGTGAACAAATAAAGAATCTAGTTTTCTTGCTTGTACGTGATCGCGATGATTTAAGGCTATATTTGCAAAAATATAAGATTGAAGGAGCAACTATTTATCAGTGGTGAGGGGTTCCCGATAACCCGAAACCTGCCGGCTTTCCAATTGGTCGCAAGATGTATGGCTAATTAGATCGAGAGTAGACTTTTTTACGGCTTCCCTTTTAACTACTTTACCTTTTCGAGACTAATTTGCTTTATATACGTACCTCTAGACCCCGTTTAGTAATTTATATTTAGAGTAGTTCCTTTCGAGACTTGAATTGGAATTTCAATATCTAACTTCCAGAGCAACGGTGGTATTTAGGTTAGTTGAGTCGCCATTATGCTAATATTCAAGTCCTGGTTCATACTGCAAATGATTTGAGCTTCATAATCTCGGGAAATGTTGTCATAATCGCATCCAAATCTTGCAATTATTTATGCTCTGATGTGGTTTATCTTAACTTTTACGGGAGCGATAGTCGTTTGACCCCAGCCCCGAAAGGAAAGTCTACATCAGTCTCTCATCTGTCTATTAGCACGTGTACACCTTCTTGCACACTCGTAAGAGGGCACACCTGCTGATACCTAGATTGGCTTGGGCCATGAAGGTCATACACCAGTGTCCCCTGGGTATGTTCGATCTGAATCTACCCTAATTTATAGTCGAATTTCAACCAATTCGCGATCATAAGTTGCATGTAAATAAATTCAATTTAAAAAACACCGTCGTTCAAAAAAAAATTAATGCTTAATTCCAATTCCTCTCTTTATCTATTTCATTCATTCCATTTTTGAAAACCTAAATATAAATGGAGCTTTAAACGTTTATAAGTGTTAGGTAAGTACTTTGTGACCAAGATAAATAGGTACCCGAAATGTGTGAATTTGAGCACAAGCAACGTCTAACTAACGACTTCGTCATCGCTTGCGGTAACTTACTCCACTTGGACGAAATGGAGAAATATAAATAAACACAAAGATAAAGGACCAAGACCCTTTGTCTTGAACTCAGAATTTAAGGTAAATAAATACACGCGATTAAGATCCATTGACTTCAATTACCCTTTTAAGTGTTCCGACTATTTACTTATCCGGTAGCGAAAATGCCTGTCATACCTTGACTGTAACCACCAAGTATAGTGAAAGACAAAAGTACAATTTTTTGCATCTCATCACCTCAACCTTTCATAATTAACAAAACTTGAAAAATATACATATTTATCCTCAAACAAACAACAAATAAAACAGACTTTGACCTGTGGGGATTGGTACTTGTATTGCAACATAAAAAAGGTTAATAAAATAATTTTAGTGCCATGCAAGGACAAAAGGTTACTGACCTTAAGAACCCACGGCAACCCATAGCAATTTCGGTTTCTAGTACCTATTCTTTTAGAAAATGAAGCCATTCAATTTTAAGAATTTGGAGAGAAAGATTCAGAATACCGTGATAAGGCTTATCACACTTTAAGAATTGGAATGCTAAACTGTTAGGAAGATGAACGAAAGCCGATTGCGTGTAACGGAGATGAACATATTAAATAGAAATGTGCGGTGACGGAAACAGACAAGATAAGAATTGAAGATATACGTAAAATAAAAACGCTTCCGACGATGACGGAAAAAAGAAAGAAAATCGTTTACCTTCGTATGTGCTTACCATGACAAGCGATGACATTAATGTGACTGAAAGAGTGATGAGTACGAATGTTAGTGAATGAAAGGTTAGGTAACTATCATAATTGGATTGGATATATAACGTCATTACTTTTCATGCCGTTGTCGACATGTAGTGTTGATTCGGTGATCGTCAACAATCTCATACTCGCAGGCAATGTGGAACATTTCACCCTCTGGAGGGACTTTGTCTCATCGTATGCGTTCTACCGCCTATATAATGGTTTGTGCTTACCTATAGCTACATTCTATCTTCGCACTGATCGCCATAGGCAGGGAATTCATCCTCAAGTTCTCATCAAAGTTTTTCTGCGAGCGACTTCCTGACCTCCCAATCACGGTAGCAAAGCCTGAGTCATTACCTCATCCAATATTCAGGGTCCTATGATTTTTTCAGGCCACCAACAACTGCATACTACAGCTGTTTGCTAATAATTTTCGCTCCCAAAATGCAAGCGTTAGATGTCCGCTGACACTAGGGCCATAACTGACGTAAAGTAATTAGCGAGGCTCTTTGGAGCCCTTGATTGCATTTGACACCTTCTATACACGCCAGCATATTCCCACCTAGTTAAATATAGATACGGGGATACGGCACTCGTTGACAATTAAGTTAAGTGATGATCCGTGAATTATATAGCATGGGTAAAGAATTTCCTATGTTTAGTGAGCGGGCGTTCCGTTATTACTATATTATACTTACCTCTGTATCAGAAACTTAGGTCATTGACCACCCTTGTAAATAATTTGTACTAAGAAGCAGTTTCGAAAAGAGTCGGAAGAAAATTGTTGTTTTGACTCTTTTCGCACCACTTTCATTTTTTACCACCCTAGTACTAGTACTAGTGACTCATGCTTAGTGACTTTAGCCTTAGACTTCAATAACGTTAATTTGATGTTTGATGTTATCCTTTATGTGATGCACATCGAAAACTTGTAAAAATGTTATGAATCTTAAATACTATTTCCTTTCTTTTCTGTTTCAAATTTCAAAATAAACTTGTGGAATAAACTGTTCAATACATTCTTTCTTTAGCGCGCAATAAAGAATTGCAATTCGTTACCCACACGAGTGCTACCCTCTTCCTATAATCTCGGATTCTTTAAGAGGGGCGTGAAAACACATCTATCGAGGCTGTCAATCTGGAATAGTGACCTTTACTTTTGAACTCGACCCGGACTTAACTTCTGGCGGGGTGAATTCAACTTAACGGACCAATCCTAAAAAGTATTTTAACTAAGACAAAGGTAAAGTTAATGGGGATACTAGTTATTTCACTTACTAGTAGGTACTCTTTAAAAAATACATAGGGATATCATAACATGTCTTTAGATTATAGTTAAATTGTGGTGCTTTAACCTCAAGTTACTGATAAAAAATTGTGTCATGTGTAGCCGATCTGCTAGTATATTTAGAAGATCGACTAATCGAACTGGAAAATTAGGAGGCTACAATGAAAAGTATATCACTTGTGTGAGCCCGGAGTACTTTGTATGCTCATTGCGTAGTAAGCCTACTGCTTATAAAATACTAAAACGAATTGGGCTTAATATTATACGGTATTGGGTAACTTAACTTTATCGCAAACCTTTACTTGCTCACGTTTACAACTTGCCTGCACTATATTTTCCAACTTGTATGAGCATTTAACCAGACGAGGATATAATTTTTCTTAGAATTTACAAATATTCGCTTGCTATACTGCGGTGAAATTCGGTTTAATTGCGATCTGCAAAAGTCGTATATCATTTTTAAGAGATGAATTATTATGCTATTAAATTTTTCATTTGGAATGAAAAAGATGGAAAGTTTGGACGATGAATTACATAACGAAGATTACTTGGAAACAGAGCTTAAGATAACATAGGGCCGGGGGACAGACAAATGATGATAGTTTTTATTTAAATTGTTTTTATTGTGATACAGGCGAGAGTTTACATTACTATTTTGCAAGTTCCCTGCACCCACACCATCCCTAGTTTATTACGAAATCACTTTGCAAATTGTTTGTTGTTTAATAAAAGTAAAAATTTCTTTCATTCTTGTTCTTTCTGGGTAAAGTATAGATCTTATATTTCGCCTTTCGCTGTATTTCCATCATGGTACAGTCGACTTTTGCCAATCTTATCGTATCGACTTATGAATTCATAGAAATATATGATTTACTCAGTTATTATATGATAAAATAATACAGTTTGGATTTTGTTTAAAATAATCAGTATATTATTAATACGAACTAACAACCAAGGGCCCGACCTCGCCCTGGAAAACTCCTTAAAATACCATCCGCCATCTACAAAATAGCGAAGTATAGGTAAAAGCTGTCTTTGAAATGCCTATATAATGTCAAAATTGGAAGATAATCGATATTAAATACAAATATCTATAGGATAATTAATATCGGAAGGTCTTTTAACATTTTGTGCCACTACATATGTATAGAATCTATACAAATGTTGTGATAGCAAAATTAGCTCAATAAAAATCTATCAAAACATGTGTTTAAATAAAATTCCTAGTGAAAAATTCGCGAAATTGTTTCTCAAATACTTTTCACGCTCTAAAATTTGTACCGTTGTAAAGCACTTGTGTAATTTTATGATCGAAGTTGTGTTCAATTCACAGTTTTTTTATTTTATTGGGGTCACTAAATAAATAGACCTATACAGACACGAGCTGTCAACCCTGCGATTTAATTATGTATAGTGTGTAGTTACTAATGTCCAATAACTGTCCTTACGTACACAATGTACATACATATAATAATAATCCAAACAGAAAACTACATAATACTGTTTTTTTTGTTGGCTTTTAACAACTGTTTCCGAAGAGGTTTTGTAATAATTGAAAAATATAGCCCAACATGCAAAGAATAAATAAATACTTAATCATGTTATTTTTATCAAGGTTGTAATTTTTATTCATATAAGTTTTACCTTCCACACGAATTTGTCTATCTCTCTGGTAAAAAAATTACATATATTCTTGTTTGCTTTTTATTCGCTTTGCTAGTTTCCATACTGTGTTTTCAATTTGTTTTTCACTCATTGTAACTAAACGAAGCGGTGGTGGCCAGGTGCGCTAACTGTTCGGTAATTGATCAGTGGGTTAAGGTACCCAGGCGAAGGTTATCATTTCGATGGATGACCGTTTAGTACTGTTACATCTGAGGGCTTCCGTGCTTCCGTAGGCACGTCAAAAGTCGGTCCCGGCTATTAACAGTCGTTAGGTCAAGGCGGACGCCTATATGGGTGACCTGAACAACTCTGTCATACGTTGGCCACTAACTACACGAAAAGAAGAATAGTTGAACTAATCAATTTTCGAAATCAAAAGCTGCAAAGGCGGTGTATGGTTCTATTTATTGGAACAATTAGCAAAGGTAAACTTTGCTCCTTCCATTAATATTCCAAGATTAGGCACAAAGCACTACTAAAATTTGATCACCAAGCTGTAAGAACTAGTTTAGTAAATTTTGAAAATTAAATCCAAAAATCAAATTTTGGCCACTGTGAAAAAGTGCTTAGCACATCGTATCGGAAAATTTCCACAACAGGGTATTATACCGAGCACAGTTGATCGACTATCAGAGTCAACACTCGAGCACAGATCAGAGGCGAATCATTGAGTAAGAACTGTGAAACAAAGCGCTGTCTGAGGTTATTTTGTCAATAGTTCACATGATGAATGAAAAGAAAAATAGTATTATAATTGAGAGAATACGAACGTATTACATATAGGTTATAAAGTATTTTATTACGTTGTCAGTGATTTATTTATTTATACTTACTGTTTTCTTTTATTTTCTGAGTCATGTCCAAAAATATAGTAAAGCTAGACAGGACGTGTGCGTTATTTGTCGAACATTATGATAGCTAGATTAATTTCAATAAATGAAATGGATAATAAAAGCTTTAACATCGTAAGTTGAATAATTTTTGAACCCACTAAAGCCGCATGCTGTCTCAGGTCTCAGATGCCAGCCGCTTCATATTTCAAAAAGTAGAGCGGCTAGAAAAAAAAACTGACTATAGATTTGGAATCAGCGTGGCAAAGTCATACAAAATCAGAAACTTTATAAGACAAAGCTACTGTTTTCCAGTTTAATAATGTCATATTGTTGAACTAAACCTCAGTCTCGCTTATAAATAGGATGCATGATCCGTTTGCCGTTCGTCGGCACTTATCAGGTCACAGAAATGGATTATGCATTTCATTCATTATAAATTCGGGTATAAGCAAGGTATAAAGTCTATAATATAATCCATTATTAAATTACACTTTATTAAACTTTTATGAGAAAGCATAAAGTAAATGACATTACGGATCAATCATCATCAACATTTAGGTTGCATCTTAAGCTTGTACTGTAGAACCTGGACTCTCATACTCTTACTTTAGTCTTGCCTGCCTTCAATTCTGAGAGAAAAGCCTGGGCAAAAGCTAAAGACTCTTGTCCGTTATTCAGTATTTGAATTAACTGGCAGGTAAGATTGGCTTACACATTGAAAATCATATAAGGACCCCATACACACCTCCTCAACTACCCTCTCTAAGTCCCTAACCTACCAATTTTTGTAACTACCTATAGGTACGTCATTTTAAAAAGGTATCAAAATATAGTGATACTTGTGCACACAATATGTGTTAGCTACTTTATGAATGTACGTACATACCTTAATTTTATTTTCTCTTAAATAACAAAAAAAGTTAAAGTTCCAGTCCGTCCAATTGAGCAGTACGACTGGGGAAGTACCTCCGCCCTACAGAATATCGCGGCCATAATAACCTCGTGTTGTGTTCCCGGCGGTGAGTAGGGTAGCCAGAGCTCAATAGAGAGTTTTTGTGCTGTCAGTGGGAAGACTTGTCTTCTACACTGACGGCACAGAAACTCTTCCTACACAGGGTCGGCAGCACGAGTGTGACTCCCCTGGTGTTGCACACGTCCATAGGCCACGGTAACCACTTTCCATCAGGTGGGCCGTGTGCATGTTTGCCACCTCAGTGGTATAAAAAAAATAAAAAAACTTAATATTAGTACAGTTTTTCAATGTATTTCAATGATTGATATTCGAGTAGACTCTGGCAATATCATGTACTACAGTCAATTTTATAAAATTTGCGACTCGATGCGGGCAATAATCCGCACGCATCAGAATAATACCATTTGAAATAACATAAAGCCATCACGCCACACGCACGTATTTAAAAACGTTCCCCTATTTGAACAACCGTAAGCTTGTGTATCAACAACCAAGCTCGAATGATCACGGCAGATTAAATTTCCACACGAATTCCATACATGATCCAATACGACGCGTTTCAGGGATTCAAAAGATTACCAGGCTAGATATTTTTAAATAAATAATTTTATTATTTTGCATTCGTTAAAATTATAAATTAAATTGTTTTATCTGATTGTTGACACCCGAGCAAGCATTAAGTCAGACGATGATGTACTGAAGATGGAAACTACAATTAGCGACAAAAAAATGATAAACAGTTTAGGAAAGGTGACAGTTAGTTTTTAAGCAATGTCATTTAAGTATATTTCTTAGGAAAGAAAACTATTTAACTAATTATTAGGGCCTTTTGAAATGTTTTTGAACTTTGCTTTTAATAAATTAAAAAAGTTTTCTTTCGAATTTTTATGTTGAAAATCTTTTCAATCATCATCTGTACGATGTACACAAAAAGTTTTTGAAATAATTTATTCAAATAAAGAAAGATTACTATTAAAAGAGACAAAAACAGAACGTCTTTATACCATAATACTAAAACAATATAGAGGAAGGTAGTATATTCGTAATGGCAAAAGATAGCGTGTAGCCGCACCCAATACATTACCGACGTAAATCCACTCTTAACACGAGCAATTTAGGTTAGTAGGAGGAATATCTAGTGTTCCAGTCTTGTATGATGCACGTTACTACTAGATGTTTTCCAGCAATCATTATTACACACATGTGCTGAAAATTAAGGCTTTTAAAATTTATGACTGGTTCATACAGCGAAGAAGGCTGGACTGATTTAGTTTTTTTTTTTGTTATTTGAAAGAGTAGTTTTTTCTGTGGTTCTATTATTGATTGCTCGATGATTCTCCAGGAATCGATAGAATGGAACTCTTTGAATCTTATAGGCATTTCTAAAGCGATTTAAATAATTCGTAAGTATTAAAGGCATTATTAGGAGTTGTTATATTAAGCTTTCCTTTATAAAAAAAAAAAAAAACATTCTCTGTTGCAATATTGTTAGATGCTAAACGGACATGGCGGGAGGGATAGCGCCTGTAGAGGGGACGAGTCTATATAAGCGACTGAACACAATCATTCGGGGTCTTTTTTTCGTACTAATAACTTGGTAAAAGGGGAATCTCTGCCCGTTTGCGTGTCAATCTGCTTAATTTATTTGTAAGTTTAAATATTAAATTCATACGATTTCTTTAATCATTGTTCTATTGTTTTAAGAATCGAATTAATGTAATAATTATCATTTAAGTGTCGGTGGAAGTATTTTTAATCTATTTTCGTGATAGTGTTCTAAGAATATAATATTGTGTCAAAACACTCTGTTGTCATCAGTTGTTTATAAGCTGGCACATCAGCCGCCTCCCACACAAAGCACACGAAACTTTATCGCAGTATCCTTCCGTTGGTTGATACAGACAGTTTTCTTGTGATTTTTCGCGCACATAACGCGTGTATCTTTTGAAGAATAACGTCTCCCCTTGTGCGCTAGTATATGGCATGATAAAGTTATAGGAGTAAACTAATATTTAAAAAAAAATCTAAGACATAGGTAGGTATTATACACACAGATATTACTTATATGTTCTACCCTGACCCATATTTACATTGCAGCACCTAGCTACGCAGCTGAACTACCTTATACTCGTAGTACGCGTGTATACATACTTAGATTAATTTTCTTTTGTAACTACTGCTACGAACAGTATCGAAATTGCAAAACACGAACTTTTCAGGCGAGCAGTTTAAAGTTATATTTTGACAAGTAACTCTAATGAAGACCTCTAATGATGATGTAAATGTTATACCTTCTTTAGTAGCTAATTTTGTAGAATTTTTTTCGGACTACACATAAACAAAGTATTTGAATTTTATTTAATAAATATTTCACTTTCAATGGTACTGAATCTGCCAATTATGTCGGATCCGAACAGACTTAACTGCACGCCGTCTGTGAGTCGTTGTGCTAGGCCGATGGTGAGGTTGTCAGGCGACATATACTTCGCACCCCGGCTGACCCAGGACTATCCCTATCGGTCTGGCCCTCCACGGGAGGGGGGACTACGCGGACCCCGGATCGCCCTCGGTATGGGCAGGCGCGCATCGTCCCTTAATGCGCGTCGCCGCCGTGGCGAATGACTTATTGATAATACTAGAACAGACAACCTCACTAAGACACAAGTATGTGTATTCACCGCGAAGAAAACCCCATATATTGTAGCGCCGCAATTCCTGGGTACACCGCTTACGATTTCCTCGAATATCGGGATCCTAGGCGTCGACATCCGAAACCTCGGCATCGAAAAAATTTGGAGTGCCTAATAGGGCGAAGCAGTACTTCACTGCGGGGCAACGACTCCTTATTTATAAAGCACAAGTCCGGCCCCATATGGAGTACTGCTGTCACATTCTTGCCGGAGCACCCGCATACCAGCTTGACCCCTTCGATTCGATACAAAGACGGGCGTTGAGGCTGGTCAACAATCCCATACTCGCAGACGATTTGGAACCAGTCAGCCTCAGGTGGGACTTTGCCTCACTGTGTGTGTTGTATTAGCGCCTATACAATCATTTGTGCTCAGATGAATTTGTTCGACATGATGCCCACAGCTACATTCTATCATCGCACCGCTCGCCATAGACAGGAAAATTCATCTTCACACATTGCGACCAGAAATGGTGTGAACCATGCGGTATAAAACGACCTTCATCCCACGCTCGCTTAAGCTGTGGAAAGAACTCCCTGCTGTGGTTTTCCCAAGCGACTACGATATGGGGTTCTTCAAGAAGGGTATAAAAAGGTTTCTTCAGGGTACATAGGCCATAGGCCACGGTAAGCACTTTCCATCAGGTGGGCCGTGTGTTAGTCTGCCACCTAAATACATGACAGATCGGTTAAATGGGGTAGAAGCAAGCAAATCAGAGGTTAGAAGACAAAACAGGACAAATTCAACTAAACTTGCACCAAAGATCCTTGACTTGTGTTTCTTTACGTACTAATCACAAGGTTTAACTAAATTGTACACTCTCCGAAAGCGGCTTAGCAAATAAATACCTTCGAGAAAAATCTCCTTAAGTTGTGCATTCACGAAAAGGTCACTGCTTACATAAGAGCCAATATGAGAGCCAGACTAAGGTGGTTGTTACGTAAAGTAGCGAGTTTACTCGGTGACCGGGTGAATTCTCTCAAGCACTTGCATACTGTACATACAGATTCTTGTATTTTTCTTACTTTATGCCTGACAGACCTCCCTCAAATTTAATCAAGTTAAGTGAGCCTAACATAAAATTCCCACTATACTACATAGCTGGACTAGTACTTAAGAATAAGATTAATGGAAAATTGCCCGTAAGTTGATTCAGTTGCAAACATAAATTAAAAGAGAAGACATTAATATGGAAGAATGTTGTTTTCAAAATTACATCAAATGAAATAAATATGGAAATACAATGTTGCATAATCAAACATTGGTAAAAAATAAATAAATTATGGAATTATTCATTTTCGAATATTATTTTATCACATAAATATTCTTATATTGCATAGAAGCCTTTTTCGCTTAACATTCTATACAATTTCCTCCGGAATGGAGCACCTTCAAGTGCTTTTAGACAATCTGGTAGATGATTATACAATGTTATGCACATACTAAATGAATTTCTCTCGGACAACTCTAAGGTCACCCTTGGGATCAGCAGTCTGTAGCTATGCCTTGTTCGGCTATTTGGCAAGTCGCCTAATTTACTAAATAGGTGTGAATGTTTTTTTAACAAAGATGCACATATCCAGTATGTATAAACATGGCAGTGGGAGAATATTATGTCGTTTAAAGAGTGACTTGCAACTAGTTAGGCTATCAACCCCATGCATTGCACGGATGCATTTCTTTTGAGCTATAAATGCTCTGTCCACTTCCGCGCTTCTAACAGCCCTTATTGCACTTTAATGACCTTGTTTGAAAGAAGAATACTTCATTCGAGCGCCAATCCCAGTCGCATCATAGGCTCGCACTTTGGATCTCAGGATACGCTCAATCGCTCTCGTGCTCCTTCTTTCATTGTTTTGCGTGGCTTCTACAGACGCGACTGCCGTCTGACCTACCAACGAAGATAGGAAAGCCGACATCGGAGCCTTCATTCGTCAATCGGCCGTGTAACGGTTTGCAGGTGATGCTGGCTTGAGCCCCTTTGGGGCAGAGATGGAGAAAAAAAAGCGATTACAATTTTCCAATCATGATAATGAGAGATGTTTAGATTTCACTTGTAATGAGGCAAAGTATACATACTTTGCCGTGAAATCTAACCCTCTAATTACTCTTATAAGAAAACTTAAAATCTGTATACAGTATGTTACTTACATAAAATTAAAACAACAGCTAAAGATAGAGCCAAAGCCTAGACAAATAAAAACTAGAGTAATAAATTCCGTTCATGATTTATTCTAAAACAATTATGAATAAGTCCTCACGGATACCTACGTAGAATGTAAAGAATTTCAAAATCATTTTAAGTTTGGTGCTCTAAATAACCTTAATTTATTCCATAAATTTATTGGAGTACACCTCAACCTCGATGTTGAAATAAGGGAACCCCTTTTAATTAAAATACGAAACGTGGCAATAAATTAGCCACTCATCTATCCAGGGACAACCGGCGAAGGAGGACAACTAAACAACAGAAACGAATCTATGAATAATCATCTTTTTATAAACAATTAATATATAGGTCAGTGGTGAGGGGTCCTTATAACACGATACCTGCCGGCTTTCTATGCAAAAGGAAGCCTCGGTAGAGATGATTCTGAAATTCAGTGAACCCCAGAACTTCATACAAAATGGCTATGGCCGTAAGCGGTAAACTCTTTCCCATCGGCTTCCTTTTGTAAATTTTCACCCTTTGCCAGGTACCTATATACATAATCCTAAATGTTACCGGCAAATAACAAGATTTGCAAGTTTATAAATTTTCTAGGTCTTTAAACTAACCTAACTTAACCTAACTGAACCTTTATAAATTTCCTAGAACATTATTTATTACAATAAAAAAATATAAAATTAAATTATTAATTAGAATAAAAAAATCTATAAAATACTATTTCTTAATTATTGGATAAATAAGGATGAATCTAACTGTAAATTTTCGGCTTTTTATGGATGTGAAATATATGCCAAATGACAATTCTGCCTGTTAATTTTTTCTGCGAGATAATGGTTCTACATTTTGATTATATAGATTTGGAAGTAAAGAAAAAGATGATTCTGACCTGACTTATAAAATTATGCTTATGAAATTACACGATGTGTGTATGCCAAACCGCTTTCTGCGCAATGAAGTTTATGCTATTCGTTAATATGCGAAACAAAATAATCCTACAATATTATAAAGGCGAAAGTTTGTAAGTATGGATAGATGTATGGATGGATGGATATTTGTTATTCTTTCACGTAAAAATCTGAATGGATTTTAATGAAAATATGATTGTAAATATAGCTTATACATCAGAATAACAAATAGGCTATTTACCATCACGCTACTACTCAAGGGAGCGGAGCAGTGATCATTAATGTCATCAATTCTGGCCGGCACATTTACAGAGAAGTGACAGTGTAGTTATTTCTGTTGCTAAGCCACGGCGCTGTACACCGCGCAAGCGCGCGGCTTTAGCGGTTGGCGATCGAACAGGCCGCCACAAATTATTTAAATGTAAAAAAATTACGCGCTCAAAGGGCTGATACTTGGTACAGGGATGGATAAAGCTTGGGAACGGACATAAGCTCCCTTTTATCGCGATAGAAAAGGTTAAAGGGTGGGGAGGGGTTAAGAATAGCTGATGAAAGTTTGTAATTTTTGAAGATATCCTAATGACATTTGGTACAGAGGTAAACTAGAGCTTGGAAACACTTCGCGATAAGCGACATCCACGCGGGCGTAGCCGCGGGCAACAGCTAGTGACATAAAAATTTCGATGACCGCCTAACTGTTTGTCAGCCTTTTCCCATATTTATAACTATTTTTTTTATAATATAGACAGCAATGTAACGTTAATTTAGAAAAAATACGATGGCCTTTTTATAGCAGAATTAATGAGGTCTAATTGATTTAAAAAATCTGCATTCAAGGGACAATTTCGATCATGAAAGTTTTACCACGAATTTACAACGAGACAAATTCTATAGCGGAAAATTTTTATGGAAACAATTTTATGAATTTTTCCTGGAGAATTTATTTTGTACAAATTTTGATAGACTGTTATTGAGCTGAAATATTCCATTCTATTCAAATGTTATGGCATGAAAACAATGTACAAAAATAGTTGTTATTACAAAGTGTTCAGACTACGTTTTTGCGTGGTGGTTAAAACGAAGTTTAGAACTGCCTATATTCCGTAACTTTCCTTATTAGTTTATCGTGAACTATATTTCCGAAGGATACACCTATGGTTAAAGAATAAAATAAAGCGATACAAATTACTTACTGACATGCATACCACTAGACTCACTGTATGCCACGGTGCCACCGAAGACCCCCTTTTTTCCAGTAACAATGCGACCTGTCAATCAAAATTCATTCCCGCTTCAACCAGGAAACGCGACACAATCTTAAGATCAGGCACACATAGATGTTATCGCTCACCGGCAGTTCTACTGGGCCATTAGGGGCTACCGCTCAATATCTTATGAAGCGGCGAGTCTCCTTGCTGTAACGCCACCGTGGACTCTGGATACGAGAGCCCTTTCGGCGCTATATCGGTTCCGAAAGGAGGCGTGGGAGCGGGGACACAATCCCAAGTCTGAAGAAATTCGAGCCGAAAAATCCCGGCTCCACAGGGACATGGAGGCGGAGTGGGAGCGACGATTTGAGCTCTGAAACTAAGTCTTGAGACAAACGAGGCCCTGGCGGGCGCGGTTTGTTTAGTAATATTCTATTCTTGGTGAATTTGAGCTCGTCCACCGCCATAACACCACGAGCTATCCTCAAGGATACCAAGAAACGTGTACTGAGCGTATAGAGCACATTTTTAACATATTTTAGTTCCAAGAAATATGTCCCAAGGTATGCCAACGTGTATGTACCTCATCCATAAACCCAATGCTACAACGGTAGATTAAAAAAGAAACGGTAGAAAAAAGAGCCTTTTTTAAACTTCGAAGTATAATAAAAATAAATATTAGAACCGATGCCAAATATGAACTTAGATTTATGTTGGGTTATAGCAACCGTTAGTGCCCTCACGGGGTTAATTGCTACGGGGTAAGAGTGGGAGGATGGAGGACAGAGTGTAATGACTTTTATATAGAAAATACATATATTTTTGTCTGACTGTACCTTATTTTTTAACCTCCACAGGCTGTGCCCTAGAAAAAATATCTCGGAGACCCCGACCAGCCTTGGACACTAACATTGATAACCCCAACGTGTTTTCCTCAAAAAAATCCATCGTCTCCTATAGAGAGGAACACACGGAAAAAATTAAAAACTAAGGAGATAGAAAAAGAAATGCTTCAACAAATCTTAAAATATGAATTTATGTTGATACTGACAGCCTCTGTGTCGTAGTGGTAATGAATGCGACTGCTACGCAGGGGGCGTGGGTTCAATTTCCGCTCAGTGAAAATATTTGTATTCTATGTTTAATACATATTAAACATGTAAATGAAATGTAACTAAGAATGTATACAGGGTGTATTTTTGAAACGGGGCAGTAAGGGCAAGTACCTTAACCGTTGCAGTTACAGCAAAACGTTCTTAGAAGACCTTCCCTAACTTTTTGACATATTTTGAACTGCATTCACAGATTTTGTAAAAAACTTACAGTTGGCAAAAAAAAAATGCAAAAAGTCCAAAATTTTTTTTTTATGCCAATCGATTCTATTTCATGTGGGGATCAATAAACTCTATGAGACCATTTTAGCTTTCAGTGCTAGGAAAGACAGAAATCGCCAAAAACGTTTCCCATACATTTCGGCAACAGAAACAAATTTCTACGATGGTCTAACTTTTTGTTATGGCCAGGAAGTGGGTAGAATTGACTGTAAAGTAAATAAAAAGAATTTTTACCCTCAAATTTCGAATTTGATTCTGATCTGTGTGTTATTCTTAGTTTCAGCTGAGAAACTTCGTATGAGTTATTAATTAAGGATTTTCGCTAAAATGTCTTCTAATCGTGAAAAAATTGACTTATTAGAAGCGTATTTTGTCAATTATCGAAATGGTAGCGATTAAATATTTGCATTAGTGTGGTACCGCAATAAGTATCCGTTGCGGCATGTGCCAACAAGAAAGGTTATTACAAATCTTTTGAAAAACCTGGAATTGCAGGGTTCTTTCAAAAGAAAGCGGCATCCTCGTGTGGACATGGACACGGAGATTGCGGTTCTAACTTATGTCGAAGCATATCCAGAGGTATCGTCCAGGCAAGTCGCCCTTGAAGTAGGTGTATCCCACTCCCTTGTGATAAAGATATGGAAGAAATACGGCTACAAGTGCTATCAATATGGGCGCATAGTTCAAGTGTTACATCCGGGTGATGATGTTCGAAGGCTTACTTTTTGCAGATGGCTAAGAGGAAAAATAAGCAGAGATCATGAATTTTTAAATTACATACTGTGGTCAGACGAAACGAATTTTTCCAATAACGGTATGTACAACAGAAAAAATCACCAAAGAAAATCCACTAAGAGTTACGGCAAGTCATAATCAGGTTCGCTTCTCATTCAACTGTTGGTGTGGTATAATGTCCAATCGAGTCATAATGGTGGAATTTTATGAAGGGAAACTGAATTCTGCCATGTATAATGAAGTCATTTTACACCATTTTGAAAACGAGATGGACGAATGGCCCCTGTCGGAATTGCGAAAAGTTCATTTTCAACAAAATGGTGCTCCGCCACATAACAGTCACCTTTCACGTTCCAATTTGAGCCGCCTATTCGGTACACAGTGGATAGGTACACATGGTCCAACACAGTGGCCACCTCGTAGCCCCGATCTAACACCACTTGATTTTTTTTTATGGGGCTTCGTGAAAAACGAGGTGTATAAGACGACGTACGCCAGTGTTCAAGAGCTCAAGGATGCATTAATGACCATTTTACGTAATATTCATCCCAGAACATTATTAGCCGCCATTCGTTCAGTGCAAAAAGGATAGACTTATGTATTCGTGAAAATGGAAATCATTTTGAGCAATTTATTTCATAAACCAATTTCTTAAATGTTTAAATGATTTTTTTTATTTAAAAAAGTTTTAAATTTTACCTGACCTATGAGTTTCGAGTTGATTTATCATATTTCCGTACGAAATGTATGGGAAAGGTCTTTGGCGATTTCTGTCTTTTCTAGTACTGAAAGCTAAATTGGTCCCATAGAGTTTTTTGATCCCCACATGAAATAGAATCGATTGGCATAAAAAAAAAATTTTGAACTTTTTGCATTTTTTTTGCTAACTGTAAGATTTTTACAAAATCTGTAAATGCAGTTCAAAATGTCCCAAAAAGTTAGGGAAGGTCTTTTAAGAACGTTTTGCTGTAACTGCAACGGTTAAGGTACTTGCCCTTACTGCCCCGTTTCAAAAATACACCCTGTATATTCCAAATCCTATAACACAAGCTACTTAAACTATGCTTATCTACTTTGGGTCCAGATAGCTTAGTTTACAACATTTTATATAAAAAAACAATCAGTAAAAAATATACCACACATTGTCCTCGCTTGCATGCGATCACCCAATTGGTGCTGTGCACTTGTTTAGCACATATTTTCGTGCTCCTACTTTTAGTTTCGTCGGTCGACACTCAACTTAAAGTTTACAGGCGGCTTTCCACAATGTATGATTCTGTAGATTTTATCACGCACGGCACATAAATACCAACAGATAACTCTATCTATTGCTATCCACGATGTGTGTCATTCTGTATCGAAATCGCGAATCTGACCTACCACTGCGGACTTATCTGCACTTTTAAGGACAAAATTACATTATTTGCGGTACATCTACAGAATCACTCACCTTGGAAAGACATTAGTTTTAACGAATCTGGCTTACTTTAAATCTATGAGTTCAAGACAATAGCTTCAGAATTCGACTGGTATAAATGAACAACACACATGATACTTCATGACCAAAGGAACAAAACTTAAGGTTTGAATTCGAGTCAACAATACTTTAACATCATTCGTGTATTAGTAGCCCAGCCTGAGTCTTCCAATGGTTCGATTTAAAAAACGATCTTGACGGTGACAAGGTTTCTTGACTCTAATGAGATTCGGAGCGCTCTCCTATTTATTTTATTTTCTCTGTGTCGTTGATGTAGCAAGCGGATCTGCTGTAATCATTTTATTTCTCTGTTGTCTGACTCCACCACTAATTTACTAACAATGTTTTTATATTGTAGACCCGGCATCGGAGTCGCGATTGAGAGGTTGGTTTTATCAAACTAACTGTCACATCTACTGCTAAAACACGAATTTATTAGTGAAAATCATGAAATACGTATGTTGGTAAAGACTTTCAAGTATTTTATGTGCGGCAAAGAAAATAAAATAAGCATTCGATTTGAAGCAAATGGTTCAAGTCGAATTCAATACCAGACCGAACCAAAAAGTTTGTTTAAAAGTTAGGTGTGTATATCGCATATTTTACTAGCTCACTTTAATATCTTGCATTCCGCAACTAGAAGCATCTGTAGGAAAATCGCCATTGTGTTATTCTTCTGCAAATTTTACAAATTGTCGCTTTCGCTCTGAAATTCTGTTTATCTTGTATCTGCATGGGTCGCATATAAATTTTGAGAGATGAATTATAACCATTTTTTTTCATTGAAAATGCAAAAGATGTAAAGTTGTGACTTACTGGGACTTTAGATACCAGTTAATGTTCAATAAAATATGTGCAAGAGGATAAAGAGAAATAGATAAATAGTTCTTTATTGTACACAAAAAGAAATAATATTTAAACGATCATGGTCACTCACATTACTATTGGAGCTATCGGGATCGGGATCTGGATCGGTATCGGGAACAATACATGGTAAATATTCCGATAGCTCATAGTTAAATAAAGAAGTAGTACTTTAACAGTTGAATGTAGGTACAGTGGGCGGATAGATGGTAATAGTTTATTTAAAATTCAGGTTGTATTCAACGTGAAGTAATCGAGGATGCATTCTTTCGAACATATTTTGCTCTAGCGACTCTTCTACTTTCAGGCACGTTCATTGCAATAAGTAAAGATCACAGGAGCGCTTGGCAAAACGTTTTTCTTATACACTGAACAAATATATGGCACACTACTTTAACGAATTACTTATAATTACTTTAAATTTAGTAAAAACACGAACAACACAATATGAACAATATGCATTCATATTCAATGGGGAAATTCAGCAAAAGTATGGTGCCACAGATAATATAATATAATTCATGGTGCAAAGCATAGTGAAGTGTTAAACTCCCTCCTCGGGGCAGCGGTAGTGAATGAATGCGACCGCTACGCAGTAGGCGCGGGTTCAATCCCCGCTCAATGCAAATATTTGTATACATGAATGTATTTGCATTGGCCATAAGCCGTCGGTCCCGGTTGCCATACAAACACCAATGGCAGTCATTACGGATAGTTGGAACCCCTTAAAAATCCAACTACTGGTCTAACTGCAATGCTTCGATATCGCCTTTCGGTTGTGGAGGTCAGATAACTGTCGCTTCACGGAAAATGTCGAATTTCAACCAAATCCGCAGTTAGACTGGTAAAAGCGGAACCCAGACTCGAAGTTCTTTCAACTTCGAACTTGGAGTTTGGATGCGACTGGGAATAACGCCAGGCTGAAGAAGAAAGCATGGTAAAGTTATGATTTTACCATACTTTGTAACAAGAATATAAACAAGGAGATATACCTAAGTAATGCAATATATAAAAGTCCTTGAAAATTTATTATATATTAATTCCACTTCTCAGCGAAGATGACACTTCAAGAAGTATATATTTAAGAAAATTCCGCTTTAACTGCTAATTATGTCGTTACTCATAGTCGTCGAAATCGCGGCTTGAATCATTGCTGTGTGAATTTCATCTTCATAATGTAAGGATTATGCAAATTTGAAAATAAACATTCCCTCTCATAATTTAGTTTGTGGAAATCGCATTCAGTTATAATACTTAGTCCGTCCGTGCGTCGCTTGAATTAAAATATTTTTGCGTTGCACTTTATACTTTAATACCTTTCATCATCATCATCGGGCTATATTAGTCCATTGCTTAATATCTTTATTAATACTTTTATTTAGGAAGATTTTGTACATTTGAAGCAAATTGTAATGATAATTAATTTATATTGTTTTTTTTTAATTGACTGTCATTGCCAAGAAGCGCTGATCTTAAAGTACGGAAATGCGATTCGTGTTAGTGCGAAACATAATGGAGACATATTTTATTAATTTATTGTAACGAAGTTGACGATTCAGTTCGTCAACTTCGTTACAATAAATTAATAAAATGTCAAATGAAATGAAAACCTCTCCTACCGGATGTGCCAGATACTTACTGAACACGGGTGCTTCGGTAAGTATCTATGGCGCATCCACCGGGAGACAAAGGCGCAGTGTGAAGACACGGCGCTCCACACGTTGGTGGAGTGCCCTGCGTGGGCGAGTCAACGCCGGAATCTCGTTGCGGTCCTGGGCGTGGTCGTTGGAGACCATGGTGAGGGCCGCGGTCTCCGACGGGAGCAAGTGGCACGCCGCCGCCACTTTCTGCGAGCAGGCAATGCGCGCGAAAGAGGCGGTGGAGAGGGGAGGGGAGAGAACCCTGCCCCCCGAGTTCCGCAGTCTGCGGCGAGGACGCCGCAGAGTCGTCTACGCCCGGGACTACCGACCTCCATGATCGAGACCTGAGGACGGTAGTTGGCCGACTGGCCGTCCTTACAGACGCAGGCCGTGGCGGAGGCGTGTCCTACACACGCCTGCCAACTCACCGACGTGGGATAAAACCCAACCCCACCAGGCGAGGCCGTGGTAACGGCCAAAGTCCGCCGGTAACCCTGGGGTTATCCTTTCGAAGGCTTACCCGGGGTGCCTGGCAATGAACACTTGAGAAGGACACCGTGATAGTTCTAGTCGGTCCGATTCCGACACGCCCACGCCATCGTCGACACCGATGGGGTGAAGACCGGGGGGTTTTTTGCTCGTTTAAAAACAAAAAAGGAAGTGATCTTTCGTGTTTATTTAACCACTAGCTTCACTCACCAGCGACTTTCAATCGCAACCAGCCGTATCCCTACAGGTATAACAGGACATTCACAGGATAAACCTGTGTAGTCAGAAAACATACACCTAACTATTCTATTTGTTTTGTTTATGTCTTCCTCGAAGCTGTACTGCAGCTTGCGGTGGTGTGAAGAGCAATATTAATTAGCTGCTGCAACGCTTGCCACATCGACACATCGTTACTCTTAAAAGTAACTTTAATTTCAGGGTATATTTGTATCGATATCATGCATTTACATATTATACTGCTACATAGGGAGTTCAAAGATATTTCGACAGATTCTTATCATAATCATCACTACATTTGTGCTGTTTGCATATGGTTTGCACTTTGGAGCCTAGGATTTGCCCACCAGAACTCTTTCTGTTGTATTGGCTTTACTTTGCAGGAACTTCGAGAGGGAAACCAGTACCGCGAAATAAAAAATAGTACCTACTACGATGACAGTAGTAATAAAATTAATAGCCTTTTTTGATATTAGGTCGTTACATATGTAATTGCCAATTTTTTTTTACAGATTCATGAGTTCTTTATTCCTGTAATTTAATAGCTATTTCCATTATTTATATTTTACAACTCTTTATTTTGTTTTCATTGGCCGCTTCCTAAATGCTATCCATATTGATGATAAAATTCGTATTACCTTTTTTCAGCAGTCACTTTTTGAAAATGTAATGAAAGTTGCTGTTAGCTTAATGTTGTCTCATTCAAATACAAAAAAAAAATCTTAAAATATGGATGACAAATCCATATTTTAAGATTTTTAAAAAAAATATTTTTAAATAATCTTAAAATATGGATTTTTTTTACGTGCGGGAAATCCCCACGGATACCCACCCCTCCGGAGCCGTAGGGGGAGCTTATGTCGGACTCGAACCGACTAAACCGCACGCCGTCTCTGGGTCGTAGTGCTAGGCCGAAGGTGAGGTTGTCATGCGACATATCCCTCGCACCCCGGCTGACCCAGGATGGATTTATTTCTAAAAAAAACAAAAATGTTAGTACTGCAAATTGGGTTTCCTCCAATTTCTTCAATAAAACGGCAATTTCATATGTAACGACCTATAATTAGTATGCCTTTAAATTATTCGTTTTAACATAAAATTTTATCATATTTAGGTTAGTGTATATTAATTGGTCTGTTGGGATAAACAAACGATTTTGTCATTAGCCATTGACAGTGATTTGGACGATTACCTTCATGAATTTATGCGAAGCGCATTGTAACGGACTGCAGTCGTTAAGTGGAAGTAGTTCACAATTAGATGGGTAGATGGAGCTAAAATTCAAAATTCAAAAAAATGGGTGTGGTATTTAAGAGGGTTGTTAGATGGCGCTGCGATTGAGCCATTTCCTTTATTGTAAATAAATTAAATTCCATGTTTGTCTTATTGGTAGCGAAATAACGTAAGATTATCCGTAAAAAAAAATTGAAATAAGATTTAACATCAACTGCTACTGATCCTGCGGTTGATGTAACCAGGAATCTCTATTGGCTGCATGTTCTGTGATATTGCACTAGTCGCGAATTCTAAATATTAGTATACGAATAATTAACTGGAAAATTAGTTAGACATTATCTTGGATTATTCTTATTCCAATCATATGAATTAAGGAGTTTTTATAAAAAAAGGGGCAAATTCGCTGAGGCGGCTTGCCGGAAATAGCTCACGATTGGATGAAGGATGATGTGTAGTTCTAGAAACGGCGAGGTTAGTTTAGAGAAGGGAGACCTCGCCTTTAAAAGATGGGTCTTCTGGAGGCGGGGGGCACTTTTTTTCGTCATTCATTCGATCCAGATAGCTAAAAGGGGTACGGCTCGGCGGACTGTCTTTGTAAGTTATATATTTCTATCGTTGTAAAGAAATAGTGTTAAATTCCTTTTGTGAATTATATGAAATTGTTGCCGGTGTTGTGTAATAAACGAATTATTAGCTATCTTTGTTTAACGCGAACAGTTTAGAGTTTTTCCAATGTACCGCCGAGAGTTTTATAATTCTGTAAAAAATTATAAATTGTCGAAATTTATTGTAAATCTTGGGGTGTGGGGTAGTTCTCGCGTCGAATATTGGGATGGGTCGCGATCGGAGCAGGACCTGGGGCCTTTGCGAAAATGAAGACACCTTACATTGGGCAGGGATAGTACGTGTAAATGTATGCGTATTATTACTGTCTTGTGCTGTTGAGTCTGGCAGTGCATTCGTAAAGTCCTTACGGTCGTTTTATCATCTTTATTATGTTGAAATTGTTGAAATTAATTGTAAATCTTGATTTTGTGTGTGGTTGGGCGTGATACGTACAAGGGTGCGCGATTAAGATTTGTTACAACTAGGGCGTGGGGTAGGCTAGTTCTCGCGTCGAATATTGGGATGGGTCGCGATCGGAGCAGGACTTAGGGCCTTTACGAAAATGAAGACACCTTACATTGGGCAGGGATAGTACGTGTAAATGTATGCGTATTATTACTGTCTTGTGCTGTTGAGTCTGGCAGTGCATTCGTAAAGTCATTGCTGTCGTTTTATCATCTTTTGTTATGTTAGTAGTTGAGGGTAGCACTGCGGTGTTTTAGCTAGTTCTCCCGTAGGAAACCCATGGCGATGTGCCTGGTTATGGAGGGATACCTAACGGTGGCAACAACTCCATATTTATCTGAATAGCTAGGGGCCGGTAACCTTTGAAGCGGGCGGCATTCCGATTTTACCTGTGGAAACGGGATCGGAAAAGCTTCCTGAATGTGGGTGACTGTTTGTTCTGTGATGGGTAGGTACCGTCGAAGTGGAACCGTCCAATTGGGCCTGGATCAGAACTTACAGAGCTCGCAGTTCAGTCTTATATATCTATTTATATATACACTAACTATTATCTCGTTAGGGTTTCAGTTCACATCCCTGAGCTTCGGCTCGTGGACTGGAGCAAGCACACAGTTATGAGGATAGGCCAGTCAAGCCTAACTAGCTTGCACCCATAGCAGAGCAGGAGTGTTGATGGAATACCATCAATACATGATAGGCTCACAACACACCACACGTTTAAATGTAAATAAGGTGACGTTACACCTAGTTTTGGTTGAACAGAAGTTCTAAGTTGGGGGTAGAGTAGGCACTCACACAATGGGAATAGGTTAGGAAGTGTATTAGTAAGGACTAGTATTGTAACGGTTCTGAGCTAATCGGGCCTTTGCTTGGTGATGTAACATATCATTCCTTGGTGATGCTTGTGATTGATTTAGTTAAGGCTTTTCGTGCGTTAATGCCGTGGTGAAATCGTGATTTGAGTAAATTGTATACGAGCTATCGTGTTGTATATTTTAGTAGGCGTTCGTTGTATTCGGATTAGACCTATAAGCGAGCCGTCGTTGGACCGCGTTGCTAATGTTCTACTTGCCTAGCAACTGACTTAGTATGGTCTCAATGAAACTTGGATTGGTGGCATAACATATTTTAAATCCACCCACATCATAATTAATCAAATTCGTAATGGAAATTATTCCGAAATGAGAAGTTTGTTTGACTGATCTACCAATTGACTTTGAATAAAATACTATGCTATAAATAATACTTATTACTCGGAGCGTCGTAGCCGAGGAATCATTTTGGCGAGGTACATCTAGCTCACCTTAGCAGAGCGCTTTCCTAATTTGGAACTTGTATCGAACCTTAATTGATTTGGGCAATTGACCCTAGATATGGCTGTCTTCTACACCAGGGACACTATATCGATCTCGTTTATGCACGTGACAAGTATGAGTCAGTTCTGACATGTTAAAGATCTTATTTTGGACACAGAATCTCATTTGATGGATTGGTCATCAGACCGCGCTACGACATGAAACTATTCATTGAATCTGTACTAGTCATACTATGTTTTGACAATATTGTGAAAGAAATAATCTTATTTTGAATTAGAATTAATTGGCAACGCCTTTCTAATTCAAGTCTAATTAGACGTATACATTTGTCTGGATTCAGATATTGGGGGAGGGAAAATACGAGTCAGCTATCCTACTCTCTAAAGGCGCGTAAGTTCCATTTGGGGCTACGTGCTTACAAAAGGATAGAGGGGGGATATTTAAAGTTGGTAGTATCCCACTGCACACGGCGATTGGTGGAGCCTGTGTCAACGGGGAAACAAAAACTAACAAATTCAAAGTATATGCCTATGGGGAGCAAAAGTTGTTCGGGTTGTTTGCCACAGTAGTAGTGATTAGGGCAGTGTTAGGCTTGCAACACTAAGTCGACAATGTAAAAGGTTAGATCAATAAAGTTATTCGGGTTGTTTGCCACAGTAGTAGTGATTAGGGCAGTGTTAGGCTTGCAACACTAAGTCGACAATGTAAAAAGTTAGATCAATAAAGTTATTCGGATTGTTTGCCACAGTAGTAGTAATTAGGGCAGTGTTAGGCTTGCAACACTAAGTCGACAATGTAAAAGGTTAGATCAATGAAGTTATTCGGATTGTTTGCCACAGTAGTAGTGATTAGGGCAGTGTTAGGCTTGCAACACTAAGTCGACAATGTAAAAGGTTAGATCAATGAAGTTATTCGGATTGTTTGCCACAGTAGTAGTAATTAGGGCAGTGTTAGGCTTGCAACACTAAGTCGACAATGTAAAAGGTTAGATCAATAAAGTTATTCGGATTGTTTGCCACAGTAGTAGTAATTAGGGCAGTGTTAGGCTTGCAACACTAAGTCGACAATGTAAAAGGTTAGATCAATAAAGTTATTCGGATTGTTTGCCACAGTAGTAGTAATTAGGGCAGTGTTAGGCTTGCAACACTAAGTCGACAATGTAAAAGGATAGATCAATAAAGTTATTCGGATTGTTTGCCACAGTAGTAGTAATTAGGGCAGTGTTAGGATCTAGTACGGTTGTAGGTTGCTTGTGAGAAAATTATTTGTGAGAGACTCATTCATTGAGAAATTGTTGTACCTTAACATAAATCAGTTAAAGTAAGTGGGGGTAGAATTAAGTAATTGTATAGTAATGTTTCATTATATAAATACCAGCATTCCTAGAACTCTATAGGATCCGGGATATGCGGGCTCATCTAGGGTCTCCTCTGACCATTATACGATCATTGGCCAAAGTAGAATTAACAATATAGACGATTTATTTAGTGTGGTGAAATGCGGCGGGTATGACCACCGCTTTATTACGTATTGGTGCTGTGACGCAGGATCACGGTACAATTTGCTGCCGCTCACCAGGATTACTATGGTTAAGGCAGTGTTTATTACAATTTGGTCCCGCGTGACCAGGATATTACATCTTGGTGACGTGATCTAGGACCGGGGTGATTACAATTTGGTGCCGTGACCAGGATGGTAACATTTTGTCTGCCCGGGGATAGGTTGGAAGGTCAGGCGCCAGTACGATTTGGAGCCGAGACCTGAGATCAGAGTCTGGGACAATTTCGTTGCAGTGTTCGGGATAGACACTATATTCTGACCATCGGTCGTTGGCATTGTGTTTGTTTGTTGTGGGTTAGTTGAGGGTAGGAGTACGGTATGTTGCATACCGTACAATTTGTTGCTGTATTATAGGTAAGGGTCTCTAGGAAATTATGCTGGGGTGAATTTAGTGTAAAATGAAAAATGGTGAGAATAATAAACAATGGGGGGTCGTAAAGTCTGGGTTAGGATGTTATCAGTCGAATTGTTGGGGGGTCGATATTAAGTATCTTATAGACTTGAGTAGGTCGAACTCGGGAGAAACATTTATTGAATTGAAATACCTACACATATCGTTGGAGTGCAACATTGTATGACAGTGAGGCATCCCAACCAACAGTTAACACTATAATGTATTATTTGTTAACTTATCGTGTTTATATAGTTCCGGTTATGAGCCGTGAGTCTTAGCTGAAAGTGGTGTTCAGATTTATAAGTTAAAAGGGAGTTTATAGTGATTGTATTGACGAATCGTTACGTGTAGTGTTCTTTGAGTGTTCGATCAGTGATAAATATAGTATGGATAAGCCGAGCAGGAAAAGGCGGGCGCCTGCCCGTTATGGGGAAAACAGGACAAGTGAGCAAGGGACGACTAGTCCTGTAAGGCAAACTACGACGCCCAATGAACCTGTACCTACCACATCTAGGCGTGTGAGACGGACAATTGAAGCTAGAAGGAGACCGGAGGGGAGAAGTGTGAATGTAAACACTTCTTTAGCTAACCTTCGGTATAGGAAGTTGAATCGTACTATAGAAGATTTAGCTGCGAAATTGGAGACGTTAAGGGCTGAGATGAGTGAGAGAAGAGCTTCCCCAGCAGACAGAAGCGGAAGTAGTCGCGAATGGGGGTCAGTGCCCACAGAAGCGTTGTCTGTGGTTAGGGAACAGGCTAATCCGGAATTGAATCAACAACTATATACAGACTCTCCTAGATTAAGGGAAAATGGGGAACCCTCGATCTCCGTAGAGTGTGTCAACTCGGAGTTACCTAGAAACATAAACTACCATGTGAGAAATGTAACGTTCGAGAAGCCCAAGTTCGGAGACAAAGTCGATGTGCATCCGGTGACGTTTTTGGAAGACCTAACAACATATTTGGGAAAGGTCGGTCGGGACGGCAATCAATTAGACTTGATACAAGAATGTCTAGTGGGTGAAGCCAGAGAATGGGCAAGAGTTTACAAATGTCGTTGGAGCGTATTGCAAGACTTCAAGGCGGACTTTTTGGCTACCTTCTGGGGAGAAAGCGAACAGAACGAATTACGCCGGTCTATAGTGCATGGAGTTTGGAATAAAGCGGAGTCGCCTACTATGTTAGGCCATTTCCTAAGATTGACCGGGAAGGCTCAGATGCTAACTTATAAGTTTTCCGAGAAACAACTGATTGGGGACATAATTAGGCAGTTTCCGAAGTATGTGCAACAGGGATGGTATACGTCCAAGCTGAATAACATCATTGAAACAGCGGAGTTTTTGAGAGGGATGGACGATATAGCTCGGCAAGAGGCTGTATCAACTCCAACCTCTGGCGGCGAGAAGAGGATACCGGAGAAAAGGGCTAAGGATTCTCGTCAGGACTATCGCAGTTGGCCTAAGCCAAGCAAAACTCGACCGTCTGGTGAGCAGGTGGCAACGGTAGTGCAGAGTGATACATCGGCGTTAGCGTCACCCGCAGGTTTAAACTAGTAGAGGCTGGAAGTTCTGTTCCCGATCTAGCCTCAGTCACAGGGAGCGCAGCGTTAGATATGATGATCAAAATGGGTTGGAATCCAGGGCTAGCTTTAGGTAAGGTAGGAAACGGTATTAGGGCGCCGCTAGTGGCGAAGATGACTACTCGTGGTATACGTGAGGGATTGGGTTTTGGAACAGTAGAACCAAAGAGTCTCTTTATCGATAAACAAATAGTTGATGTGATTAAATTAAATATTGAACAGAAACTTTTGAGACAAGGCGATCCTGTGTCGATAGAGGCGGTATTTGATGAAAGGTCTACAGAACGCGATGAGGGAACCTTTAGTTCAGAAGTAATAGTGCATATTTTTGATCATGAGGTTATAGGATTAGTGGATACTGGTTGTGATATAACCAGCATCTCAGAGGAATTCTGGGATGTACTGAGGTCGGATAGGAGTCGCGAAATACCGTGGATGCCGATTAGACCCTTTAAAATTAAGACAGCTGTGGGTCATAGGAGCGGAGAGATTAAGAAAATAGTTCTATTGCCTTTAAAGCTAGGAGAGTGTGTACAAAATATGGGGTTTGTAGTAGTTCCAGGCCTAGTTAATTCGTTGATTTTAGGATTTGATTGGTTAAAGGGGAATGAAGTAACTATCAACACGGGAAAAATAGATAGAGGTTTAGTTCTGGATCAGGCAGGGCAAAGAGAGGTAATACCGTTTTTAGAACAAGTAAAGGGATCCGACCTAAGGGAGAGTGAGGAATTAATATCAGCCATGGATAGTTGTAGCGAGTTTAATGATCTAGTCTGGACAAGTCTAGAGACCGGAGTTGCTATAGAGACAGAACAGAGGAATAGCTTGCTAAAATTGTTACATAAATATAAGGGTGTGTTCACTTCGCGTTTAGGGAGAGCGAACTGCTATCAGCACGAGATCGTGATGTGTTCAGATGTACCTATTGTTAAGAAAAATTATCCGGTGCCATATGCTTATAGGGGGAGAGTAGAAGAAAAGCTAAGGGAAATGGAAGATTTGGGGATAGTTAGTCGATCTGCAACTCCTTATTGTAGTCCATTGACTTTTACGATTAAGCGAGATGATTCGATTAGAGTGTTATTAGACGCTAGAGAGATAAATAAATATATGGTGGCAGAAACGGAGAAACCACCACTACAGATTGATGTCATGAATTCCTTCCATGGGGCTAACTATATAAGTGTAGTAGATTTGAATAATGCTTATTTCCAAATACCTATTACGCAGAATAGTAAAAAATATACGGGGTTCACCTTCAATGGGAAGTCCTACGTTTATAATGTGTTGCCCCAAGGGTTGAAAACGTCCGTGGGAAGTTTTAGTAGGGCCATGGATATAATATTAGGACATGAGGTCAGGGAATTTTGTGTTAATTATTTAGATGACCTAGCGATAATAACGACAGGGTCATTCACACAACATTTGGAACATTTGGACATAGTCTTAGGTAAATTGCAAAAGGCAGTTTAACGTGTAATTTAAAGAAATGTGAGTTTTGTTGTAAGGAAGTGAGGATGTTGGGTTACATCATCTCTACTCAGGGATTACACACTGACCCAGATAAGGTTAAAGCTATACAAGAGTTTCCGATACCTAGAAGGATAAAGCATGTGAGGGCATTTTTGGGGTTATGTAATTTTTATAGGAAGTTATACCTAACTTTAATATTCAAGCGCAACCATTATATAATTTGTTGAAGAAGGGTAAAGGCTGGGGTTGGGGTCAACTCGAACAAAGGGCGTTCGAACAAATTAAAGCTTTGTTCTTAGAAACTATCCAATTGCATCATCCGGATTTTACTAAACCTTTCTATTTGCAAACGGATTGTTCTAAGGTGGGATTAGCAGGGGTTTTATATCAGGTAGGCGATGATGATCAGCAGAGGGTGCTGGGGTTTTATAGTAAGGCATTAAGGGGGGCTCAATTAAATTGGACAGTGACTGAACAGGAGTTCTATTCAGTAATCTGTTGTTTAGAGAAATTCGAAACGTATCTGAGGGGAGCTAGGGTAGTTATTAGGACGGATCATAAGGCTTTGGCATTTGTCAAGACGTGGAGGTTATATAACGCTAAGGTAACTCGGTGGATTAACTATTTAGAGAATTTTCAGTATGAAATACAACATATTAAAGGGAGAGATAATGTGGTCGCGGACGTATTGTCGCGCTATCCTCCTAAAGGGGAACTTTTGCAGGAAGAAAAGGTTAGGTCACCGAGCATCCTATATATGGAAGCGCAACGAAATAAAGAATTACTGAACCAATTAAAACTACTACCTGAATTACAAAGGGCTGATGTAGAGATAAGTAGGTTAATTAATCAGATAAGTACGGCCAGCACAAGAGGAGAGTTAGCGGGTTTGGCGAGTAGGTGTAGATTGATTAATGACGTTTTGTATATAGATAAGGGGGGTGAAAAGGGACAAGTCATTTTCTTACCAAATGTCCTTAGGGAAGGATTAGTTAGGCAAGTACATCTCGAAATGGGTCATCAGGGAGGTTACAAGGTGATAAAGTATATAAGGGATCGGTTTTATTGGAAAGGATTAACTAAGAGTGTGAAACGTTTAGTGAGGACTTGTGACGTATGTCAGTTAACAAAGCATTCTAATTCAAACAAAGTAGGCCCATGCTGTTCAATAATTACAAGAGATATTGGCGATTTAGTGATGGTAGATATATACGGGCCTCTCCCTACGGGTAAATTTGGAATGAATTATATACTCGTTCTACAGGATTCGTTTAGTAAGTTTGTCAAATTTTTTGAGCTTAAGAAGGCAACGGCGGTGGCAGTGTTTAATAAGGCAAAGAGGTTTTTCGACATAATAAAGCCGAAGGCGATAATGTCGGATAATGGGACCCAGTTCACTAGTCGAGTGTGGAAAGAGGGCATGGAAACGTTGGGGGTTAGAGTGGTATACACTACGGTTAGGAACCCACGACCAAATACAGTAGAGCGAGTCAACAGGGAGTTAGGGCGTTTGTTTAGGACATATAATAGCACGAATCACAAAGGATGGGTAAAGACTCTTCCCAAGTTGGAGGAGCTATATAATAACACTTATCATGAAAGCACAGGATTTACCCCTTGTGAGATAATGTACGGAACTTCGACGAGGTTGTCGTTTGACGAGATTATAGGTAGGAGTAATGGAGAGCTAGACGTACAGAAAGTCAGGGAGATAGCGCGTAAGAATCTACAAGAGGCTGGGGAAAAACGGAAGGCGAAGTTTAATGGTAGATATCGGTTGATTGAATATCAGGTCGGCGATTTAGTAAAAATTAGGAAGTTAAATAAATCTAGCGCGAAATTAAAGGTAACCAAGAAGTTTGAGGCGTTGTATGAAGGTCCATACGTAGTGGCGGGAAATCCTTACCAAAATGTGTACATTTTGTTAGATCCCCAAACTAATGAGGTTCGGGGGAAGTTCAATACTATACATCTGTCTAGATATTATACGCAGTAGGCTGGGGCTGGATCGGGAAGAGAAGAGAAGGTTCGTGAACTTAAGCTTGAATTGTTGATTAGATTTTGCAATTACTTTACTTAGTATGTAAGAATTTGTAGATTTAAGTAATGTAGTTAGTTAAGTAGAACTAGTAAGTAGGATTGATTTAAAATTATATTCAATTAATAATTTAGATCTGTTCTGAGGATATATATATATAAAAAAAAAAAAATGTGATCAATAAATTTGGTGGATAGGGTGAAGCCCATCTGATAGTATGAGCAGTAGTCCATCATGTGAATGAGTTGATCATAGTAATTTTCACTTAGTTTCACATTAGTCACTTTCACCCTAAATTGTTAACGAAATATATTCTCATCCCGTCAGATGGTGGGGAGCAGGGTGGCTTTACCAAAAAAAAAAAAAAAAAAAAAAAAAAAAATTTTATTAAATATCACAAAAGGAAAAAAATTGTAGTAAGGTTCGTTATAGTTCGACTTTAAGACTTAATCAAAATTTATCAATTTGCCACGCGTGGTGTGCAATAGAGGGGGATACTGAAATCCACTTTTCCTTGCAAAAGCTGGGGCATTCCTAAAATTACGAGACAATAACTATGCGTTTGTATCGGGTGCTGATTGGTTGGTAGTCTGAATGACCATGGAAGTTGGTTATGTTAGAGCGAAAGGAATATTCACGTTAAGGAATGGTCATGGAAAGGTTGTATGTTGAATGAGTACTTGTTTAAATTCAGTGTGAAGGGCCTTCCCAACCAGCACTATGGGGAGTAGAATCGCGAGGCTTGGTTATAGTCTAGTCATTCTGCATGCACCTCAATCGGAATTATGAAGGATTGCTAAGAGTTAGGATAATAGACGGGCTCGAGATTGATGAATCCGAGGTCTAAGCATACCGTTAAGGTACCTTCACACTTCCTCAACTATACAGTTAGGTTATAACGAGCTACACTGTACATGCGCCATTTTCGGGGCAAATGCTTTTGGGTTTCGAGCCAAGTGGGGTGGACCGTTTGCACCTACTATGTTTGACGGCTGTTAAGGGATGACTTTATTATTGGGGGATGGGGTAATTGGTTGTGGAAGAACGTAAGATAGGTTCGCTCCACAAACTTTTACTCTGAGTCGCTAGGACTGAGCTTGCCTCACAACCAGGCTTTCCTTGCTTTAGACTGTCATGTCCTGGTTCGAGGAGATAGTTTGTGTTGCGGGACTACTATCAAGCTTGGTATCGGGACTGAGAAGTGGTTTGTCTTGATATGGTTAAACTGCACAGACACTTAATGTGTGGGATGACTGGATTCTAGCTAAGGGGGAAATATACAAAAAAAAGGGGGGCCTGTGGGTAAAGAAGTATCTTCACCTCGATTTGCAGCCCGTGTGAGGTTTAAATCAGGTTGTCTTTTATTGTTCTGTATTAAAATTAGTAGAATCTTTATTCCGGTCATAAAAAAAAAAAAAAAAAAAAAAAAAAAAAAAGAGAGAATGTACCTTCATAAAGATTCGGGGGTCGGGATGTAACGGACTGCAGTCGTTAAGTGGAAGTAGTTCACAATTAGATGGGTAGATGGAGCTAAAATTCAAAATTCAAAAAAATGGGTGTGGTATTTAAGAGGGTTGTTAGATGGCGCTGCGATTGAGCCATTTCCTTTATTGTAAATAAATTAAATTCCATGTTTGTCTTATTGGTAGCGAAATAACGTAAGATTATCCGTAAAAAAAAATTGAAATAAGATTTAACATCAACTGCTACTGATCCTGCGGTTGATGTAACCAGGAATCTCTATTGGCTGCATGTTCTGTGATATTGCACTAGTCGCGAATTCTAAATATTAGTATACGAATAATTAACTGGAAAATTAGTTAGACATTATCTTGGATTATTCTTATTCCAATCATATGAATTAAGGAGTTTTTATAAAAAAAGGGGCAAATTCGCTGAGGCGGCTTGCCGGAAATAGCTCACGATTGGATGAAGGATGATGTGTAGTTCTAGAAACGGCGAGGTTAGTTTAGAGAAGGGAGACCTCGCCTTTAAAAGATGGGTCTTCTGGAGGCGGGGGGCACTTTTTTTCGTCATTCATTCGATCCAGATAGCTAAAAGGGGTACGGCTCGGCGGACTGTCTTTGTAAGTTATATATTTCTATCGTTGTAAAGAAATAGTGTTAAATTCCTTTTGTGAATTATATGAAATTGTTGCCGGTGTTGTGTAATAAACGAATTATTAGCTATCTTTGTTTAACGCGAACAGTTTAGAGTTTTTCCAATGTACCGCCGAGAGTTTTATAATTCTGTAAAAAATTATAAATTGTCGAAATTTATTGTAAATCTTGGGGTGTGGGGTAGTTCTCGCGTCGAATATTGGGATGGGTCGCGATCGGAGCAGGACCTGGGGCCTTTGCGAAAATGAAGACACCTTACATTGGGCAGGGATAGTACGTGTAAATGTATGCGTATTATTACTGTCTTGTGCTGTTGAGTCTGGCAGTGCATTCGTAAAGTCCTTACGGTCGTTTTATCATCTTTATTATGTTGAAATTGTTGAAATTAATTGTAAATCTTGATTTTGTGTGTGGTTGGGCGTGATACGTACAAGGGTGCGCGATTAAGATTTGTTACAACTAGGGCGTGGGGTAGGCTAGTTCTCGCGTCGAATATTGGGATGGGTCGCGATCGGAGCAGGACTTAGGGCCTTTACGAAAATGAAGACACCTTACATTGGGCAGGGATAGTACGTGTAAATGTATGCGTATTATTACTGTCTTGTGCTGTTGAGTCTGGCAGTGCATTCGTAAAGTCATTGCTGTCGTTTTATCATCTTTTGTTATGTTAGTAGTTGAGGGTAGCACTGCGGTGTTTTAGCTAGTTCTCCCGTAGGAAACCCATGGCGATGTGCCTGGTTATGGAGGGATACCTAACGGTGGCAACAACTCCATATTTATCTGAATAGCTAGGGGCCGGTAACCTTTGAAGCGGGCGGCATTCCGATTTTACCTGTGGAAACGGGATCGGAAAAGCTTCCTGAATGTGGGTGACTGTTTGTTCTGTGATGGGTAGGTACCGTCGAAGTGGAACCGTCCAATTGGGCCTGGATCAGAACTTACAGAGCTCGCAGTTCAGTCTTATATATCTATTTATATATACACTAACTATTATCTCGTTAGGGTTTCAGTTCACATCCCTGAGCTTCGGCTCGTGGACTGGAGCAAGCACACAGTTATGAGGATAGGCCAGTCAAGCCTAACTAGCTTGCACCCATAGCAGAGCAGGAGTGTTGATGGAATACCATCAATACATGATAGGCTCACAACACACCACACGTTTAAATGTAAATAAGGTGACGTTACACCTAGTTTTGGTTGAACAGAAGTTCTAAGTTGGGGGTAGAGTAGGCACTCACACAATGGGAATAGGTTAGGAAGTGTATTAGTAAGGACTAGTATTGTAACGGTTCTGAGCTAATCGGGCCTTTGCTTGGTGATGTAACATATCATTCCTTGGTGATGCTTGTGATTGATTTAGTTAAGGCTTTTCGTGCGTTAATGCCGTGGTGAAATCGTGATTTGAGTAAATTGTATACGAGCTATCGTGTTGTATATTTTAGTAGGCGTTCGTTGTATTCGGATTAGACCTATAAGCGAGCCGTCGTTGGACCGCGTTGCTAATGTTCTACTTGCCTAGCAACTGACTTAGTATGGTCTCAATGAAACTTGGATTGGTGGCATAACATATTTTAAATCCACCCACATCATAATTAATCAAATTCGTAATGGAAATTATTCCGAAATGAGAAGTTTGTTTGACTGATCTACCAATTGACTTTGAATAAAATACTATGCTATAAATAATACTTATTACTCGGAGCGTCGTAGCCGAGGAATCATTTTGGCGAGGTACATCTAGCTCACCTTAGCAGAGCGCTTTCCTAATTTGGAACTTGTATCGAACCTTAATTGATTTGGGCAATTGACCCTAGATATGGCTGTCTTCTACACCAGGGACACTATATCGATCTCGTTTATGCACGTGACAAGTATGAGTCAGTTCTGACATGTTAAAGATCTTATTTTGGACACAGAATCTCATTTGATGGATTGGTCATCAGACCGCGCTACGACATGAAACTATTCATTGAATCTGTACTAGTCATACTATGTTTTGACAATATTGTGAAAGAAATAATCTTATTTTGAATTAGAATTAATTGGCAACGCCTTTCTAATTCAAGTCTAATTAGACGTATACATTTGTCTGGATTCAGATATTGGGGGAGGGAAAATACGAGTCAGCTATCCTACTCTCTAAAGGCGCGTAAGTTCCATTTGGGGCTACGTGCTTACAAAAGGATAGAGGGGGGATATTTAAAGTTGGTAGTATCCCACTGCACACGGCGATTGGTGGAGCCTGTGTCAACGGGGAAACAAAAACTAACAAATTCAAAGTATATGCCTATGGGGAGCAAAAGTTGTTCGGGTTGTTTGCCACAGTAGTAGTGATTAGGGCAGTGTTAGGCTTGCAACACTAAGTCGACAATGTAAAAGGTTAGATCAATAAAGTTATTCGGGTTGTTTGCCACAGTAGTAGTGATTAGGGCAGTGTTAGGCTTGCAACACTAAGTCGACAATGTAAAAAGTTAGATCAATAAAGTTATTCGGATTGTTTGCCACAGTAGTAGTAATTAGGGCAGTGTTAGGCTTGCAACACTAAGTCGACAATGTAAAAGGTTAGATCAATGAAGTTATTCGGATTGTTTGCCACAGTAGTAGTGATTAGGGCAGTGTTAGGCTTGCAACACTAAGTCGACAATGTAAAAGGTTAGATCAATGAAGTTATTCGGATTGTTTGCCACAGTAGTAGTAATTAGGGCAGTGTTAGGCTTGCAACACTAAGTCGACAATGTAAAAGGTTAGATCAATAAAGTTATTCGGATTGTTTGCCACAGTAGTAGTAATTAGGGCAGTGTTAGGCTTGCAACACTAAGTCGACAATGTAAAAGGTTAGATCAATAAAGTTATTCGGATTGTTTGCCACAGTAGTAGTAATTAGGGCAGTGTTAGGCTTGCAACACTAAGTCGACAATGTAAAAGGATAGATCAATAAAGTTATTCGGATTGTTTGCCACAGTAGTAGTAATTAGGGCAGTGTTAGGATCTAGTACGGTTGTAGGTTGCTTGTGAGAAAATTATTTGTGAGAGACTCATTCATTGAGAAATTGTTGTACCTTAACATAAATCAGTTAAAGTAAGTGGGGGTAGAATTAAGTAATTGTATAGTAATGTTTCATTATATAAATACCAGCATTCCTAGAACTCTATAGGATCCGGGATATGCGGGCTCATCTAGGGTCTCCTCTGACCATTATACGATCATTGGCCAAAGTAGAATTAACAATATAGACGATTTATTTAGTGTGGTGAAATGCGGCGGGTATGACCACCGCTTTATTACGTATTGGTGCTGTGACGCAGGATCACGGTACAATTTGCTGCCGCTCACCAGGATTACTATGGTTAAGGCAGTGTTTATTACAATTTGGTCCCGCGTGACCAGGATATTACATCTTGGTGACGTGATCTAGGACCGGGGTGATTACAGCATTATGACCCTCATTTGTTATCGCACTGGTTTCAATCATGCCCTGGCACTGCCTAAATTACTATCTACGTGCTAATAATTTATGCTGTAGAATGGGTAGTTAATAATGCATTTTGTTATATTTTGTAGGTAAAATAATTAGATGTTGATAATTACTATTTATTTATTTTGTATATGTATCCGTGTGGTGATGGAGAAACAATATAAGTAGGTATAACCATTTCATTTTATCCGACTAACAGAAATATACGCAGACATTATCATAGGGAGAGAAGTATAGTTGTAGGGATTCTTTGTTAACTTTTGAAATCTTTCGTGCAGTAATAGAAACTTTCAGAAGATTTTCACTGAATTCTTAGGTACGTACTATAATTTTCAATAAACCAACTAAGGCAAGTCAAAGTACAATGAACGGACGGCAGTATTTTCTAGATGGTGGATGAATCGCGGTGGATATATCCCGGTAATAGGCGACCACTCACAATTCCCTAGATGTTTCCCCGGTTTACGATCTCGGTATAGCCACCCACTATTGTTTGCGCCTAACAGAACTTTTATCTCCCAGTTATTAATCTACGAAATTAAAAGCTTTCGGGATCTGAAGGAATTAAAGCGTGTTATCTTTAAGAAAGATTATCAAGTCTTTTGTAAACGATTGCTACGTCGAGGCAGCATATTTTTATGTAAGCGAATATACATGTTAATAAAATTAATTCTAAAGATCGTTATGTTACGCGCCCATATTATGTTGGAATACCGAATGTGTCACATACTCGATTTCAAACAAACAGTCTTGCACAAATTTCTCGTGGTATTTAGGTTCACTACACCAAACTTCTGTTCTTGATATTTACTGTACAAAACGTAATTTCAATAAAAATAATCTCCGTTCAAACACCGCGCACCTATTGCCGATTATATATCACTTTTGAGTTCGGAGAAATACGAACACATTTCATCTAAGACCGCCATTTCTAGTATAATAATTTTAAATGTCTTTGTTTGTAAAATTACTTGGTGTACGTGCAATAAAGATTGTGAGTACAACACATAATTACAGCACAATCGGCCAAGTTATTACTATTATAAATTCCGTATTCTCAGCAAGAAAAAGATCCTTTTAATGCGTTCTTAAATCATTTTTATTAACTTGAAAAGGTTGGATTTATGTGGGTGGTTGGTGCTTGTAATTTGCGAGGCCTCTTGGAATTAGGCCTCGTTGTAAGCTCGTGTTATGGTTCCTGTGGATTGTCGCGCAGTTCCCCGAGATATAGCACTTATGTAATTATGTATGTACCTCATTTGGTACTTCAACTTTGTTTAGATCGCATTCGATATAAAAATTGAATGTGTCGTAAATAATATATATATTTTTACCTACAAAAAATTGTATCTATCTGCTTCACTTTCTCCATTTAATTGTCTGGTCTGTTACTGAGTTTATTTCCTCTAGCTTTTTATGTCCATACAGGAAATTAAAATCACCCAGCGGAAAGTCCGGTGGCAACTGAGATTCCTAGATATTATAAGTCGAGTGGACCAGCCTCCTTGCCTTTAGTACTGTCACACCGTTTTCGTGCTTTCACGGGACAAGTCCTATTTTAAATGGAATCTCTAATATGCCTATTACCATCATCTTGTAATGAAGTGTGTAATTAATATAATAGCTTCCTTAAACATATTAGAAAATTCCTTAAGCCTGTTCACAGAATAGGTTCTGTAAACAGGCTTAAGGAATTTTATAGTGTTCCTAAGTAGATCTGTGATGTACCATCTCAGTCTGTGGTATAAAACAGTTTAATTAAAACCTTTATCATGTGTCCTCGTAAGTTCTGCTTACTATCAAATGTGTGTAAGTTAGTCTTGAATACATTTCAGATCAATCATTTTTACACACTTTATCTTAACTGATAATAAATTGTCTAAACATAGGTACATTTAACATATTTTTATAATATAAAAAGTACATATATCTCTTAACAGTGTATTTTTCTTATCAATTTATTGAATATTACAGAGAAAATGTATAAATGGCAATACTAAGATGTATCGCTGCTCCGCTCCGGAGGCGCTCACACTGAAAATGACTTGCGAGTTAGTCATTGCGATATGATTGTACCACAGATATTCTTCGTGTGTTGTACATGTTCGGGTTCGGGTCGTAGATCGATTGCCGTAATTTTAAACTTTTGAAAGAAACTGTTGAATATATATCATACATACCCTAGAATATGCACCTTGAATTTTATATCAGACGTACAGTCAACGTCAGAATTAAAGAATGTCTGCACAGATTTCATAATTTATAAGTGAATGAAAATTATTAATTCTATCATTGACATTTTTGATGAAGTTCGAGCACAGACAGACTCATTAATGTTAGCTTTTATCGAGTAAACCTCAATATACCTTCTTGTAATATCATTCGGTCAACATAAATTAAATACTCTTTGATATTATCTATTACATCATAATGTACGGCTTATTTTTGCCGTCAAAAAAAAACATACACAGCCACCGGCTTTTGTTTTTTTTTACGTCGAGTAAATACACACACCGGCAGAATTAGCGGAACACAAAATTATGGTCTGGGGAGGGATAAGTTTAGGAGCTCGCTCGGACTTAGTGGGTGTCGACGGCGAAAATCTGACTGCTGATCGGTATATCAGGGAATATATATATATTTAGAGGAACACGTCGTGCCATTTGCCCCATTTATTGGTAACGACTTCATTTTAATGCAGGATAATGCTTGGGCTCACAGTTCTCGCTCAGTACAGGCATACCTAAACCATGTTGGTGTTACGGTGATGGAGTGACCAGCACGATCCCCGGGTATGAATCCAATTGAACACGTTTGGGACTTGCTAAAGAGGAGTATCAAATCAAGAATGCCACCTCGTAACACTCTGGGCGAGCTGCGCAACACATTAGTTGAAGAATGGCAGAGGTTGTCCCAAGAAATCATTGACAACATCATTCGCAGCATGCCCAGACGGATGAAAACCTTAATCAGGGCACAAGGGGGAAACACTCGTTATTAAACATGTTTAATTATTATTTGTTTAAAAATGAAGCTAAATATTTATATTCTCCTTTTTTGTATTCCGCTGATTCTGCCGGTGTGTGTATAATATTATTGAATATACTATATAAGAATTCATTGTCACGAGCATGAAGTATCGATTGTTATTCGTAATATGTAGCTACTGGATGGACTATGAAAATGAAAAGAATAACGCATTCATTTGTTTTGATAAAAGGATTCTTATTAATTAAACCCTATCCTGAGGTGTAGATAATATTAAGTATGTGTTTACTTATTCGATTATTTTGAATCATAGCATTAAGTAACCTAGAAAAGACGATATTTATGGACACCACTGACGTCAAAGTGGTGAAAATGAGTTTGTTTGTTTGCGAAAATTGTACTTTTCTTTTTGGTGTCTACTGTTTTAATCTATATATATTAGTAAATTTCAAGCGTTCTTTATCTTCATATCAAAGATAAGTTAGTGGGCTCTTACGATTTGGACGCTTTCCTAAATTTTAATGAGGTTTTTCTTTTTAGGTGTGTTTTATAAAATAAAAACGTAATTCTCGACAGTATTTCTATATTTTTATAAAATAAAAATTAGTTGTGTTTATCGATAGACAATTCTTCTTTGTTTGCACGGTAAAGAATTTTATGGAGTTCAACTCGCACACGTATTCCACCAAGTGCCATGAATCATCAGTATGAATAGACCTCATTATAGGTACTTATATGTTTTAAACAACATTCGAAGAAGGGTATCGAATAGCCCAAAATGCACAGTAAATAATAGCGTTATTACTTGCCGCAATGTTTCAACTGTTAATCCCAGTTAGCTACATGCACAGGCGGCCATTTTTGTTTCACCAAATAAACTGCCGCTCCCGTAAACCTTTTATGATGGAAAAATGTTGTCGCAAAAAGGAAAATTGCTAAGTGTCCGGTATAAATGGTATATCTGAATGGTCGTTTGGGGTCAACTGTGTGATTATTGTTGGGTTACTGATATATAGGGTGTTAAATAAAATGTAAACGAAATGTTAAGCGGGTGTTAAAACGTTGTAAAAAGGGAGAGTGACTGTTATGGATTAGGTTCATCATTTAACTACGGGTGTATTTTTTTATACCTTTTTATATCACTTAGGTGACAGACTAGCACTCGGCCTACTTGTTAGAAAGTAGTTACCGAGGCCTAGGGACGCGT
The DNA here is from genome assembly GCA_949126895.1 of Eilema caniola. Lineage (NCBI taxonomy): Eukaryota > Metazoa > Arthropoda > Insecta > Lepidoptera > Erebidae > Eilema > Eilema caniola. The sequence goes on from OX421467.1 coordinate 17,587,754, forward strand.
ACCACACCAGAGGGGTTACACTCGTGCTGCCAACACTGTAAGAACAGAGAGTTTTTATGCCGTCAGTGCAGCAGACAAAGCAGGACAAAGCAAAGCAAGAGTATATGACCTTACTTATTATTTGGTACACCTGCTGATCATGGATGAGGCTTTCCTCTTAGAGTTGGGAGATCCGACAGCAGCCGTAAACTGTGAAAGTAAAGTGGTGAGAACAGTCCCAGTGCTCACAAGTGCAAGTTTTGATTGTTGTACAGTGAAGTTTATTCTATTGTTCAGAATACAAATGAACGGACGTCATCAGTCGGAATCAATGGAGAGGAATTCGTCGACGTCTAAATATTTTGCCATAGTTTAACTAACGTACTTGCTTCCCATAATTATTGTATAGTATTTGTGTGTAATACTTAAACAAAAAATGAGCAAACCGATATTTCTCACATTTATCGGTTATTCGTAGCTACTTGTATAGCCTGATAAACCCCTTAAGGGATCGCTCGGCGACAGGTACATTAAACATATAAGTAAAACATTGAACATGAATATCGAAGTCGCATGATGTAGAGTGGGTGAAGTCGTAATTTGTAAGGAAATTTCCTTAATATCTAATTTTTGGTACCACTAACGGGCAAAGTTTGCGCCATTATGGTCAATAAATAACACATTGTTTACTTTCGTACCTATTATATTCGACGCTGACGCTTAAAGCTTTATGAAGATTGTGTTGTAATGGACTATGGACGACATTTAGTCTAAATAACTGACTTGTTTCCTACTCTGGATAACGCGTGCAGGGCTTAGATATCACCCACATACAGTGCAATATATTCCATCAAGAACCAAGCGGTTAACTGACTCTTTCCTTTGCCTCAACCATTAAAACCTAGAATTCCTCGCGTGTTTACATTTTCTACTGTCCTGGGTCCTTTAAGTGGGGTGTCAAATCAGCTCAGGCGAGGTGAAGTCAAATTGACGTATCCAATAAATACTAAAAAATCTTATAAAACCAAAAACTGTAAAGTAAATTTTATCACAAAGAAAGCTGTAACTAAAATAAATTGCAGTCAATCAATTTTAGCCTAATGTAGTTTATTGTACTTAATGCCTTCCGCATCCAGATTATCCCAGCTCTCTTTTTCAGGCCTTCAGTCCAACTCACTGGGGCCTCCAACCTTCCATTTACTGATACTGGCGAAGTTTTCGCAGTTATGGTCAATAAATAAGACATCATTTACTTGTATATCTATAATATACAAACTGCCTTCTAAAGATTGTGTTGTAATAAACTGTGGACGAAATTCAGACTGGATAACCGACTTACTTTATGATGCTTGACTAATAGACAAGTTTAGCTCTAGTTGGATGGTCTTCACCGTAACTTCGGCTAGGGGACTACCATGAAACGAACATCCGCAACTTCGGACCGGAACGTAACACTTTAGAGACATAATATTTAGCTACCATAATATGGAATAAAAATATTTAGCCTAAATCCGTACCGAAAGCTTTTAATTTGAAAGACTTTCGGTACATGTCACCTTATCGGAATCTTGACCACAGGCTAGTTGTGACCTTTGATCAAATGATGAGACCGCATTCGCCCGATTGTGGTATTATAACTGGGCCAGTAAAAGCCTTGAAAACAATTAGAATTCAAGTGGTCAACTGCGGTAGATCCTTATACGAGCCTGGTATTTGTCAAGTATGTCAGGGGTGCCAACGTCAAGCTTGATTGCGGAATAAACGCGATTCATAGACCCAATTCTCTGAAACTTTTGCTTGACAGAAGAAACTAATGATGAAGCTGAAACACGTTAATTACCGATCTTGTCGAAATGCTTTTAAGTCAATAGTATTTGAATAAAGTTGACAGGACCAATAAATTAATCTGACCTATATTAATCCTTCAATGGATGTATTGCTTTTAAAGATTGGACCAGATAACTGTAGTAGGTAGGTACAGTCAGAACGAACTTGACTAGAACGTCTCAAAATGATCTTAATACCAAGGTATTAGAGCTAATCAAATTCTTTTATTGATTTGAATTTTAATATTATCCGAACGAAAGGTCATTTTTAGTTCTTTGTTCGCCAAGATGGATCTGATGGCTCCCTTATCTTTAGACTGTTAGCTATACCTACATTTATACTTCTATTATAAAGAGGAAAGATTTGTATTTTTGTGTGTATGTTTGTAATGAATAATCTCAAAAACTGCTGTGCCGATTTCAAAATTTTTCACCATTGGAAAGCTACATTCACCCTGAGTAACATAGGCTATATTGGATTTCTACGGGAACGTTTTCACTACCCGTGCGAAGCCGAGGCGGATCGCTAGTATTATATATGCAGCAAGACAGTAATATGAGACTAAATACGAGGTTACTATCACACCACGTGCTTGCCGAATACCTTGTCACACAATAGATACGAGAGTACTATCTAACCTAATACCTAATATTAGGTACCAATTTGCAATATCATAGAATTCACATGTTCTTCCTCAATAATATAAAAATGTTGTCATCTAATACTTCTACTTTAACTATAAAACTTGTGTTATACTCGAAACGTTTTGTTATAATTAAATAACATTAATTTATTCTTCAAATCTGATAATAATTACCACGCTAAGCTTCTTTTTTAATGCAAATTATCCTGATAATGTGAAGGCTTACCAAAAAAACGGCCCTTTTGTATAACAACTTATATCTACTTCAAAAAGGTTCGGAAACTCGTTAAACGTACCTATCGCCATAAATTTACAAAAATATAAATCTTACATAATTAAAATACGATACAACGCAATAAATTCTCTTGCGAGCGATGAAGCTGCCTCGCGCCGCTTTAGAAATACTACGAGAAGCTTCGGGCATTTTGTTCAAGCTATGTTTAAGTTCCTTATCATAAATAATATCTTTCCTGATTAAATGAAAAAAATAATTGGAAATTTCAGTCTGTGCCCTTCATTTAGCATTTACGAATACCTTATTTTGGACTTGAAAAATGAATATTTTTTGTACGTGAATCCATTTTCTTTAAGGATAAAAGAACTGTAAGCGTGTACCAATTCTATGTCCAGACCTTGGACTTTAAGTTTCAGCTAGGTCATTTAATCTTACAGCTCCAACGAATCCTCACAGGATTTTATCACATATTTCATATTATCCCCATATTAACTATAATATTTTATGTGTTTGAATTTAGAACATTTCTTTTTATCGTGATTATTTTTGCTTCGTACGTCTATAAAAATAAACTTATTATCGTCCTAATATAAAATGAAATGAAATTGACGTGATGCGATTACAATAATAAATGCGGTACAAAGATAATACTTATGTCTAGGCTTAATAAAATAAAACTAAGGCTCGTTTCCGTTGGGCCTCCTGAATTATTAATGAAACGAGAATAAGGAAACTTTTACAGTAATTTTTTAGGCTGCGTTAGATCACTTTCATTTAGACAACACCTGAATGTTGCAACATCTTGTTATCTTTATACTGTTATCCTGTTGAAGAAACTTTTAGTGAGATATATAATGAAGAGAAAAAATACAAGAATATATACATAGTGTCCCACGAAATCCAAGTTCGTGACACGCGGTCATAAAATCTACATCTCTTGTGTATCACAAACATATTTACACAGTATTTTTTCTCAATTCCTCTCATGAATGTAACAACAGACTCATGAATTTTATTGCGCGCCGTGGTAGAACGGACGATTGTAGCAAGAATTCCGGTCTCTACTACTCATAATTGAATTACAAATCATCGTGAGCAGGCCGGCTGGGTACGGTGGTCGCGTCCGCATGGTTACTGAAAACTCCGATGGTCCGTCATGCAGCGATCGGGTTCAATATTCGAATCTATATACAACCACAGCCTTGATATTGCACGTTCCATTCGTGCCAATTCACAGCCGCAAATTGTGAACGTGCATGTCCTTCGGCTAATATACCTCCTCCGAAATTCATTCGGAAAAATCCGAAAACTGATACACGCACACACGTGTGTAAGCGGAATATAACAAACTTCAATATATTTAAATATATAGGTGTATTCGACATACAAATCATTCTACATTCATGTACCTCATAAATAATAATTACCTCCGTTTAGCACAATTTAAGCAGTTTATATCGGAAGGTACTCTTATGCAGTATTTTTGGGCCGGATTAGTGTGTAGTTATAAGCACTTAACGCTGAATTAGAACTGTCTTGTTCTCGCCTTTGAATCAGTTGATTTTTATTTTATTTTATAGCTTCATTGATATGAATAAAAGTGAATTATTGAAAACAGTTGTTTCGTTGCTCACCGTGAGTCATGTTTTGTTAATTTTTTTACTAATAATAATATCAAATTTCGCAGCCATTTGATAGGCCACATTTTAACAGTAGATACATGTTAAAAATATATTATAATAGTTACTGTCAATGTTATCTTTTTATTACAATATTAGTTTTTTTCTAGTTATAAATTTATTTATTTATATAAATACAGAACTTTAAATATAAATGATACTAAATTAAATTTAAAACTAGAAACTAAAACAAACTAAACTAAATAAATGAAATATTTACATACATAATGCGTCGTGAAATTCCTCTGAATCATCACGTTCCCAGGATAACAACCAGCCTTCTGGTCACGCGTAGCGTCGATCAGTCGCTTTGCCAGATTGTTTTTATGCGTTTGGCAAAAGACAGCAGTCAAATGACAAAAGATAGTTGTCATCTGTGAGCAATTCAAGTTCTTTGTACTAGTATGATTATATGTAGAATATACCGCTTCCGGGCTGTTTGGCCGTGGTCGATGTGAAACTTGCGTTCCAGACGTTTCGTCGATCACTGTCGACATCTTCAGTGGCGCAGGGCCGGGCGACGACAACTTCGGAGACCTTGCCTCGCCGGCGGCTGACTTGCGACTGATGTCAAGCCTTGAATCACGGCTGTATTTATAGGCACGGTCGGAGCGGGGAATTGACTCACTCGTTTCTGATTGGTCGAGCGCTGTGGCGCGGACGTACTCGATCCTGATTGGTTGTTTGCACTGTGATACCGAGTGGCTCTCAGTGCTGGGTACCAATCTTTTTGGAGCTGAAATCCCTCGTTTTTTCGGTTGAAGTTGTTGGGACGCTTGAATATTTCGATGGCTTCTCGAAGTATACGTAGGAAAAAATATGTTATGGTAGCTAGAACTTTCGTGTTCTGAAATTCGATGGTATGATTCCCATCCTCTTGGGTGTGTTCTGCAACCGCTGACTTGTCGAAGTGGCAGAGTCAGCAATTCCGTTCATGTTCCGACAGGCGGGTCTTGATGCTTCTTTGGGTGGTGCCCACGTATACCGAGCCACATGAGCAGGGGATTCTGTAAACTCCAGCTGACGATAGTGGATCACGTGGGTCCTTGACCGAACGGTGAAAATTCCGTAGCTGCGTCGTGGGCTTGAAGATCAGCTTGATGTTATAAGCTTCTAGCAGTCTTCCGATACGATCTGTAATGCCATGAATGTATGGCAAGAAAGCCTTCCATATCGGAGCGTCTGCGAACCTTTCTTCCATTAGAATCCATCCAACCTTCATTCCAGAATCCATTAGCTTGGAAGGCCGAGTCCAAGTGGCGTAACTCGTTTTGTAGGTATTGAGGTTCACAGATGGTCTTAGCTCGGTGGACCAGTGTCTTGATAACTGACATTTTTTGTCTGGGATGGTGGTTGGAGTCCTTGTGTAGGTAACGGTCTGTGTGTGTCGGCTTTCGATAGACTCGGTGACCAAGACTGCCATCTTCTTTTTTGGATACTAGGACATCTAGGAATGGTAGCTCCCCGTTCTTCTCAACTTCCATGGTGAATTGGATGTTTGGATGGTTGCTGTTTAGGTGATCCAGGAACTTAGTCAGCTCCGAGTCCCCATGAGTCCAAACCACGAAGGTATCGTCCACGTAGCGGAACCAGACCTTAGGCTTCTTGGGAGCTCTATCCAGAGCATCTTCCTCAAATGAGTCCATGTAATGATTATTAGTATAATTATAATAAATACCTCATCACTACACCTTATTTTGCCTGCAGCAATGTAAATATTATGTACACAATATAAACATATTCATACAAAGTAGGAACTAAAATTTGCACTAAATGAGAAACGAACCCGAATCGACTTATGTGAGCCTAGCAACCATCGGTCCTCAGGTCCATGAAATACTAAGTTATTAGTTAATTCAGCGGAATGGATATTTTTAACAAAGTTATTAAATTAGCTAACCTTTTATTTGAAACAATTCTGTCTCTTATATTGAAACCAATAAAATTTTGTAGAAACGCCCACAATATTAAGCCACCTTTTATAAGCCTCCCTTGCTTATATTTAAGACGAGAAATAAAAAGTAAGAGGAAATAAAAGTTACAAAACTCTTTTTGTATAATTGGGAAGAATAGTCCACGATATTGAGTGGCATTTTAGAATGAAGTAGTGTAGTTGTATGTCAAGCTTCCAATTAATCTATTCGCCTATAGGACCTAATCATATTCTGTCCTCCGTGCCTATAGGTAAGAGCGCCTCGCTAGAAAGAAGAAGTACAGAATTTCGATGTAATAGAAACAGCCTTGAGAATTGTTGTTGCTCCCAAGCTTATGAGCACTTACTGTTGGATCCTAGGAGCGATTGTATGTTGATGAATGAACGATTTGTGTTATAAATTGCACCAATGCTTTAACTTGATTGTATGGTCAAAAAATCTTAGACGAGGTAAAATTTACGTAATAAAATATTTTGAAAAGTTCCATGGTTTTGAAGAAATAAATCTAGAAATCAATAGTTTCATTCTTTGTCTGTGTATATTTCAAAAAGACTAAGCGTAGTGCACGCCATAGCGATGTTCGTATTTTTTCATTTCAATAGAAGAAAAAAAACCGTAATTTTAAAACCTACAATTTACAAGGATCAAATTGTTCTGCGTCGCATGCACTGATTGATCGCACTAACAGTTAATTAGATGAAGAGTGTAATTAATCGAGTTGTTGGGGCATGAAGCGCGGTGCGCTCGCCTCCATTGACTGTCAGGAAATATTTGCCTAATGATGGCTTTGACGAGCCCTCTACGCCAGCGTCGTTCAAATACGTCCCAAACGAAATGATTGTTAAATTGGCCCTAAACTACAGACCGTCTGTCCATTGTGCTTCAGTCTGACACCGGGTGTCAGGTGTTGCATTCATTTTATGTTTTTGTTAACGCTGATTACATTTGATGGATTTTACTTATATATTACTAGCTGTTGTCCGCGGTTGCACCCGCGTGGAAGTCGGTTATCGCGATTCGGAGTATTAAAAATAGATACCCAATATGCACACAAAATTTCATGAAAATAGGTTCTGTAGTTTCTTTCGAGTATGAGAATGAACATTGTGACACGAGAAATTTTATATATTAGATTTACTTACTATATTTAATATAAAGGTATAAATGTATATATAATGTACCTATACATATTGTATCCTCTTTTCCATTCAGCTGTGCCAAATGGAGGAGCAGGAGTTATCCTGATCCAAGCTGAAAGCCTCAGATTCTACCAGACACAACACTAAGAAAGAAAGCTATTATTAAGCATACATAATATCTATGCGAAAGTAGTGTCACTTTCGCATAGATATATGTTTATAATAATATGTTACTTACTTACTTACTGCCAGCAGGGGACGCCGCGACCGGAGGGGTGATCTGCCCTTCATTGTGGGCCATTTCCCCTATTTTTCCTGTAAGGGATAGGGGTGTCCGGCAATCACGGCGCTTCGTCGAACCTACCTGTTTCCTTGCAAAACTTTACAATCTGTTCCACCCTCAGATTGGAAAAGTCTTCCAAATCTAAATCATCCGTTCCCATGATTTCCCATCTTTTCAGCGCGTACATGGGGCATTCGGCCAGCAGGTGGATGCTAGTTTCCTCGGCATCCATGCACTCCAGGCATCTGGGATCAGTCTTCACTCCTATTAGTGTCAGGTGCCTGTTCAATCGGCAGTGTCCTGTTATTATCACTTCTACGACAAGCCTCATGTTTCTTCTAGATAGTTTCATAAGTTGGCTTGTTCTTTTTGTGTCTAAAATTTTTATGAACATTTTCGACTGTCTCATGACAGGCGATGATTTCCATCTTCGGTTGGTCTCCGCCACTATGCTCCGGCTGATGACTCCTTTGGTGATTTTGTGGGCTATTGGCAACCTGGGTTCAGGGCCCACCTGGTTTACATCAGCTCCTTTCCTGGCCAGCTCGTCAGCTACCTCGTTGCCCGTATTACCCTCGTGTCCGGGTACCCAAGCAATCGTTACGTCGGTTGCTATGGCCAGTATTTTTAATGCCTTTTTACATTCCTTTACCATTGCCGAGATGGTCTCCATTTTGTCCAGAGCTTTCAGCGCAGCTTGGCTATCACTGTAGAGTGTGATCTTCTCGGCATTCAGGTCCTTTGTTATTTCCGCGCACTCCTTAATGGCAAAGATTTCAGCTTGGAATACACATGCAAACTTACCCAATGGTATTGATCTGTTTATCTCTGTCCCGTCCTCACATTTAATGTGCACTCCAGAGCCAGAGAGCTTTGTTGTTTCCTTTCTGGAGCCGTCTGTGTAACAGATAGTGCCATTTGTGTCTATCTTCCAGTCGTCTCTGTGTCCTATGTGTACTCTGTATTTCTTGTCAAATGTTCTCTCTTTCTTGATTAGGTCATTATTCGCGAGAATCATTGACAGTTTGTCTTCGTAGCCCTGACTTATCTTGGCATGGCCTTCGTCGAATGCGTTTGCTGTCCAGAGGCCAATGCTTTTTAGTTTGAACCATTGTTCAACTGCTTTCTTTTTTGCCTCTAGGTCTAGTGGGTTAAGTCCCAATATTATCTCTAGCGCGGCAGTGGGTGTTGTTCTCATTGCACCAGTGGTCATTAGTGCTGCCATTCTTTGGACCTTGTCTAGTTCTTTTTTATTGCTCCCTATGTTGGCTCTGTGCCACCATGCCAGGGCACCGTGCAGGATTCTTGGCATAATTATGGCCTTATAGATCCACAATACTATAGCTGGCTTTATACCCCAGGTTCTTCCTATAGCTCTTTTGCACTGCATCATTGCCATTTTGGCCTTCGAGCATGCGTTGCTTATGTGGTTCTTGAATGTTAGTTTGCTGTCCAGTGTCACACCCAGGTATTTGACCTCTTTTACATTTTCAAGGTTATGACCGTCAAGTTTTACTGGTTCAGCCTGTCCTAGTTTTCTTATCCTCGTGAAGAGTACTAGTTTGGTTTTATCGGGGTTCAGGTTTAGGCCTTTACTCCTGCACCATTCTAGTGCTTTGTTGATAATAATATGTTACGTGCATAGTAATATCTCAAACTTTTTTTATGCTGAACCTATTGTGTTAAATTTAATATAAGTATTTCAAAGTATTTTTTCTCTGATTTAGGGTGCTACGCGGTTGAATCGTTATCAAAAATCAAAAGGATATTCTCGTACACGTCATTGAAGTGCACAACGACTAGAATTAGCATCATTAGCTTGTCATTAGTGTTACTTGTAACTCTATTTAAAAAAATCTTGGAGCATCGAATGAGTATGAATGAGTTAGCAGTGAGCTTTGGATACTCAGTGTGGTGTAACAGTGAGCTGGCTATTACAATATGGAACATTTTATTCCATAGACGGCTTCAAAATATTTAAAGTAGAGTTTAATACAGTCTGAACTTAATATTTAATTTCACGAGGGGCAGTAAGCCCTTTAGTCCCTAGCCCTACACTTTTTCATAATAAATATGTAGCCGTAATTGTATCTATGAGTGTGCACGACACATCGTTTTATTACATTTTTCTCTTTTTACAAATATGTAGTGTTTTTTTTATTTCTTTTTTATGTCGTTATTATCTCTCATGTAAGAAAGCGTGAGCTATATAACGAGGTTTTTTAATTCCTGGTTTGCTTTAGTATAATCAGCATTAGAATATAATTTGATGCAGACTACACTCAGAGTTTGACAAATTAAAGTTCGTAAAGCATTTGACCTCAAGCACAATAACTTACAAATATATAGAGACACAATGAACTTCATATTTTTTATAGAAATATATAGAAAAGTATGAACTTACTGACCGAGCATTGACCTACTCTTTCTATACAGTATCTGAACGTTGTTCCTGAAACATTATGCGATAGTCCCGCCTATATTGACAAAATTTATTGCATACTAAAGTTTTCATACACTTTTATGTTTTCGGAAGATTACAACACCAGCAGTTTGCCTGTGCCCTGATGTTTATAAGCGTCCTCTCCAACGAAAGGGACGCGTGAAATTGCTTTCTTTCCTAACAGTACTTGTGTTTCAACGTTCCGTAGAACGTTTACTATACCAGTACGTTAATCTTTGCGTGAAATGAAATTTTGCAGGGATGTTGAGCCCCAAGAGAACTGTTGTCTGAAAGTATGTTCTCTTCTCGGTCCAAGCGCCATTGCCGGTTTTATTCAAAGCCTGCACTTTGAAGCCCCAGGGTCCACTCTCTTATTCTTTCTGTAATTTTAATATTGGGTAACGATAGATAATTTCAAAATCACCCAATATAAAACGAATGAGATATATATTCTCAATTAATATTCGTAACTTGATATTATGCCTGTTTACCTGTTAATTCAAAAAGGCAGACGAAACTTCGAACAAATAAGTTTGACGGCGGGTGGTGGCAGACAGCATTCAGCAGTCGAAAACTGGCCCGCCTCGCTCGCCTTCCGCTCAATAAACGCTGGCAGGCCGCGCAAGTTTCGTTGGTCGACCGGCCGACGTAGGTACCTACAATAACAACTTTCATCACAACTTTTTGGCAAAAAGCTTCATCCGACTTTCCGTCACCTCGCTCAGGAAGTGTTGCGTTTGAGTTTGAGATTAATTAATGTAAAAACAAGTACAAACTTTCAGTGTTTTCAATCGGTATAAGCTGTAACAAATGAAGTAAGTACTTAGACTCTATGATGGGGCTACACTACCGTGCTACCGTGTACAAAAAGGATATCAATCATATTTTGGTCAATATATAACTGAGTTCAAAAAAATTACGCAATAAGTTTAAAAGTTATAATATCACTACATAGTATAAAACAAGGTCGCTTTCTCTGTCCCTATATCCCTTTGTATGCTTAAATCTTTAAAACTATGCAACGGATTTTGATGCGGTTTTTTTTAATAGATAGAGTGATTCAAGAGGAAGGTTTATATGTATAATACATGTTTAATATAGTAGAGGGTGCAGCGGGAACGGGATCTGACGCCACGCGGGTGGAAAAATATTGGCGGTACGAAGTTCGCCGGGTCAGCTAGTTTTAAGATAATTAGATTTATCGACGCCTGAATTTTTGGACCGTCTTTTATATATTTTTGTAAATATTTCAGTTTATTACGTGAGTTTTATATAAGATAAACATATAAACATTTTTTAAGATAACTAAATAAAATGTTTTGGTGCTTAGTGTGGCTAGTAATTGTTTTTCGTATGTTTTACAATCAAGCAGTCTGCTGCTGGACATATGCCTCTTAGTTTATCCATGTAAGGTATACAACCTTACGAATAGACCAAGCTCATATTCGTTTATTATTAGTTTAAAAATTATTTACATCTTATGTTATGCAAACAGATTAAATATTTTAGATTTCTTGATTTCAGTTTAGTTTTTTTTGTTCCAGTTACAGCAATTACGCTGAATTGGGTCCACTAAGATCTTCAGGGACCAAGCAACGAAATAAAAAGCCAAGATATAAATCAATCCACGAGGAAGAGTAGGATAATAGATCCTGGATTTTAAAGTACATACCTACTTTAAATTTGTTGCAATTTCAAATAATATTTTAATGACGAAAAATACAAAAAATAAATTAATAAATCATGCCCTACGAGTTCCCAGTTCGTTTTCAATTCCAACTGTTTACACAATAAACAGTTCCAGAAACAAAGAATAAATATTAACGTCTTACAGTAACAAAGAGAGACGTACCAGAAACCCGTTCTAACCGAGTTATTTATATGAATAAACGGAACGGAATAAAATTAAATTAAAGCGGCTTTAGCATTTTACATAAAGCTATATTAACTCTTTTCTGGGTGTAATAAGATGTCTTAGGAAGTGCACGCGAGCGTATTTTCATCAACCAATTATATGGGTGGTAGTAAGTTAGAAGCGAGATGTAGATGCAGACGATGTATTTTGCTGTTTTATGATCTGACGACGCCAGTGAAGTTTATTACCGAAAGCGTGAAATCTTTGCTCTAAATGTTGATATAGCTCACGAGGTGCAATACAGGAGATGAGACTGCTCGTAACACCCCTAGTTATCTTTCTGGAAATAGAACTTATATGGAAAGCGTTGCGCGCAACGAGTGTGTGCTATTTGTTGGTGCAGAGGTGTTAACGCGATTCTGACGAGCTCTTCGCCGTACCGTGGCTTTTCGATCAATTTGTAATATCCACCTGAATTTTCATTTGCAGCTAGCACAAATCTGATACTTATAAGTAAAGTAAAAAATATGTATATTTCGCATTTAGTTTTTGATTATTTTAAGTAAGTTTCATCATAGTAACTTATTCAGTTGCTGAAATAAAAATTGAGTACGCTATAGGTTTGCTAGGCGCTTCGTGTGTGGCAGTAAGGACAAATAAACTTTTGTATGGAAATCCCAACTGGGGAAGTACTTCCGCCCTATAGAGAATACCGCGGTCATAATAACCTTCTTTCATTCGGTCATCTAACCTGTGTTCTCGGCGGTGAGTAGTGTACCCAGAGCTTACTGGAGAGTTCTTGTGCTGTCAGTCGGAAGGAAGACCACAGCCTATTCCCGCTTTGTCTTCTATACTGACGACACAGAAACTCTCTGTGTTTACAGGGTCGGCAGCACGAGTGTGACTCCCATGGTGTTGCACATGTCCATAGGCCATGGTAACCACTTTCTATCAGGTGGGCCGTGTGCTTGTCTGCCACCTCAGTAGTAAAAAATACGAATACAAAAAATTATGTCGGTAAAACAATTCGGCTATCGTATACAGTCGTTCAGAGCTTTCCCCTTGAAAGAGAGTAGTCGCGTGTCCTGCCCTGGATGTTGATTTTTGTTAACCATTTTATACTCGTATTTCCTCAGTATCTTACTTTGTTAGCTACACGTATAAAGCTAAGGCATCCCCAATTATTTATGTTCGGGAGTATTGTAGTGTTTTTGTGTCTCTAGTGTGGTAAACAACCTTTAACCGCAAGCTGTCACCGTAGAGTGCGGTCGCTTGCAACGCGAATATAATTGGAAACGAAATACATAAATCTGAATATTTCATCTTCAAAGTTACCTACGTAATAAATATGACGCAGGGCGTCTTGCGGCGTAATCTGCGAGTTGTAGGAGAGAAGGATGTCCAACAAACAATATCTAAGTTTGTGTCGCTTTGTAGTAATATTTGCCAAGTCTCCGAAAGCCCCGGCACAGTTTGAGCGACTTCTCGAGCTTATTACTATTTGTGTTGCCAAGATTCTAGCTCCTACATTGTCTGACGAAGGTATTCTCCGTACAAACCGCAAATCATTTATATTTTCAGTTATATTCTTTTTGTAAAACATCAACGGCGGACGAATGGCATTGTTAAAAAACTGTTAGTAGATAACGGATCACCATTTTTTAGTGAAGTATCAAATATTGAGTTATGACTGTTATGAGCGACGTGATTGTAAAAAAAAATTATTTATTTCAGTGCAACAGGAAAATACAAAAAATTTCACAATCTATTCAAATAACAAGTAGAACATAATATATCGGTTGCAGATGTCCGGGTGCCAAAAGATGGATAGAAGATGTGAGTACTCGTAGATAGACTAATGACAAGTGCGGAGAGAGAGAGAGAGAGAGAGAGAGAGAGATATATAAAGAGAAAGAGAGAGAAAGAGAGAAAAAGAGCGAGAGAGAGAGTAGAGGTAGCTCCTATTTCTAGCCCAATTACACCAACTAAACTCAAGTAGAACTAACTATATAGAACTCTCATTAACCCCGCCAGCTAAGCCAAATTGATTGTATAAGAGTGGGTTTACGTCGGTAATATATTGCGATACGAAAAATTGTACCTTTCTTCATCTTGGTCCCGGTTACATCGAGGCTTTTACTTCAGAAATTTCCATCTATTAGCTATGCCTCAAAAATTTTGATGTGGATCCATACACCCTCATCACTCTTATTTCCAAACCATAGATACATATATTCCATTCTCCATTTCTTTATTTGAAAAAAATAAATAAACCACAGTACAAAAAGTACTCCGGTACTTTTCAACGACTCACCATTATGAAGGCAGTGCGTACAATTACCTCCCAGCTTAAAACAACCTACACGAGGAACTAATGGCTATAATCGCCTTACCACATACAAGCTACCTGTAAAAGCACCTATTAAACATCTCTCGAGTATAAAAAGAAAAGAACACATAAGTAGTACTTTCCTTATTTCGCGACGTAGGCTGTGGAATGAACGGCATGTGTTTACGTCACGCTAAGTAAGAATAATGTGTTCACATAAATCAGTGGCATCTCCACGTCATTTTGAATACTCACAAATGATATCAACTTGTCGTTAAGTGTGACTTCATTCGAGACAAACGCAGCGAGCAACTCCAATAATTTTGCTTTCTTATTTAAATTCATATAGCAAAATCTAAATGTAAAGCAATATCGACCGTCTCGTAGCTTCTACAAGTGATGTCTACGAGTGTCGTAGGCGTTGCTACGACAGCTCTTAATAGAAATATTTTGGACAATAATGAGTGTCTACAGAAACTATGCAAAAGCGAAGGGTCAATTTAAAAAGATTGCTCATTATAAGTATTATAATGCGTTATTGGTGTGGTAGCCGTGTGACTAAGGTATCGGACTTATTATCTAGAGATCGCAAGTTCAAATACTGATGAGAATCTGGTCGTAAAGAAAATAATTCAGTGATTTTAACTAGTAGTCTGCTTTTTCTTCATCCGAGCGCTTTTTCCTTGTTATATTTAAAGCTTGCACTATAGAGATGTGGGTTAGTTCTCCTAGAACCGCCGTCTGATATAAATCGGACGCAAGATAAAACAAATCATCTAAATGAAAAGGAGGGCGTACCCTTGACTGCTAAATACAAGTTTTGGATAAAACCAGAATTAGTGAATGTTGTTGATTATATGGCTATTTAATTTCATTTTCATGGTAGAAAATATAAAAAACTTACCAAGAATGTTTCTCATTTTCAATTGTATCAAAAGAAATGTGGCACATTCATCTAAAAGAAAATGTCGTGAGTCGCAGACTAAAATAAAACTCAAGTCGTGCTTTGAATACTGTTGACTTCTTATAAT
Source organism: Eilema caniola (assembly GCA_949126895.1). Lineage (NCBI taxonomy): Eukaryota > Metazoa > Arthropoda > Insecta > Lepidoptera > Erebidae > Eilema > Eilema caniola. The sequence continues at coordinate 17,603,131 of OX421467.1, forward strand.
AACGAGGCCGAGTATCGTTATGCCCCCACGCTCACCCCGAGGTGCGTACAATTTTACTGTCCGAGTGATCCCACACCGTTCGCGTGTGCGGTGATTACCGCCTGAAAGTTTAAAGCGTCGATCCGGTCAACCGGTAGTGACACCTATCAAATCGATGTCACTCTAGCTCACAAAACGGTGAATGTAATCTATTTACGTGTTGAGACATGTTGTGTGTATTTCACATAGGTTATGTTGTAGCCGTAGTAATATTTATGTTTAAGTGTAAGCTAAGGTTTTAATAGCCGTGGGCACGGCTGATATGTCGTGTACGGAGTTTCGAAAGTTGGTTCATAAGATTCACACAAACCCATAAAAATGTCCTCGTTGAGCTGGCCTTTTGTCGAGTAACACCTACTTTTATACTTTTGTGATTGAGTAAACACAGTAAGTGGAATCTGGTCATAACGCCTGGCAATACCTACCTCAGAATTATTCAGAGTTAGGATAAGTATGTATTTATTTATATTCTACATATATACTATCACCACCACTTCACCAATATAAGGAATTTGACTGCACCTCGCCTACTATTAAAGTAACTCTCAAGTATGGGTATTCTTTAAAGGTCATCTTAATTTACCATAAGTCAGAGTACAGTCAAAATCCCTTTTATATAAAGAGATAACAACAGAACTAATTATTCACAAAACAAACAAGAATCTTTCTATGGCTATAACGATCAAAGTTATATTATTAACGATCGTGGGCTGAGCGAGTATCGACAGCAACGTAGCAAGACGTTAGCGTACAACGTTTTAACGTGTCAATTTGTAGTTAGTTTGATGAAGCAGCCGAGCATCAGGCGGCCGACCCTTAATTGCAGATAAATGAATTATGTAGACAGCCATCATCCATCACTGTCGTCAATTTTAAGATAAAAGCCATAATGCAAAGTTCTATAGGCACCTATCTGATAAATATCACGTGGTTGGTTACGTCATTCTCCATCATTTACTTAGTATGATATTATAAGATTTTATACTATGACAAGTGAACACAGATTTTGAAGCGGCGGTAGCTTAGTGGTTAAGGAGTCGGCCTTACGATCAAGAGGTCCCAGGTTCGAATCTTGGCCATTACACTATACACTCCTAGAACAAGTAATTTAGCTTAGTTGGAGGGGTTAGAGAGAATATTATTCAGTTTGGTCGCTTATATTATTATTAAAAAAAAATAGTTCTTACCAAATTGACGAAATATGAGTGTATGTATAATTCTGTAAATTTTTGGGTACCTACATGTTATTAATCAATCAATTAAACCTATTACGTAGTGCAGTACAATGTTGGTCATAGGCCTCTCCCAATGTGCACCATTTCTGTGTCCATGTTCCATGTCTTCCGCATTCGGTCTGTCCTAGCCACGATTTTCAGGTCGTCAGTTCATCAGGCTAAGGTGCGTCCCGCCATCAGTTTGCCTCCTCACGGTCTCTACTCTGGGACTTGCTTGATCTATCGGCCATTGGTCCTTCGTAAGATGTGGCCAGCCTTAGTTTTTCTGCGAGTTAACAAGAACCTGAGATATGAAGAATAAATAAAAAAATAATTGATAACCATGGATCTAGATAGCGTTATATGAAACGTGGAATATTTATTATTAAAAAAAAACTTTGAATGAAGCGAGAGGGAGATTTGCCCTGTAAAAAAAAAAGTTACGATATATTAATAACGCATCATATTTTAGTTTTAACTAGGTAATTCTTGGCATTTCATATTTAAGTATTGTACATTGAAGTACATGAACCCTGACGTTATTATACTCCTTTGTGAGTAGTCGTGCCAATATCATACAGGTAAAATAATGAAGCTCGTTGTCCGGTAAAACATATATACAGGGTGTATTTTTGAAACGGGGCAGTAAGGGCAAGTACCTTAACCGTTGCAGTTACAGCAAAACGTTCTTAAAAGACCTTCCCTAACTTTTTGGGACATTTTGAACTGCATTCACAGATTTTGTAAAAAACTTACAGTTAGCAAAAAAAAAATGCAAAAAGTTCAAATTTTTTTTTTAATGCCAATCGATTCTATTTCATGTGGGGATCAAAAAACTCTATGGGACCATTTTAGCTTTCAGTACTAGAAAAGACAGAAATCGCCAAAGACCTTTCCCATACATTTCGTACGGAAATATGATAAATCAACTCGAAACTCATAGGTCAGGTAAAATTTTGAACTTTTTTAAATAAAAAAAATCATTTAAACATTTAAGAAATTGGTTTATGAAATAAATTGCTCAAAATGATTTCCATTTTCACGAATACATAAGTCTATCCTTTTTTGCACTGAACGAATGGCGGCTAATAATGTTCTGGGATGAATATTACGTAAAATGGTCATTAATGCATCCTTGAGCTCTTGAACACTGGCGTACGTCGTCTTATACACCTCGTTTTTCACGAAGCCCCATAAAAAAAAATCAAGTGGTGTTAGATCGGGGCTACGAGGTGGCCACTGTGTTGGACCATGTGTACCTATCCACTGTGTACCGAATAGGCGGCTCAAATTGGAACGTGAAAGGTGACTGTTATGTGGCGGAGCACCATCTTGTTGAAAATGAACTTTTCGCAATTCCGACAGGGGCCATTCGTCCATCTCGTTTTCAAGATGGTGTAAAATGACTTCATTATACAGGCAGAATTCAGTTTCCCTTCATAAAATTCCACCATTATGACTCGATTGGACATTATACCACATCAACAGTTGAATGAGAAGCGAACCTGATTATGACTTGCCGTAACTCTTAGTGGATTTTCTTTGGACCAATAGTGGTGATTTTTTCTGTTGTACATACCGTTATTGAAAAATTCGTTTCGTCTGACCACAGTATGTAATTTAAAAATTCATGATCTCTGCTTATTTTTCCTCTTAGCCATCTGCAAAAAGTAAGCCTTCGAACATCATCACCCGGATGTAACACTTGAACTATGCGCCCATATCGATAGCACTTGTAGCCGTATTTCTTCCATATCTTTATCACAAGGGAGTGGGATACACCTACTTCAAGGGCGACTTGCCTGGACGATACCTCTGGATATGCTTCGACATAAGTTAGAACCGCAATCTCCGTGTCCATGTCCACACGAGGCTGCCGCTTTCTTTTGAAAGAACCCTGCAATTCCAGGTTTTTTAAAAGATTTGTAATAACCTTTCTTGTTGGCACATGCCGCAACGGATATTTATTGCGGTACCACACTAATGCAGCTCCCGCATTTCGATTATTGACAAAATACGCTTCTAATAAGTCAATTTTTTCACGATTAGAAGACATTTTAGCGAAAATCCTTAATTAATAACTCATACGAAGTTTCTCAGCTGAAACTAAGAATAACACACAGATTTTCGAATCAAATTCGAAATTTGAGGGTAAAAATTCTTTTTATTTACTTTACAGTCAATTCTACCCACTTCCTGGCCATAACAAAAAGTTAGACCATCGTAGAAATTTGTTTCTGTTGCCGAAATGTATGGGAAACGTTTTTGGCGATTTCTGTCTTTCCTAGTACTGAAAGCTAAAATGGTCTCATAGAGTTTTTTGATCCTCACATGAAATAGAATCGATTGGCATAAAAAAATTTTTTGGACTTTTTGCATTTTTTTTTGCCAACTGTAAGTTTTTTACAAAATCTGTGAATGCAGTTCAAAATATGTCAAAAAGTTAGGGAAGGTCTTGTAAGAACGTTTTGCTGTAACTGCAACGGTTAAGGTACTTGCCCTTACTGCCCCGTTTCAAAAATACACCCTGTATAATAAATGAAGATTAGTATAATAGATGAAGATTGGTCTAACTAGTAGGTAACCACTCACTCATAGTAGGTATACTTTGATAGAAAATATATATTTTTCAATTCACTTGCTCATAACATAGCCCTAATCTCACCGCAATTAGGCACATAATGATACCTATTATCAAACTGTGTTTTTTTAATTGTTATTATATCACGTGTAGAATATAGTATTTTTTAATTTTATTGGTTGAGTTGCTGTATTCTTAAAAAAATAGGTACAAAAAGATCGTATTCAATAGAACAAATAAATAAAAATACCTACCTATTGCTTGTCCATTTCCTGCTACTTCATATTTAAATAGAAAATTTAATTTTATACGTGTATAATAAACAAAATTTTCACTCAAATAAGTAAAACTTTTGTTTTCTCTCTGTTCAAAATTTTAATTTACCATTTTGTGGATGCGATAAAGCAAAAAAAGAACCCTCATTCTTTTACTCTTTGGCCACATGTGCGCACATAGAAAAACTACTTAATTGTTCCAGCCAGTCCGCCAGTACCAAAAAGTTTCACCATTCGTTTTTACTGTTGAAATTAAAGTTATTTATTAATTAAAATGTTTATATGTACTAGTTATGAAGAAAACGATTTATGTAGCTACCTAGTACAACACCCGATATAAACCCATGTACTGTACTTCGTCCGATATATGATGTGATTGATGTGAAGTCCTTAACATTATTATTATTAGGTACGTAAATATCTATTTTAGTATTAACTAATTCACAAGTGAATTGAAACACGTCATGTTTGTCATGTGTGTGTTTTATCTCTGGCTCTCTTTAGAACTTAATATCGCCTCAACGGTAATCACCAACTTCACACACCTATACCATAATCTACTATTTTTTATTACATATTTAGAAACCTTTTAAAAGTACCTACCTACCTGGATACCGAACAGCACTAAAATTACATACGTACAGTACGGTGCTCGTACTATTTTTTTTTTCCCAAATCCTTTAAAAGCAGATTTAGAAAGTGACCATTTCCCACATCGACTCTCAATATTGCCATTTTTTAATATTTGAGTTCTCGCTACTTAAAACGCAGGATCACAAAACCTGCTACATTATGGATATGAAATATAGGTACTTCTGCTTATGCCTTTGAGGAATTACGCATAGGTATACGTACGTATAGGTAAAACGATTTTCGTAAATCGAGACTAATTCACATACTTAATTATCTATACGGTGTATACCTGTGTTGGTATGTATTAGTGTTCACACTGTACACGTATCGAATCGAAACTTGAATGCTTGTTCCGAACTAGGTCGGGTTATGTAGTTTCTTGTTAATGTACATACTTCGCTTATAGGCGTAATAAGCATTTCCTGAACTTTATCCGTATTTATCGGATGAATTCGCTTCTGAAAAATGCGCTGCACTTTATTTTTGTTCGCTTTATAAGCTCTAGTTTGAAGTGAATTATTGCGCATTTATTTTAACAAAAAAGTTATTCGTGGACACACATCTGACGAAGGCCATAAGAGTCATTCACACAAATAATTAAAATTTTCAGATTGACTTGGACGTTGCCTTCTACTTCCTGTTACCTAAGTAGGTAGGTCGTTCCACCCAATGTTGATTCAATTTAAATACATACAAACTTACACGAAAACTAACCTTTCATCCACTATCCACACAGATCTTTAAGAATATCTTAGTATGTACATACTTATTAATAATTTCTTTCAGGTCAATTTACTTTTAGTAATCAACGAAACTGTATTGGGCTGTAAAATAGAGATAAAACATTATAAAAACATTATATTTCTCCGCAATAATAGCAATATTTCTTTCCCACTGACGTTATCGATACCATTCAATGAAATTTGTCACGCCATCCGTACCTCGACTGATATTCTTTAGTCTAAAGCTTTTTGTCAGCGACAATATCCTCTTTTTAATATAATCTTAATGACTATTAGGTCTTTTAAGTGATTACCGAAAAATGGTTGAAACGTTTTAAATAGGAGTCTAGTTTCTTATTTAAGTTCTTATTCAAATAATACTTATCGTTTTAAAGTGAAAGTTTGTGAAGATGTTTGTTATTCAATCATGCTCTAACTGCTGAACCTAGCTAAAATTTAATACAGGGATATAATTATTATTATGGAATAATACATAGACCATTTTGTATTCCGGGTATGGTTTGCAAGGGTTGCGAGAACGGAACCAACATTTTGCGCGGGCGATGTCGAGGGTAATTTATTTATTTTATCAATTACATACATATACATACATAAGGTCACGCCTTTTTCCCATCGGGGTAGGCAGAGACCACTTCTTTCCACTTGCTGCGGTCCTGACACACCTTTTTCGCTTATCCTACGTTCATAAGCGTTTTCATACAAGCGCGTCGGTTCTGGGTACTTTTGACCTGGCCTTTACATAAGACGTCTTCGATTTGATCGAAGAACGTTCGCCTAGGTCGCCCCTTACCGACTCGCCCATCCCTTTCTCTATCTTTGTCATTACATCTTCTACCACACCACAACGTTCCCTTATCACACTGTTCCTCACTTTATCTACCAAAGTCACTCCCGCTATACTTCTCAGACTTCTCATTTCCGGAGGCATTAATCTTACTTTCGTGCTTCTTCTGCCATACCCAACATTCACTACCATACCTAAGTGTTGGAACCAGCACTCCTCTATGTACAGCCAGTCATGCTTTTTTAGACACGTTCTGGCTGCTCATAAAGTTATGCAGTATTCTATTGAGTTGCATTATTCTTAAAAAAATAGGTCCAAAAAGATCGTGTTCAATAGAGCAAATAAATTAATATACCTACCTATTGCTTGTTCGTTGTTCAATGTCGCCTTGTACGTGTATAATAAATACAACTTTTACTAAAACATAACTTGATTTCTCTCTTTTCAAAACTTTAAGTAAATTCACCATTTTGTACTTATACAGGGTGTAATCGTTCAGTGTGTCCAGGCGATTACTCCGTAACTATTACAGATATCAAAAAACTTTAAACTGATATTAAAGTACGTTACCTAATGAGTAAAATGACATCAATAACTTTTTAAAAATCTAACGAGATGTATCTAACATTTTGACATTAAACACTCCCATACATTTAGTAAGAGATTAGTAGAAAGGTTTTAGGTACGTACACCAGAAGGGACTTCTCTATCTGGGTACTCTTTTCTGAAGGCGATAATGGCCGCTCTTTTGTTATAATCATATTTGTAGTAAATTTTTAGCATATCTCTCTGTTCTCTTTTGGAATATGCCATTTTGCAATCAATAAATGAAACAATCACGATTATTAACGCAAATTAAAAAAAAAACAACGACGATTGAAGGGAACAACTACCCGAGATAAAAGTTTTGAATTTAGAACGAACACCAAAGAGTATCTTTTTTTTGTAGTGTGTTGCTTTTCAGTTAGCTCAAATTACTTAATGCGATATTAAAACATGGTTTATTACTAACTAATTTGAAGTGGTAAGATAATTAATTTACACGTGTATCTATTTGAAAATCATCATTTTCATATTATACGTAATTATAAAATATGATTAAGGTAAAATGGGGTACTAGATCACTTAAAATAAGGAAACTAAAACCTTTCTACTAATCTCTTACTAAATGTATGGGAGTGTTTAATGTCTAAATGTTAGATACCTCTCGTTAGATTTTTAAAAAGTTATTGATGTCATTTTACTCATTAGGTAACGTACTTTAATATCAGTTTAAAGTTTTTTGATATCCTTAATAGTTACGGAGTAATCGCCTGGACACACTGAACGATTACACCCTGTATAAGTACAAAATGGTGAATTTACTTAAAGTTTTGAAAAGAGAGAAAACAAGTTATGTTTTAGTAAAAGTTTTATTTATTATACACGTACAAGACGACATTGAACAACGAACAAGCAATAGGTAGGTATATTAATTTATTTGCTCTATTGAACACGATCTTTTTGGACCTATTTTTTTAAGAATAATGCAACTCAACGAATAAAATTAAAAAAGGCATTTTCCCACTCGTGATTTAATAACAATCAAAAAAATACAGTTTGATAATAGTTTTAAAAAAATTATTAAATTTAATAGGTATCATTATGTTCCTAACTGCGGTGAGATTAAATCTATCTAATCTAATGATTTGAAAAATAATAAAGCATAAAATATATTAAAATACTTTACACATATTTTTTTTATCTGCAGAGGACAAAGTTTTACATTATTATGTATTACATAGGTACTTCTGTCATGTGTAGCTTGGTAGTTGTAAATTGTCTAAAGCTTATTATTTCATAAAGGGACTAAAGGGGCTAATAAATTAGAATTCGTTAGAATACTTTTCTCGTTCACTGTACATTTCAGAATACAATCCCCTTTATCTCTGTAAAACGATTATTTTTGAACAGTTTAAAAATTCAGAGACTTCGCGCAGAGCGCGCCTCTTGCTGCCAATTTGCCAAAGGCGATGTCGCATCGTCGCTTTATTTACGATAGGTACTATATTAGAAACAGGTGCAATAGAAGACGGGAAAGTAAAATAACTCTCTAAGTATAAAATAACGGCAATTAAATACCCATAAATCTATAGTTACGTTATAAATTAGCATTATAAAGACCTTAGTCCGTATCTACAAACAATTTCGTTTGTACGTTATTCTTTCTAAGTATATTCCTATACTTACCTTGTTATTTTTTCATCAAACCATTTCATTTTTGGGTATCGTATCTATGAATAGGTCTTTAAAAATGATATTGAGGTTTCTTATATATCTTTTTTTCTAAACGGAATAGTTTGCGCGAAAGATGTTTCCAAAGTGGTAAAATGTGTCCCCTGTAACATCCAAAATATTAGGTCCTTACATATGAAATTGCCGAAATTTTGTTACAGATTCATAAGTTCGCTAATCCTGTAATTTAATAGCTATTTCTATTATTTATACTTTGTTTGAAAGTTGATTTCAAGATTTTACAACTCTGTATTAAATGTTGTTTTTATTGGCTGCAAATTCGATCTTCAAAAACAGTACTTCCTAAATGCTATCCATTTCGATGATAAATTTTGTAGATACACAAAAAAAAACTTAAAATTTGGATTTATCATTCCTTAAAAAAATGCAAATTGGGTTTCCTCCAATTTCTTCAATAAAACAGCAATTTCATTATGTAATGACCTACCTATTAAGAGAATGATAAAACTAAAAAAATGTATATGTTGTACATTACCACATAAACTTCCGCCGAAAATGTATAGAACGAGATCTAGTAAGTAGTTTTTTTAATACGTCATATTTACCTTTCAATAATAAAACATCGAAAGTAACAACGAACTACAAGAACTTTTATTATTATGTTAGGTACTTGCTGCTACGGAACCCCTTCATGGGCGAGTCAGACTCGCAATTAGCAGCTTTTTGATTTTATATTCCTTTCATCCTATATTCTGTGGACGTATCATAGCTACCTGCAAATTACTTTTTAAACATTCCCAGTTGATTTTGTTGGTGACAATAGATGATAATTACAAACAATTTCATTGTTCCATTCGAGTCTTGAAGCCATAACATATGAGAACTAACGTTTGCTTAATATGCGCATACGGATACCACAACTTAGGGCCGAATATATTTTCCACACCGTATCGCACTCGATACACAACAGAGCTCAGTAATGGGTAATACATTTTTCAAGGCTCTCGGGGCATTGCGTTGTATCTCCTCAGAATTGCATTCGTTCTAGAGTTAAATATTACTGCAAATATACGGAAGGGTACTAAAACGATTCAATATATCTAAACGTCTCCGTTTAACTGTCTGAGTGGTGCAGAAGCCAAGTCGTATGTAACCGTTTATAAAGGCTATTACACGGGTAATAATTTGAACTAACTCGGATGGATATAGTTCAAATCATAACGGAATTACGTTCGTGTGGGTTGTTGTGAGATCGAAGTCAGTAACTAACTACCTATTTTACGTGGACGAATCCTCGAGAAACAGCTAGTCAAATCATACAATAAATTATTACAAAGCCTTTAAAAATTTTCATTCTTGCTTCTTCTTCTCTGATATACCTACAATAAAGTTAACGGGAATTTTATTGTGTAAGGCCCTTACTACCCCGTCTCAAAAAATTACCCTGAAACCCAACTGGTTTCTTTTTGAATGAAAATTTAAGTTTCTGAATGCAATGGAAAAAATATAGAATAATACAGCTTACCTTATTTTAACTGACTGGTAAAGCTACATCCAAATTCTGACTGGTTACCTACTGAAATGTTCAACCACCTCTATTAAGCGCCTGCCAAGTTGAAATAGCAAGTTCTTTAACAAATTGATGAGGTATTAAAAATGGCAAGTCAGAAACCGCTGGCTTGCGAGGCCGGTTTAACGACTATAGAAGAACACATACGGAGAACACTTGTACTTTTTCCATAGTATTTATTATTGAACCTGACTGGTTTCGCCTTTCGGTATTTTCAAAGGTTTATATTGATACTAGCTGTCGCCCGCGGCTCCGCCCGCGTGAATGTCGGTTATGGCGAATGGAGGTATGAAAAATAGATGTTGGCCGATTCTCAGACCTACTCGAAATGCCCACAAAATTTCATGAGAATCGGTCGAGCCGTTTCGGAGGAGTTTGGGAACGAAAACTGTGACACGAGAATTTTATATATTAGATTTATAAACATTTCTAGTTAAACACTAGAAATAGACACAAAAGACTAGAAATGGTCATTAACATCGATGTAAACCTTTGAAAATGCTGTAAGGCGAAACCGGTCAGGTTCAATAATAAATACTGTGGAAAAAGTACAAGTCTTGTGTTCTCAATATGTGTAATAACAAATTCCACCAAGTGCCATCAATCAACAGTATAAATAGACAGTAGAAGAAACTCAAGAATTATGGATAGTAGCATAAACCGGTTTTTTATACCCTTCAGGAGGCAGACAAACACACGGCTCACTTGATTGTAAGTGTTTACCGTGGCCTATCGAGGTATGAAGCACCAGGGGCGTTGATTTTCGGGATAACGAAAGTTTACCCCGAGAGGAGAACAGCGTAAGTAGGTATAGATATGTAAACTGTGTGTATGTATTTATTCTTATTCACTATTTTCGTATAGTATATAATCACAAAATATTCAGTTTCATACAGAACATTTTATTTGTTATGTAAAGGTAAAAGAATAGAGGATGTAGTTTTTAATAGGGTTATAATAAACACGAGTTTAAGGTTTAAATCATTTAATAAAATAAGTGATGTATTAATTTCTTATACAGAACACATTTTAAGAGCAGTCCTTGGCTGTAATAGTTAAAACGATATTTAATAAATAAAATGGTGATGTAACCAATGTGGGCGTCGTATCAATGAAACAATTCAAAGTGGAACCGAAAGCCGTGTCCAAGAGACACGATAGGTGTTCTCGGCACACTGAGTCATGTAAACGATTGAATTTACACATGTTCATAAATGGCAACACCGTAACAAGGTTTATAGCTCCCTCTAAACATTGTAAGGCCGTTTCTACATAATACACATCTTCACAATATATATCAAGAACATCAGAATTTTGATTATAAATTTTATTTCGAAGCCTTCAAAAATATTAACTAAATAAGATAATAATGTACCATAAAAATATTAATATTTAACTCTATATTCGAATACCGATTTATTTTTTATTTATTTTTTCTGTACTCTTCTATGTATTTCTCACGAGAAAAGATTTTTTACAAGATTTTAAGTACCGACATCTATTACAACAGAGTAAGAATTGTTCTATAGCGATTCAGTTTTACAAAAACATCCATAGTCCCTAGCCGAGTCATCTCGCCAATAAATTTATGTATATCAAAATATATACCAAATACATTTGTTTTATTCATGGGTCGTCATTGTTAACATTTATTTAAAATATAATGCGACATCTTCAATACGTATATTAAAAATTCTTATTGCTAATTCGGTAACTGAAAAATAAATGGATGTGCTAGGTATGTTTCCATGGTTCGTATGCGTACGAACTACTCGTGAGTAAATTAAAGTGATGGTGCCGCTTTAAATATAGGACTAGTATTAATTGTAATTTCAAATCCATTGAATGTAAAAAAAATATAAAATACATAGGAGTTATTCCAGTGCCACTTCCTTCATTTCATGTTTATGGCACAGAAAGACGAGGTTGGTAAAATAACATTAGATCTATTCTATTTGAAACGTACAAAATTAACTACACATTTACAAATTGCATCAGGTACGTACATTGTAATAATAAGAAACTAATATTATAATTGCAATAAAAACACGTAGCGATGATCGGTTACAGCGTGGAATGAAACATAACATGCAATCTTTAAGTATATGTAACAAAATATTAATTATACCTAATTATAAAACATTATCGTCAAAAAAATTCAAACTTATAAATACAATAGAGAAAATATGGCGTCTACAAGCAAATGGGATGGTATCGATAACTAAAGATACAATTTGACGTTAGCAACTATTAACAAATAGCACCTAGACCGACACGCGGTGCCGGACACACTGTCCCAAATATGGCTAAGAAACAACAACGTCAGGCAAGCAAAGTCGAATCGCAATCGTTTCACTGGAAACACAAGTCATTCACTACACCTACGTAGATTAAAAATTAAACTAAAACCATAATATCATTCGTCACCTCATTTAAACAGAGAACTTTAAGTCGTTTAATATCACTCTTTAAAACATTATATATTACAAGAATTGATAGACAAAGATATTTGTTCAACAAGAATACTCTCACATTGAAACACTTGGAAAGAACAACATTGCGTGCGAGTTCGACCACCGTTTGTAACTTGCGGCCTCATCGCGGCCCCTTGGACTAAGTCAAGGGACTGTGATGACACAGACTTTCACCAATCCGGGTGATTTCTCGTTTCGGTCCAACCTTACAGGTTGAAAGATATGCTATCCGTTAGACAATTCGTCTTTGAGCCACTGCGGGACGGGGCGCCCTATCCGCACTAGTAGTTTGGATAACGCCGTGTTGTGAGGCGTGTAGTAACGCTTCAGGAACTTCGAGGATCGCTCCTCCATGGGCGGGTATATACGACCCTTCGATTTACCCAGACATTTCGTTCTATCATTCCCTATCGCTTGACAGAAAAATCCCTTTTTCGGGTCGTACCTGTAACAAAAAATTACATATATTTACAAGTTTGTGCTATCTTGTAACGGTTCAAGAGATCTTTCAATAAATACAAATAAGATTATTATTTACAGGGCAGTAGCCAAAACGATTGGCCACATATATATTATTTACCTCTATTCCTCGTATTACATTCCCTTTCTACAGCTCAAGCCTATTATTCCGTGAGTCTTTCAATAATTTCATCATCCATTTTGCTCGTAACGTCTGAGCCAACAGAGCGTGCTTCTCTCTGTTATTGGGAATCTACCTAGTTACCTAAATATATTATTCAGAGCCCCTATTATGTCGATACGGAGAATAGAATGACCCTTCACTGAAGCGATGCATAGTAACTAGTTTGTTAGAGCAACTAAAATTAAATAAATGTTCCAAAACATTCTACACAACGCTATCTATACCCATGGTAGCTTAACTACCTTGTGTTATAGAATCTAGAATGCGGATAAACATACTTATATCTTTTTTTTTGTAAATACATTGTACATATTATACATAAAAACACCCAGACCAATGCCAATATACATATTCATGCATACAAATATTTGCACTAAGCGGGAATCGAACCCGCGCCTTCTGCGTAGTAATCGAACGTTCTACCACTACGCCACAGAGGCCGTCAACATCAGAATGTAATGTAATGTTTACATGGGAGTAAGACAACCGATCCGTAGTCACATCAAATTGCAGAAACTCCAGTTGTGTGGTGCTTAAGGCTATTTCTTAGAAGGATTAGAATTCCAACAAGCTGCTTTAGGCAGATAAGGTATTTTAGACGATGCGAGTTGCATCTACGAAGTTGTGTGGATTGCAAGGGACATTGTAATTGTAACTAAGTTTCCAGCAATTTTAGAGGTAACTGGTCTGCCTATACGTATGCTTATATTTTCCTGGATTATAACTTAGGTAAGGGTTTGTTTTCATAGTACACATCTCTCAATTGAACTTAATAATTCAAACATTAATAACTTGAAACACACATCTTAAACTTTTAAACAGACAGTTGTTTAAACAAAAAGAATCAAGAGCGTCGGTAGCTTACTGGTTTAAGAGTCAGCCTTACGATCGAAAGGTACCGGGTTCGAATCCTGGCTATTACACTACCAACGTGAACCCACTCCTAATACAAGAAATTTAGCTTAGCTAGGAGGGGTTAAAGAAAAATATTAGTAATTTCGGTAACTAATATTCTCTAACAATATTACTGGAAGTTGTGTTCTTTTTTATCGTTCATACAATTAAGTGTAATTAGTAAAGAAGATTTATAAATAAATAAATAAATATTCCACAACATTTTATACAACGCTATCCAGACCCATGGTAAGCATAGCTTAACTAGCTTATGTTATGGAATCTCGAATGTGGATAAACATACTTAGATACTTTCTTTGTAAATACATACATAATATACATAGAAACACCCAGACCATATTCATGCATACAAATATTGGCACTGAGCGGGGATCGAACCTGCGCCTCCTGCGTAGCAGCCGCGTTCACTACCGCTACGCCACAGAAGCATTTATAAGATTTTATAGAACCAACAACCTGGACAACAAAGTGATCCTATAAGGGTTCCGTTTTCCAATACGGTCCCCTTGAAAAAGACTCGAACGTTTTGTTCAATCTTTTTTGCAACTTACTTGAGCAGTTTATTATAGTCGATATGTGGTGATATCTTCAGAAACTTCTGCAGCGTGTTCATAACGGCTGCCGGCTCAGAACGCAACTGCATGCCATCTATGATGTGTAGCTGGTGACTGCTGTATTCTGCCAGCCACCGCTCCAGGTAGTGGCTGTACTTTCCAGGGTTCAGGCAACGGTTCCTAATACATAAACATACAGAGTCAAATGGGGTAGCTAAGCACATAAAAGACAGGATAATGGAATCTAGACAAATGCTTCAATAATCTTTCAAATACCATGTACTCTCCTGTTAATTTTCTTAGAAGAATTTCAAAGGATATGTTTGGGTCATTTATTAACTCGCTAGCTTGAAACTCGCTAGCGCGCGCGGGTTCGTGCAATTTTACTTTTTTTTTTTACATAGGTAGGTATTTGAGCTTAGTTTAAGAAACTAATTCATTAGACATTACTAAGTCCTATACTTACATCTTATCACACACACGCTCATGCACACGCACACGCTCACGAACAATATTGTGTCATGTAATGCTGTCGTCTTTCTTATGTGTTCTAATGTGTCACTACTATAATCTCAAGATATATTACACTGTTTACACAAAAGTCTACAGTAATCCACTGAATTCCAGAATACAGGTCAATACCTAGTTTGGAATTCAGAGTACTCTGATTTAATGTAATTTTAGTAAATAGCGACAAACCATTATGTGCTTAACCATGTAACACTTTCTGAGAAATAAAGTTTTTATTATTATTTATTATTATTATTTATTATTATTATCTTTTTGAGGTTTTAAAGCGTGAACAAACTAACGGCAACGTAACATTAATATACAACATAGATTGATCTATACAGGGTGGAAGATTTTAACCTTACATGGAGGAGAAGTACTCTAAATACTGGAGATAGCACATTTTGCTCAAAGGAAACATTCCTTTATTTAAAAAAAGAAATAAAACGGCATTCAGAAATTTGCTTGCCACACCCGTTAATCGAACCGACTAAAATCTGAAAAAATAACAATTTCTATTTTTATATCATCCATCGACAGGGTCAATCATAAGGATCAAATCTCTCCAATAAACATGGTAAATTAAATGAAAGGAAATTCTTGAAATCTAAACTTATAAATTAAATTTGACGAAATAAAACATTAACTCAAAGGCTCATCTGATATCATCCTAACAATGAAATTCGATATTTAAATAAAATTGCTCTTTTTTTCGTGCGGATACCGCCGCTGGTCAGTAAGTGATTTACATCGGACTCAAACCGGCTAAAACCGCACGTCGTCTCAGGGCTCAATTAACATATTCTGTAGTGAACGCGCCGCTACGCAGGAGGCACGGGATCGATCCCCGCTCAGTGCAGCCCGCAATTACACTAGTAAAGTAAATCCTAGTTTTCGAGGTGATAGCGTCGGATGCGACTGGGATTATTGCTAAGATGAAGAAGAAGAAGAAAGTCACCACCAATACGCCAATCCTCTCGCCATCCCCGTTGCCCAGGGTACATCGCGTGGAGTTTTCCAATCTAGCATCCTAAATTACTACCAACTCTACCTACGTACATCATGCAGATACTCAATAAAGTTACTTCGAAACCGGAAACAAAGTTCACTCATTTAGTATCTACTTATTTTAATATTCGGCGTCAAGGATAACTTTATTGTTGATAAAGTTTCTTCTGATGACTCCTTGAGTAAAAATGTTTGGCACTGATTTTATAAGTTAAGATTTTATGAACTTCCTTTCATTTAATTTACCATGTTTTTAGACAGATTTTATCTTTATGATTGACACTATCGATTGATGCCATAAAAATACAGGATGTTACTTTTTGGGATTTTAGTCGGTTCGATTACCGGGTGTGGCAAGCGAGTTTTCAAAAATCTTTGAATGCAGTTTTGTTTCTTTTAAAAATAAAGGAATGTTTCCTTTGAATGAAATTCGCTATCGCCAGTAATTAGAGTACTTCCTCTCCAGGTAAGGTTAAAATCTTCCACCCTGTATAACAGTAAATATTAAACATTAAAATTTTGTATTCATCAGAGTATAATAAACTGCCGACAATATCAAGTAAATTAACAATGAAGTGTATTTAATTTACAGGAATTATGCGATAATGGAACAAGTATTTACACTCATCTCAATCTATCCATCTATCTTTGTTACTGCTTCACGACAAAACAGTAAACATATTAAGTCACGCAAATATGTATGAGCATAAACCACCAAAGACGTGGTATACCAAAATTCAGAAGATGGAATACTTGGACACAAAACGGCTGAGCAAACCTGAATTGAATTTGGCAGAGATAGATCTAATTTATAAAATTCTCGTGTCACAGTTTTCGTTCCCAAACTCCTCCGAAACGGCTCGACCGATTCTCATGAAATTTTGTGGGCATATCGGGTAGGTCTGAGAATCGGCCAACATCTATTTTTCATACCCCGATTCGCGATAACCGACATCCACGCGGGCGGAGCCGCGGGCGACAGCTAGTATTCTATAAAAGCACACAGCCTACTTCTTATCCTGATTATAGGTTTCTGTGGATCGGTAGTTCACGCGGGCGGGGATGCGAATAACACCTAGTTATTATATATGTCGCCGCCTACTAACTTAATTGGCCATTGAATTAACTGTGTTAACGAGCACGACTACTCATGATAGTTTAAGAAATATTATGTTGTATGTAACTAGTATCTTAGAGGATTTCTTTGTTATATTTAGTTTAGGTTAAGTTACTAGGTAAGATCCCATTGTTTGTAGCCGAGGGATGGGTCTCTATTGTATTAACAGATGTGGCCAACGCCAGCGCACCGTAATTAAGGCGGGGGTCCGCGCGCGGTGCGGGGGATTGTTCTGGTGCTGGCCTGAGACCCACTCCTCGGCAGTCCTGTTTGTAGTCTGAACCGAGCAAGGTTACGCGATCGCCACGCATAAGCACTCCCGACAGCGCGCACGTGGTCATTGTGTAACCATTGCACTGTGTTGTTCTGTAATTGTGTCTAGCTTAGTTGTTGAGCTCAAATATATTTTGAAGAGTATATTACTTAGTCTGTTGTTTCGCTGCTTACTTCATTAGAACCCCGCACCTCTCGTTTACAAACTGCCTATATAGGCCGTTAACTAATCATTCAATGAACGGCCTGAATGATATTCAGCCGTAACGTCTATTATAACAAAATAAACTGGCTGGAGGCCATTCGGAAAAAGGGGCGCGAAATAAATCAGAAATTACATGCATACATACATATACTCACGCCTGTAAATCCCCGAGGATATATAGGTAGAGGTGTATTCACAAAAAATAGTTATAGGTTCATAGAGAAAGCTGCGCAATCCGACTTGGATAGTTTAAGTTAGAAGGCCTAGCCTTCGTAGTTTTTTTTTATAACCATGAAGATGTAAGTCATTTTTCTAACTGTTTGATTAAATGGCTAGGGAATCGCTAGAAGATAAACTTCATTGATCTAATCTTTTTGCCTAGCCGTTTAATCAAATGGCTGAACATCATTCAGGCCGTAAATTAAATGGCGCCGCTCACCTAACAGCCTAGGCAGTTAATTAAACGGCTGATTAAGCTAGTTGGCTGCGACATATATATTGTCACACAATTAGACAACAAAGCCCGAGATCGGCAAATAAAGCGAACCAAAATAATAGTATGATTGTTGAGCGTCGTGGAAAATACAGAGAATATCAATTAATCCCGCTCAAGTACATTAGCTACGAGGGAGAATGCGCGTGATCTTTGATAATAAATTCACGACGCCCTGTGAAGTACACAATAATCTTTTACGCTCTTAAATATAACTGGCTTGCTTTAATGTTAAATGGATTTTGTATGTTTGAGCACGTTCTGGTTTAGGAGAACAATATGAATCCTGATAACGTTATGCAAATGTGGAAATGTTTTGAAAGTCAAACTAAAATTGTCTAGCGAATAGCGTTTAAATTATGTATGGTTAGTCTTGCTAGCTAGCCGCTTGTTTAATGCTTTAAACTTGTTCTTACTTCTAAGACATCAAAGGTTACAAGTTGCAGTAGTTAGTTTTGATTTATAATGAGTCCTTAAGGCATAAATCATTTCTAAACAATGAAATAAATAGTCAGTTTAAAATTTGAAAACATGCTCATTACAAAATGAAATTGTATGGGTCCCGTTAATACAAATAAATCTTAATTCGTGGAGATAATATCAGCCGTTTATATTAACTATGTACATCTTGATTCGACCGTGAGATCGTCGATGGTGAATGTACTGAAGAACCGTGTAAACGTTTAGTTTAACGAAAGTTATGTAACTTGTATACCTATATGTGCTTGGGTCGACCATCGGTTAAGCCTATTAACGGATTACAAATGTATCAAGTAGAATCAGGGCACAGTATAGTTATTACCAACCGTCATCCGATTCATATATATTAAGTAAATTGGCGCAAGATAACGGTAAAGGACAAACGGAAGTGGGCCGTAGAGTCGGAGAGTGGAATGGGGATATGAAACGGTGACTTTTTTATATTACTAAGGGGCAGACAAGCACACGGTCCTCCAGAAGAAAAGTGGTTACTGTGGCCTATGGACGTGTGCAATACCTACTAAGAGTTTTTTTTTACGTGTGGGAAATCCCCATGCGTACCCCCCCCCCTCCGGAGCCGGAGGGGGAGGTTATATCGGACTCGAACCGACTAAACCGCACGCCGTCTGTGGGTCAATATGCTAGGCCGAAGGTGAGGTTGGGTTACCTACTAGGGGTATCACACTCGGTTTGTACCTAGAACTTCGCTATTTTATTTGAAGCTACCGCCATCTGATTTCTACAACCTAGGTGATATCGAAGTTCTGTAGTAAGACCAGGTTGCCAGGCCAAGCTCAAACTACCCGTAACGAATTGCACAGCATCCAACTCTAGTAACTCTGACTTCGAATTCATTTTCATTGAATCTTTGCGACGACGACGACACAAAATCAAAGGACTTGGTCTACTGGCATGTTATATTAATTAATCTGTGATCAGAGCGAGTACAGCTATTGAAATTGTCTGTACATAATACATTTGAACATTCTATGGTCAGATGACAATACGAATTAATTACATTTCAAACACAATTCAAATTAATTGCAGTTGTAGTATACATTTCAACTGCTTCTAAGCTATTCAGGTGGTAACTAAGTCCACACTGTCTTCATTTCAATGGTACATCGAGCGGGATTCATTGATAATAATATCTTTATTGAACAAAATTTAATTATTGTAGGAAGGCAGTAATTTGCAGGAAGATGATTCTGTCTGAGAAATCAAGACGACAATGAGTACTTAGGTTTTAGGGATTACTGAGTTCCCAATTAAGGCAAGCCTGTGTATTAGAAATTTAGTTTTAACTAATATAAAATTAACCCAATACTAAAATGTTCTCACTGTGGACGATTCAATAAATCCCCCAGTTCATTTGCACCATAATAGCGCGAACTTGAAGCACTCAGCTACATAAATGATTGGAGGGGGAAATAAATAATCGTACAGCGAACGCATTACACTCTTTATTAATGTACTGAGGCGGGCATACGCGCAGCGCAGATACATTCTGATCCAATGATATTGTAGAAGATTGTGCGAACATTACAAATTGAAATGAAACTATTTATAACAGATTCTATGGCGATTTGCTTAGTGTTATTTTTATTCCTATCCCGACATTAACTTCCGATAAAATATGTAGAATCATGCTAATTTTATAAAAGTGATAGATTGTGAATAATTGTTACTCTTTCACATAAAAACGACCGACAGGAGATGAATTTTGGCGCAGAGATACATTTTAGTCTAGAATAGTACAAAGTTACTATTTGCGACCAGTCGCTTACAGGAGAATGCTTCTGGCCACTGAGCTTCCTGGCTACGCCTTGAGCATTCCAAATTCTTCTAAAAAACCGTCTTGGGGCGACGCGACGGTGAGAGCCATCTAGCGATTCACTTTTTCCAATCTCAATCGATTTGAAAACTTAGCATACCAATTGCTTTCATTCAACAGTAAGGTAGGTACTATTTGTATAAACATATTGATGTCAACAATCCATCATTTACTTTTTTATTATTTTAATATCCAGTGAAACTCTCATAAATAAGTGATATAACATTTATCTATATCATCCTACATACGAAGAGACTTAGAGTCGGACATACATAGATATCAAACACAACCCTCCCACATTAAGACTTAAAACTGTTTCTTCATATTATTATATATAAAGGTAGTAAAACGACACATTAAAAAAAAAAAAACAAAATCTTACCTTAGATCCCTGAGGGGTTTCGGCGCGGAGTCATTAGCTGTGATGATGGTGTGAAAGGTATAGTTGTTCGCAATGACGTCCCCGTGCGACCGAATATGTTGATACCATGAGTAAGCCCTGCCGACAACGAGTGCTGTTAGATCTTACGGTATGTTTATTTTTATTTTTTATTTATTTATTTAAAATTCAATCGTGCAAGGTGGATGACGTATAAAAATTAAAATACTAATTGCTGAGTAAAGCTTCAATGTAAAATTACTTATATAATGTTTGAGAAAGTTACTAAAACTGAATTCAGAAATAACGATGCTTTATCATCAGTGTCACGAATTCGGTCTGTTTGCCAATAATATTCATATTAATGATAAAATATTCTGAACACGCTGTACATGACGCTGTGCTTCCCTTGCTGATTTTTAAAAACATTATATTTTTTTATGGAAATGATATTCCAATGAAGTAAACGCGTTTTAACAGTTATGTAGAGAAAAGGTACACTAACGCAATGCCGTTCACTTTTTTTTAATTCAGGCATTTGTAACATTATGGTAATTATGCAAATGATACCTTCTACGTTAATAGAAATACTGATACCGTTATAAGGGACTAGACTTACTAACACTAATATAAGCAAATAGACATTATAAAATTAAACGGGAATCAACGATATTCTACAGCGCTATCTAGGCCATGGGTAATTCAAAAATGCGGTTGAACATAACCTACTATTTTTTCAAATCAAAGGTGCCAAAATACATTACGTTTTAGAAATAAAAATCACTCGGCCCGTCTTGGCAGGGGCATTACCGTGCCCCCAGATGAATACACTGCTAGCGTAAATATGGAATAGAAATATAAATTTCAAGAGAAATGATTACTTAATTTAACTTAAAAACTGTTGCAACAATCATTTAGTGTCCTGTCTATAAAGAAGACACAGTTCCACCTTTCCATACAACGTTATCTGTAAAGATGCGACCGTATCTCCTTAGTCGACTGTAAATCATGTACGCGGCCGGTCGTTTCTGCAAATATAACATTTTCTTTATCTTTGATTGTGGTTACAGCTCCAAGATATATGAACGTCATTAGGAAAGCTGCTTCAGTCATTTTGTCTACGTCACAACATAGAAATGAGCTGTGATTTCGACAACAGGCGCATAAGAACAAAAGTTCAAATTAATAGTCGTCTCAATCATATGGTGAATGCTGCTGAATACAATAAGCTGTCTTATACAGCTTAAAGGGACCCCCATCCGTGTATATTAATTGTCATAGGTAATTTTGACTTCTAATTTGCAAAGAGTATTAAGTCTCATACTATGAAACAGTTAAACCTGTCTGAGTTTACATAAAGAATCAAGCTTATGTTTGCATGTACAGTCACGTTCTTGCTCACACACCACTGTACCTAATACAATCTGGTCCAATAATCTGGAATACTGAATACAACCAACTATTTTCATATACCTAAACGACGCCTTGGCGATATTCGAAATTCAAATACACGGACTATTAGGTTCTGTGAGTGAGTGTTCTGAAATTGTTCAAATAACACAACCAAGTTCTATCTATACATGCCTAGAAATAGTCAATTAAGATTTCATTGCCCGTTTGCTACATAGATAACAGTGATGGTAATGTGTATAATAGGAGGCACACTAAAAAATAATTACGATATTTAAAATATATTTGGTTGAAGTACGATAACAATCTTTGACTGTTAATGCGTTTCAACGATATTATAAGCTATTAAAACGATGTAATGGCCTTTAAGAAGCGACCCTTAACATTATGAATTAAATTTTGTATCTACACTTTTAGCTACGAATAATGTATCCTAACTTTTAGTATCATTTTCTCTTCGAAGTATACCTGATATTACTAGTACTTATTACTTATAATTTTACATTTATATAACTGTGACTTCCCTGCAGGGCCGTGAGGGAACTGCGTGAAAATGTGTAGTAGTAGCAGTATTTAGGTCAAATTAAAATCATAAATCTGGTTGATAAGATAAATAGAAATACGGACTGCTTAATTAGTTCTGGGGCCTTTTAAACAACATAAAAACCGTCGCAATTCCAGGGGATTGAATTGTTTTTGTGTCTTATTATGAATTACAAATATTAGAATGTTTACATTGCAAATTTATTTTTTTATTTAGAAGCTTAGGTTACATTTAAACACATTTTTTTAATATCGTTTAAGAAATAAAAACGCTTTAGTAATATGTTTTAAGTTTAGTTTTATACATATAACTTTTATAAAGTTGTGTTGTTAGAAAATAAAATAACCCTGTCCGTAAAAAAGATTAATTTCATTTTTCGTGGAGACTGAATGCAAAATATCGAGAACCAAGTACTATAGAGTATCTCTTAATAATCAAACCTTGGTGGTATAAATTTTCTCTATTTTCATTTTTATCATAAATACTTCGTAAAATCCTGACAAAAGATTCTTATGGTAAAAATATAATATCTTACCTTTTAGATGGTGAGATCAGAATGGCTATGATCTTGGCGTTAGGCACTAGCGCGTGGGCTCTTCTTGGCACCAGATCTCCGTCAAAGTAGGTAGCCGATTTCTCGAACGTCATCTGAGTATTGTTGCTCAAGTTTGGAGGGAAGAAATTTAGGTACCTAATGGACAAATAACATAGCTTTATCAGTACAGCACTTTTAGTGTAACTGTAAAATGCACAAAGGTATATGCTTATTATTATTCTAAGGGATTTTGTGTTACTGTAAACTTTGGGTAGACCTTAGATTATATACAAAGTCTATAGACGCAGCAAGGTTAAATTCTATGCGGCGTAAAAAATTGCTGCTACTTCGGTTTAAATTGACATATGTAACCTTCCATGACATGCACGCATTGACAGTTTAAGGAACAACATTGGCATTAGCTAACTCGCACAAAGCGCGTTTGTCTTTTTTTGTTGTTTCTGTGTCTATATAGTACAGCTATAGTCTAAGGGTAACATACATATAGAAAAATGTGTCCTCTGATTATTTAAACAAGATAAAGGTATGATTATAATGTACCAGGTGTCACCCGCCGTTCCGCCCGCAAACATAGCCAATATGCATATTATTCATGTATACAGGGTGAAAGATTTTGACCTGACCTGAAGGGGAAGTACTCTAAATACTGATACCGCATTTCACTCGAAGGAAAAATTTAAACACGAAGCACTTTTACTCAAGGAGCCATCAGATACCTTATAAACAATAAAGTTAATTTGAAGCCAATTGTTTATTAAAATTAGTACCTCCTAAATGACTGAACTTTGTTTTCCGTTTAGAATGTAACTGAATTGGGTAACTGCATGAGATACAAGTAATTTGGGGTGCTTGATCGGAAACCTATACAATGGGCAACAGATGGCGAGAGAATTGCCCTATTTTGTCCTGTTGAATTCATAAGTTTAGATTTCAGTAACTTCCCTTTATTTTTAGATTTCAGTAATTTCCCTTTATTTTTAGATTTCAGTAATTTCCCCTTATTTAATTCACCATGTATATTAGAGAGATTTGATCCTTATAACTGACACTATCAATAGATGCCATAAAAATACAGGATGCAATGTTTTTGGGGTTTATTTGGTTCGACTACCGGGTGTGGCAAGCGATTTTCAAAAATGTTCGATTGCAGTTTTGTTTCTTTTTAAAAATAAAGGAATGTTTCATTTGAGTGAAATTCGCTATCTTCAGTATTTAGGGTATTTCCCCTCCAGGTAAAGCCCCTTTCCACCCTGTACTTTATTAATTAAATGACTCAGGTGCCCGATAATCGAAATTTGTCGATAAGTCGAAAGTGTTCAATCCGTTAATTAAATGGTAGGAAGCTCGGAAGTCCAGAAGATGCCAGAGATGCTAAACATGTATCCCACATTCAAAGTAATAGGGCTAACTAAAGACATAAGTAACATCTTCTGTGTTCATCAAGTGTGTTAAACAAAAGTAACATTCTGTCTCAAAAATATTAATCACGGGTAAAATTCATTGCAGTATGCTGCATAAAATGCAGAAGATATTAAACGACTGTAAACAAAATGTCTGCAAAGCTCTAGAATATGACAAAGAGAACATTAACAGTCATCAAACCCTCTGCCATTATATTCACATTAAAAGCATTCGTTGAAAGCATTAAAGCTGTTTGTGGACGATTTTTCCCAGTCCATTCATAACGAAACTCCCGAGTGCTCAAATTGTTCTTCACAGAAATTATTGCTGCACTAAGTCTCAATGTTTTACTAGTACGTGTCCCTCCTAAATACCAGCTAAAAGTAAAGTTCTGAAATCTAAGTTTTATTAATTTTAGGAAATCCTCGTAACATCAAAGACAGACAAATGTTAAAAAAATAATAAAACGAATGTTAAGCCTATAAAATAACAGTGGGCAACTCCACCGTAGGATTAAAAAAGTAAATATTTAATTAATTTGAAGGAGAACACTTCCTTTATTAAATCTTGAATTTAAAAGCTATTGTGTTGAGAAAAGTAAACGTTTCTTAAACTGGTAGCTAAAATAATAGAAATAAAACTGGACAATAACATTGTATATTTGAAAACGATTTGATCAAGGAATTCTCATATTTGCAGTACGACATTGCAGCCGGTTTACTGCGTTCAGCTGTTCAATCTCGATTATAACCCTTAAAGGTATAAACTTCTACTCTCCTAACGAATGGACGTTAACAAAGTTCCAGCTAGTTGGAAAATGTTAACTGCAATTGCGTTAGTAAAACCACACATAACATGCTTGCATTTTATTGGAACTTTTAACGATTGATTTGGAGTGCTGCCCCGACTGTTGCGGTTACGTACGTATGCAATAACTTCAGAGAAAATGTTACATAAACTGAGTGTACCTACAGAAGAATCAACATTTATATCTATGTATTTGATCTCAATTTACCTAAGCCCAATTTTTCCATAGTGTAGCGGCAATAGCCTCGGGCCTCGACCAATTTTACGACCAATAATATGGCTTGTGAAATATGGGCGCATACATGTTCTTCTGATCTCTGATATAGATTCAATGCTGTGAATAAACAACAAAAGTACCTTAACACTAAAATATTGACAAACCTTTTAACATTTGAATTGTATTAATAAATTGAAATGCTATAATCCTCATGTTTTGTTTATTATTTCATGAAAAGGTTTAGAGCTAAGGTGATGAATTAGAATTTGTTAAGCTACTTTTGTTGGTGACTGTAAATACATATTATTTAAGCTTTGCACGGCTGTTACGTCGTGTCAATTAATGAGGCGTAACGCGACACGTCACTTCTGAAATACATGTACAGGTTACCTATACAGTATACACAGGGATGTAATGAAATTAACCAACAACGCAAAACCACGTAGAAATAATAAAAGTGAAACAGAATAATTAACCCGCCACCGCAGATACATATCTTGTTTTTTGAATTATTATATTTTTCCTTTTTGGGCATGCAAATAGCAGGAAAAAGTGAAATTTGTCACGGGTAATTTATTTTACTTTACGATGATAAGTCTAATGTAAACAATGTTGGTACTTGCTACTGAAATTAAATTGTTTCCGTAAACTCGAGCCGAAAATGGAATATGATACAGTAAATTACGTTTTATTGTAATTATGTCGCTTAGAGTTTTTATACCTATAGAGTACCATAGTCCTGCTTAAATTCCTGGCTGGAAAAAAACCACAACATAATAAATAAATAAAATATTTGCTTCTAAAATCACTGAAAATGGCAGTTTCTAATTTGTCGAAAATATCGTGAACGCTCACACACGCAAAAAGTGCTAAGGTTAGACATAAATTAAACAAATAAGAAAAGAAAAGCTACCAAAGTAATGATTATACTACTTACCAATCTAACCCTTTTAAATAATTGTTATTATTGAAGAATTGTAGTTCTTCATATGTGGCAGCACTGGGCAGGTTCGGTACAAGCGTGGGGTGCATCGCTAAGAATGTATAGAGCGCCGTACTGCCAGTTTTCTGAGGCCCGATGACTAATACTCGAGGAAGGGTGCCGCACCATTTGCTCTTGGACCAGATGCGCCGATGGCGAATGTCATCGCATGGGTTCTGCGACAATTTAATGTAAATTAGTCGAGTAAAAAAATCATTGAACTTTTAAACTCTCGCGTTCCATGATGTAAAACAATGTTAACGGCAAATAACGCGATCGTGGTATAGGTACACAGGTTGTACATACATACATACCTTTGAATTGCCTGATGTTTCGGCCTGGTTACACCGGCCGCGATCACAGGTTGACCATGACCATGGCCGGCAGTCAAAGATTTGTATATATACCATCATTATTTAGTATTAATTCTCATTGATATTAGTACGATTTACAAACTGCTTTACTCAATCGTTTAACTCAGTTTTACACTATCACTAAAAACTACTGTTTTACTGATAGTGTAAAACTGAGTTAAATGTATCCCCTCGCAATGGATATTTGATACCGTACTTTTTTAAACGACTCCAGCACAAGGGAATTATTTATTTCACAAGTTTCAACACATTTATAGTAGAACACAAAAATACACTCAGAACTTATACATCTCAGATAGATAGATAATTGTCCCACGTGGGGAATCGAAACCATAACTTTTAACACTAGAAATTAGTTGTAGCTTAATAGAAATAGGGGTGACCATAAATATGCCATTCGTAAAAATGAGCACTAATTCTAAGTTGAAGTGGGGACAAATGAAGGTCTATTTTTGCTCTTAATGTTTTTTAACAGATCTCTAGGTCTGCTACGGTACCATGACACGAATTTGTCCCGTAATCAGGTTCGAAGGTGGCACATGGCACACACGTTCGGTTTAAACCCTACCGTCAGAAGTTCGAACTAAGTACCTACACAACGATTTTCGTTTGTTTCATGCAGGCCCGAAATTTCGGATATAAATTTTATAGTAGCTTCAGATTACTTGGCTTATAAGCAGAACATTTATTGTGTTCTAGATAATACTTGTCTATTCTTCAAATGCAATACAGCATAGTTTTATCGCAGCAATAAATAAGCTATCTTGCAATTCCTCGTACCAAATATAGAGTATTTTCAATTTCCTGTCATGTTTCAACGATATTCCACATATCTCTCAGGCCAATAAAATATTAAAACTCGCGGCATGCATATTGTTTCTCGCAAGTTCGTGCCTCCTTGCGAGCCGATATATGAGAGTATTCGTGCTTAGAGGATGGGTATCGATCGGCCATAAATTGTACTATTTCTGTCGAAACTAGCAAACTTTGATTAATATCTTCGTGTTACACAACGAAATTATAATTTGGAGGTTTCATGTTTTAGAGTTATCTCGGAACAGGGGAATAACTTTGACACTACTGAAGTAGATTTAACTGTGACGTAATGATATATAGGTAGGTATATAAATATATTATAACATCATGCCTTTATAACTTCCAAGTCTTATGCAACGGTGTTAAATACCTCTTATAAATAAGCTCGTATGCTGGTATGCATATATATCTTTGGTTCATAAGGATTTATCTCCTAGTCCTAGCTAGAGCAATTGCTTATTTTATCCAACTAATGACTGACCACTTCTTATGCCAGAAGATTTGTATGTTAATGACCCGCCTAGGTGTGTCAATAAATAGTTAGTAACAGGTAGACAGCTACAGTTTCCGAGAAAGATTCAGTCATGATATTGCAGTTAGAATATGCATTAGAATTAACAAAAAATATCAAAATTATATGTATTCATAGTTGAGAAGAATAATAATCTTGTACTTGTCTATGATCTTGGTACCACATACAAACAATCATTGTCTGACAAAAAGTACATACAAATGTGTCAAATAAATGGCTAGACGTGTTAGCAACTGATGTCGAGACTCTTTGGCAAACATCTTAAGATGCTCTCGTGGAGAGGTCAATCAGGGTCAAGAGTCATCAGCCACTATTGCTTTTACTGTCAACAGAAGGCAATAGTTTCAGACAAAGGAAGGACTTTAGTCACTATAGAACTCGTAAAGAATGTTTTTGTAGTTTTTTTCGTAACACTGTATTTAATCTTGAGCCGTGCAATATTTTAACCTTAAAAGCTAATTAATTTAAATTTAACAAATTAACAACAATAAATTAATAACTGAATCAACTATAGCTTATATTTAATTAATTTTAATTGTCGCCTGTGAACGTTTGGTTAATAATATAATTTATGACTTACTATAAGCGAATATGTGAATGCCTTTCACAAATTAAAATTCGGGTTTCCTAAGGAAAATATACAAACAAAATTAAATGGATGCTTTGCAATTCCAGAAAGCCATTTATAGTGTGAAATGAAAATGGTTAACCGCGAAAGCGCCACTTGATGCTTAGAATAACAAAGAAAATTGACAATTTATGATGGATATTTACCAACTTCACGGTCCAAAGGTACTGACGCGGAAATGGTGAGTCCAACTGTCAAACAGTTCGAGAAAGTTAATTGATTCGACTACAATGGCTTTAAAGCGTAACAGTTTATTTTATTTGCGTGAAAGGACTTTCATCGAAGTTTGTTTAACAGAATCTCTGATTAATAGATTCATAAGAACTCGAACTGTCAAAGCAATGAAAGGATTCAACTTTGCGTGCGGTCGGCCGGGTGGAAGACCATATTATGCGAACGTTCCTTTGTTTAACTTAAGGCATAATGAAAAGTAGGATGAATTGGAAATGTTCTAGGCTAGAGTATTGTAGTAGTCGTAGACAATACAGCAGGTTAAATATTTTGTAAGGTAATATTATTCGGCTACGTATCGTAGCTCTCGCGTAGCATTTTCGTAGCAAATAGTTTATGATACTCGTAGGTTACTTATTTATGTGTTCTATACCGTACATGTTTTCGTAACTCACTGATTTCACATATTAAAATAGAGAACTACTTTGCTGTCCACATTTAACAAGGCACTTGTACCACAGTTTTTTTTATTTTTTTAATGTGATAGGTTTCGCCTCATGGCCGCTCAAAGGTTTACAATGGTTTTGAACTAATATTTTTTTGATTGCAATATAATAGTTTAAAAACATTGTGAACCTTTAAATGGTGAACCATTATACGGCAAAACCGGTCAGGTTTAAAAACAAAAAAGACGGGTTGTACTCCGGGAGTGACGGCAGAAGTGAAAACATTAAATTAATAAATCGTGTCCATGTAGAATTTATTATCGACGCATTATATAATTGTAAATATTTTATTTATTATTTCAGTTAAAATCAATCAGTCAAAATACAGCTTTTGGTACGTATCTAAAAGCAGTAAGTAAAAGTATACGAATCAATTATATATCCATGGAGTATTTTGAAACTTACTAATACCAAAAAAAATGTTTTCAATATTTTACCTAATTATGTGATAACACTGGTAACCCTGATAATAAGTAAGCCGGCTTGGTTGAAATGGCTTCACTTCGCTCGCGCGTATTACGTTTCTATGCGTTATTATTCTAAGCCTAGAATAATCTTTAATATGGCAAATAATTTTTAAAAATAAGCCCGTCTTTCGGATTATCGCAAAACCATTTAGGCCCGCTAATTGATTTGGATTTGGCCTAATACCGACAGATGGCCAATTTTTTATTATTTTAATTTTCAATTTCAGCTAAATATTTTTCATAAAAAAATGGATTGAGTTATTATTACAACTATTATACACGTAAGACAAGGTTACTTATTTATTTTCTACGCTAGATGGTTCTGTAAAGATATTTTTTTCAAAAAAATTCAGATATAAATATAGTGGACTTACTTACACTTTGTACATCCTTGTTCTTATTTCATTTATTATTATTAAAATTAAATGAACAATATGATCTGTATATTTTATTTTTTCTTAGATCTTTTAACACGTTCGCACGCGGTAATTTTACCAAACATTATACAGATAATCACCAAAAATTTCCATAAATGACGAAAATTCAAACTTTTTCTTTCTTTCTTTCTTCTTTATATGCAGAGAAAAAGATAAAAAGAATCTACCATACCTATAATATAGCGCCAATCATAGAACCTATCACTAATTTCCTGCCAATTTTCAGTCGGAAGAAATTAATAAAATACAAAAAGAAAAAATAATCACAAAAGTAATAAATTACAAAAAGAAAAAATAATCACAAAAAGTGTCAGAAGCCCAGGTTCGAACCCGGTACTATCTGAAACCATAAGGACTTACAGTTGAAGCGCTAACCGCTTAGCCACGAAGCTTCTTAACGCATCTATCGCAATTTCCAGTATAAATACTCTGCTGTCGTCAAAGACAGAGGTAACGTACTCATATACGTAGTCTAGTGCTTACAATCAATTAGCCCACCATATTATCAGTATTACAAATAAATTATGGATATATCATTCATAAAATATTTCTTCTTCACGATATATCAAGGCTCAATATAAAAAAAGCTATAAATTGTTGTATCGTGTGAGGCGAGTGGGTATTAGTCTATACCATCCTGGGGTACCGATACTTAGGTAATCTGTGCCGAAACTAAGGAAATATCTTTAGTAATACTCAAAAATCAATAGATGGCACTAGTACACTGAAAAAATAAATATTTTAAAACGCTTATATCCTATTTAGAATCACGAAATTTTTCAGAACATAAACACATGGCAATGTAAGTAAATATACCTCATTGTTTATGTGATAAATAAAGATTTCGTGAAAATAGTCCTATTTTAGGAAGCCGCCTTCTAGCGGCATGGTGCATTAAGTCTGTAACTTTTACAATTACTGCAGTATCGGGCAGAATCCATATAGATTAGAATATTTATAGTTTTATTCAGTCAAATTTAATAATGTATTTAGTGTAAGTTTTTTTATTCTTGATGAGTTAATTTTTAATAGTAAACATTCGAAAAGTTTGCCAAGACAATGTCGCCATCTAGTTACAACTCCTGCAAACAAAAGTTGCCTGCCTGCTTTTCGAACTAACGAATTTTTTGTTCCTGATTGTGCATCTGTATAAGAAGTTATATTATATTAGCCGTGGTACTATATTTGACTTTTAAAACCCTTGTGACTCTCTTAGTAGTCAGCTGCCATGGGGATTCCTGTCAAAGGATTAATTGACAATAACATAAAATTGAACTTACCCCCCATAAAGGATTAAGCTCATCAGGCCTCAATTGGAAGTACTTGTCAGCAAGCGCGAGCGGTGGTGCGGACGCAAGTCGAACATTCGTCCAGCATCGGAGAAACTTGACTACAGACTCGAAAGTGTAGAGGGCAAGTCTGTCGTTGCCGTAGTTCGACATGTGTGTCATGAACACATTAATCTGTATAGAAATTATACATTTTAAATGATTTTCACAGCTCACGTGTTACCTTTTTACTACTGTACGGGGCGTGAAAAAGCATCTGATGAAGTCGTCAAGTTGAGTGCCAATTGTAACATGCCTTTAATGGTGACCCTCTTTCCTAAGAATTTGCCTTCTGTTTAACATCAGCAAGGTGCAGACAAACTGACGTGTCATTTATTTAAAAAAAAAATCATAAGTACAGGTACAGCAGCTGATTGATGTATGAGACTTTGGCACAGACTTTCGCCTCGTTGGGGGGGTTGATGGCAGTCGCTCCCGTAGAAGCCAAAATCCACCAATTGTGGAACGTAGAGGGTACCAAAGACCGGGCTTTGGATGCAACCAGGGTTGGGATTTGATTTTAATATTTTCTCTTATACCTTTGCCTGAAAATAACGAACACAAAACCAAAAAAACGATTCAATTCAGTGCAAGCTTTCGAAAGTTATACGCGTACATACATTTCGGCAATTCACTTTTATGCATATATTTCATCATGCATGTTATACGAAATTAAAGCATAATATTTATGAAAATGAATCAACACATATTTTGTAAGTAAATATTTAATCAAAAGCTGCTGTGCATTTCTGTAATTTCTTGATGTAGAATAGGCACAAATACTCCGTGCACCGAGCTGCAGAGCACACTCAGTTTTAACATAATTATATTATGTCCGTTGCAATTTATATTTTTACGTCACGCTGCATTTAATTGTAAAATTATTATTAAAATATTGGGTGAGTTGAGTACTTCCACTATCAACTGGTTAATATCTGGATCAACTGAACCGATTTTGAAAATTCTTTTACTAACAGAAAGTGGTATTATTCGATTTATTATTTTTTAGGCAACATCATATCACGGTAACGCAAAGGGTCAGCGGGATCCGATGTCCACGCGGACACAGCAACGGGCAGCAGCTAGTAGCATTGTAAGTATGTTTGATTGAAGTACTTTCAAATAACAGCACCTATCTCGTAAGTTATCTTTAGATGAAGCTAATAAAAGCTTGTCAACATCCTATAACCTTGACTATAACATATCAGTTTATCACTTACAGGGTTATTGATGACTGTCTGAAATAGTTCGCCTCCCTGAATGGACCGGTCGAGGCGATGGCGGCCACCTGGATACCGCTCCAGTAGAAGGGTGTGAGTGAAAAGCCCACAGGTCTGACGGGGAAGAACCATTACTCCTCTATGCTTGAATCCGCGGCGTAACCTAGGTGTTAAAAGGTGTTCTATAGATTAAACATTTGAAAAGTATATTTATTTTATTAAAACATCAAAGAATATTCTATAATAATAAAACACATAAGTGGTATAACATATATTAACGGAATAATTAATGTCTGGCATTATTTGCAATGCCTCTTGTCTTCTTCTACTTTTGAGCTTCACGACACCATAAGTTCCGCAAACCGACCTCCGCCCCCCATGAGCGCGGGCCTGAGGGTGACGGGTGGAGCCGCTCGTCACCCTAGCAGAAGCAGGCCACGGCGGCGGCGCGCATCGTAGGACGATGCGCGCCCCCCCCCCATACCGGGGGTGAGTCGGGGACCACGTGGTCCCCCCTCCCGAGGAGGGCCAGACCGAGAGGAATGGCCCTGGGTCAGCCGGGGTGCGAGGGATATGTCAAAAGACAACCTCACCTCCGGCCTAGCACATCGACCCACAGACGGCGTGCGGTTTAGTCGGTTCGAGTCCGACATAACCTACCCCTTCGGCTCCGGAGGGGTGGGTATCCGTGGGGATTTCCCGCACGTAAAAAAAAAAAAAAAAAAAAAAAAACCATAAGTTCAACTAAAACTTGGCTCCATCCCTAATAAGTATACTCATGTTATTAACATCCTTTGCTGTAGTGAAATCAAATATATCCTACAGCAATTTTGAGGACTGAAGATAATGCTCCTATGTAAAGCAGAAACCACACGAACGCGGTGTGCATACTACATGGAAAATTAATTAGGCACGTAATTTTGCAGAGGGAATGTGATACAAAGCAACCCGAGATATTTACACACGGCTGCATGTTTCTACACATGTACAGGAATTAACCTGCATTATACCTAAACGAATATACGAACCTGCATTATCGATATCATGTAAACTGTTATTGTATCTATCTGGGTTAGTAGAATTCAATAGCTGAAAAGCAAAATGGTGTAAATGACGACAACAGTTGACAAAAATCAGTGCTATTAACGGTATATGATATAATTTTAGGAACTTTTTGCTTTGAAAGGTCTATCTCTGCTGCGAATTAGGAGTCCAAATCACTTTTCAACAATGAGTTAGTATTGTTACATTAGCTCTAATTTTAACAACAGTAGAGGGATCGTCTATAAGCTGTTATCACGAATAGACTGACTTTAATGGACTACCTATTCATTATGTGTAATTGTAGATCTAGCAAAGTGAATTTTAAACGCAGCACAATTACTATGAAAATAATCAAGATGTGCCCTTTGTTGTTCTACTTTAAAATGATCTAAAACAACTATGGTCTTTTTGTTTAGTGTAAATCAAAGTATGATGGGTGTTTGACAAAATGGATGAAACGCCCTAACGAAAACTCCTGAGTTAAACTTGAACGGTGAGAATGAGTTTACTGTCGCATTATCGAGTAAGATAATGTCGTTTAAAAGAAGTTTAGTAACATACTCACTTAATGAAGGTAATGATGGGTCACGATTACTTTGCAATCCTACAAGTTGGTGAATATGGGTGGACAATTATTACTGAACGGATCTGAATGAAATGTGGTGCAGAAATAGTAGATATATATATATATTGGTGGGGATAGAAAATGTGAAATAGCACATAGGTTTTTTTTACCCGACTGCGCCAGGAGGGTTATGTTTTCCGAGAGTATGTAGGAATGAATGTATGTATAATTGTTTGACACGCTCTGCAGCCTGAACGGCTCGATGGATTTTAGCTTGAGAGGTGTCGTTAGATTCGTATTTACTGTGAGAATGACACTGAGTATATAAAAAAAATGGCGGATATAGGTAAAAAAATTCACTTAAATTTATCGAGTGGGGCTTTCAAAATGAAGGAATATTTGTATATTTCATAACTAAAAAGTATAAAATCGAAACGAGCTTTATAGCAGGCGGTACTCATTTGCAAATCTCAAACCCGATGCAAATTAATGGGTACCGCCTGCTATAAAGCTTGTTTTGATCTTTTCATTCTCGAGAATAGAGAACAGTAGGTACAGACAAAAACAGGTCACGCGAGTGAAGTAGGTACAGACAACTACAGACAACTACTAGGGCAGTGCAATTTACGCACATCTTTTTATCCTCGCTCATTTAGTCAATTTTTCTCCTTTTCCATTCGTTCTATACATACACACTACCTATTTAGGTTTGTATATCACAGGACCTACTATTTCTTATTAAGCTCATATAACTGATACAAAATACAAATCAACAAAAGCAATGACCTTTGGAGGATCATGTTTGAATTTTATGCTACTATATCGTCCAATTACTTTAAATAGGTGTACACACTTCACAATGAACGATACCCGCATATACACATTGCAAACCGGTAATATAATTATTGGAATTTCATTGTTGGCGCCTGGCTATCGAGAGACTCGTAGCGCCGCAATGCAATGTTTGCGGTCAACAGGAGTTTGGAAACCACCGCACGACCACCGCAAATATTTGCCAGAAACAAGGACACTTATTGTGAACGTGATTATCTAGCATATATATGTTGTTAGACGAATCATACGTTGATTATGTGAACCTACTCCTTAGTAGGACGACTTGCCTGGTTCTATATTCCTGTAAGTTTCAAGTAGAGTAAATAGGTTGCTTCTAGACAAGTGTAATCCATTCTCGACCATATTCATCATTTATCAACCGGTGAGATAATGAAAAAACAGGGGTTTATCTTTACATAGTATAAAACAATGATGTCGTGTCTATATCGATGCGGTTTCCACCATCATTAAGAATATTAGAAGCTTTCATTGTCAAAACTTACTAAAATTTACGAGATATCACATGCTAATACCTAATATTCATTTTTCTTTTTCCGTTCCGTAATACGTAAAAGATTCATAACATACCATGAATGAATCTTCCTGTATTGTAAAAATTACTCGACACATCTTCATTCAACTCAAATAGGGAAACCAATGATACGATGCCAATGATCCATGTAAAATTAATTATTAATATATACGCAAAAGTTCTCGAAGGTAATAACAAACTTAGCCGAATCCGTGATCTATATATAAAGACTAATTTTTACCCGCGGCTCCGCCCGTGCGGAATTCTGTTCCCGTTCTCGTGACGGCTTAGCCCTTTTTAAAAAATTTATCTACTCTGATACTATAATACAAAGATTATAAAATTGAAATCAAAACTCTTATGACAAACATTACGCACAGGCCAAAAAAAAAGTTTTATTACGATACAGGTCTTGTATGGACACCTATATCATAAAATAACTTTTTAATCATAACGATACACCTATACAACCTCCAACTGGACTGAACCTCTACTTTAAAAAAAAACGGCCGATTCGGAAGAAAAAAGAAAGAAACGCGCATGCGCAATCGATGTTTGCGCCTTGGCGTCAACTTTTTTTTTAACATTTATATTAAACAAAGTTTTGTTTTGTTTGTAAAATAAATTAGTTTATGTATTATAGTATGAGAGTAGATAAAGTAGTGTATGACACTGTACATAACTTGGTCTTATAACACTCGTGTGATACTATAAAAAAACTCGCCTACGGCTCGTTTTTTTAAAACACACTCGTGTTATAAGAACCCTTATTATGCAACAGTATCATAAACTACTATTCTCTGCGTATGAACCATCCCCGTACTGCAAGGAATACTCTAAAAAAAGAATTAGTGATATCAGTCCAGCCGTTCACGCGTAATGGCCTGACCAAGGGAAATACGGATTCATTTTCTACCCGACTGCATATCAAAATACAAAAAAAAATATAGCAGGTGGTAGCCATTTGCAAATCTCAAACCCGATGAAAATTAATGGGTACCAACTGCTATAAAGCTTGGTTCGATCTTTTTGTTTTGTCGGGTTTTTAATTTTTAGTAACTTATTATAAATATAGATAAAAGATAATGTGCGTCGGGAGCTTCTTCAATTGCTATTAAACCTGTCATAAGTACTTACCTATAAGTACTACCTAAAATCACCAATTTGTAGCTTCTTCAATTGCTATTAAACCTGTCACAAGTACTTACCTATAAGTACTACCTAAAATCACCAATTTGTAGCTTCTTCAATTGCTATTAAACCTGTCACAAGTACTTACCTATAAGTACTACCTAAAATCACCAATTTGTAGCTTCTTCAATTGCTATTAAACCTGTCACAAGTATTTACCTATAAGTACTACCTAAAATCACCAATTTGTTCTATTTATTTGAAATCGACCTCAACGAACTTATATACATATATATACCTTATATACTAATGGAGTAACAAAAACACATATCTAAATGAATATATAGTATACTATGAGGGTAGTCAAACAAAACTTACCTCGCCGGCCGCAAATGCGGGTACTCCTCAGTGCTGGTAACTTTAACATCCCATACTTTTCGCCAAGCTTCGAACAACGGTTCGTGTACCGGATACACTCCAGAATGATGCGGAGATACCGAGTAACAAGAGTTGGTAGGAATACCATGTTCTAGGGCAAATTGTTTGTTGAGCATCATCTCGGCTTCTAAGTGGGAAACATTGTTGTACAAATGAGGTTGTTGATGATTCCACATGTGGCAAAACCTGTTGACAATAATTTTGTCTTGAGTTAGGGATCTGCATTTATATGCTTTAATTGCTTAACCTTCGTAAGTTTATCTGCAACTCTATGCATGTCATTTTTGGACTGAATAGACTTGTGATTCTTCGCTTTTAAAATAGTATCAATAAGCATGAGTGAAACTCTGGGTATTTGTGTTATTGAAACGCAGATACTTAACACACAAATTTCCTAACTTTATACAGTATTATTGGAAACAAAAGCAAAAACATGATTCCCAAATATTTCCCAAAACAAAGAGTCCTTTCTGGCGTGTAAATGGATACGTAAGCATATTATAAGTTTAATATGGGAAATTCTTCAAAGTTCCAACTATATGAAAGGATCTCATGTTTCTAATACAAACAAACATAACATTTGCACGAAGTTTTTCTTATAACATCCCGGATCAGGAAACATGTAACTAAACTCAGGAAAAGGTACCTACGTTCGCGTAATTGCGATCGAAATTGGTATAGAGTTGGGTACTTCTTTTATAAGAATTACGTACCAAGTTCTACGTTTTCAGTTCTGTAATAAGTAAAGTTGGTACAGCGGACACAAGTATGGATACATCTGTATTTAATTTACTGAAACTTGCTTCTCATATGCATATTAACTTTATGAAGAGTTGCGGGCTTACGAAGTTTGCGTCTTCAACTACTACTTCGACTGGGTATACTCTAACTATGTAGGTTTGTAGGTGTTTAGAATACAATATAATAAAATTGTGCAGTAGATTTGTATTATTGTAGATGTAATTGACGCGACAAAGTTTACAAATTACTTTTCTATTTTCCAAGTTCAAAAATACAGTTACAAGAAAATAGATTTTTTCGGAGAACAAAGTCGCATGTACCAACTGCAGCCTGGTACAGTGTATGTGGTTTGTACTGTTTTTTCTCATATAGTCTACAGAATAGGAAGAAACATACAGAAAACACATAAATAACAGTAGAAACCTAAGAGAATCAATGAGAAGCAAAGCGCAAACACTTTAGTAACACCTTTCTGAAGTCATTCCAAAACAACCTATTTTCTTTCATAAAATACTTTTTGCGGTATGCATGAAATCTACGCTGGCATTATTTATATACAGAATAAATGTAATATGCGTTCACAGTCAGTAATAACTTCTATTTATATGTATACAGGTTATAGGGAAAATTACTATCGCGAAAAGCCATAAGCAAACCGAACATCAAGAGCGTAACGCAACAACTTTTAATAACTGTCACATACGAAATTACTGAAATAATGTGCATTATGTTTGTTGAAATAAGGTGTTAACATTCATTAATTTATCAATACCCCTCCCCGACTCTCGCCTCACTAAGGAACAACTTTTGTTCTAAACAGCTTGTCTAGTATATACAGAAGCAGTATTACATATTATCAATTCTGAGACAGAAGCTATTGTGTAGGTATATAAAATTTAGCATTACTATTGTGCATTAATAGGACATTGTTGAAATGAATATTGGTTAATCGATTTTTATTTGGCCGTGTCCCATTTTAGTGATGACAAAAAGTGTCTCACAGTACGGAGTGGCCCTTTAGTAAATTTACGAACTCAGCACAACTTTAAGTGGGTATTGTTCGTTCTTGTACCCTGACACAATAATTTATCTTCGAAAAACCAAATTCCCTTTTGTACACTTGATTCAAACCAGTAGTTAAATGACATATCTAATACACAATCCAGAGTCTATTATTTTAATTAAAGACCTGGTCACAATCATCATAGCGTTAGTCCCGGTTGCACCAAAGTTTGTGCTTTATATGAGCATACGGTGTACCTGCTGGTAGCGAAGCAGTATACACAATTAATATTAGGTGAGTATTGCGATGGCGTGTTGAGCAAGTACTCATCATGGTACACAGTACCCCCCATCTCAACTCAACGTGGTACACGGTACACCCCGGGTGAAATGGTGGCGGACACGTTGCTAGCGAATACGCCCACCGTTAAAAATATTGAAATATTACTATATAATAATCATTCGACCAGTGAGATTTATCGGTCCCATATTTTGTCATTTTCTTTTTTGGCACTAAACCAAAATGAAATATTGTTAATGGTTTTGTTCTATAAATTTAGGCTGTGACTTTGGTACTACAGTATTGCTTTTGTTTATGTTTTGTACAGGATGACCAATTTGGAAGTATACAATTTTTTTTGCCGCCATTATATTGAGTGAGTGATCAACTGATCAATTTGACAGTAGTGCGGTAATTATATTTTCTGTGGATACGCCAGAAATGTATTTAAGTATGTTTGCCGCATTCTAAAACCCACATTGCAAGTTATGCTTGATTTGGGTCCCATGCCGCGTTGTGTATTTCTAAAATTGATATTAAGGTAACGAAGGGAGCTTTGGCCTCCAACACACACCGTGTGAAATTGAAGTACATAACATATTTTGTACTTATACTAAAATCAATCTTAAATGAGAGGGGGAAAATATTAGGTATATAAATTGAACTTACCAATTGAAATGCTCTCTATTATGCAACAAGGAGTCGTCTCCTCTATTTTCTAGTACGGTGCCGTGGTGGTAGTACTTAGCGCTGTATCCCAGATTGAATCGGAACCCCGGCACTAACCGCTGCAGTGCCGCCTGCGAAGCCAGCATTGCGGCTACGTCCTCTTCATGGAGCCTAGTACCTGTGTCAGAAAATATGTGTTTAAATCCATTTTATACGGGTAGCTTCATTTCCAATTGTAAAGTATTTTTAGAATTCTAGCAGCCGCCTCCGTCTTCGTACGCGTGGACTGAGTTGGACTTTCATACAAACTACCATCCTGTTTCAACCCAAAAAGGGGATTGATTTCTAAGGACATATTATCCCTCTGCAGCAGAAGGACAGAATAGCAGGACAGATTAGCATAAAGGCAGATAATGTACTTTCGTGTTCGTATAAGATACAAACCACACCCTAATAACCTTATTATCAATTTAGTACACCTTCACACCATCTATAAAGCTACATTTTAAATTTCAAGTCATTTACTTCAAAAACGTAGGACTTTCATACAAAATTGCAACCCTCGTTTTACCATCTTATGGGTGAAGTTTCGTAAAATCCGTCTTATAAGGAACCTACCTGCCTATGAAATTTGTTATAGGGTATAACGGGTATTTCGCTTTTATATAAGTACATACCTATATAGATAGAGCTTGAAAATGAATCCTATAAACTTTAGAAACACGGATGTAAAGGACATTCAGGCTGTAAATGACCACAGAGAACATAATTTTTTATGTTACGGAGATCGAATCCATAACTTGTAACACTGTACTATCTGTGGAATCAATACCAATCCTTTTTCGTTGCTATTTTTTTTACAGCGTGTGATTATAATAAACAATACGTAAACAATACTCCTGTGTTTAATAACTCCTCAAGTAAGTAAGCAATTACAAACTCCTACTAGTAGTTCTGTGAACACTAGACCTCGCGACATTTTACCACATTCTTTGTTAACCTCAAAAATAAAAACTTAAAAAAATGAACTATACGTATCTTCTTATTTTAAACGGACATGGATGTTTCAAAATTAAATAATGACGCTCGGTACTTAAAAACAACGCTACAGTAAACTGCCCCCTCCACTCTTATTCTCATCGGTTTTTTATAACGAAGTTACCCTTACTGATGCATGATTTTTTCACAACAAACTGTGCGGAATATTGTCCTTCATGTTGCAGCCATAAATCATCAAGATCCATTCATAAATAACGTGACAGCAAAAAATCAACCGTTTCTACCTCACTATCCTTCCTTGAAGCTTTCACCTCGGAGTCTGGGGACCGCTTTACCGGTGTGACTGAGGATTTAACTGAACTTCGTGGCTAGATTGCCATCTGACCTCCACAACCCTAATGCGATAAATGCCAAGCATTGCAGTTAAACCAGTTGTTGGATTTTTTAGGGTTCTAACTACCCGTAACAACTGCCATAGATTCTCGTATGGCAACTGGAACAGATGGCTTAACGTGCTTTCCGAGGCACGACCAGACCGATGCAAATATCCATAGGTATTTGCACTGAGTGGGGATCGAACTCGTGCCTCCTGCGTAGCGGCCGTGTTCACTACCCTCACGCCATATAGGCTGTCGATATCTCATACGTCCATATCTTGATTGATTCACAAGTCTCACGCTCGATTCCAATCAAACCGTTTCACATAATTCTCATGGCGCGCTTCACATTCTACCGCGGACACGCGCGTTCGATGAAATCGTAATTAATACATGCCGAACAGTCAATTTTGACCTGTATAGTCACTAAGTTGAAAAACAGTAATAAATTCACAAACAGTCTTCACATTGAAATGAATCAGTAAATAAAATTCATGAATAGTTATTTTACTTTTTAATTTAAAAGTTTAAGAGCTACGGTGACCTGTAACTCTGAATGTGTTAAGATAAATACTAATGGCGACTGTACTTTGGCAATGGAAAATGGAACTTTTAGAAAATTGGTGATATTTGTTAAATGTGCCTAATATTCTGCGTTGTGCTAAATACAAAATAAATAAGGGTTGGACCATGTGCTGCCCAAAATGAACAAATAATGCATTTTGTTCCATAAGCCAATACTATCTTATTAACCGAAGCGCTTCAAATTCTGTCCACGAAGTTAAGAGAAAAGCAAGTTTTTTCTTGTGAAATATTGAAATATGGAGAGACAGCGCAAAGGAATAGCAGCGAAGAGTACCTAATATGCTTGCTAGGCGTTTCCCTAGATGTTCAAAACAAGCTAAAATCACTCTGTTTAACGCGTACTGCCGAGCGATGTATACATGCCAGCTCTGGCGCAACGATACACAACGTGCGTATGAAAAATAAATGAAAAAATTGTTTATTGACTCAAAAATCAGGTACACAAATGAGGGTCTTAAAATTAGGGCATACATTTAGATTCACGCTTAAGTACTTCGCTGGTTCCCGAACTAAGCTGAAGCTTGTATTTTGGGAGTCAGAGCTCTAACGTTGTACAATCATATAAAATAAAAATATGGCCTTCGTGAATCGTGTTTTTAGCTTATTAGTACAGGTAAGATGTAAATGATTTTTAAATATATTTAGTATAACTCAATACGAGTTCAGTACAACAACGCTTTTCGGTGCATGCTGAGGCTGTCGTGGAGGTGCAGTGCGCCCGGTATGTTCGCGGAAAACAGAGTAGATGATTTCTATGCAGTGATCAGAAAAACGAGGGCCTGCTTTATGGAACGGGTGCACGAATCTGACAATCTAATATTGAGGGCTATAAATGAAGCTAATTTATTCTTCGTATATAGCCTTCAATATTCCAGCTAATGTTATGATTATAATGTTGTATGTGGGAATGTAATGAATATTACCTGATTATTTCTTAATGCTACTAACTATATTGAATGTGAAAAAATAATGTTGTAATCAATAGGTATGGGTCTAAATGGCTTGAAATAAATAATTTTTATTTATTTATTGCTAAAAATTAACAAAATTCAAATAAATGGACTATTTCTGACAATTATTCA
The DNA here is from genome assembly GCA_949126895.1 of Eilema caniola. Classification (NCBI taxonomy): domain Eukaryota; kingdom Metazoa; phylum Arthropoda; class Insecta; order Lepidoptera; family Erebidae; genus Eilema; species Eilema caniola. The sequence continues at coordinate 17,646,765 of OX421467.1, forward strand.
TGATAAACTATTAATAATAACTACCTATTATTGATGATTTTTAACAATTAACTGATAATAAAGTATTAATAAATCACTATTACTGACGCTTTTAATTATCTTACTCGTTATCTGACTTGGACTCCTACTCATAGCACCTCTGTTGGGCCGGGATGGATAAAGACTTCGTCCCCCCAGATCAGTATCCGGCGGCAATAGTGAGGAGGTGTTTTGCGCCCTGGCGCCTAAACTATTTCCCATCGGCCCCCGAAGGCTGCTGTGCGGTACTAGGGAGGCTCACCAGGCCTCTTTTCCATGGGGGGCTGGGAGTCATTAAGTCTCACTGAAAGGCGACCGTGTCTTGCCGGGAAGCGGCTGGGCAGGCCGCCGAAATCAAAACCCTTAGGAGAACAGCGGCGGACTCGGCGGGGGCGAAGGTGACGCCTTCGTCGTTCACAAACCATAGTAGGTAGTTGCCTGAATGGTTTTTGTCCTCCAATGTAAGAAAATCTTGAAAACTTTAATAAATCATTTAAGAAAATCCTGGGATTATTACGTTTTTAAACAGTTTTTTTGCTAAGTAATTTGATCTAGAAAATCATTAAAACTACTCCAATATCTGGACAGCACATGGTCCAGGCCCTGTGAATGCATTAGTATTCACTACACAACACCGATGCGACCAACTAGGTTATATTACAATTTATCCTTTTTGATTTTGACCTTATAACCGATTCACGCGGTGTGGATGTGTAGTACTGTGGTTACTTCATATATACTCATAGACGCCTCATTATCCTAAAATGCCGAGGGCATTCTGTTACAGACAGTGCTTATTAGCATCAAAATACGTGTAGCTCTGGTACAAACACTGGCTAACTTCAAGGTTAACACGTTTCAACGAACTTATCCAGTGCTAATTGTGTATATTACATTTGTTTACTACAGAGAATATTCGATTAGCAATGCGCTCAGTACCGGCGCATACGAATATCAGTTTCCATACGTGCCTGCGTTTTACAATTCCATGCAGCTAGGTGCCAATATTATTCAGATCTTTCTCGCATACTAATGTATAGGACAAAGGTATACAATGTTTGATTGAGCTGCATTCGATACAGATTATTGTTGAAGTTTCTTAAAAATATCTGCGATATATTATTTTCTTAATTGACAGGGACGAAATCGTTCCAATGACTACGATATCTATTCACTAGAGCCACTAGATAGATTTTTACTTTTTTACTTTCATACCTATTTTCATATGCTCGCCGATACACCTCTTGCAATAATTGCCTTAAAATCTGATTGGCATAGTCTTCAGCAGATAGTTACTTTAGCATTAATAATACAGAAATACGTATAAGGTTCACATAATAAGCTGATTGTCAGATTAATGACCGGGAGCAACTGCCCTCTGACCCTCCAAACCGCGAGAAGAAGGCCCGTGCCAGAGCCTCGTCCGTCAATCATTAGTGTATACCGTTACCGGCTTGCACATTTTGATGTATTGAGAAAACATCCTGTAGTAGCAACATTTGCAAACGTTATTACTCTTATATTACCGGGAAACAAATATGGATAAATCGTCGATATGTATTCAATACAGTTAGCGCAAAAGCAAGCATGATTGGATTAAACGGAAAATAAGTAAATTAGGCTATTACCATGAACGTTAACGCGAAAATTACTTGTAAAAGTGGGTTCTCACAAGTTTAGTGAAGAGGTCAGTACTTGTTATGTTAATCTACTGAATACAATATTCAATTAGTAGCTGTATAGTCAATAGCCAATTATTACTCGCGGATATACTAAACTAAACTATAAAAGAAGAATAAGAGAAGTAGGATTCTTCACTCGTTATTTTACTAATATTATGTGAAATTGTATATGGATGAATGAATGTATGTTTGTTACCCAATTACGGCAGAATGACTGAAAGAAACTGGACAAAATAGGGGCACAGACATAGATCATAATTTGGATTGAACAGAAACTTTTAAAATGCAGCATAAATAAATAAACATACCTCTTTCTCCAACGAAGATATCATCAATATCGACGAGAATCCACCTGTCGAGGCTCAAGCTAAGCTGGCCGTGGCTGAGGTAGCTAAGCGCGTCGAGGAACAATATCCTGTGCAGCCAGAACTGCAGACCAGAGCCGAACAGCACGCGTTGCACACCATCCAACCTTCCGTGGTCTTGTATCACCGTAGCTAGCGGCATACGCTCTTCTGGAAAGATTGTAACCATTCAGTATGTGTTCTTCAGGCTTATTGTGACGATTGATAAAACAGTTCGGTTTTAGTAATCCAATATAAGTAATTTAGCTCTCTAGAAGGAGAGAGAAGAGAGAGAAAGATATATGAAGCTATACGCCCACCCTTTCCAGCTCTATCGCTTTCCTCCTGAATAGAAGTTTAAAACACGATTGTTTATAAGCACATCATGGTAGCGATTCTGCTGAGTACAGGACAGTAATTTACTTATTCAACAATGCAACATTGTCATAGATTTATTTTGTTTCATTCAATTCTCATTATATACCTAAAACATCCTTCTATAGAAAGTGCACTATTGTGTTACTATCATTCTGTTTAGTGAGGAGTTTTAAACAAGACGAATATTAATATTACAGTATTGAAAATATTAGAATATTATATACATGCAATCTGTTTGTTAATGTTTATAAATTCGAAAGGTTTGACGAATGAATGGTCAGATGAACATTTGTTACTCTATCACGCCAGAACGCCTGAAGAAGTTGGATAAAATTTGACACAAGATAAAGACTTAGAGTCTGGAATAACATTCAGGCTACTTTATTGTCGGTCACTAATTGCGATTACTTCTAGACAAGTAGAAAAAAAAACTGACGTGGCACTCGGGGATTTGCCGCGGTAAAGCTATTGCATAGCATTTTTTATCAACTTTTGCATAATTATTTAATAATAATATGTAGGTAATAATATAATATGTATATGTATATGTATATGTATAGGTATGTATATGTATATATATATGCATGTATATGTATGTTAGACAATGCACGACCTTCAAGCCACACCTCCGTGCCCGTCGGAGTGGGGAGCGTGAGGTTTTTTCGTTACGGAATTTCTGGATTCGGTCCCCGCGCTCAATGCCCTCGATAGAAGCTATGCAATAGCTTAAAATATATTTTTAAGCTATTGCATCCCGCTCCCCACTCCGACGGGCACGGAGGTGTGGCTTGAAGGCCGTGCATTGTCTAACATACATATAAATACATATACATATACATATACATACTTATACATATACATACATATACATACATATACATATACATATACATATTATATTATTACCTACATATTATTATTAAATAATTATGCAAAAGTTGATAAAAAATGCTATGCAATAGCTTTACCGCGGCAATCCCAGAGTGCCACAGTCAGTTTTATTTTATTTTATTTGTCTAGAAGAATGGAATTAGAAAAAGACAAAAGAAAATAATACCATATCCTTCGATTTTTGCCGTATAAAGTCTGTTAAAAAATAAGGTACGAAGACTCCTTCGGTTGCAGTTCTTAGTTTGCAACACGTAGCTTAAAGAGAGTACTTATTAAGTACTAAGAAATACTTCAACAGTAAGAAAACATTTGACTCTGAAATTAAGAACTAAGTTATTAAGTTCCATTCGTCAGTTCCTTTTCAAACATTGTGGATTTAAAACGTACAATCTTTAATTCACAATACAACGAGTTTTTAATTTCCAATATATTACAGATTCTTAAAAGATTCCCCCTCATCGTACGAAGCATAATAAGGTTTGTTCATCCAGGAAGCAGGTCTTGGCCTGAAAAACTTTAATGGAACGATAGTCGTTTAGAACTCTGTCCAGTTACTGGTAAAGAGATAACGTCATTCAATAGGATTAAAGACATCTTAACTTTGTAAACTCTGTCGTAATCTGATGTTGAAACTATCTCTATATACCTAATACTGAGTACCGGAACACTTGTTCTTAAACTGGCTCTAATTTAACACATAATGACGCCGATAAATAATCAAACTGTGGCTTTTTGATTGTTATAATTCACAAATGAGTTATAGATTATTTTTATGAATAACATAAAAATAAGTAAAGACGGTACCATCTGACATCAGATGATACCGATCGTTATCCCAAAATAAGTACGAATGTATCTAAATACGGCTTATGAAAATGATCACCCGTAATATACATCCGTATAAATTTCCAAGTTAAGTAGTTTTAAAAATGCTGTAGGTCTAGCTTTGGTTATCATATAATCTATTTTGTCAGCTGCGTGCCAGCTTTTAGGCTTTGGTTACTATTAAACAGATTATTTAAATTATTTCATTGTTGCCTTTTAATTCGTGTCGCGACTTTCTTTAATGTATAAAATTCAATTTCATAATGGATCTCAATTGTAAACGTAAGCCATAATATTACAAACTTTACTGGAGTGTTCACAAAGTTAGTTTTGGTATGTCAGATAATTATTGTTTAAGCAAAATTTATTAAACTTCTAAATTAGTTGAGGTCATAAAACACTAGCGCTATGTACACTGAGTGATTAAGAGGCCTATTGTCTTGATTTAGTCTTTTATTCGTAATTTATTGAATACAGCGCTTAAAAAGATAGTGATGGGTTGAGTTTGGAAGCGTACCTCTTAAACCTAGGCTAAACCTGATTATACAACATTATGGTACAAGTTTAGTAAAGTTGATGATTACCGCTGAGAGGCAATTGAGAGCCGAGTCGTTAGGTCAGGGCCGAGAACGGTTATCAAGAATACACACGTGTATCATACGACGTATTTGTTTTTTTTTTTGTTGTTTTCGGAACAGACTAAGGTGCTATGGTCCACGAGCCACATTTAAATTTGGTCAATGATTTCCTCCCGGGAGATACTTCGTACAGTGGTTAAGGAAGTTAAATCATGAATTTTCGTGGTTGTCAGCTGGCACTTTGTCGGTGGGGTAAGCAGCGGTGACTGCTCAAACATGTAAAAAAATGAAAAAAATTCAGTCATTTCCTCCCGGCTGAAAATTGGCTAAATTACAGTTAAGCCAATGTCTTGAAGGAAAAAAAATTGTCAGCTGCTCATATCGCGGTGGAAAACCTGTCAGCTGGTGACCTAAAGTTGTAAAAAAAATTAAAATCGTTGGTCATTTCCTCCCGGCTCAAAATTGGCTAAAATACAGTTAAGCCAATACCTTGAAGGAAAAAAATGTCAGCTGGCCATATCGCGGTGGAATACGCGTCAGCTGGTGACCAAAAGTTCAAAAAGTTGTATGAAAAATTAAAATCGTCAGTCATTTCCTCCCGGCTCAAAATTGGCCAAAACATAGTTGAACCAATACCTTGAAGGAAATAAATTGTCAGCTGCGCATACCACAATGGAAAACGCCTCAGCTAGTGATGTGGCCAAAATTCAGTCATTTTCTCCCGGTTCAAAATTGGCCAAAATACAGTAAAGCCAATGCCTTGAAGGACAAGAAATGTCAACTGCAAATGCCCCGGTGGAAAATGCATCAGCTGTTCACGTGACAAAATTCAGTCATTTCCTCCCAGCTCAAAAGTGGCCAAAATATAGCTAAGTCAATACCTTGGAGAAAATAAATTGTCAGCTGCTCATGCAGCGGTGGAAAATGCGTCAGCTGGTCACTGGTCACTTAACCTCTGTACGAAGTATCTCCCGGGAGGCGATTGGTCATGAGAACCTGTCGCTGGCTTGCGGTCTACTATGACCATTGTGCATTGTCATCAGTAGATAACGGATGAGATTGATCTTCACGCACAGAACATCAAAATAAATTTTAAAACTTAAGCTGGATTTATTCTACTTAGTCTGTGGACGCGGCGCAACACGCATCCGCGATCAGCAATATCATATTAATTATTTCATGAGATAAGACAATGATACATATGGTACAAGTGTGTAAAGTTAGTGACTCCCGCTGAGGCGCCATTGTGACCCGAACTGTAGGTTAGGGTCTTAAAAGAGCCGAGGACGGTAATCATCAATACTCACGTGTATCATACATTTTCAACATTCTTGTGAATAAAATATTACTAAAATAGATATTTACCCTTGCAGTTTTCAGGAAGTAAACATTCCAAAACGTTAAGGGCTTCACATCAATCACATCATTTATCGGACGTTGCACAACATAAATAATTTTCTTCATAAATAAATAATTTTGTCAATGAATAACTATTATTTCAAAAGTGAAAACGAGTTTGAATTTTTTTGCAATAGCGCCAACAATTTTTTTCCTATCGATCGGCTATAGACTAAAAGAGGTTCATTTTTATTCGTCTCGGAATAAAGGCGGAATTTAAATTATAACAGAGGAAACAAAAGTTATTAGTTAATTGAATGAAAGTTGTGTTTAATAAACACATACAAATTGAAATTATCTATTTAAATGCGAAGTAGCATGAAATGGTCAAGTAATCATCATCATATCAGCCACACATAGTCCACTGCTGAACATAGGCCTCTCCTATAGACTTCCAGAACGACCGATCTAAAGTAACCCGCGTCCAGCGCTTCCCGTCGACCATGATGAGGTCGTCCTTCCATCTGGCCGCTGGGCGTCTTACACTACGTTTGCCCTTAATTTGTACTACTTAATTTGATTACGAACTTTTTTGCATCGAGACTTATTTTTAAGAATAAACAAATGAATCAAAAAGCCACAGTTTTAATATAGGTGTCATTATGTGCCTAATTGTGGAAAAATTAGAGCCAGTTTATGAGCAAGTATGTTGAAAAGTATTGTATGATACTATTATTCTTGTGATATTAAAAAAAAATACCTACGGCTACGGTTAGTTTTTAGGGTTCCGTACCCAAAGGGTAAAAACGGGATCTTATTACCTAAGACTTCGCTGTCCGTCCGTCCGTCCGTCTGTCACCAGGCTGTATTTCAAAAACCGTAATAGCTAGCCAGTTGAAATTTTCACAGATTGTGTATTTCTGTTGCCGCTATAACAACAAATACTAAAAACAAAATAAAAAGACGTGTGGCACTCGGGGACTGCCGCGGTAAAGCTATTGCATAGCATTTTGTATCAACTTATGCAATTATAATTATTTATTTATTTTATAATTCAAAATTAATATTGCATTTGTGATAATAATAAAATGTATGTATATAGAGTACTCACTCATTTTCTTTCACTATTTTTTCGTGACTTTCTTCATTAATAATAAATGCACTTTGTTCATTCATATTCAAAACACTTTATACACAAATTTTACAAGAACAGCTATTCACTGTTGTACATAAATACCTATACACCTATATACTTTCTCATAAACAGCTCTGCTTATGTATTCGTCCGATTTCGGAGCAGCTCGTCTCGATTCGTGCGAGCTTCGTAGAGTCGTACAATATGGCTGGTTGCACGCACACAAACACCGTGTCGAAGACTGCCGAAAAGAAACGAGCGCGCTCGTTTCTTTTCAGCCGCGTGAGGTTTTTTTGTTACGGAATTTCTGGATTCGGTCCCCGCGCTTAATTAAAGGGGCTCCCTTACAAAAAACGTGATATTGTAGCCCTTTTTCATGGCTGCTAGCCTTTTAGCCTTTTTCTGGTACGGAACCTTTCGTGCGCGAGTCCGACTCGCACTTGGCCGGTTTTATTAGCTTTTAATTAACTTGCTCTGTATGTAATTTGTACGGGGCAAATCTTGCAACTCGATTTGGAAGCCAATATCCTTAACCGATTTTGATGAAATTTTGTATACACGTTTAATTTGGATGACAATACCTTAACATGGTACCATAGAGCCCGTCTAATGATAAAGTAGGAAAGTAGCCATAGCAACTTCTAAACTAAATAAGATAAACTTATCGTGTTTGGGCTCATTTGCTTTATCTTAATAAACTCTTTGGTAATACTTTGTATTCAGAGTCTGAAGGTGTCCATAGCAAGTTTCCTGAGGAGGGCCAGACCGAGAGGAATGGCCCTGGGTCAGCCGGGGTGCGAGGGATATGTCTCGAGACAACCTCGCCCTCCGGCTCCGGAGGGGGGGGGGGGGGGTATCCGTGGAGATTTATCAAACAGATATCAAAGGTTGATACATGTTTTTTGGGTCATATAGGTATATATCATATATTTAATAAATAATGTGGAATAGTACAAGTGTTTTCATTGAAGATGTGTAGCAAGTTCCACCAAGTGCCATCAATCAACAGTATAAGCAATTCATAAAAAAAGCCTTTTGAAAACAAGCTTTTCTTTTACTAATCTGTACTAAAACGAAAATAATAATATTATGCAAGGGTTGTGCTGATTTCAAAAAACAAAGAAAGAACTTCCGCGTAAATAATGTCTTTTTCATATTACAGAAAAAGTAAAAAAGAGTATACAATAAGTATACAGAACATGACGACCATAATTTGGTATAAAAGGTTTTATATTTTACATCGCTCCTCACGAAAATATCGACTACCAATAGAACTGAAACATTAGACCTTTATACCTAACGCAAATTTGTAAATTTGTAAATGTATCTACAATTATCGTCAATAATAATTTCGAAGGAAAACCTTTACGATATTAGTATCAAGTGTAGGTAGGCCTAACTAATGTAAGCATTAAGGAATTCCTTCCATTAATTAAGATATGATGACGTGCGTGATTATTATTAATTGATGTTATTCAAAACCACTGTTACATAAGCCGCATATATAGTTTAAATACGTTATATTTTTACGTTACATTTTCTTACTTGCTTTCTTTGTTATACCGGATAAATTATAGTTTATTAAAGCAGAAAAATATTGACAAAGCTTTATGTGAATGTGATTATATTTTTCTAATAATAGAGAGACAGCTTCGCTGCTATTCGTCATTTAATTTATTAATCAAGCGTAAAATTTACAAAGGCGTCAAGTACCATAAATAGAATACACGAAACTTTAAACCCGCTCGAAACACGTGGCGGTCTTCTAACTTCGAAGTTACTTCGAATTTCTTCCGACAGGGTTTCGAACAAAGTGTCACGTGCTCTGTTCGGGTCTGACTGCGATGCAAATGAAGATTTCGTGGTACCGACTGCCCGAAACTTCGCATTATGTACATGTACAAAATTCACGACACACCTTCGGATCTGACATCTGAACTTGGCAATATTTGAAAAGTAATACTTCTCTGTGTAGTATATAACTCAGTAAAATTCTAAACTTGTAGATAACAAATGTCTCATATTGAATCGTTAATCATTTAATTAAAACACTGTACTAAGTTTGTAAGTTCCTTACCTTCTGATCCATATTCATTGTGTCTGAGTGCCCACGCGACTGGTTCGTAAGTAGAGCTGTTAGCTCTGAACACTGCCCAGTGGTCTCCAGGTAGCGAACCCCATGCTGTTTCACCCGCTCGTGCTAGCCTCAGCACAGGTGAGGCCGAGTTCAATGTAGCGTCCTATAGGGATAAAATAATTTTAGGTATAAATAGTGCTAAGGTTTAAATACTTATAAATCTGTGCCCTCGTAATAATGGTATTTATTAACGTGAGATGATAAAGTTACCTATTAAATTATACAAAATAAATCTTCTTTTACATTTCAGCGATATACGTTAAGAAAATCATAGGCAAACATTAAAACAATATCCTTTTCTTATTATTATTATTGAGAACCCTATTGTCACACTATAAAATCTTTATGCTTTCCTGCGACTCTACAATCTACATGCTTATATTCCTATGTCTGTATTTTATTCAGACGCTTTCTTGGATCATAAGATGTTTTTGGCGAAGCTCGATAGTCTTAGATTAAGAAGCACGTACTCAAATTAGGCAATCTTATAATATAAACTCCCTGGTTAGGCTTGTAAACTAATATCTAGCTTTAAACGTTGGTAAAACTATGTTCAATATACTTACTTTTAGTCTTAAATTAGTGTGCATGAACAGTGGAAATCCTTTCAGCTGGGCACCAACTAGAGTTTCTTCCCCGGGCGTTGCGAACGCGACAACACCAACAGAATACTCTCGACAGTACTTGTCGAGAAGCTCTCGATTCCATTTGTCCATATTCGCGTACTTGGATAGCGATTCGAAAACGATCACGCCATACCGCCCCTTGTCCAAGGTGGTAAGAACAGGCAAACTCTTGCCCGCTACTTCCACCTTGTACCTGAACAAAAAAGAAGACAAGAAATTAATACTTATCAAAACCTTACCACCTATCCATATAGTCTTCTTATTTTCATAGTCATTTTTCAGTTGCTATTCAAGTTTGCACTACCGTTTGACCATCCAACGCCAAGAGCCAGAGCCTCATTCGGTATTCAGCAGGTGCACCGATTAGCAGGTAAGGTTGGCTTGGGATCTTAGTGGAGCCACCGTACCTACTCCCTATAATAAATACAACTATCTCTAAAGACTATGGAAAATATAATCATACCAGATAACGCGACCTCAAAACCAATAATAGAATATTAATTTTGAGTTCCATAAATATTTAGCGTACGTGACTTCCATGCGTACTTCGAAGCAACCTTCTGTACAAAATGTGCCTAGTGTTAGACACGCACTTAATTTCAGGATGAAAAGGGTTAAAGGCCATAGTCAATTGGGAAAAATACGTGTCGGCAGAAATAACAAATTCTTGAAAACATTTTTGTGGAAGTTCTTTTGTTACGTAAGTAAACATACGGTTATCTATTTCTTCCTATATAAATATAATAGCTATGCTCTCTAAAAAGTTTAAAATGAAACACAAAACTTAAATTTTTTAAAGAACCCATGACGGTTTAAAATAATTGAAAAAGCATAAATTAATAAATAGTACCTTTTGGTAAGTCCTTTAACCTTGATATAGGTACCTAGTAATATTTTGATCCAAGCGTTGGACTAACCCGGGCTCGTATCCCACAGAAACCAATTCCCGGGATAAAAGTAACCTTTGTGCTCTCCCAGTCTATAATTCATCTCTGTGTCGAATTTCTGCCGTCTGTACTATGAAGTGTGGTGTAGTAATCAATCATCTACACAGCCTTCTAAACTTTGCATCTATTACGATTGAAAGCCGTGCCACACTGTGATACTGTCAGCGTTAGTAGACCAATTAATGACTATTTTTATTTATTTCAAACATTCCTTAAGAACACTACCGACTCATAATATGTAACTGTAATATATTATAATTGCAGATTTGGAGATATTTGCCCTGTCATCAGTAGACATTTGGTTAAAATTAGCATTTTTACAACACAATTATGAAATCTTAGTCTAAATTATTGTAACCAGTTGAACATCTGCTTCGTACACATAAATAAACAGGAACATCAATCAATCAATCAATCAATTAGCCCACTGCAGTCCACTGCTGGACATAGGCCTCTTCCAATGTGCGCCATTTCGTACGATCCTCCGCCTAGAGAAAAGTGGAAAATAGTCGAGTCCTAGAGTGGAGACCGCGAGAAGGCAAACGAAGGGTAGGACGCCTATTAGCCAGATGGACCGATGACCTGAAAAAGGTGGCTGGGACGGACTGGATGCGGAAACAGAAACATAATTGTAATAATAATTTAAAACATAACTTCTAGAAAAATTTAAGTAATAAATATTATAGTTGGTACATACAGGTCTGTTTACTAAGTTAATGAGTCATGTTGAATAACAATTGCATTTGTAATTTTCCACAGTTTAATTTTGATTATCATAACCTTTGATAATGCCTTTAGGAGAAACCGGTCAGGTTAAAAATAAAAATAAACTGTAGTAAAGTACAAGAGCCATTGTTATTCAATATGTGTAGTAGTTTCCACCAAGCTCCATCAATCTCTAGTATAAACAGTCAAAGCTAATGAGTATTTGGGCAAAACCAACCATAATACGTAGAAACTTTTATTATCTGACTCGACATGCATACCTTCTTCATAGATTTGGGTAGAATTCAATTTCTATATTACGACTTGCAGATAACCTCGCCGCCCAGTCGAACTATTCCTCTCCACTATTTAATGTTATTTCGATAAAGCGACCCATGCTCCGAACTCATATTCAATCCATAGCTTAAGCTATTCATTTTGCCACATCTGTTGCAAAAACGTTTCATAATCAAAGTGATAATTTCAGAGCGATGCCTAGTAATTAAAGCTGTGATGATTTAACCCCGTGTCATAAAATTGTACAGTTAAATAGAAGCCCGCAATGGAGCCCCCTTGTCAAACACTGAACAGGCCGACTGAGTTGATTGGCAATATTGAAAATTGGACTGTCCAAACATTCGCTTTTAGAGAATACTTTCCAATTTTCAATCAAAACCCATTTTAACGATATTGGGTAAATCTGACAACTCTCGGACTTCAATACAAGTCAACATAAATTGAACTAGAAAAATGAAAGACCGACAGGAAAAAGTTGCACGCAGGAACCTATCAAAACGTGGCCAGTCATTCTGAGCTTGTTAAGGCTCGTTGCTATTTGGCAGACCAGTAGTAATAGCACTTCAAACCGAGTCTAGAGCGAATGTTAACTCGCACACTGCATTAATGTACTCTAACCAGTCCGTTTCATCTGATATAAGTTCATGAATTTGTGTGTATATTCGACAAAATTACTATTTTACTCGTATTTTAAAACATACCAAAATAAACTTGCGAGTTAACAAAGCTACGAGGACGAAACGAGGAAAGCAAGCAATGCGTCACTATTTAGCCTGCGCTAACATGTTTCTAATTACCTTAATTAGTGTCCTGACATTAAAACGAGAGAGCGCTCAGTTTAAATTAGAGCATGCGAAACGGCCTACTTTGTCCGTGAACCGAATGCGACAAGGGCTAATTCGTGATAAGGGAGCGCGAGTAAGTTCAATAAAGGGGAGCAATGTCACGGCGTGCGACCCCTGTGACCTGCCACCTCTTAGGATAACAGCATTTATCGTAAAGAGACTTACGACCCTAGACAAGTGGCAATTCGTTGGCCGGCGTATGGTAGAATAGAATGAAGAATGTATGGGATTTGACATTTATGATATACATTGACGACTGTCATAAACGTCACATCCCATACATTCGTCATTCCATTCTACCATATGTCAGCCAACGAAGTGGAGCCTGAGGAGCTGTATAGCAGCTCGACGGTTTGCCAGAAAACGTAAAAATACATCAAAACCTTATTATTTTAAATTATATCACTCGGTAGTTCACTACATAGTAACCCATAGGCGAAGCTTTAGGCAATTACTTCGGTGTATTTACAAACTTTTAAGGGTAGCGTAGAGTTCCACGTGTGGTACCTGACACATTATCGTATTTTGAATTTGGATTTTCTGTGGGATAAAATTCTAATAACAAACTTTATGATCTAGTCAAGATCACTAAACAAATTTACACATCGAGTAACAGCAAAATGTGTTACTAATTACTGACTCTAATGGCTATGCTATTTTTGTACTCAATGTCGTGCATAAATAAGTACAGCAGTGCCTAATTAGCATGTGACGGTCTGCCTAAATTGAGGACAACCCGGCAACTCTCCTAGACATGGCCGTTTTTACGTTTAGTACTAATGGGTGCTCGTGACTTCCTACAGCAACCTAACTATAGTATTTGGCGGTTTCGTAATACAATAGTACTTGACAGTGAGCCTCATAAGAAATTAATTCCATTAAAACACACATTACCTAGCCAAGTACCTACTTACAGAACACAACATAAAGTCGTTATGAGTAAACTTTTATTATGCGAGTTTGAATTGGTCAATTTAAAATTAACTCATTTCCCCGAAGGTTTATATTCAACCGTTTATTTTTTCATCATAAAATAAAATGTTTTAAGTAAAAGAAAATTCTTAAAAAGCCTCTGTTATATGAAAAACTGCTTTGAATGCTAAAGAGCGGAGTTCTGTCACCAAAGTACAGTTACTATTTACGCTCAATTAAAAAATGGTTTACCCTCTTGTGCACTATAAAGCGTTATTTTACGAGGCTCGAGAGTAGGTAATAAACGGCGCCGAAGTTCTAGTTCACGGTGGATGACCGAATTTTAGGAACTAAACTGAGCAACTAGCATAGGCAACTTATGCACATGTAAAACTGGATATCTTATCATGGGAATCCATTGAACTGTATAGGGTTCTAAGAGCAGAAAAGGAGGAGAGGCGAAAATGCTGGAACCATTATCGCACCAGTTTATATAAAAACAAAACCCTCCCGATTGCTGTAGAAACCAAGATAAAACACCTAATGTTTCTTTTACACTCAATTTACCGTATTCCCTGTCACTTTTAAAGTGGAACTCGATGGAACGAATCGTAGTTACACCTACATTTGTATACACAAAACAATTTACTTATATTTATGGCAAAGGATTTAGGCGGGTTTAAAGGAAACAGTGTCAAAACGACTTAATTACTTTATATTAAGTCGTTTTGATACAAACGAGCATTAATGGTGAACGAGGCGGCGAGATAGGGGTCGGGATGCCGCGCTCTTGCCTCTAATGGCACTATACTAACTGTTGCCACAACGACTTGCCGTAGACGGGTCGCGGTGCAAGGTATGCCTTGCCTCACCTCGCCTCATATCACTGTGCCTCCCACGTTAGCGTCTCAGATGTCACCTTACCTACACCTTGCTTTATATTTAATTAAGTTTACATTACTATCGCCAGCATATGAGCTGGTGTTTGTTTTCAAATTATTAGCTAATTAGACCGCACTACATTACGAGGTCGAGGTAATTTTGTTAAAGCAACAATATTTGGGTCAATGGAATTTATAATAAAGAGGAATTTCAACAATGTAACTTTTGTTTGCTATTCGGAACGAAATCCATATTGAATGCTAAATCATTCCATGACAGTAGAATTAGGTCGAATTGTGAAATAGTTGAATGTTTAGGTGGTTAATTTGAATAGATTCGTAGACCGGATTTGTGAAGTGGTTTTTGACAGAAAAAAGCGGCCAAGTGCGAGTTGGACTCGCCCATGAAGGTTTCCGTAGCAGCAAGTAACATAATATAAAAGTTCTTGTAGTTCGTTGTTACTTTGATCGATGTTTTAATAATAGTGCACGGTTTACGATTTATGACGTATTAAAAAAAACTACTTACTAGATCACGTTCAAACCAATTTTCGGTGGAAGTTTGCATGGTGATGTACATCATATATATTTTTTTGGTTTTATCATTCTCTTATTTTTGAAGTTACAGGGGGAGGGGGACACACATTTTACCACTTTTGGAAATGTCTCTCACTCAAACTATTCAGTTTAGAAAAAAAAATATTGGACACCTCAATATCATCTTTGAAGATCTATCCAAAGATACGTAGGGGATTGAGGGAAAAAAAAAGACGGGTTGCACTCTGGGAGTGCCGGCAGAAGTGAAAACATTTTCTTTTTTTGTTTCTTCGTTATATACATAGAAAAAGATAAAAAAGAACATACCATACCTATAATATAGCGCTAATCATAGAACCTATCACTTATTTTCTGCTAATTTTCTGTCAGAAGAAATTAATAAATTATGAAAAGAATAAATAATCACAAAAAGTAATAAATTTCAGAAAGAAAAAATAATCATAAAAAGTAATAAATTACAAAAAGAAAAAATTATCACCATAAGTAATAAATTATAATAAGAAAAAACAATCACAAAAAATCCCTGAAGGCCAGGTGGTTTGAACCCGATACTATCTGAAACTATAAGGACTTACAGTCGAAGTGCTTACCGTTTAAACTACGACGCTATCTATCGTAACTTGCAAAATAGATAGTCTGTACCTAATCTTGTATGACGTCAGTCGTCGGTTACGGTTCAAAGGTCAACTAATCCTGACGCTTCCTTAACATTTTACACCCATTCAACGCCGCTAAAGAAGTTTTCACTTTAAAAATTTGGATTTTCAGTTCTAAGTATGGGGACCCCCAAAATTTATTGTTTTTTTTTCTATTTTTGTGTGAAAATCTTAATGCGGTTCACAGAATACATCTACTTACCAAGTTTCAACATAGTTAGTATAGTTCTTATAGTTTCGGAAAAATGTGGCTGTGATATACGAATGACATGACGAATCTATAAGGGTTCTGTATTTTGCAATTTGGCTACGGAACCCTAAAAATATGTTCTTGGAGTTCTTTAAAATCATGAAGTCATGCGTGCATAGTTTCCACATTTCTTTGCGCGAATATTCCGCAAGAAATTATAAACAAGCGTTTCCGCATTCCTGACGGAATTTTATGAATTTGACGGGCCTTTAGAGCCTTTTATGTGTGTACAAGTAATAAGCTGTAATCGTTCATTAAAACCGTTGTCCAAGTCCCCGCCTCTAACGAGACCCCAAGCTAATTAGCAAATTATATTCAATTAGCAGTATGTTGACATCAGTAGAAATAAGAAAATGTTTTATTAAATTTTTTTTTTTAATTTAATTTAATTGCGTGTGTATCTTTATCTTACGCTTGAACACAATAAGGAGGTAAGAAAAGATCTGATACTTTAATGTTAATGGATACATAATAGAAGCGTATCTATTGCCATACCTACTACCAATACTCCCAAAATTCATTTACTAAGAATGTCAAATATCGGGAATCGATTTAAACGTAACTTATTTGATTTTATTGTAGACAGGTGTATAGTGTGAGGCACTACCCAAAATCTTCGGAACCTAAACCGAGGTTTGATAACCTTCGAGGACAATTCACCTGCTGATATACTGTAGAGGCTCTGTCGCAAGCTTCCTTCTCGAGTTTGGGTTGGTTAGACCCTACCTGGCAATCACTTTGCCGGGTGCACATATATTTCCTAATATATGTACAAACCTACGGGTAGGATAAAATCTATATCTATGTATACATCTATACATCTAAATGAAATTGGAGTTCTGTTTGTAATATTGAAATAACCGTTTTTTACTACATGCATATGATAATAATACGGTGCATACAACAATATTTTTTTTTTACAATTTTTGTCCGTCTGTCTGTCTGTTTGTTTGTTCAGGCTAATCTCAGAAATGGCTGGACCGATTTTGACGGGACTTTTATTGACAGGTAGCTGATGTAATAAGGAGTAACTTAGACTACTTTTATTTAAGAAAAATAGCGTTTACTAAACATTAAGCGATAACCGACATCCACGCGGGTGGAGCCGCGGGCGACAGCTAGTTAAGCATAGTTTTATTCTAACTAGCTGTTGCTCGCGACTACCTCTTATTTTAAATCGATTAAAAACAAAAAATATAGGTATGTTAATAATATACTCGATTAAAGTCATAAGAGAAAAGACGATAGTTAGTAGGTACTTAGTATCGCGGTTAGTCACTGTAAAAAGTGAATGAAATCATCTCATAATGAATACCGTTCCAGAACATTAAACAGGCAAGTACTTATAACCAGATTCATTTTATGCGTTAATGCAATACTAAATTCCTATAGCCACTATTACTTTTACAACTTTCACTAATAAACATTGAAAAACAGCTCAATTAATACAGTTTTTGTTTTCAACCGCTCACTGAGTAATAAGTATTAACAATATATATGCGTTTAATTGGTCATAATCATAACATTACTATTTATCGCTCGTCACGGTAGGCTTCTTTAAAAATAATCTATACTAATATTACAAATGAGAAAGTGTTATGTTTGTTTGTTTGTCTTTCACGCCTAAGCCATGGAACTGATTTTAATAAAATTTGGTATAGGGTACCTAGATTAGACCTTGAGAAAGAACATAGGTTATGTTTGGTCACGACAACCGACATCTATACGGGCGGAGCCGCGTGCAAAAGCTAGTATTACCATAAATATGAATGCGAAAGATAAGATGGATTGGTGGCTGTTACTCAATCACACAAGAACGACTGCACGGATCCAAATACAATTTGGCATAAAGCTAGATTATACTGGGATTACCTATATTTATGCTGGGAATACACATATTTTACAACATGACAACAGCTAAATATGAACAATTAGTAATCGCAACTTTTAGTCTACATGATACGATTAGACATAATATAGAAGGAAAATTTTCTTTTTATAAAAAAAAAAGATCGGCGCTCCTAGTACCTAACTATCGATAGGGTTAGAAGGTAGGAACAATGAGAAGCTGGTGTGTTTTAACTAGGGTTGCCAAATATATTATATAGTATTGTACTACATTATAGGACGCGAAAATATTATATTTCAGTACAATAGATTATATTTTGCAACACTAAAACTAATAAAATAACAAATGCAGATCCCGTACTGAAAATGAGGTTGTATAGTAAAATCAACCAGTCCATGAACTGAAGGAGGCCGCCACTTTAACTTCAATAATGTCAAATTGCGCTAAATTGTCTTTAATTTGCAATAAACCAGTGACAACCGTAGTTATATTACTTGTAACCGTACACGTCCTTCCATAATTCGCTCCTAATTCGTAAAATCAACGAATCCGTGATATGGCGAAAATAAGAACTACGATTATCACTGTTAAATGCATACTATTTTAAAGAAAATTAAAGATAATTCAGCACGATTTAGCATTATTGGTGGCACATGACACAAGAACCTGGCAAGCAAGAACATGGCAAGCAAGAGTATGGTTTTACCATACTCTTGCTTGCCATGTTATCTTCGTTCGTTTCTATGTTTTGGATTTCCTTCATTAATAAATATATAAATAATATAGTGGAGTTAATAATGTTGTAGTAGTACCAATTCTGAATTAATTACCTAGTCCCAACTATATAAAAATGAATAGCTGAATGTGTTGCTAAGCGCAATTCTCGATTGAATTTTAATACCATATCATAAAGTTCAAGTGATATCGGAGAGGTTCAGGGAATAAAAAAAAGACGGGTTGCACTCTGGGAGTGCCGGCAGAAGTGAAAACATTTTCTTTTTTTCTTTCTTCGTTATATACATAGAAAAAGATAAAAAAGAACATACCATACCATACCTATAATATAGCGCTAATCATAGAACCTATCACTTATTTTCTGCTAATTTTCTGTCAGAAGAAATTAATAAATTATGAAAAGAAAAAATAATCACAAAAAGTCATAAATTACAGAAAGAAAAAATAATCATAAAAAGTAATAAATTACAAAAAGAAAAAATCATCACAAAAAGTTTCAGAAGGCCAGGTGGTTTGAACCCGATACTATCTGAAACTATAAGGACTTACAGTCGAAGATAATTCAGCTTCAACGGTAAGCACTTCGACTCGAAGTGCTTACCGTTGAAGCTACGACGCTATCTATAGTAACTTGCAAAATAGATAGTCTGTACCTAATCTTGTATGACGTCAGTCGTCGGTTACGGTTCAAAGGTCAACTAATCCTGACGCTTCCTTAACATTTTACACCCATCCAACGCCGCTAAAGAAGTTTTCACTTCAAAAAACGACCGAGTGACGCATAATGGCCTAGGAATACTACGGGATTGAAGTATGACACGGGCGAAGCCAAGGTGGGTCACCATATTTTTCGAATAAATGTTGGCAACCCTAATTTTATCTGAAATATTATTTCCTAATGATAACAAAATCAATACAAGTAAAGCTGATCACTTTAATAAATTGAATAACAACCGAAGTATATCTTTAGTCGAAGCCTGAACGACAAACAAAAAATAGGTAAAAAAATCAACTGAAAATCTAATTCCTGACCCGTCAAACATTTCATAAACAAGCTCACAGTGAAGCCCTGTTAGTGCACACTGAGGCCCAGTAAAAAACGATTTTTAACCCTGCAGGAGAAAAAAGTGTCATTTGATGTCGCCGTCCTCGAGCGGCGGCCCGTGAGACGACATGCAGGCCGGAAAATAAACGCGAACGTTTTATACTGGACAATCTAGGAGTTTATTTGGTTAGTGACGTGAAAAATTATGAAGCGGGCTTATTTGAAACTGCAACAGAGGAGTATTGTAGTGGAAATTCGTAAAAAATACACTTATCATTACTGTATTAGTCCCGGTACGTGTAAGGGTCTTTGGAGCTCTTTCTTTTGGAGTCTCTGGAATATTAACATTTTCGGCGGCGACTGCACCATGAACCCCTAACCGAGTGAAAGCTCTCGCCAGAACCTCATCTTTAAATTGAGTATGTGAATGCGTGTGCGTAAATAAATAATAATAAATAAATATTTCACAACATCAGGTACCTATTATTTATTTATAACCTCTATGTATATCATTCCACAATCATTTATGATCCTACTTTAAATTTACAGTCAGATTCTAAGTCAATGGTTAGTCTGTGAGATAAGAATCTAGCAATAATATGGCCACTTTTTCTAAATCACCACTACCTAATTACAATGGCTGACTAAGTATTACTTATGCCCGATATTGCCATTTATTTATTAATAAATAATTAATTCTGTAATCATTTAATAATTTATCGTTCTCACTATTCCCCCACGAGTTTATCGTGAGCTAAAGGTTAAATATTGTATGTAGTAAATGATACTCTTGTTTGTGAATTCCTATTCCCGCTAAGAATTATGAAGATGATAAGTCGTTTTGATAAATTGATAAGTTTTTCATTATGAGAGCGCCTGTAAGTGCTAATTAGATCGTTTAAACAACTTCAGGGTGACATTTTCCGGTAGTAGAAAAGTCACCTTGTCTCTTTTTTACGATCTGGGGGCACGGCAGTGCCCCCGCCAAGTCCAGCACGTACAATTCTTTACTTGAAGCAATTCAGCCATTTTCGTCCCACTATAACTTAGTTTTGGATATACCTATAATGAGTCAAAGTTTCTTAATTGTTGTTTTTCACTGACTGACCGATCATCAAAATTCTTAGGCACTTCTGGCAGACATAGAAGCATCAAATTTAATATGTAATTAGTGTTTAGTGTATGAATCAAGGAAAAACTAAAATATTTTTCATTTTCGGTCCAGTTTTTTAGATACATTAACTGCATAAATAACTTTGTAATTCTATATAAATATATAGGATTACAAAGTTACATTTGCAGTTAATTAATCAGTGTACCTGTTTATATTATGTTTAGGTAATATAATGGAAAAATAGGTGTATCAAAGGTATCTTGTAAAATGGTAAACAAAATAAAGAGGCAGGAATGGAAGTATTGAGTAAAATAAATTACCCGTAATTGCATATTTACTTACCGGATTGCTCACGTATGCCTTTGATGAAAAAAAAATTGAGTTTCAATTCTAAGTGGGGAACCCACAATTTTTTTTGATTTTTCCTATTCATTGTGTGAAACACAGAATACATCTACTTACCAAGTTTCAACAGCATTCTTCTTATAGTTTCGGAAAAAAGTGGCTGTGACAGACAGACAGGACGAATCCATAACGGTTCCGTTTTTTGCCATTTGGCTACGGAACCCTAAAAAGTAACAAGACATATCGAAAGACAACCGTCGTATTTCCTTATCAGTTTATACATTAAATTGATTGGATTCTTCTTCAATACGTTTCCCGATGCAGTACGTCAATGAACGCACATATTAGCTGTCAACGAACGTAACCGATCGCCTTTCCATGAACAAGGAAAAACAAACAGAGGGAGGCACATCACCCTGTAATAGCCATCAACCGACACTGGGTAAATATTTACATGATACCTTGAAGAAATTACTTTTTAGAGAAATATTCATGGAAATACGATGACTTTATTTTAGCGTTATATTTCGATCTTGGGTTAAAGAAAGTTTGTTCAGACTGGCTGAATAATAGCTACGAAATACAATATTGATTATGTTTTTAGTCGTTTGGGGTTGAAACCGCTGGAGACATGGAGTCCAAGTGCCCGTTTTCAATATAAAATATTAGCAAAGCGGCTGATCGACGCTACGCGTTAGTTACGCGTAGTGTCGATCAGCCGCTTTGCCAAATGTTGCACAATACGGCTGGTTATTATCTTGCACAGAGAATAAGCATTACCATTCATCGTGACAATGCTGTCAGCCTTCTGCGAACGTCAGCAGTCGGGTAAGTTGCGGAGCAATTTTACGACGCATTATGTATGTAAATATTTTACTTATTTATAAACCGACTTAAAAAAAAGAAGTTCGATTTCAATTCGACTACTATAATTTTTGAAGTGAAAACTTCTTTAGCGGCGTTGGATGGGTGTAAAATGTTAAGGAAGCGTCAGGATTAGTTGACCTTTGTACCGTAACCGACGACTGACGTCATACAAGATTAGGTAAATACTATCTATTTTGCAATTTACCTGAGATAGCGTCGTAGCATAAACGGTAAGCACTTCGACTGTAAGTCCTCATAGTTTCAGATAGTATCGGGTTCAAACCACCTGGCCTTCTGAAACTTTTTGTGATTATTTTTTCTTTTTGTAATTTATTACATTTTATGATTATTTTTTCTTTCTGTAATTTATTACTTTTTGTGTTTATTTTTTCTTTTCATAATTTATTAATTTCTTCTGACAGAAAATTAGCAGAAAATAAGTGATAGGTTCTATGATTAGCACTATATTATAGGTATGGTATGTTCTTTTTTATCTTTTTCTATGTATATAACGAAGAAAGAAAAAAAGAAAATGTTTTCATTTCTGCCGGCACTCCCAGAGTGCAACCCGTGTTTTTTTTTTAAGTTTTTTGGCTTGGTTACAAGACCTTTAAGCCATGTTTTTCTTAACGAAGAAAGAAAGAAAGAAAATGTTTTCACTTCTGCCGGCACTCCCGGAGTGCAACCCGTCTTTTTTTTTTTATGTATGTTTGTTACGCGATATCAAAGCCAGTTACGGTCGGAATTCTATTTCTCTTGCGGGGCTGGATAGAGTATACTGTCAGAGTGGTCCCATATCAGTCCAAATCTGATGCTGAGATCCCGGAGAAATTGGGGGAAAACCTCAAAATTACAGGACAACGCGCTTACGCGCCTACTTAGTTGTGTTAGCAATAATTTGTAAAATATTGTATCGTTTTCAAAAAAAAATGCCCGGGCGTTTTCTATTAAAATTTTAGTATGCTGAAAATTTATAAAATACAACCTAGTCAGAATATTTTACCGCACAGACGTATTAATCAATATCTAATATATAAAATTCTCGTGTCACAGTTTTCGTTGCCATACTCCTCCGAAACGGCTTGACCGATTATCATGAAATTTTGTGGGCATATCGGGTAGGTCTGAGAATCGGCCAACATCTATTTTTCATACCCCGATTCGCGATAACCGACATCCACGCGGGCGGAGCCGCGGGCGACAGCTAGTATTATATAATGTTATTATGAAAGCCGTTTGTACGAAACAAAGGCAATTTCATAGCAACACAGAGGCTTTCATCAGTTTTAATACGTGTTCTAAGTGGCTCTCGTAAGGAGTATGTTCCCTTGCAGAGCCAAAAATTCTGTTACGATCCGGGAGAAATCAAAGAGAAACCCTCATAAAATAAATTATTAAAAATAAAAAAAACGCGGTACCCATTTGCAAATCTCAAACCAGATGAAAATTAATTGATATCACCTGCTATAAAGCTTTTTCGATCTTGTCAGCATTAGTCGGGATTTTTATTATTAATAATTTATTTTATTTTATGCTTTTCAGCTACGACATATTATTTTGTATCGTCGTTTACATGGGTTTTGTTTGTCATCGTCTTCGTATTTGCTTCATTTTGATACCCCATATCTTTTGTTCATATTTTATGCACCCAAGACCAGTTGGGCAATAAATACATTCCATTTGAGATATGAATCATTGAAAAGTCGCGAGGAAGCGTCGGTAGCTTAGTGGTTAAGAAGACGACCTTACGATCGAGAGGTCCCGGGTTCGAATCCTGGCCATTACACTGCCGACGTGAACCAACTCCTAGCACAAGCAATTTAGCTTAGTTGGAGGGGTTAGAGGGAATATTAGTAATTTGGATAATTTCGGTTGCTAATATTCTTTAAAAAAAAATCCGTGCGGGGGTTCAGAAGATATGAGGTAATAAAGAATATAAAAAACATACATACATACTTACAACATACGAGCGAAAAACATAAACATAAGCAGTCGGATAGAAATACAGAAAAATCTCTATCGAAAAACAAAGGAATTGATTGCATCTCACTGTACTTTTAACAATTTTTTTTTTGTTTCTATTTTCTATTGCACTATTCGACATCGAAGTAATGTTTATTCGTGCATTATTTTCAACGATTACTTCTCTTACTATTTAGCTGGAATGAACTATGTGCCGTGTTATTCCTCAGTGTAATAGTTTTGTTCGATGCAAGTTTTAATAGGAAGCGGCTTATGTGCTAACATCGATATACATTGGGGTTTTTCATCATAGAACAACAAGAAACAAAACTTTCATGTTAAGAACCAGCTTTGGTCAGCCACTTGTTACATGTAAAATTTGTTACATCACCAACTGCCTACATAATATCCGATATATAATAATACATTATTATACCTTTTTACAAACCTTTATTTACCTCCGGGTAGTTATAGTTACTTAATGGATAAAATAAATTTAATTTGACCCATTTTATAGACTCCTAAAAAGCTATACGCATCTTCTTATTTTTAAAAGCCCTGGATGTTTCACCAAAACATAAAAATGATCCGTTTTCAAAAAAAAGACGGATTGCACTCCGGGAGTGCCGGCAAAGTGAAAAAAAATATTTCTTTCTTTCTTCGTTACATACAGATAAAAAGATAAAAAGAATATACCATAGGTACCTACCATACCATACCATACCTATAATATAGCGCCAATCATAGAACCTATCACTAATTTTCTGTCAGAAGAAATAAATGAATTACAAAAAGAAAAAATAATCACAAAAAGTGTCAGAAGCCCAGGTTCGAACCCGGTACTATCTGAAACCATAAGCACTTACAGTCGAAGCGCTTACCACTAAGCTACGAAGCTTCTTAGCGTACCTAACAAAATAAACAATTTGTAGCTAATGTTGTATGACGTCAGTCGTCGGTTATGGTTCAAAGGTCAAGTGATCCTGACGCGAGTTTAACACTTTTACCCATCAAACACCGCTAAAGAAGTCTTCACTTCAAAAATGCTACAGAAATTGTTCCCCCTTTTTTCTCATCTGTTTTTTTATTCAATGAAGTTCACCTTTTAGATGCATACCTTTTTCACATCAAACTGTGAGGAATCATGTCCTTTATGTTTGAGTCATAAATAAAGCGACAGCAGACTTTCCCCCTTTTCTCCCCCATTTTCCCTCCTATCAAAAATAGCTCTCCAATAAAGTTGTGTTCTAAATTTAAAAAATATGTGTCAAGTTTGGTGAAAATCAGTTAAGAAATGCGCCTTCTAGACCGAAACTGACAAACCAACATAGATACGGACAAAAGCAATCTGCCACCTAGTGGAAACAGAGACTAGTTCGCTTCGCTCGCTTGGTCAAAGGCAAAATAAAACCTGAAGGCATTTTTTTTCAAATAGGCTTTATTTATTCTACCATTTTATTTTTGAAGTAGGTAGGTACCTACTTGTTTAGTTGATACTTCAAATCAGCATACTAGCCCCTAGATTTCTTAGAGGTGGTTAATAAACTGCGTTGCCTGTCTATCATAAAAAATACGATTATACGGAATACATAGGTAGGTACCTACTGTATTTGATGATACAGATATATTCAATGTACCACTCATACCTACTAAGTAAATCATCAAATCTCAGGAAATCAAACTATCAAGCTTGCGCTATTTGGATAGCTTCCAAGAATCTAATCAAGGCAGTGCTTCTTCTCTGTCTTTTCAAATATTCCCTGAATCGAGTAAAAGGTAAAACAGAACCATTTCCGTTACCTACCTACCAACGAAAATATCTATGGAGAATGTTACTAGGTGTGCAAAGTCACTTGGAAGTTTGTTACAGTAAAGCTTACTTGTTACATTCAAAAATACCAGGTGGTTATGACTTTACAGGCATAGAAATCTCAGAAACTACTGGTTCGATTTATTTATCGTTATTAGCCTATAATCTTCCTCGATAAACGGGCTATTCAAAACAAAAAACATTTTTGAAATCAGATTAGCAGTTCCTGAGATTTGTAGTGAAACGTAAGGCAGCGCCAACTGAAGCTGACTGGGCGGCAGAATGGAAAATGGAACGTCACACGCATCTAGTGCGAGCGGGTCACTGCGCGACCACTTTAAATCTCCATATCTTGGAAACTACTTAATACGTCAAAATAATTCTTCCAGATATTAATTAATTAAATAAAAAAAATATAAAATTAAATATAATTTATTGTTTTCAACATACAATAAGCTAAAATTTAAAATTAGTGAAAACTCTCTATTGGAGAAACCAGCGCCAATTTAGCTTGAATACTTGCCTTGCATAGATCTGAGTTATGATTCCTATGTTAGTATTTACTACTATGTTTGATATACTCAACTAATAGGTATTATAAATGTGAAGATGTTTAGGTGTTTGGATGTTTTTCATCCAATTACGCTTAAACAACTGATCGGATCTGGCTGAAATTTAATACAAAGTTAGATTATAGTCTGGAATAGCACATACGCCTTATATTCCTAGAATAGGTACAGTCAATAAAAGAGATACGGTCGCACTTTTTTACATAAAGTTTTATGTGTACCCTTAGGATTCGGAACCGGGAACAGGACAACGCGGGCGGAATGCCGGTTAAAAGTTAATAAACTAAAAATAGAAAAACTCACCGTATACGGTTGGCGACAAGCAGCTCGGCGATATCGCGTCCTAACCGAGAGTAGGCCGACTCCACGATGACGAGAACTTTGGCATCAATGCGCAAACGCGCGTCGGAACGGTGATCCCGTGCGGCTTGCTGCTGCGATGCGAGTAGGGAACACTGCGACAGCGGTCGCGGGACACGGTCACGCCATACTAAGCTGTGGAATTTTTTTTAGGTTTAGCATTCTGAGATGCAGACGACGTAATTTAGTACAATGGAGTACCCCCTCACTCCGTTGTACCAAATTACAGAGCTGTAGTTTGACACTATTATTTAGTAAGTGCTAAACCCCGTCTCACCTGCGTTTTAAGCTTATGCTTCACTTAGAAGTACCTATCTCGAAGGATAATTTCACCAGAGCAAGTATATAAGAAATAAACAAAAATCTCAGAAATATCTGTAGCCCTCTTTTCTCCAAAAAAAAAAAGACGGGTTGGACGGAAACACCGTCATGTCCTATATACCAAACTAATAGCTAACTTTTACAGGAGGTAGGACACGACGGTATCTCCCGCCCAATTGAGCAGTTCAACTGGGGAAGTACCTCCAACCTACAGAATACCGCGGTTATAATAAATAACCTTGTGTTGTTCCTGACAGTGAGTAGGGTATCCAGAGGTCACTGAAGAGTTTCTGTGCTGTCAGTGGGAAGACCAAAGGTTAAGGTGATAACGAGATGAGTTGTGCGGGTGTGAAATGGTGGCGCGGCGGTCAAGGAAACCCGCTGAAACCGTTAACCGCTGGCCGCCCGCAGGCTGTATGGTTCCCGAACCTGGGGATCTCATAATCTCCGCGCCAGGAGGCTGAACCAGCAGCCTGTGTAAAGTTCCCGGTGCTGTAGTCGTGCCGGAGGAAGAAACCGGAGTGGACTCGGCACAGGTACAGTACAGTATTTGGGAGGGGCCCGGGGACCCTTCCACCCGCCGCGCCATCCTCTCAAAGGTGTGTCTTCTGGGGTGGTAAGAACCCGTGCTTCGTCTTCTGCGCTGACAGCACAGAGACTATATACCTTCCTATGGATCACGGCGGCCACAGGCGTGCTTAACTGTTCGCTCTCGCAGCGGTCGGCGGGCAGAGTAATTGAGCAGTATCGTGCCGCGGACAAGTTAGTATTCTTGGGGGACTTCAACGCTCACCACGTGGAGTGATTGAGGCCTCACAAGACTGATTTTGCGGGAAGGGCTGCTCACGACTTTATCCTTTACCTATGGGTTGTCACAACTGGTGCATTCTATCATTAGAACACCAGATATCGAGACCCACTGAGTCTTTATTGGACCTTAACTTTGGAAGCACCTCTCGGAACTTCGAACTACAGCGTCGTCTGGGCGCAATTGAGTCTCGGGCGGCCTTAACCACCGCGGCCACCTTAGTGGCGGCATGTCTGGCACTACATGTCGGCAGACTGGGACGGACTACGAGAATTCTTCTCGTCGTACCCGTGGAGGCGGCTTTGCTTCACTTCAGATGATCCAAGCTCCTGTGCAACAGCACTCGCTGAAGCGATCCTAGCGGGCATGGAGTGCTATTTTACCAACCGCTGGATCGCAACAGGAGCGAGCAAACGCCCGTGGTTCAATAGGCCTTCCAGAGAGGCTAGGGACCACAAGCAATCTGCATAATATAAGGCTTGGATCACGGCACTCTAACATGTCTGAAGTGAAGCTGAAATTGAATCACGCCTCGAGGTCCAGTAAAAAGCAACGGCCATGGCTAAGTTGCAGTTCATCAGCGGAATTGGCGAGCAGTCGAACAATTTGGTCGCTCGCCACAGCTGCCGAGGAAAACTTCTGCCACTCTTGCCTTCCGCCGCTGCAAAAACCCGACGGTAGCCTGGCCCATGGTGCTAAAGAGAAAGTCGATCTCCAGCGTAATCTATTTACGTCAAACACGACAGTGAACGAAGGGAATGCCGAGCCATATTATCCCCAGCTGTGGTGCTTTCATGCCTGAAGTTACAGTCATGCAACGGGTGGTCCGGCGGTAACTCTTGTCGAGTCGAGTGGGCCGGATGGTATACCGGCATTGTGCCCAGTACTTACAGGCCTTTTCGCGCTCTCTTACACCGCGAGACAAGTCCCGGCCTCGTGTAAGACTGCATTTGTACATCCTGTGCTAAGAAAGGCGACATGTCCTGTCACCTTTCTTAGGCACTCTAATTACAGGCCTATTGCTATAACCTCCCTTCTCTCGAAGATAATGGAGCGTGTGATTAAAACACAGCTCCTGGGATACCTTGAGGAAAACGATCTACTGAGCGACCGGCAGTATTGCTTTCGCCACCGTCGCTCTAAAAGCGACCTTCTTGTGTATCTCACAAACCGGTGAACGCAAGCCATCGCGAGTCGGGGCGATGCACTAGCGGTCAGCCTCGATATAGCGAAGGCCTTTGACCGGGTCTGGCACAAAGGTCTTCTATCGAAGTTGTCACGCTGGCGAAGCAGTACTTCACTGCGGAGCAACGACTCCTTCTTTATAAGACACTGGTTCGCCAGCTTGGCCCCAGCGACTGTGCAAAGACGGGCGTTGAGCCTTCACCTCGCTGTGTTTTCTACCGTATATGGGGCTTTTAAAGAAGGGTATTCGAAGATTTCTACATGGTCGGCAGCACGACTGTAATTCCCTGGTGTTGCATATGTCCATAGGCCACGTTAACCACTTTTCATAACGTGGGCCGAGTACTTGTCTGCCGCCTGAGTGGTATAAAAAAGACGGGTTGCACTCCGGGAGTGCCGGCAGAAGTGAAAACTTTTTCTTTCTTTCTTTCTTCGTTATATACAGAAAAAAGATAAAAGAAACATACCATACTATATCATACCTATAGTATAGCGCCAATCATAGAACCTATTACTAATTCTCTGTAAGAAAAAATAATCACAAAAAGTGTCAGAAGCCCAGGTTCGAACCACCGGGTTCGAACCTGGGCTTCTGACACGTTTTGTGATTATTTTTTCTTTTTGTAATTCGTTAATTTCTTCTACTACTCTACTTCTTCTACTTTTACCAAAGTGTACGGACTATCTGAAACCATAAGGACTTACAGTCGAAGCGCTTACCGCTAAGCTACGAAGCTTCTTAGCGTACCTAACAAAATAAACAATATGTAGCTAATGTTGTATGACGTCCGTCGTCGGTTACGGTTCGAAGGTCAAGTGATCCTGACGCGAGTTTAACACTTTTTACCCATCCAACGCCGCTAAAGAAGTTTTCACTTCAAAAATCAAGCTTTTTCATTTGCGATCAGATGTATGATCGCCTGTAAGAGATCGCTTTTATTGATAAGGCCGCCATTTGTACATTTTTCATAATTTTTTCCGTACATTTACGATAGTTTATTGGTGTACAATTAATATTTATCATATCTTATCTTATGAGAGTGAGCAGATGTTCTACCATTCTTAATTGACTTCTGACAGTATTGTACTTAAGGATAATGGATAGATAAGGACGGGAATATGAATGACTAACAATTAAACATGAAGGGTTGAATCAGGAACCCTGAAGCCAAGGCTGATTTATAACGTCTAAGAATTAAAAGACATTGTCTTTTTTAAAAAGCCTGTGCTTAGATAATAGAGAGAAAAACAAATAACGATCTGAAAAAAAAAATAACAATTTACCTTCTGTCAGTTTTCATTTTAACCCAACTAGGTATCGTTACAGTTTTACAATTTCTCGCTACCGAAATAACTATTCGTTCGCATGAAACAAAAATCCAAACTTTTCGAACGAATTCCTACTCAACGATAATAATCGAAACATTTTTTCCGCATCTGAGTAAATGAGCCTGTAATTAAAACTCGGCTAATGCCATTTGCGTACTAAGTAACCTCGCAAAAACGAAACGCACAAGAAAATCAATCAAAGACTGCCAAACTTAAAGCTGTGTTCCAAGTAGGAGCCACATCAAAGCGTCATTATGGTTTATCTCAATAGCGGAAAATAAATAAAGGCAGGAATTTGTGAGAATATTTTATCCAACGGTAGTGGTTGTGTGAACCGCGGTTGAGTCTTGTGGCCTCTTTGCTTTAATGAAAGCCACGCCTGATTCAACCAAGAGGGAACTTCTAACAACTACGCTCAAAAGACATACCGATCTACATAGGAGGTACAGGTGTAAATACTACCTTATTAATTATACCACTAGAACCTGTGTACCTACGTCTAATAAACAGTTTAATTAGCCCCGATTAGAATTAACGAGTTGTAAATGTATGCAAAATTAGAAGCCGAAATATGTTCGATAAACTTAATTGCACGTAAATAGTGAACTAACGTTTATAAAGCAATATGCGTTTAAATCAGAGATTTCGTAGCGCATTAGCAGAACAGCTTCCATTAATTAGACAGAACACAAGTTTTGCTATAAATTCAACTGAGTCGGCGAAACTTGCCACCCCTTCCGCTCATCTCAGCACGGTGTAATTTTAAGCCGATAAAATAAAATATTATAGGTCCTTGCTACACGCCATCTGCCCTAATTAAATAAAATCACGTTATAAAATTACTGTGAAATATTTCGCCTCCTCGTCCAAATTTAGCTGTGAAAAGCTGTCAAACAAAGGGCGACAAGGGCTTGGCACAAAGCTAAACGTCTTAAATACTTCCACGTAACAATGTTCTGATAGTATTAACTGCCCACTTTACTTATGCATAAAGAATCCCTTGGTATCAAAGTAAAATACATAAGCTCTGTAAAATCAGCATCAGATCGGTCTTGCTTAACGAACAAAGTACTTAAAAATTAAGGGATTTTCCCCCTTTCTGTTGACTGATTGTTTTAATATTTGCTACACACTTTTAATTCAACCAATAATATAATTTAAATAATTTTTTTTTTTTTTTTTATTCATTTATTTTACAACAATATTATACAATGAAATCAAACAATCATAGCAAACCATAAACCACTGAGGTTTGTGTGGAGTGCTGTGCATTCTATATTGCGATTACAGACTTTATAACATAGATAATATACCTATTTTGAATGTTTATTCTTAATTCTAAACACATATAAAATAACAAAATACAATTCATCATTATGACAATCAAATGGGTAGATGGTTATTAGAAATGCATGTAGGAGGTAAATGCAAACCACATAAATATTTGTGATCGATCGGCAATTTTGTCCGAGCGACCGGACAGAGAACCGGTTTTGTGCGAGCCATTTACAGGATGTTTAAGAAGTGCGCTTTTAATTTATTCTTTATATTTATTGGCGTGATGCTCTGTCGGAAGGACGTATTCAATTTGTTTATTAAACGGGGAATAATATACATAGTGGTCCTTTCACCGTACGTATTCATAGCCCTGCGGGTTTCTAGTTTCTTACTAGATACTGACCGTGTCCTAATTGGATGAGATGTTTCAACCTGTATACTGCCATTAAAAAAATGTTCTTTGAGGAGACATTGTGTGACAATGGAATGGACCGGAAGCACCTTGCATTGCTTAAAGAGTTCTAGCTCATTTTTACTTTTTACTGTATTATGGTGTGACATAATTATTTTTAATATTTTACATTGTAGCTGGAATATGCGATCAAGGTACGTTTTAAAAGTTCTACCGTAACTAGTGATACCATATGTAATTATTGTTTCAGCAAGGGCGTTGTAAAGCATGAGCTTCACTTTCAGCGGTATCCTATTTTTAATGATCGATTGGCCAGAAATGCTCTCAATTTTTCACACACTCTATTGACCTGAGGTAGCCAGTTAAATTTACTGTCTATTATTAGGCCAAGATATGTGTGATCATTAACTATTTCAATTGTAGGGCATTGACAGTTTTTATCCTTTTTGTGTAAGCACCGATGTTCATGAGCTACTACGTTATTTTCTTTGGGAGAGTGAGTCTTACTATAGGGAGAACAAATGTGAACCAGTTTAGTTTTACTAGCGTTTAAGACTAATCCGTTGTCGTGACACCATTTGTTGATATTGTCTAGGTCTGTTTGTATTTTTACGAATGCCTTAGATGCATCTGTATCAGCCACGAGCAGGCATGTGTCGTCTGCGTACTGATAGGTTGTACAGTGACTCAGAATGTTGTTCATATCATTTACATAGGTAATTTAGTGAAGAGGGCCAAGCACAGATCCTTGGGCCGTGCCTACATCAGCTACTATTGTTTTGCTATAGGTTTCGTTTATTTTGACACGATACGACCTGTTCTGTAGATAGCTGTCACACCATTTTAAAAGCGGGCCTCGTATACCAGCACAATTTAGTTTATTAACTAGCCTCTTGTGATTTAGAGTATCAAACGCACGGGAGAAGTCAATAAAAAGAGCTAGCACATGCTGCCTGGAATTTAGTGCATTGTTTATGTCATCCGTGAATTTTGACAGAAGTAAAGTTGTGCTTTTATTGGGCTGAAATCCGAACTGATTTTTACTTATAATATTGTTATCTTTATAGAAGGTGTGTATTTGTTCGCTAATGAACTTCTCCACAATTTTGTTAATGCTTGATAAAAGTGTAATAGGTCGATAGTTGGACATGTCATCTTGTTTTCCCTTTTTATATATTGGTCTAACACAGCCATGTTTTAGGGCGTCTGGGTAATTTCCCGAATATATACTAGCATTAATCAAATTAGTTATAGCAATAGACATACTCTGACTTATCGCTTTAATATCTATAACCTTAATATTGTCCTGACCGGGAGCTTTATGACTATTTAATTTACGTATGATTTTAGTTATTTTACGAGGCGTAGCTTTGCGAATTAACATACTGACATCACTATCATTAAAATAATCCTCTTCATTGAGAAGTGGTTTATTACATTTTGGTAATATGTTTTTAACAGAGTTTTGAAACTCATCGGCGAATCTATTGGCTAAATCTAGGGAGTAAAGTTTGTGTTCATTAAAAGCTTTTGAGATAACTTGATCAACAGATTGAGTAATTCTACCACATATAGTATTTATCAGCTGCCACAGTTTCCTTGAATTGGAATAGTTCTCTCTTATTATGGTTTTATAATAATTATTTCTATAATATTCCAGAACTTTGTGGCATTTGTTTCGTACCCGATTATATTGCAATCGGATGCATTTGTTGGTCGGATCCGATCTCCATAAGGCAAAGTGTTTATCCCTAGTCTCACACAAGTTTAGAATATGCCGATTGATCCATGGATGTTGAAATCTCCTATTCTTTTGCTTATTTTTTGTACAACTTGCTTTACTACATGCCTTTTCAAATTCACATTTAATGAACTCATAAATTTGTTTTGGACATTCCATTTTGTCTGTCATTGACCAATCTGTATTACCGAGTTCTTTCTCTAATATACCTCGATCATAACAACATAAAGTTTCAATTGCAGAATCATCCTGTATATGTGCTCCCACCTTAGTACAATTCCCAGCGATCAGTGTTACGCGGTGGTCCGCTAGAACAGTGTCTATTACCGCCGAGTATGCGTGCCAGTCTACAAACCTCGCAAAAATATGGTCAATACATGATCTTGTTACTTGATTATCGCGTACATCAATACGAGTATAGTCGGATATACCACATATGAAACCGTGTTTTGCGAGCATATCTGTATATGAGTTTCGGTGTACACAATAGTTTTTGAGATTGATATTTGTGTCACCTAGAATAATCATGTTAGTGGAACTATTGTGTTTCTTTAGTAGGCAAGACAGTTCGGAGACAAAAATGCGTTTGCTAGTGGAGGGCGGTCTGTAGATAGCACACACCGTTATCGGGTTGTTATTAGCAGTGACTAATGTGCCTACTATTGTCTCAAAGGAGTGTGTTTTGAGTTTGCTGGTGGTAAATTTGAGATAGCTTTTTACATAAATTATAATTCCACCGCCTTTTTTGTGATGCCTCAACTGTGCGTGCATTCTATAGCCCGGTATTTGAAAGAGGTTGCATACCTCATTTGATACACCCACTTCTGTAACTACAATAATATCAAGGGCAATTCTAGAGGAATCTATAACACTAAGAAGTTTTGGGAAGTTTCTGATTAATGATCGTATATTTACATGCATAACAAATACATTAATATTAGCAACGTTAATAGTTTTAGTAAATGAGTTTACAGATACACAGTTATGAATTTCACTTAAAGTATCTAACATAATAAATAGTTCTTTTTATACTAAGTACCTACACAATTTATGAAATTAAGTTTTTTGAAGTCGGTACCTTATGCCTTTAGGAGTTCTTCAATATCAGAATCCGAGCGTATTATATTTGCACGTTCAGAGCTTTCACTTTTTTTTGCGAATATCTTGCCATCTTTACACCAGATAAATTGAAATGTCCCGTTTAGGCGTTGTTTGGCGTTATATAATAGTGCCTTAGTGTATTGGGTGAGTGCTGCTCTGATATAAACACGGCGCGTGGCTTTATCAGTAGGTAAATCTGGTATGATATTTCCTGTTAAAATTTCAGTATTTTTTGCAGATATAAGCCATTGATCTCGATCTTCTTTCGATTGCAGGTCCACTATAACTGTTCCTGGCTGTTCTTTGCGTCGACGAGTTACCCTCCTAGCACTTACTAGTTTTTGTGGGTTGACTTTAAGTTTGGTTGCTAAGTCTTTGACAATATTCATGGTGTCTTGGTTAGGGGTTTCAGGGATTCCCGCTATTTCTAAAGTGGATGCTAGACTTTTTTGGTCATATTCCTGAAGACGCTGTTCCATTGCTGATATACGGAGATCGAGGTTTTTATTTTTGTTAATGAGGTCCGAGTTTTTGTTAACAAGCATTTTGATAGTGCTGCCCTGTTCTCTAACCGTATCCTCAAGATCCGATATTTGACTGTTCATAAAATTAATTGAGGTTGTTAATTCTTCTAGTTCATCCTTTACTACCTTTCTGATTTCGCGGCTAATATCTCTGAGCAGTTTTTTTGAGTCAAAAGTAACCGCCTTTTCGCTTTCTCTGTCCTCTTCGTTCTCAGAATCCTCCGGTAGAAAAAAAGAAGAACGTTTTGTCATGTTACCCAGACAGTTATCACAGCTCCACTCTAACCCGTCGGAGTTTCGGAGCGCTGTTAGCTGTTTGTTAGTAAGCTTAGCACAGGTTGTTGTCGCGTGTACGCACTTATTGCATCGGCTACATTCGAGCCCAGGAGCTTTTTTGGTTATATTTTTGTTACAGTTTATGCACTTTTGTAACACCATTTTCTGTAAGGTAGGTAGGTACTTGAAAATAAATTACTATGAAGCAATTATAAGTGACAACGTCCACTCTCTGCTAATTTATTTATTTTTTTTATTAAGATCATATTGAGAGTTTGTAATCAAGATCGTTCTGACGCTGACTGTACACTTCTTTGTTACATGATTGCCATAATGTAATTTCATGTCGTGCAACCGGAATACACCCAGAAAAACCAAATTTTCTTTTCGCGTACTTACCCAACATGAGATAAGAATGAGACGAGTTTATGCAAATTTATTTTCGTTAAATCTCGGAGATATGAACCCTAAATTACTCTACCAAATACAATGTACTCGTTTATGTGTACGGTTGTATTTAAGTTGATGATGTTTGAAACTGCCAGTTTGTTTTTCGGATGAAGATACGATACGAGTACATGAATAACAATTTCTATATTTTATTATTATTGAAGCAATAGATTGTGAACTTATTTTGAGTTTCGGTATTTAAACTATCATGGTTGTTTATACTATTATGAAAGTTCTAGTAGCGCTTGCAACAGTGCCGAAATATCGGAGACTCAATAAATCAATACATGGTAAATATCCCGAGAACTTTCATAATAGTTCTTTTCAGTTATTCCCTAATCCATATGAATTACAATGTGACATAACGATATGAACTGTCCAAAAGCGATAATTTCATATTATTAATTCGTATCAACGACGTGTTTGGTCCCGATAGGAAACAAATTGGATTTTATGCGAATGACGCATATTTTCAACTAGATTAATTAATTAAATTCTGGCGAGTTTGGTTTGGAATTTCAACGAATAATGTTTTAATGAAAAACAAAAGTTCATCATTCAGTTGCGTGTGCTGTTGACTGTCCGATACCGTATGTACAACTTGTACATAATTATCTTCAGACATGTATGAAATCGATTCGAAATTACTTGTACTTACGTGTCTTTAAAAAAGCAATGAATGGTTTAGTGGCGTGATCCAAGTGAATACTAACGAAGCTACGATGAACCTTAATTCGCTTTCTTATTTACAGTACTTATTCATTCTTTATTTCGTTACGAACAGGTGAAAAAGAAAACTAACAAAATGAAATATTATGAGATCATTGAAAATATAATCCGCAAAATTTATGAACATAATATAGTCGAACGACTTCATAAAATTACTCGTTATACTGTGATACAGATATAAACACATTAAACACAGGCATTGATCATGTGATGAATAAATTATCTTATAACTCAACATTTAGATCGAAATGTACACAGATAGAGTACCTTTTAACATTTTGATCCCACAAATTAATATACCTAACGCATTTGGTTATAAAAAATCACTATCATGGGCAATGAACAAAATTGTAGTAAATGCCTACTAAGAGTAGTGTATCAGCCCCCAGACAAGTGACAATTCGGTGGCCGGCGTATTGTAAATAGAATGACGAATGATTTGACGTTTATGACTACGCCGGCCAACGAATTACCACTTGTCTAGGGGAGCTGATCAGATTAAAACTTTAAAGATATTTAAAAAGGTGGATACAACCCTGGCGCTTTAAAATAGGGTAAAACCAGGATAGTTGTCCCAGTTGGATAGTTGCCCCAGTTGGATAGTTGCCCCAGTTTTGAATACTATAATGTTAGGGACGTTAACATTTATTATAATTGTAAGAGCTCCTCATGTAGACTGCAGTATCATAAAAATTATCAGTATAGACGTAAACGTCCTCTCAGTGTGAGCGAAAGTCTTCCGCGGCTATTCCTGGATGGACGAAACATTTATATTGCTAAGAAGTTTCTATCGAATATTTTTATTACTGATTGAGGTGTCAGTCAACTTTTATTTATCGTATAGTATCAAAAAGGATAGTTGCCCCAATTACTTTTGCGGATAGTTGCCCATAGAGCGGGGCTTAAGGTTTAAAAATATGAAACTCACTAATATTTTATAGTGTTGATTAGTACTTCTACAAAATTCTAATATATTATCAAAATCTGTAATTAATAGGTAAACATAATAACTATTAACTCAGCGTAAATGATTAAACTAGTTCAATTTATAGAAATCATTAACGTAACATTAATAGTTCCTGAATTAGGAGGCTATTTCAAAAAATGCGGCATCTTTCCGGGATTTTCGCCAATGCCGACACAAACAGGACATACACTAATCAGTAAGTTTCGCGTTTACGAGAGCAAATATGGAATCTGTTAAACATCCCAGTACCTCTTGAGATTGCGATAGTAGATTTAGAGAATATATCTACCCCAATTAGTAATGAGATCGTTGAGTAAAACACAATCCGATAGATAGATAGATAGATAATTGTTTATTGTACACCAACAGATTTACAGTAGGACAAGTAGGTAGCATCTATAAAGTTTAATGCACAATGGGCGGCCTTATCGCTGGAAGCAATTTCTTCCAGGCAACCTGGGGATGGACAGCAGTGTGATAAAAATTAATCTGATAATCATGTTTAGTCGGGTGCTTACCTCGTTAGAGGGACTGTGACATAATATGTATAGAAGAATATGGTGAGGACGGATATGCACAAGATGCCGGCGGCGCATTTCCTCAAATTGACGTGGCTGGCCAGCCAGAAGCAACACCGTGGCGCCGACGTCTTGTGCGGATGCGCGAACTCACCGCCGCACTCGAGCAATGGCGCACGCACACCTCGACCCTCTCCCGCCATCCTTAACATCTATACACCACTATATTTACACACAATAGTAACACTTAGGCCTCTAAGGATTTCACTATACAAAGTTTCTATCTGGGAACCCTAACGGCTGGGTTTGTCCTTGGTGGTGACGTTTTTTGTCGCCACTTGCCGTGTTTCCACATTTCATAGTGCCGCGATGGAGTATGAGAGTGCGCGAGCGCAGGATTGTTGAGAGCGCGAGTTTCGCGATTGACGGCCATCTCGAGCCGACAAACGCGTCAGTTCCCGGTTTAAAATGGCCGCCGACGCATTATGGCGGGTTGTGCTCATCACGGCGACGTCGTGCGCCTCTGGTGCTAGAGCTCACGACATCCGTCTAAACGACAGATTGGGGTCTTCCTCTCCTGCGCTCATCGGAAATATCTGAAACAAATTAGCACGACATTAATGGATTGTCAAGAAGAATTAACTTAACACCTAATTTTATATGCACGGATGCATTTCAGTTTGTGGAGATCTTACTAAGCTAACCTCATCTACTGATTAATTAACGAGCCTCTAGCGTAGGATATCTTCTTGGGGTCGGAATTTGGGAAATCATCAGATGATAGTAGCTACCACAAAAGTCAAGGTCGTAAGAGATAAGTAAAATCACGAAAAAGAGTTGGAGAGTGGGTCCCGAGCTAGATAGTTAAAACCCCAATTAAAACTGTGGTGATGTGATGTGACTGTGTTTTAGTGTAGTACACTCGACAAAATCAATAGTATCCCACTTTTACATCATCATCATCATCATCGACATTTAGACGTTATCCCGATTGCATCCGAGGCCAAGTTGCCCTCGGAGCTCGGGGTCCGCCTTCCGACTCTTCCTCTGCCACTCCGCACGATCTTGGGCGTCCATGGTAGTGAGACCATTTGCACGCATGTCGCCTATGCGGACGGGTGTGGGTCTATATCTATCTCTATCTATAGAGTTTAACGCCAAGTACTTTTAAATACAACTTTATATGTAAAGGTGGTTTATTATCGATTTTGTCGACTGTACCTAATAAAAATTAAATATAATATATTTTCTGGACTTGGTTGATATTGACAATATAGTCAATTCTGATCTACCCAGGATTTTAAGCTTCTGTTCAACTCTCCTGCATAAGTTCATGCAAACCAGTTTGTAAAGTGAGGTAACATTTACACAAAAGCGAGGTACTTGTTGTAAAACGTTAATAATAAATGTACAGGTTGTAATATTGGCATACTTTGAGAAAATAATGTTTGAAAATTGAAAGAAGGTAATACGTTATTATGCAAAACAATAAAAACGGCAAAACGTCTTTTAAAATAAACGATACTCTACAAATCTTTTCATGAATAACCTTGATGTTATAAAAACTTTTTCCGTAAAGTCAACTAAAAATAAATACATCTTTAATTAGTTATATTTTATGAAGATTTATCTACGAATCTGCATTTATCCAGTCGTGAATACTTCAGTTCGACTGGTCGCTCTTATAAATCCCCCTTCGAATTATTTGAATGTAGGCTTACATTGAAACATTTCTTTGCAGAACCGAAACAAACCCATTCAAGCATGAAATTGGACGAACAATCCTCAAAATTCTGAATTAAATTTGATCAAAAAGTTAAGTAATGAACGTGAAATCAGATTTATACAGTAATGAAACGATCCAGGACTGTGGACTGCCGCATGTTCTCAATTTATTAAATTTCTGCATATATTTTCATGTGAAAGCAAACACTGAATATTTATGTGAAGGAAATAGCTTGGTCTAAAATATAATTGCTGATACCAACTCACATTCACAAGTTTACTAGTTTTACGAAAGATTCAAATTTTTATTCGAAAATAATAGAAAAGACGAAACCACAATATAGATGATGTCGGCAACAACCATGATAGTTTGTAAGAAAAAAGAATCCTTATCAATGAAGGCTTTTACTATCTGGAAAGTTTCACTTATCTACCCCACGTAGGGTATCTCTGGGGAAAGGCACGCATGGATGGTACAAAACGGCGTACGTGTTTATTTATAGATAAAGCAAAGAAGATATACGGGAAAAGCTGGTTTATCGAACCAACAGCCTTCATTACGTGAATACCTATAACATAAAAATTTCATATATTGTTATCGTAAAAAGTCAATAACAAAAGGAATTTTCAGATATATCTTTTTTTTTTCAGTAAACGAACGAACCTTAATAGAGGGCCCTCGGTGGCGTGAATATTTCGTCAATACTTATTATTCAAACGCATACTTACGTTCCATAATTAAATTTCATGTGCACCCCTTTCCCACAATTTGGATACAAAAATTTGGTTTGTTTGAATAAATTGTCTAATTTTAGAGACAAACAGAGTAGGTAGTCCATTTAGTAAGTAAAAGGGAGGTTTTGGGGCGGTCGCTGAGAGCGTCGGTGAAACAGAGACGCGTACGGAATCCGTGATTGTGCGACCCTTTGAATATTAACTAGCAGATGACCCGCTCGTAACCGGGCCACGAATCTACAAGGCTACTCGAAAGGTTAATTCGAACTGCTCACTGTCGGGACGTGCTTTATTCCTTCACCCTGGATAAAATGGTGGGGACTGATGTAAATTGAAAAAGAAATCTGCTCAAGCGAGATTTCATAGTACGTGGAAAACTGTACCAAACGATAGCATGTGCAGGAGATAAAGTAGGTATAAATAAGATCCTTTTATGCAAATCGAAGATTGCATGGAAAGTAAGATACTGAAAAATTAAAAATTATTGATTTTAGATTGTTATACAATGTACGACACATCCTAAATTTTAGTACATCTCATACAGTAAAAGTTAAATGATAATAATTATTAATAATGAAAGTAAAAGAAGCGAAAGCAAATCGTAACACGACATGCTACACACTGTGATCTCTATCTACCGCATCGGGAAGTATTTTTCATTAGCACTATTTTGTAAAGATTCTCACTTTTCAGTAGGTAAGGTGGATCTCAAATTACGAGCACTCAAGTAAACTTCTCCGATTAAGCTTAAAAGTTTGTGTTGAGAGTGGATTTACAGTGATAGAATACTTAGTGAACGAAATTAAGCAAACCACATAATACTGTGGCCTTTAAGTTATGATTTACAGTGGTAACATACGGTAGAAACATACAAACTGTTGCTAGGTCGATACAAAATAATTGGATTTACAGAGTACACCAGTCCAGAGTACCTACCTACACTAAAGACCACCAAATGACCTAACTACTTAATATATAATAATAATGTTTGATTAAGATAGGCGTCTAAATAAAAGTGTTAAGACACCTGTAGTATTATAAAATAAAACACGCACGTCCTATAATAATCAAACACGTTATAACTATTAGTGCTTACTCAAACGTAACTTACTCAAATCTAGTTCCAAATTATATCGTTATTAGTAGCTTAACTAAAGCAATGAAATATTTTCTCAACTAACATGAAAGTAATAAAAGTAAACAATCATTTCGTAAACAATGTGCGTACTATATCACTTGATACGAAAGCAGGGAACGTTACTGAGATAGTGATGCATTAATCTCATTAGGGGAATGACCGTAAACGATCTGGACGGGTTACAGTAGTATGCGCAACGGCCGAAAACAATTATTAGTTAACCTCTGACCCTTCAACGAAAGATAGCGAGTCGAATTAGCTATTAATGATTAGGGTTAGCTGAACTTTGACTGAGTATGACTAGCAATTCAGTAGCGTCAGTTTATTTGAGTTCATCCTTTTTATACACCTTTCATTGTACGAAGTAACGGATAATATTAAAAGACTATATAAACCTAGGTTCTCCCGGGTCTTTGTTACTCTTTCACGATGAAACAGCTGTACCTACGGATTTCAGTACATTGGTTATGTATGATAATAAACTGGGAATTTTAAACTCTGTCGAAAGTAAGCTCTGTAATATAGTCCCATAGGTTTTTGCTTTTCTAGTAACAAAAAGCCGAGAACAGTTACATCAGCGTAAAATTTATTTTTGATATTTCATTTTGTGACCATGTTATCCATTGGGAAGTAAAATCCCACAAAATTTATTCTTACATGTCACGCTTGATTGACCGTTAGATGACTGTCATGAGAAGTGAGAAAAAGTGTAGGTAATCCATACTAATATTATAAATGCGAAAGTAACTGTGTCTGTCTGTCTGTCTGTATGTTACGCTTTAACGCTTATACGATCAAACCGATTTTGATGAAATTTGGCATAGGGGCTGATTAGACCTCGAGAAAGGACATAAGCTTTATTTGGTCGCGATAACCGACATACACGCGGGCGGAGCCGCGGGCAAAAGCTAGTTAAATATATGCTAAGATCGTTTAAAAATATATGTAATAATTTACAGTGTAGCTACTGCTTTCTATTGTAAAATTTCCTAATACAAAAACAGTTGACAGTAAAATCACTGTAAAGTTATTAATGTCGTTTGAAATTTGTCCGTGGAAATTTTATTCACCCCTTTACCATTCAACCGTTGCCGGTCTATAACTGTATTTTTAGTCGTTTTGATGTATTTTTGGAATATTATTCATATTCTGTAACAGTAGTTATTTTTAAATAGGACACGTTTATATAATTTCACTCGCCTGAAACTTTGCCTCCAGATCTACCTTACAAACATTATTAAAAAAAAGGAATTACCTAAAAAATAAAGGTATGTTTGAAGGTTGTCAAATCGGATGAAAAGACAATATTCTCATGTTGGAAACGAAGGGACTAACTTAATATAACTTAGCTCGTTTACCACACCTCGTAGTCACAGGGCCCGTTCCCGAGAACCCGCATAATAATACCGCCGAGCTTCTATGACATGAGGATCAAACTTGTGAAATATTGAACCGTGTGAATCAGACGTTGCGGTGACAATGACAGGGGTTTGTCGGATATCATTTAATGTTTTCTGAAAATGGACATCGGGATAACACTTTTTTAGTCATCGTGATTATTATACCGAGAAAGAGGCCGTATTCAATAGTGGGATAGTACCTAAGTATATAGAAACAGGATGCGCACTAATGAACGCAACGGGTGTGCGTTGTTTTATAGACAATTGTTTAATATAATTTTGTATTACAGAAAATATTTCGCATAATTTCGTTTTATAGAATAATCAATATACAGAATACTTACTTTAAAGAATTTTAAATCATTGAATTTTGTTTCATATAACGTTAAACATTAGAATAATCATTTTATAGAATATCAAATCAAATATTCTTAATCATTATATTGTTTATTTAATAGAAAAAAAAACCACGAAGGCTAAGGTGGGAGCTCCACTCCGCTTCGCTTCCGCCTTAGCCTTCTAACCTAACCTATCCGAGTCGGGGTGCCCTAATAGTCTAGGGATAGACATGGGACATTTTTTTATAAACTAAACAATTGATGCGTCTACAAGGTCGACGGAGCCCCGCCTAGCGGGGCTCCTACTTCTGGGTGGTTTACAAAAAAATATCCACGAAGGCCTAATGCGGGAGCTTCGCTACGCTCCGCTCCCGCATTAGCCTTCTAACCTAACCTATCCGAGTCGGGGTAATCGGAGTCGTTCTACAGTTTGATAAGTTTGTTAAACAAAAAAATGTGATTAAAAATTCGTTCAATTGTGTTTCTGTGAAATATGTTTCATTGTAGTAAATTGTTTTTGAAACAATAATATTCGAAATAAAAATATAAGTACCAAATATAATATGAAACATTTTCTGTGAAACGAAATTCTATGAAATTTCTTTCTACGAAATAAAGGGCTCCCGAACGCAACCCCTACTGCCAGCCAGATAGCCCAGACTCTAACCGAAAGAGCAAGAAGGACGACATATCACAAAATCAGCTGACCTAAAATTCTTGCTTTTCAAACGTTGCTAGCTCCCGCACCATTAATGAA
The DNA here is from genome assembly GCA_949126895.1 of Eilema caniola. Taxonomy (NCBI): domain Eukaryota; kingdom Metazoa; phylum Arthropoda; class Insecta; order Lepidoptera; family Erebidae; genus Eilema; species Eilema caniola. The sequence goes on from OX421467.1 coordinate 17,691,156, forward strand.
AACCATATAACTTATTAACCCAATGGCAAAAATATAAACATCTACGATCTGTCGAGAGTATCGAGTAGTACCTATAGCACACGTATAACACAAAACTTGTCAATTTGGTTAAATCTATATGAACTTTCAACACTATTTATAATGGAAACTTACCTAACACCCATGCTTTAAGCTGTCCCTAAACTGCATAGTTTAGGAACGGCTTTCCATTTTAAACTGTTTACCATTTGCGGCTTAATAAAACAAGTTTGTTTCGAGTAACCAAAACACACTATGTGCATTTGAAAAGTGCGCTTTACTTGTACTTACTACATGTGCTTATGTAAAAAGTGGAGGAGCGAACAAGGCGTCGGAACATGGCAGTAACGTCGCCATTAGGATATGAAGGCGAAACCCACAATTCGCCCGCATATTTGGTCAAGATTAATTGCCCTTAACATCATCTGTCAACCCGAGGGACATTCCGTGGACATTTTGTTTGTGGTACAAATAGCTAACATATTCTGCCTGTAGCACGATATTAATTGCACAGCAGTTTAATAGGATGCTTAAAAAATGATGTCGATTCAATGGAATTAAAGCCGACGGACATAAATGAATGAGACAAGTACAGTACCCGGGATCTGGATTGCCACATCGCGTCGGAAAGAAGAGTGAAAGACCGCTATCTAGTCCAGTCTCTAGCACACATTAGAATGACAATTTGATACTATAGGTATCTTATCTTATTTTATCTTAGCTGGACCTCACTCGTCTTTGCAACCTTAATGCCAGGTATAAATGCTACTACATAATGCGCGAACCAATGTATTTACAGATCGGCACTAAATGGAACGCTTACGCCAACGGGATGTCGTTCCATAATTAATTAATTGTACCTTTTACTTGGTTGTTCCATTTGCTAAATGCAATCTGCATCCTACAACAATCAAGCATTGATTGTGATTCCACTAATTTGCATCGGCGCGACGACGCGACGTACCTTCCTTGCCTGCCGCACCCGCGTTCCCGCCCAACTTCTGTATAGGTACCGAATACTCCCACACCTTTCACTACAAACTCAACAAAAATCTGATTTAAATTACTGTATCAAAAAAGTGAATATCTTTTTATTATATTCTTATATTGACGATAAAGAAAGCAACTATCTTTGAGTGGTTACTCATAGTTACTTTCTTTATCGTCATTGTTTTCACTCTAGTCTGTCTGCTAACTCTTTTTAAGCTCTGTGGTTTCGTATAATTTCACCATTAGTTTGGTTAGATAAATTTTCATGATAGATTATTGTTTGTAAATGTTAATCCCACTTTGGAAAAAGCGGGGAATTAAAATGCGAAATTGAACTATAATATGATTCCAAATAAAATTAATAAAATTTGCCTTTGTACTAAATACATCTTTTACTTTTACTTATATTCTTGGTCAACAGTAGGGACCTACCTAGTTGATCTAAAAGTTTAATCTATCAATGGTATAAAGTAATTCATTAACCATCAGTCGTCTATATGCAAGTCTCAAAGACATTTATAAAACTTGTGTGTTAGGTACTACTATAACGATATTCACAATGTGCAAAGTTTTAATCGTTAATTAACAAAGTGCTATTAAATTGTTCAGAGGCAATCACGATTCATATTGCGATATTGATATTGATTTTTGAGGCAAGTACGTTCAATGGTCAATTATATTTGCCAGCTGCAGGGAACCACAAACAGGTATCTCCAATCTACAACTATTTCCCATATTGAACTATTAATAGGTAGGTACTGCGGATTAGATTCCATTTAAAAATTATATAGACACCTAAATTCAGATAAATATTTGATTTTAATCTCGTGATAGTTAATATAATACAAGGTTTTAATCACTTAGGTGTTTTCTGATGGATTGAGCTACTTGAAGCCAGCCTGGATAGTTTTCATTTAATAGATACTATAAAATGATATAAGAATATAGCTCAAATATTAGATTATTTTCTTTTATGATTCTCTTCATCATATTTGTTGAAAATGAAACATGAAAACTTGAGTGTGAATATTCTATTAATGCCTTAATGATATTCGCGTTCAGAAAAATTGTCCTAAATGAAGACATTACAAAATGCAATCTGCCTGTGACGTTTTAATGTAAACAACAGCATTGCTTGCTTGCATTAAATTATGCAAGTGGCACTGGCTTTACACGATTACAGTAAATTTATGCAAGACATTATCCGAGGACAGCAGCGTCGCATAACAACGCCTTCAGTGTCCGAGCGCAGTTCCGTCGCCGCCTTTATGAAAACCCTCACTATGATATATGAGAGAGCGGCGACACGTTATTGCCTCCCGAGACGTCTCTTGTATGCAAACGTCGGTATTTTTTCTCTAAAAGTTGGTAATGTAATCAATTTTGGTTAGTTTAGTCAACTTTATGTTATTCTTGTTAATGAGCGCAGGTGGGGTAATGCGCGGAACGTGGACGCGTGATAATCTCCCGACCATTAGGCCCAACCACTCGCTCGCAAATCGTCCGCATATTTTGCCCAAGATTAATTGTTCTGGAATATCATCTATCACGGAGAGCTCTCTCATGACCGTCGTCGACAGTGCGTACGACGTTTTATTTAAGGCACAATAGGCCCCTAGAGCACCGAGTTGGGGTAATTAAATTTTTGTTAGAATAATGATACCATCACGTAAAAACACGTCAAGTATTTTTGTAAAAGAGAAACGATTCGCTTATTGCCTTTGTGTTTTATGTTGGTGAAATAAACATGCTCTAATTACTTAAAGGTCTTGTTACGTTTTATAAAAAATTATATACAAAATAGGAGCCTATTTCGCAACAATTCATGGCAATATTTTTAAAGAATTAAGGCTCTGTACAAAATAAACTACATTTAGGAAAATGTTTAAGACTACACAAAGGATTTCAAAACGGCTTCCCTATTAAACAATCAATGCCTCGGGGAGAATTTATGTTAATAATATTCAGAAACACAAAACACGTCTGAACTCGAAGTGTATTGAGATAGTACTCGGGATTATAACAACGCCGAGATGATCGCTTAAGCATTGCATTGCATCACAGGTTCATGTTTTTTTACTTTACGCGCACTCTACAGCTTCACTTTAATATACGGTCATAAAACTTTTATCACTATATGAAGGTAAATTAAAACAACGTTCCATCATAACATTTACATAAAACATTAATCTAACATTTAAACGTTCCTAACACTAATTTCGTTTAGACGACATTAGGGCGATTATAGACTTCCCCGAAAGATAAATTTGCAGTTAAAAATACCCTTCGTCGAGTTTACTTCGTAACGGACAAGAACAAATTGAGTCAATCTTTTTTTGCCAGAGACGAAAACCCCAAAACGTTTCGCATTTCACCATTTTCAACGTGTAAAGTTCGAATATCAATCAAGTCGACCTTTTTTCAATAACGCTACCACAGGGATCTTTTTCGAACCAATTTTTCGAGTAATTTCGCTCTTATATCCAGTGTCCATTGGCTTTTACTGACATTGAGTTTGTTTCCTGTCCGTCTGTAGAAACAGTTTATTGATAAATGTCGAATATATGAGTTAAAAATACAGCGAAGACGATATGCTTTGTTTGGGCAGCGTTTATTTACATTACCAGTTACTTACTCTGGTCGATTGGTTCTGATCATTATGTTAAGTCCTTATTTTATATTATCAACCTAATCTAACATTTCATTTTATTTATTAAAAACTGAAATAATAAATGTTTAAACTTTTCTGTTCATTAACAACCAAATGCCTGTGAATGGCGACATAAAAAATCTATTAAATTCTTAAACATTGAACTAACGTCATTAGCTGCCATATGTTAAGGCTCATCAAGTTTAAAATTTTAAACATCGTTAGTTCATAATGATAATAACACCTTGACAAGTACGAACATTGTGTTAAATAAATACACTGTACCGGTTAACATAATATACGTGAAACACATTCTATTAATTTTACTAATTCGGTTAATATAATAAATCTTACTAATACCTATTATAAATGGGAAAATTTGTGAGGAGGGGAGGATGCACGTATGTTTCTAAATGTGGATATTTATACTCGTGTAAAAACGGAAGATCACAAATTACAACTACACTAGGTACTTAATAGTGATTTGTAGTTTGAAAAAAGAATTCATCATTTAAAGTACATTGAAATACTCAGGTCATCAAATTCTGATAAAAAATAAGAAAATTCAAGTACAACTTTCAATTGTTAATTAATTCTCAATCGTTAGTCAACATAATTATCTTCATGCAGTAACATCTACAAAAACAAAGGGACCGTGAAGTCAACAAAACGAGTTGATTAAAGAAAACCAACTCAGTCTTACTTGGCGACAATGAATATTCCGTGCATAAGCATAATACGGACGCAATCTCAGCCGCACGCTGGCGATGGTGTCGCAACTGCACCGCTGCCCATTTCTCATCTTAAATGGCAAGAGCAACGCGCTTTTATACGTCCTTTTTTCATAACTTTCCTTGTAAAGAAAGGACAAAAAAATCTCGCTCCTAATATAATCCGCTAAATGACATCGATCTAATACGAATTGCGGACCGAAATAGGCTCCGACGTAATAAAATCATCAAAGACGATAGACATGAATGGTATCCATCACCATTTGCAAGAATACTGATATGGAAAGTTTGTGTGCGTAAGGGATACAAAGCAGTTTTTTGCGGCTCAGTTTTACGATGCCAATATTTGCGGCCGGCCAGAGACATGCCCGTAAGTAACAGTATAATGCATAACTGAAAATGTGCTGACATCATATATCAAGGACTGGTATATACTTAACACTATAAAGAGGGACGGTTTGTTAGTTTGTAACGAATAGGCTCAGAAACTACTGGGCTGATTTTAAAAGTTCTTAGACCATCAGAAAGCTACAGTCTTCATGAGTAACATAGGCTATATTGGACTTTCAAAAAGTTTAGGGTTCTGTTCCGCACGAAATCCACGGCAACGTTTTTGCCACCCGTGCGAAGCCGGGCGGATCGCTAGTGTAATATATAAAAATCTCGCGTTATGGTGTTTATGGTCTCAGTCCTACGAAATAGCGCGACTAAACTATGCTAACTATGCTAGCTATATAATATTACAAAATAAAATAAAAAGGGGGAGTGACTGCAACTTTAGTCATCGAAAAATTCCTCCCCATCGACCTCTGCTAGCACCGTGCACAAAAGGCTGGCGGCATTACCATGCTGAATAGCGATACTAATTCTTTGCGCGAGGTCACGGGAAGACTCGATTAGTCAACTAATTAGATTATCATTAGGTACAAATTTTTCATCCCCCCTCCCATTTGTTAACACCGATTTTAATATTTTGTATGAACGTCGCGACACTTTGAGATTTCTTCCTGCATTTTAAACTTACATCCGATTTCTTTGATAATAAATTATATAGTAGCACAAATTTTACCAGATCTGTAGCAGTTACATGTAAACAGTCCAAATGAAAAGTAAAATTCACCAATTAAAACAAAAGACTTTATATTATTTCAGTCTCAAAGATATGTACTTAGTTAATAATGTTCGCAAATAACTAGAGCATGGAATAATACAATAAAATTAAAAATTTAAAACACCCGTCATACAATTATTGCCATACAACTGCCAGTCTTCTGGGAACGCTACCACAAGAGGCATGCGATGCGGATTAATTCCACGACGCATTTTAACTTTTAGTTTTAGTTTTTATTTTATTTTATTTAGTATTGTGTAAATATAGTAGGTAACTTTATTCATAATTTAATTTAATTTTTGCCAATACACCCTCAATATATGTATTATTTAATGTAAATTAAACTTGATATAATAACGGTGTAAGCAAAAAAAACACCCGTCACAAGTTATTTTACTCTTTCAAAATTGAACTACTAGTATTTTATTTAACATATTATTAATTTTGTATTGTGCAAGTGATGCGCGTTTATTTGAGACCCCATTCGAGTATATTTGAATTAGGTTAAATTTGCATTAGGTTATTCTTCCCCACTTTCACCCCTCAACTTTTAAACGGCTCAATCAAACATGTCTAAGACATGTTTAACACTCGCACAGAAGACACCTTTAATACAAAAAAAATCGGTTCAGGAGCTATGATGCCACAGACAGACACGCCAAACCAATAAAACCCATCTTTTTGCGTCGGGGATTAAAAAATTCCCCTAAACCTCGTAAGTGTCGAAATTAAAATCGCCCAAATATTCACATATGAAATTATGATTGGCCACGTGAGTCGAGTCACACAAAACAGTGATGTGATTTGTTAGAAGTTCCAACAGAGAACAAGCATGTAAATGTCAGTAGTAGCCATCGTGTGTGTGTTGAACATCGTCACAGCATTGTGGCACATAAGCAATAGGGGCACTTCCACTTGTGTTTATATTCCGCGGAACTTATAATAAAATGTGTGACCTCAATTATTGACACAGACATCAACGATATGATATTTATTCATGTAAACACATAGTAGTCTGTTTTAATACTACAATTTATTATTGTTGTTAAACATAACAATGTAAATTAGTACTCATTTAGTCAAATCAAAAAACTAGTTAGGTTAATTATTCTATGGATATAGCCTGTGTTGAAATAAAATTAAGCTGTCGATGTGTCGACATGGTGACTCAACAACGGAGGTAATATAGAAAATCACTAAATGTGCGATGAAATCATAAACGTTTGCGTGCGATACTACATTAGTCACTACCATGCAAACGTACAACTCAAGGACAAAACTGATTTTAGACATGATTATTCTATTTGTCTACAATAAATAAACCCATTAATAACAATAAATAAAAAGCATAACAAAACGCTAAAAACACCTTACCCTTTTATGGTTGATTACATTTGCTGCGAGAATAAAGCTATATTTAAACGCTTAAATAATCTCTTATGAAGTAGTTAGTAAATTTCTAAGTATATTAACAGCGTTATCTATAAACACATCAAAACGTTAGATAACAAAGAGGAAGTAACACTTATTGTCACACATTTCGTACGCGAATAGCGAGAGAGACTGCGGCGCGCAACACGTCCGACCTCTGGTGTGTCTCAAGGCATACTGACTAAACTGACTCGAGTATGAATTTTATTGGTGATACCGGAGGCAACCGGCGCGGCAGCGATATCAGAGCGGGCGGACGGCCTGTAGGGCGGGTACAGCTACGACCTTTATGTGCTACGGCGCTACGAGGCGAGCGATAAAAATATTGAAGTAGGCATGTCAACTCAAACCCAAAGAAAAATTCTATTCACATTTTGAGTTACATTTTAAGCATTTTTCATGCTAAATATTAGTGGTCAAAGCATTGCCCCTGTAAGGCCAAGATCGCGGGTTCAAACCCCGCCTAGACCAATTCAATTTTATCTATTTAAATCGATACTTTCACATATAAATAAATTCATTTTGGCTATGCTGGACTCAATATAGATACCGTGGATTTGATTCGATTTTTGATGCTTAATTAGAATGGACAAAGGTCGAATCCAAAAGTTATCTATACAGGGTGTAACCGTTAAGTGTGTCCAGGCGATTATTCCGTAACTATTACAGATATCAAAAAACTTTAAACTGATATCAAAAGTACGTTACCTAATGAGTAAAATGACATCAATAACCTTTTTAAAATGAAAAAATGAGAGGTATCTAATATTTTGACATTAAACACGCCCATACATTTAGTATGAGATTAGTAGAAAGATTTTAGTTTCCTTATTTTAAGTGATCTAGTACCCATTTTACCTTAATCATATTTTATGATTACGTATAATATGACAATGATGATTTTCAAGTAGATACACGTGTAAATTAATTATCTTACCACTTCAAATTAGTAATAAACCGTGTTTCAATATCGCATTAAGTAATTTGAGCTAACTGAAAAGCAACACTACAAAAAAAAGATACTCTTTGGTGTTCGTTCTAAATTCAAAACTTTTATCGGGTTGTTGTTCCCGCCAAGTTTATCGTTGTTTTTTTTCATTTGCGTTAATAATCGTGATTGTTCCATTTATTGATTGGAAAATGGCATATTCCAAAAGAGAAAAGAGAGATATGCTAAAAATTTACTGCAAATATGATTGTAACAAAAGAGTGGCCATTATAGCCTACAGAAGAGAGTACCCTGATAGAGAAGTCCCTTCTGGTGTGCGTATCTAAAACCTTTCTACTTACCTAAAAAAAAAAAAATCTCATACTAAATGTATGGGAGTGTTTAATGTCAAAATATTAGATACCTACCTCTCGTTTGATTTAAAAAAAGTTATTGATGTCATTTTACTCATTAGGCAATGTACTTTCGATATCAGTTTAAAGTTTTTTGATATCTGTAATAGTTACGGAATAATCGCCTGGACACACTTAACGACTACACTCTGTATATAAAATTTCACATAACGCTATCTAGATCCATGGTTATCAATTATTTTACGTTATTTTTATTTATATACTCACGCTGGTGTATCCGTGAAGAATAAGGTGTAGGATACTTTACGCCTACATTTCAAGAACTATATTTTTAGTTCCACGTAAAAGAATATCCATGCATGTTTCTAGATTCTGTGATGCTGACAATGATTTCATAGCAGAAAACCCATTTTCACGGCCTGAGAATCAATCCTACGAACAAATGGCACGGGGTCAACATGAAATGAAATCAAATATCAAAGTAACTTCATTTGTGTTGAAAATATATAACTTTAGAGCCATGCCCTAAACAATATTAACCCTGTACAGTAATTTTTATTCACTGAAAGTTTTTGTTCAAGAAAAATTAGGCGAACTCCAACCACGACAGTCCATCTATTGAGAGCCGACAACGTACGCCCGTAACGTCGCGATACAGGGACTGGGACACGATCCGCCTCGATTAATACTAAGCAAGCCAATAAATATTGATACAAGCTTCTTTGTTTTGCACGGAAGATTCGTTCCGTTTTATTAATGGGGCACTCACGTTTGCCTGACAAATCGCATACCTCAGATACGTTCTGGATTTCACATAATTCTGACTCCAGCGTCGCTTTATTGTATCGATACGTTCACATTACTAACCTAAATGGGTATTTTCTATATGCAGTTGGAAGCGAAAGTTATTGAACACAAGTACATTTAACAATCTATTGAGCACTGCAGAGATTTTAGAATGGTTTATAAAAAAATATGTAAATAAACTTGTTATGAGGTATGTGTCAAATATTGAGACTGAATTTCAAACTAGTTCTACGAAATCAGTTTGAAATTTAACGTACACTTTTGATGCTAGTAGCAATTTGACGATAATACTTCATGAAGGATACTCAAACATTTACTATATAAGAACACAATATCGTCATGATTGGGATTTTAAGACTTGTCTCGAATTTTAAAATAAGTGTTGACGACGGCAACTAGTAAAATTTAATCCTTCTCGTTAAAAATGTGAAAGTTTGTGAATATGTTTGGATGTTTGTTACTCAAGCATACCTAAATAGTTATATTGAAGGCAATTCTGGCACTATAACACTATCACTCTTAGCATTGCTATTTAAAACATACAATTACCGAATTTAAATATCTACACCAAGATTCGGAATAGCTGCTATGAATCAGAGCTGTGGCATCATTCGTGCACAAATTTAGCTCCATGCCAACTGTTTTTTTGTCGTATCTATTCAAAATCTGAATTCAATATTCAATGGCGAGTACCTATTCCTATTCATGACACTTTTCTATTCAACACGTTTCAAAAACCTTTCCGAAATTCATACGAAATTCCTCCAGCATCTAACGAAAATGACAGTGACTACTAATCTTTGCAGTAAATATGTGAATCGAAGTCACGTTTATCTTCGACCCAACGGTACCCTTAGGATGAGCCTCCACAGTTTACGTATAGGACGAACGTCGTCATTACTCTCCACATATTGGCTATATTTTGCCAGATTCCGCCAGAGGCGCGGTCAATAAATGCACAAGAACTGCACACACACAATAATATTGACAATTAAATACGTACTGGTAAGCTGCACACGCCGATATTATTGAGTAATAAAGGGACATACAATATTTTTGACAGTAGATATGTCTTTTATTATCAATATTATTGAGTGTGAACGAAGACGTTAATCGTGTACGTATAAACGGTGAAAATTCATTATAAGAATACAGATCGAGCGATAAGCCGCCTCTAATTAATATGCGTGGCTTTGATGTAAGCCTAGGTGGGATATTGATGTGTTCTAATATTTCTATCTGGTTTACACACGTCGAAATATTAGAAATGTTCATATTTACTAATCTGCTAGTTCATAAAGGTTATTAACATCTGCTAGTTCGTAAGTTTAAACAAACATCTCAAAGCAAATAAGCTCATCGGATACCTGAGATTTCGTGGAAATTAGTCTAGTGGTTTACGTACAGTCGACAAAGGAGATATGGTTGCACCTCCACATACAACTATATACGAAAAAGTGCAACAGTAACTAGGTAATTTGTCGACTGTACTTAAGTATTAGTAATAGTCCTAATTAAGATGTAATTTTAATTAAAAAACACTTCAAGAAGAAATTACCCAAAATATAGACATGAATAAACTATAGAAGAAACCTACTTTTCTCTAGTCCTGAAATGTATCATACATACATGTTCAATACAAGATGTTAGAAGATTACGTACTTATATAACTTTTCTAGTAGGACAGTCAACATCAAATGCCTCGTGTAAAAACTAAAGGAACCTGACAGACGACGGCTACGGTAGAAACCAGATATCCAACATAAGTACATGTATTAGGGCAAAACTACTACCAGATGTCGACTATTGTATAATTAAATTTAGCTTTCTTCATCATACTTACCAGCAACCATTACCAACTTACCCAAAAATGCTCAGTGCACGCAAAAGAAAACAATAACAACAAACAATCATTAAAAACCATAAAAAAATCATATCAATATTTGCACTGAACGGGAATAGAATCAGTGATCTATGACTTAGCAGTCGAACGCTCCAAGCGCTTCGCCATTTAGGTCATCTTGTTTCTTTTTCTGAAGTTCAACATATATGAGGCCGTTTTCTAACTTGTGACTGATGTACGTGAGTAGATGGAAAATTTTGGGCCAAAACGTAATAAGTTAAACTATGATTTAAAAAAAATATTTTTTTTTTAATTTAAAAATACAAAAAATCAACTGTGTCCTCAATCTAGGAGCGGAGATAAATGAAAGAGAGTTTTGATTACATTAACTATTTAATTATTCGATTAAAGAATTACAAAGAAAAAAAGTTTTGCATTAGGCAATTAACTCATGCTATTTATATGCACTTTTTGACAATATACTACATTTAACAACGGTAACATTAATATAACAAGACTAATCATTTATTGATAAACCAAATTATTTATCAATTTTGAATCAATTACAATAATTTTTTCTCAAACATGCAATGAAATATTGACATTACGTTCCTCTTAATAGGCTGCGAAATATGACGTTTCAGGCGTGGCTAGGACCAGAGGCCGGTAATGGAATTTCATACAAACCTTGCAGGCCTAAGGCCGGCAAAGTCCTCTTTTTTAATTTCGATTCTACATAAATTTTTGGCAAAGGCATCGACACTCTGCCACTATGCGTATTAAAAAAAAACAATAAACGACTTGGTATGTACTTAGAGCAGTTTTATTTACATAAAAAATCCACATTAACATAACTAATAACACATTATTATCAATTGTTTTCTTAACTATACACATAAACATTGAAATATTAATATTTAATTTAGTTGCAACAAATTGACATTTATAACAATGAATTTGTGTCACTGTTCGTTCAGAAACGTGCCTTTATACTTTTTTTAAGTAACATGATAATGAACATAAATGTAAATGTTTACTGTTAAAATCAAGCTAAAATAGACGAAACAGTACTATACACGTGAGTTTTAGTTTTTATTTTGTTTACTTTTAATGTCTTTAAAAATAAATCTTTAATTTTTTGTTGTTTATTTCATTGCCTGTTTGAGAAAAGCACTATACATACCTCGGCGGGAAATATTGGGTTGCCTGCCTCAGACCTATCCGGCATCGCTTCGCGCAACCCCTTTCTTCCCGGCCTCTGTAGTAATGTACTATTATCTATGAATATTATAAGAATTATTTAAAAATAAAAGGATTTTTTCCCAGGAGATTGACATTGACTTTTACTGACATTGACTGTTGTGAATAGTCTCGCATATTTCACTATTTTAATTTTGTGTTTCCCGATGCATTTAGAGTGCTTTCCTGATTGTTTCTTATTTTTGGCAACCGTTTTGTTTATTTGTATTCCGACTCTGCTAACCTTGTACGCTTTCAAACTGGACACCGAACTGTGTTCTACCGCCTATACAATGGTTTGTGCTCAGATGAATTGTTTGACATGATGCCCGCCGCTGCATTCTATCATCGCACCACTCGCCATAGGCAGGGAATTCATTCTCACACGCTGCGACCGGAAATGGTACGCACCGTGCGTTTTGAAAGGAACTTCATCCCACGCACACTCAGGTTGACGTTTGATATGTAATAGTTTTTTGGATTTTACGATTGGCTTGGATTGAATATTGCTGAAACTATAGATTGCTGTGTGAATTGTGGGATAGCAATAATCAGAACTATACCCTAGCCCGACGAGTCCTGGATGATGAAACAATTCTGTCAGTGATTCGGCAGTGGCTTGCACCTTTTTCGAGAGCTGTCGGCTTGCAATACAACCTGGCTACTTAGGGGTCGCGAGTTTTCGTACAGGAAAGGAGGCTATTCTTAGATACAATTGTAACTGCATTGTAGGCAAGCTAGGCTGCTGCGCCCATATCACGAGTGCAATAATTATAAGTACCTTAGCTGGCTAGGTGCCAAGATATTGTTTCACCTGCACAAATCCTAGACGACATTTTAAATATTACAGAAGTTGAATAAAGTGTGCATCACTATAATGTGCTTTTTTATTCTGGCTATCCATTCGATAGAATCTTTTCTGTTATCTTTTAAGGCCATGAGATTTCATTCATAATAATATGACTTTTAAAACATTCTTCACTAAATATAATACTATTAGTGTTTAAAGGACTTAGACATCAGGTCTTTTTGTAACATAACCTCACTTTTACAAAACCTCTTATGACTGTGATCTCAGGTTGCCAAAACGTACGAAATTTTAAGAAAGGGACTAGTAAATAAGTATCTATTAAATGATTCCATTTTCATCTCATTACATTTTTGGCCCATGAATGTACGCATTCGTGTCCGTCTCCATTCCACTTATAATGTAATCACAGATGACATTTCACCACTCACCGCTCAACTTTTCATTAACATCGGCAATACTGAAGAACTTAGGTTAAGTAGAATTTATTAACGTCAATAAGAAACAATAATGTTGGTCTAGATTGAATAAAAATCTTTGACTTTGAAGAGAACATACTTGTCAGTTGAGAGACGAGACGGTTCGAACGAATAAGTCTCTCTTTATTAGGTAGGTAAGTATTTCACAATCTCCTCTACCCAAATATATGAAGATGAGGCCGCCGTAGGCTTTACCTTTTTATAGATCATTAAATTCCACAAGGCCTTCAAGGAGACAATAAATCATCGATTTATCTATACGTTGACTATGTAGCTGCAATAAAACAGTCAATAAAATTCACAAGTATCGATCACATACCCATGATTGAGATAAGGGAATTGTGATCACTTAAGGGAATGGTATAATGTTACCTAAGTATACGTAGAAATGAAACATTACGTGATATCGTCGAAAGTTTACGAGAATATTATACAATTGAGCTGAACCATTTTAATGGATTCTATTGCGATTTATTTCAAATTGTTTTATTATGAATACTGATCCCGATATTACGATTTCCTGTGACCATGGCTGCTGAAAAGCAGCCGAAACGTTGGGAATCGGAATCAGTGTAAAAAATAAAATAAATCACGATACAATCCCGTAAAATAGTTTTATTTCAATGAAACATTACGTATTTGATGTCGCTATGGAAAATAGTAAAATTTTTGATGCTACGTAAGATACGTTCTCAGCTGAAGTCAAACGACATCATGTCTTGAATTGGTTGAGTGAAGCCCTCCAGTTCTATCTACTCAAATCCTACACGCGGTTAGCATCAGCTAGTTGTAGTATAAATTCTTATTTGAGATATATGGTAATAAGAATTGAATTGAATTGAGAAATATGGTAGAATTTGTCGCTTAAAGGTTGAATGTCGTCGATATATCAAATGCAGCAAATTACAAACGGACATCTACAAAGTCATTAGTTTACGTTACGTTTAGGAGAACGATTTTAAAGCAAAAACGTTGTAAGTTTAACAAAAAAAAGCTAGCCTCTTCAATTTGGAATACTTTCATAAAGTAACAGTTGGAAGAAAACAGTGAAGGTCAGTTAACTGATATAATATAAAAAAACGGCAATATATCTTTGTACGACGCATAGGCGGACAAGTGTCCGTCGTCCGTCGTCATACGTCCGTGTGTACTTCGTGATTTAGTAAATTTTATGTGTAGTTGTCTTTATATACACTGCAAAAACGGACTAAATTTTCGATTTAAAAAAAACACATGTCTAGATAGAAGAGAAAACTCTGAACCACATTAAGTAAAAAAAAGATTTTCGCCAAAATGCAAACCTGCGTTTATTGCAGATGTCTTTGTTTACGTGAAAGGATGGGCAAAATTGTACAAGTTTTTGGTTAAAAAAAAAACATGTCTAGCTAGATAAAAGATAAAAATCTCAATTATATTCTGCAAAAAATATCTCCAAAATGCAGATGTCCATTTGTATTTTGCTGCTATCCATATCTAGTAGTATTTATAAACCTGGACCGTATACTCGAACCAATCACGAGACTTATCAACCGTACAAGCAGAACTCACATTAATAAATAAGCAGTAATCATAGTCTAGTGAAAGCTAAAAGTATGAACAAACCAACGGTTTCATGTTAACATCTATCGAATAAATAATTAATCACGTACAAAACAATGTAGCTAAAGCCATCGTGTTCAAAATCAATTATTGGACAAAAAGCAGCTACCCAACCACGTGTAAAAACATGCGTGTTAAAGAGAGTGATAAATGCGTTAGTGGCGGCAAGGCGGTAACCGTTTGCGGTTAGCTGGTAACTGGTAACAGGGTGGGTATCGCTGTACGATGATCGCATGCACCCGACTTCACGATATCTCAACTAGGGACAGCATGAGCATTCCACACGCGATTCGGCTTTAAATACTTTTTATCTCAATCTTGCTCAACGGTATCGAGATATGTTGTTTTTATTACTTCATTCGTTGTTACAGATAACAGCTGTAGTTATTAAATATGTATTGTTTCGTTTGCTCCTTTTAGGTTGATATTAATGAGTAATATGTAAATAGACGCCTCTGGGAAAGTTCCAGTATTGCAGTACTTATTTATAATTTTATTGTAAGTCATTTAAAATTTTATTATTATAGTTGAGGTAGTAAAATTGATAACTGCAAACGTGGTTGGATCATGTTTGGATATCTGATTTAAATATCCACAAAAAGGGTTAGAAATATAATTACATTTTAATATATAAGAGCTTTGTAAGGGTCGATTGTTGTGTCATTCTGTCAGTAACGTAACACAGGTCAGAGGTAGTTTTGGTTTAGTTATAAATTATCAAATCGTAACCCATTATTCTCTCGTCTAACTTGTACTCTTGAGGGAAATTTTAGCTGTTACAAGCGTCAACAAGCTTTTGTTGATTGCTAACGAAACAGAAAATACAAGCTATTTATCCATACTAATATTATAAATGCGAAAGTAACTCTGTCTGTCTGTCTGTATGTCACGCTTTCACGCCTAAACCACTGAACCGATCTTGATGAAATTTGGTATAGGTGTAGATTAGACCTTAAGAAAGGACATAGGCTATGTTTGGTCGCGATAACCGACATCCACGCGGGCGGAGCCGCGGGCAAAAGCTAGTTTACCATATAAGTATACTGAACAGAAATTATTTATTAAAAATGTTGTACTGCTTTTCAACAGTGAGATCGGAAGGCACAAGTGTAGTGTAGTTATGAATTGCGTATTAGAATATTCTTCTCTTATATACGTAGAATTTTATAAACTGCATGACACTTGTTAATTTGGCAAAAAAAAAACAGATAAGTATACGGACCTGCTGCACTACTGACGGTGCATAGCAATAAATCTTCTAATCACTACCAGGAACCTGTACAATACTTGTTTTATTTACTTTCTCCTTTGTAAAGATTGAATGACCTTCTACATGATATTGGTGGACGGTTATGCAGATATTACACACTGCAATTAAAGTATTTTTAACGGATTTTGTGTAGATATAGCAACGAAAAGCAACCAAAGCCTTAACGTCTGAGGTTTGTGTAAATAAAGAAAATAACATGAAACAAATCTATACAATCTCAAATTAATCAATGTAAAAATGGCTTTCGCAAATCAACGTGAAAACGAAGTATTTTAGTGTGACTGACAAATTAGTTCATTTTACTTCTAATATTAAATGATATATTGTTAATAACGTGAAATTATTAAACATAACATTGCTCTGGAAATCAGAGCTTAACGGATCTTCATCAGAAATTCAAAGGTGCGTGAAATATAATTTCATAACGCCCTAACCAAATTGAAAGATTACACTCATATAACTAAATAGAACACGTAAACAAACAGAATATTAACAACATACAACATCAAACGGCACTCCAATTCCATTTCCCCGGGATCGTCCTATAGATAAAGGAGTTTTCCAATAACCGTGTGAGAACTTGTAAACAACATGCATTAATGATGCAACACCCGACAGTTATACGCCTGTATGTACGAAACACTTCCAAAACCTTTAGTAGTTCGAAACTACTTGTAATAAAATGAAGAGCATACGAGAACAAGGACCAGACTGTACACTTGAATAGGTATTCTTAAGAACAGACTTTTATTAATTAATGCAAAATGGAAACGTACTTAACAACTTACTTTGGTATAATAAGTTGCAGATTGTATCGTAATCCGTATCGTATTATAAATATTGCAACTACATACTATGTGTAAACTAGGGACCGTTTAAAAATAGCGTTGTATTGTATTTTACTTATATAGCCTCTATTTTAATATTTAATTAAGCTTATGGGGCCATTTATTTATTAACAAAATCACAGAAGAGGATAAAGGAACTGCAAGCAGGGTATTTACCTGGAACTGGGCATTTGCGAAAATTCGAGCTTTTTTCTTACCAGGGTATAATACAATATAATTCCCAATGGTCCCGGAATTTATTTCAAATGCTCTGTTATCAATAAAACCTACTTCAAAGGCAAGAAAAACACTGTTCAATTGGTCTTTAATCGGAATTGATTTTTCAAAGCTTTCTTAATTGACAAGACAACTAAGAAATGTTTCTATATGTATTCTAGCTAATTAGTTAGGGTGGTAAAATATTACAAGTTGATGTTATAAATGAAGTAGGCCATCCGCTGCGTAGCACAGCGTTCGGCGAAGGCGCCCGACACGTTTGCAACACAACGCCACGATTTTCAATTGCCTGATTAAAGTTCTATTCTTTGCATTTTTTTATGGTAAGTGTGGCTGTTGACTGTGTGTTTCTAACAGGAGAAAGGCGTTAGTGAGTGCATAAATCTGTAGAACCCTTTGATGAAGAGTACGTAGGAAGCAACACATTCAATGAGTCTGAGTAGCAGAGCAGACCCTGCTTTCCAACGTACCAGCTTTGGATGCAACTAGGACTAACGCTGATGATGATGATTGCTTGACTAATCGGGGATGACGTTGTACCTAGTTTTCTACAAAGACATTACAAAAAGCATAAGAGTTTTTAAAATTTATATTAAGTCTCCCATCGCTGAAAGTAAGAGTAGGTATACGCCGCTTATATAATTACTTTTTAGGGTTAAAATACCGCACAATACACTGATGTAATACATTAATGGTACGAGTGAGATCACGATAATTCACAAAATCAGTCTAACGAAACGTTAACGAAAACATTCACGAGATATTTAGAAACCATGTCATAATGACAACGTTCACGTCAGCTTTTAATGTGTAGCTCAATGGGTACGTCTGCCTCATCGCACCGAAGTATAAAGTTTCATATACATACGTATAACAACCAGGGCTTTTAGCCACCTTGCACTGAGCACCTACTAGCAGGTTCATTTAGGAAAAGCTTTCAGGTTCGACACGGTTAACGGGAAGCTCTATTCAAATCGTCTTTTCTTTCGACAAGCCTTTACATAAATCAAGTATTGAATAAACTATTTTCTATTCTAAAAGACTTGTTCATAGAAGGTGTCTATTCATTTGGACCTATAATTTATTATTTTTTACTCTATAAAATAGTTGTACCAATATTCTCAAGGCTTACTCAACTGAAAAGACAGCTTAGAAATTATTACAAAATAATTGGTTAGGTGGAAAGAAATAAGTACAAAACGTTTTTTATTTTAGGCAGTACTTTGATCTCGCTAAAACAGACATTCTATTATCCTTCAGTTGTTAAAAAAAAATTGTAAACGAAATTCATAAGACTGAACTAGATACCTTTTTTTCTTAGTTTCCTTATGGAGAAAAACAGATGGACAAAACAGATCTTCAGAAGCCTTAATTTGACTGTAGCCATCCAGATTTTGCGGCTACATATACCTAGGGAACATATTGACATAATGTCGTACACTTCCATCAGACCCCGGTGTAAGTGGCATTACACCGGGCTCCGATGGCAGGGAAGGGTTCAAGTAATGCTGCCTTGACTTGGTAAGGCATGACATGCGTGTCAATGGTCTCACCGCCAGGGCTGCTGCAGACTACTACTTTGCACCGTGTGAAGTAGAGAGGTAAAGTCTGAAATACAGAAATACCGGGGTCCGCATGATAATTCACATCAATCATTAAAACACCTATATTAAGGTTACTGTAATACGTCAATGCTTGAAAAGGTACAAATTGCTACATGTCATTCCCAGTGACATCAAAGACAGGCATAAACCGTCAGTAACAAGAGCTCATCCGTGTATGCATTTTTAAAAAGAATGATGGTTGTATTTTTAGCCGTTCCCCTCAATCCGATTAGCAAGAAAAAGTTTTAGGCAGTCATTATCTTTGGCTTTACCTACTGAAAAGCAACTGGAACGTCGGAAAATAGTGAAGATACAAAAACACCACGAAATAAATCGTGATAGAATCTGTTAAAAATAATTTTATGGGATTAAAACTTTGGTATATAACCAGCTCGGTTATGGTTTATATTGTTTATTCGTTTTCGTTTGGCTCTGATTGACGTCATTCTCATCGATCTTATTCTGAACGACGCATTATACTCGTACAAGACTTATCCGTGATTTGTGTAAAACGAGTGATAAAAGTGTATTTGAATATCTAAATATTACAGACATGTAGCATGTTATAATGGCGGCACTCAGCTTGACGGCCTCATTAGATGCTTTTTCACTTTTCATGGCCCATTCTCGAACAATTTTGTCATCAAATCGTTACGAAATAAGAGCACCTAAATACATTCATGATCTTCAGATTGTTTAATAACGTCCACTGAATGGGATCAATCATTAGTGTATTTACTTATGTTGGAAGGTTGGCTTCGTTTGTATGGCGAATTAAGTTTTCATTTCTTCCCGTTAGATGTAGGTAGGTATAACGACGGAGTATCTTAGAAACTTATTACGCATGAGACAAGATGTGATAAAATTGAATAGATGGAAATATTTAAGAAATATTGTGTATGTAAAGGAAAATGGTATTAAGCAATACTAATATATATAATAACTAGCTGTCGCCCGCGGCTCCGCCCGCGTGGATGTCGGTTATCGCGAATCGGGGTATGAAAAATAGATGTTGGCCGATTCTCAGACCTACCCGATATACCCACAAAATTTCATGAGAATCGGTCGAGCCGTTTCGGAGGAGTTTGGGAACGAAAACTGTGACACGAGAATTTTATATATTAGAAGATACTCAGGTCAAAAAAATCTGTGGCATTCGTTATGAGGTTGTTGGGGCCTTAAAAAGTCCGAGAATTTGGTCTAACTACAGAACTTCTATAGGTATATTGACAGTGGGCAAATGGCAGTGGCTTGAACTAGTAATGTAAGCTCCTTCTGAGGGCGACTATGCATTAAGGTTTAGGTACTACAAACAAGATAAATTAGAATATGACGCCGCTAGTTATTAGGTACCGTAACGTCATCATCAGAGCTCTTGGGACCAGATCAAAATGTTTGATAAGCAAACATAAGGCAACAAACTAACCTAGTAATATCCCCGGGGCCTTTGTCAAGATGGTGATTTTGTGTAAGGGATTTGATCAAAATATTTTCTTATTTTACCGTGTCTTTGCGTTGGCAAAATACTTTTTTGCACATGCGTTAGTTGTGAACCCATAGAATTACTACGCAAGGGTTTTGCCATGATATTATAAAGTGTGTATGTTGTCGGTCCGCATACATTTTACCTTTATATTTGGGATATGTTATCCTTAAAAAAAGATTTTTGTAACGTAAAATTGGACATCTATTATTTTTTGAGCTCGGTTTATTTTTCGTGAACGATTTTTAGTTTATTGATATTGTAAATTGAGATTTCATGTAGCTAAACAAATATAATTTAGGTACATTTCTTTTTTTCTATCTACAAAGGCATATATATAGGCAGAAGTGTAGATATTATAGACTCACTTTTCACCAGATATGTTCTTCGCTCTCAGATTAGAATGGCGAGCCTATTGTCGTTTCTAAAATACGCGCTGGCACCGTGGCGAAGAGTGAAAATATTCAAAAGGAAAGTCGGTGGAAAAAACTTGCCCTAGTTTGTCATGCATAATGTGATCTATTGGGAAGCCGGCAGTAATCGGGTTACAGGGACCACCAAAATTTTGCAACAGAAAATTTTGTATCATTCTGCTGGATATCGAAAATCAAACCCGAAAGCTAATGCTATGCTTAAGGTTTCTGTTTGTAGATCTAGATTCAAGAGATCTAGCCGCACTTACAACCGCGCAATAAAAGTGTAGATACTAATTTATAAGACTTACAACGCCATATAGCTGAATATAATTACAGTTACATTGTTTTCAATCCTCCGCAACTAACCTCAAATCAAAATTCACTAGATCATGTATCATCTAAACAGAGTTTAGAATAAAAATACTGGACGAATCGACACAGTTGATTGGACGTCTGCACAAATAGATAGGGCGGTCAGGCTACGGCGCATAAGCTGCAGAGCGAAGGTACGTAAACGTAGACTAGAGCTGAGTAAGCGGCTCAGAGCGAGTGCCCAGTAGCTGTGAGATCTTCAGGAGCATAGAATGAAAAAGCTTAAACAAACTTAAGTTTTAGACTGCACCTGAGTTTCTGTTACGGAATTGTTTTGTTTTAAATACAGATCAATGCTGAATGACTTATAGCATCGGCTACGAATTTGATTCAAATGCTACGAAACAGAAAACTGTTATGTAAAAAAAAAACATAAAATTTTGATATAATAGCTGTGTAATTTATTATTAGAAAGGGCCTAAGGTTCTAATGAGCGTATTTGAAATTTATCATCATCCGAACGCCAATCTCGGCACATTCAAAGCGCATTTACAGCATACATTACAGCGTCTAGGGTCTTCTTCTTCTTCTACTTGGCTTTGTCCTGGCTTATACGGTAGCTACTACCGTTTGACCACTTATTACAATCTAAATTATTTTGTACTTGGCACAGTATCAAGACTAAATATAATGTAAACGATTACCCACTCCTTAATCCACAGTTTCCGCGGCGACATTATTTTCATTGCCTCAGCAACACGTGATAAAAAAAAAAAGACGGGTTGCACTCTGGGAGTGCCGGCAGAAATGAAAACTTTTTCTTTCTTTCTTTCTTCGATATATAGATAGAAAAAGATAAAAAGAACATACTATACCATACCTATAATATAGCGCCAATCATAGAACCTATCACAAATTTTCTGCTAATTTTCTGTCAGAAGAAATTAATAAATTACAAAAAGAAAAATAATCACAAAAAGTGCCAGAAGCCCAGGTTTGAACCTGGTAATATCTGAAACCATAAGGACTTACAGTTGAACCGTTAACCGTTAAGCCACGATGCTATTTATCGTATCTTGCAAAATAGACAGTCTTTCTTTTTAGCTAATGTTGTATGACGTCAGTCGTCGGTTACGGTTCAAAGGTCAAACGATCCTGACGCGAGTTTAACACTTTTCACCCTTCCAACGCCGCTAAAGAAGTTTTCACTTCTAAAAAAACTCTGCCATTGAGTGTCAAGGTAGAGCAGTAGTTTAATTAGTCCCCCTGCCATATGCCACAGCGTCAAGTGTTGTGAATTAGATTCGGATATGGGACAACCACATTACTGTATAATCCACTGATAGTTATTCCGGGCCTGGGTGAACTTTGATAATCATAGATTTGTTACGTAATTGGAATTTGGAGCTCATAGTATGGTATGGTATGGTTTGGTACCTATACTTTAAAACGCTTATTAATAGTGGGGTAGTAAAACCTAGGGGAAGAATGTGTGGTAGGTATGTTTTTAAGATGATAAAGCTAGGAAGTGAGTAAGAGTTGGGATGACTATAAAAGACCCTTTAAAGGAAGATCGCATTGAGAATAAATATATTTCTTGAATAATGAGTTAGAATAAGGAATAAATTGAAAACAAAACATTTTTATTTTATTGTTAAAACTAGTAGTTGGGTGAACATAAGGTAGACGTCGCGAGAACACCTTGCCACATTTTTCGGCTGGTACTCTTAATCAAATCGGGTTATTTATTTTTATCTTCTATATATACATATCTTCTCATTTAAACAGGCCTTGATTCATCAAAAAATATCCAATCTTAAAAAAACGCTATAGCAAACGTCCCCCCTTTTGCCTCATCTGTTTTTATTTTTCATATAACGTAGTTCGTCTTTATGAGCCATATTTTTTTTTCACAATAACCTGTGAGGAAGCATGTCCTTGATGTTTCAACAAATATCACTAAGATCTGTTTATAAATAACATGACAGTAAACTACCTCCTTTTCTACTTCATTTTCCTTTCTAACAAAAAAGTCTAACTTTTGCGTTTTAAATCAAAGAACATGTGTGCCAAGTGCTGAAAATCGGTTAGAAATGCACCCTCTAGACCTGAACTGATAAACCAACATAAATGGGCATCAAAGCAAAATCGGCCACCTTGTCAAAACGGAGACTTCTTCGTTTCAGTCACTCGGTCAATAGAAATGTTTGCAAATGTGTATAACTTGATAGACTAACAAAAATGGGATGTAGGTAGGAATATAATGATAATCTAAAATGGCCCAGAAACATTAGGTATATCAAATGACTCGTTGAAAACTACAATTTTTGTCCGTTGCTGACTTAGTGATCAAAATTCTTCATTATTGTTATAAACTTTCTACATTTATAAATACGAGGCAGAACTTTTTATGAGTACTAAGTACATACCAAGTAGGCAGCCAATAAATATCATAGTATAGGTTGTTGGCCATACACACACATGGAATATTAATGAAAATGCAACCATACTCTGAACATTTAAATTGAGTCACACAAATATTTGCTTAGTAGGTGAATCAAACATTTAGCCCTCGGAATATGGAAATATTTCTACATATTACCGTATTCTCAAAGATTTAGACAAAGATATAGACTGCTACCACAGTATGTATCTATAAGCCTACCAGTATTTCGACTTCTTTACGCACAGAAAACTCAGTCAAGGGTAAGGGTCATGATTGTTACAATAAAAGCTACTTTAAATTTGGAGTGCCTACCTTCCTACTTCATTATCAGAATAGCTCCATGGTATCATATTAATGATTTGCCATCATTTCGATGGCAATGCATTAATATGGTAAAGTACTTGCAAAATTTCATCAAAATCGAATAAAAAAAGATCGAGTTGCAAGATTTGATCCGAACAAACATAGTAACATACATGATACAAATTGCCGATTTGTACTGACAAATTGAAATTCGTTTTTTTTTTTTAATTTAACGTATTTATTTAATCAAAATAATTACCATTATTATCTATACATTTCTGCCATCTAGTAGGAAGGTCATTTATGCCTTTGCGATAGAACTCTGGTGATCTAGATTCGACAAACTGTGTGAAAGCATTTTGTACTGCCTCCTGAGAAGAAAACTTTTTATCACATAGAAAATTGTCCAAATCACGAAAAAAATGGTAGTCTGTTGGAGCAAGGTCTGGCGAATACGGAGGGTGACGGATAGTTTCTAATTGCAGTTCCTGTAGAGTTAAAACGGTTTCTCGTGCTGTATGAGGCTGTTTGTGTGTCGATTTGTGTTTCATTTCTGTATCGATTCAACAAGGCAACACAAGTTTCAACACGCATTTCTTTCTGCAGATCAGTCAAATCATGAGGTACCCATTTTTCACATTTTTTTATTTTATTGATTTGACGCAAATGAGTCAATATTGTTGGTAAGGTAACGTTAAACCATGCAGCTAATTCCTGGGTAGTTTGGCTCGGATCGGCTTCCACCATGTCTTTCAATTCATTGTTATTCACCTGTGTGGACGGCGTTCCTCGTGGTTCGTTCTTCAAATCAAAGTTTCCATCACGAAAGCGTTTAAACCAAAATCGCATGGTGCGTTCATTAGCAGTCCCCTCTGCAAACGCAACATTGATATTGCGAGCTGTTTCTGCCGCGTTAGTTCCGCGTCGGAACTCGTATTCAAAAATCACTCGAATTTTCGAAGTATCCATCTTTCTTGTCTAAGCTGAATAAAAAAACAACTGAAAGTCGATAATCGAATGTTGCACATTTTTAAATGAAGAACTACATAGGTACCATGTGGAAAAAGTTTCACTCAAAAATCTCAAACCATGAAGGTTCTATGTCAATTCGAAGTACCTATTACAATGAAACGGCAATTTCATACTTTAACCCCTATTATATACATGAAATACATTGTATGTTAATAAAAAGCTTGTAGAAAAAAAAGATTCCGACAATTTGAGAACCTTCCTCCTTTTTGAAGTCAGTTAAAAAGGATTTACCGGCAATACACACCCCTTTCAGTTAACAGAGCGCAAAATAACTGTGTTTGCGCTCGCGGACCCTGCCGCTCGCTTCCCCTGTACCCCTCAAATATAGTACACCCGCGCAAGTACCAAGTCGATCGACTGTAAGAAATAATAACACTGTGCTGCTACTTCATACGATGCTTATATACATAATTATGTACATTATGTTTTCTTTCATTAGAACGTAAACAATATTTTGTATCCACGAATAGCATATGACATAATTCTTGGAGTAGGCTAGGTGCTATTCGCGTAGGTACTCTAAGTTTACTTCACCAATTCTTCTACTGGGCTCTTCTATTCTCAACAATGTGGCCCATTTAGTTCGTCAACATATTTTTTTGCTAATCTGTCTAGATTAATATTTTCTGAGGAACATTAGCATATCTTTGTCAACAATTTACTACCACATACTTCCCCTTTACTACAACATTTTTCTAGATCATAAAGAAAGTTATAAAACTGGGCAATAAAATGCAAATGAAAAGTTTTTAATTTCGAATAAAAAAAGAACGCTTTGATAAAGTACTACTTGCCAGTTGCCCTAGGTTATAAGCAAAAGCCTCAAAATAACCGCTATACCATTTAGTGAGTTTCCAATACTAAAACACGAACTTACAGGAAGGGGTAGGTACCTTCTACCCTATTTATTTTCGATATATAGCATGCAACTCTCTTCCATTTGTAGAAATCGTATTGTTTCTGACAAATCAAATTAAAAAGACATATCAATTAAATACTATTTAGTAATGTTTTGACTTTCTAAAATCGCTCAGAGTACTGAACATTTTAGGCAGTCAAAATTGAGTTTCACATAAGTAACATTTCACAAATACCCACTATATAAAAAAAAAACAAATTTAAATGGCATGTTGCTGCGCAGCATTAAATATGTAAAAACTTGAAACAGTTATTTTTATCACAGAATATGAATCGCATACAATTATGGTGGAACACTGCAAAAGACTAGCGGATAATAAGAATTTTCAAAGGCGAAAGCAGTAGTAGAGTGCAACGGGTAAAACTTTTTTCATAAAAGTACTACGAGGCAGCGGGCTGCGAAGAAACAGCCTGAGCAAGAGAACAGTTGTCGAGGTTACTTATTAACTTTTATAACTTCTATAATTTTATATTTATTTGCATTAGGTATTACCAATACACCTTCTGCAGGAGTGAGTTACAAATGAGAAAATGGGAGTAGATAGCTACGTTACGGAAATACTCAGAGGGAAATTTTAACTTGATATACTGATAAAAAGCAGATAGAAATTATTTTAAGTTCAAGTATCTTTAGCGGATTTCTCTTATGAAATAATGATTTTAGGTAGGTACCAGACCACTTAAGAAAACATAAAATATAAAATTAATGTTAAGAATAAATATCAGATACCTATATTTCTCTACTGTAAACGCTATGAAATTAGCGTTTTTTTTATTATCTTAGGTACTCAAACTGAGGCAAGATATTATAAGGAAGAAATTTAAGAAAATACTCACAATACCTGCCTGTTGAAAACTTATGCCAACAGGTATATTCGGTATAGGTATTATGATAGCGTGTCTCTAGTTTTCTGCTTAGTAATTTTCCAAAAACGAAATAATAAATAGCTCATTAAGTTACTTGAGCAAACAAACTAATCAACGTTTATTTTATGCTTTTCACTTAAGACAAGTTAATGGACTTCGTCGTCCTATGTACATTTCGTAGATATAATTGAAGTCTTCAAATATTACAAACGCTCAAATGTGATCTCTCGTATTACACTAACTGATGCTATAATCGAGAATGAACAACTTTTCTGAAGCTACAGTTACACAATAGATCTGGAGAAATGTTTCAACTACTTCAACTAGCAAAGACAATGCCAAGAAAGTAAGTGAAAG
This sequence comes from Eilema caniola, assembly GCA_949126895.1. Classification (NCBI taxonomy): domain Eukaryota; kingdom Metazoa; phylum Arthropoda; class Insecta; order Lepidoptera; family Erebidae; genus Eilema; species Eilema caniola. Next base: position 17,718,236 of record OX421467.1, read on the forward strand.
TTTTTTCATAAATGTGCAAAGAGCTGAGTGAACAGCTGACGACTGGCTTGGGGCAACGCCATGATTCCCTGTGCTTGACATTTGGCAAATGTGTTAAAACAGGAAAGTATTTCATGAATTCTCTCACCCTGGGGCAATACGTAGGTATTATGGAAAAAGCCGTTAAATACCCGACGCGAAGTCAAAAGAAAAGTTTTAGTCAAAGAAACTTACGTTCATGGAAAACTTCTGTTTTATATGAAAAAATGTATAGCAAAATTTATGAAAACTTAAAAATAAGACTGGAAAAATTACTCTCATATAAAGTCGCTACTTTACATCCATTTTACTAAGTATCGCGAACCGTTTTCACATTTCTAATTAAGAATTGTTATAATTACCAACGAATACCTAGTATTTAAAGCTATAAGAATCTTTGTAACAAATAAAGATTTGCGTATTCGTTTGTAGACAAAGGCATGCCTACCAGGCCCCAGGTTATTTTAATAATGGTATTTCCTTCAAAAAGAACTGAACTTCAACACTCTATTGTGAGGCATTCCTTCGGGAATTCAGTTTACTATGTAAAGGGATATGTGAAGTAGACAAAAAAATTATTATTACGACAACACCTATTAGATGTACGCAGTTTCTTTAAATATAGAAATCTACCTAAAGGATATTGAAGCCAATGACGACGCAACATCATTTTAGTATTTCCTAGTTGTATCCGGGACTTTCGCCTCAGAGTCAGTATCTGCTCCCTTACTCTTTCTTTTGGTTTGGCTTATCTTGGTTTTTACAGAAACAACTATCATCTGATCCCATTACCTCAAAAAGATTACGTTAATTCCCTATTGCCCTGGTACGGTGGCACGTTAACATAATAGTGTACCAGTTGATAAGGTAGTCTTACCCCAAGGGTCTTAGTGTACTAATAGCACTCGTTTTGTTTATTTACTTTGGATATAACTCAAATAAGATTTGCAAACACTTATTTTCTGTTTCGAAGGCCGATCAATTTAATCCTTCCTGCCAAGTATACCGAAATAACCATCAACATTTTACGTAGGTGAACCACCTATAATTGGATCCGTTAACATTACAACAAACGGACTGTCCTCTAAACTAAATCAAACTTTGTTTCCGGCGGGACTCGCCGTCAAGTTACCGTCGTTACAGGGGATATTGAGAGCAAACTGTAACATTTCAGCTGATTATTATTATTATAGCTGTGCTATAAACCGATGAAGCTACAATAAAACATTGTATGGAAGTTCGACGCAAGTGGTACACACACACGAAACGATCTACACATCAATTCTAAAACACCGAAATATCAATTTAATAATATCAAATACTTAAAAAAGATTTCTTAATATCCAAATAGGTATCCATAAATGGGCGGTTTCGCTGTAGGCGATTTGCGACATGAATTTTTGAATCGCAATATTTCTTACTTTTATTCATAACAGTACAAAGAAGAAAGTATAAATTCCATGTAAAAATATATTGCTTTCATTAATTACAATTATTTTCAACTTCTTGATGACCTTGGAAGTATTACCTTTCGGAGAATTGTTATAAAGCAAATCACACAGTACAACACAAGCGCGAAACAACCGTTTTTATCAGTTTGAGGTGATGTTTTGCCAGCTAAATAAGAAGTAACAATGTTTGCCTTTCTCTTAGTTACAAAAAAAAATAGTATTAGTTTTATTTTTAATTAAGCAACATCCGCTGAAAGAAAGTACTTATTAGCTTATTGCACCCGTGATGTAAAAGATATAAAAGTTTGTTTATTTCACAGAAATAAAGAGCTAACATTTTGATACTTTGTAAAAGTAAGAAGATATGCAAGGCAAACTTAAATCAATCGTTTTGAATATAGTAATGTTGGTAGAATTGAAATAAATGATATCTGAAATCGGTTGCATCCGTGATCATCATTAGAATTGCGGTTGCAACCCTGTATGGATTTTAAGTTTGTGTAATTGTTTAGACATATCGTTAATAATAATAAATGCTGTGCATAATATATTTATTATATTTAGTTCATTTATTTGGTTATTTTTTTTGAAAATTCGGCTAAAATGACAGAACAACATCAAAAGGAGCCGGTTGCGCAGAGTTATATTTTAGGCAATTTAAAAAAAAATCAACATCAGTAATTTCAAATGTTTGATATGTAAAGCTTCTAAGATTAATTACATTAAGACTGATTTTTATTTTATAGTTATGGAACGTTATATGCGACCCAATGTTGCACCCGTAATAATGGAATCCCCCGAATGTAAAAATGAATATTTATGAATGGATGTTAAGAAACATTCGTCCATCTTTTTGATACGGAGATAGATCCTAGGAAAAGGTCGTAGGAACGGGTACCGTATTTCACGCGGACGAATCCGTACGCAACAGTTAGTAGAAGAAGAATATAGAAGACTCGGTTAGAGAGACTAGAGCTTAAGAAACCAAGCTCTAGTCTATCTTTTAAATACATTCATCACACGTTTGTCAGTGGTTTAGGCGTATAATATAATATTAGTATGAATGTTAGCTATTTAAAACAAAGAAATGTTAGCTAGCATATATGTCAATGCAACATGTGTCCGAATTAATTACGTACTGCAAAAGTGTATGAATAAAACATGAACTGTATATTCATCCATGCACATCGGTACAATAACGATGGCGGAGAGAGTGAACATCACGAAAGTGAATGTTGTACATTTTTACCAATATTCACAAGCCCATTTGTAAATGTACCTAGTTGTGACTTCCCCCTCATAATATATTTCAAGGATTAAATTGTACCTATATCAGAATGGGTATGACAAAAACTAGGGAATAATACAATACCGGTTGATCTTTTCTGAACATAAAATTTGTATGTTTACAAATATAAGATATCCAAAGCGAACTTTTAAATAAATTTCATTTTTAATCGTCTAAATCGAAAAGGCTTAAATGCAGATTAAACATGCATTTAAAAAGAAGTAATCGCACGGGCCTCGTCACTTCGTCATACGCTGTAACATTTTGGACGGCTAATATTGAATTAGAAAACCACCGCAATAAAAATAAACAGCAAACCCCAATATAAATGACGATATCAATACGAGCTATAAAATATTACACAGGGCATTAGACACAAATCTTGAACAGACGTCGCCACTTAAAATAAGCTGGCACGATTTCAAGTACCGCCAACCTGAATGCGAAGTATTCAGTTCATCAAAACCAGATGTTTCCGAGTCCTATGTAAACACGGACATTAACGCGACTCATATGATTAAACACTAGCATACTATGTATATTTGCGAAGTTGTATACATATCAAACACGCTTACTGCGGTATCGACACAAACCCGGGTCATTGTTTCAGTAAGTATCTTTATGTAACGCACACTAAGTCCAAACTAATTTTATTTTCATATCACTTCTAATAGCTGCATTGACCAATGGTCATGGAATAAATTCAAATCCACATAATGCACTTAGGTAAGCTTTCTGGCAAACATAAATTATTTTGATGCCTGTTAGTTGTTACCAACTTACAATCAGAAACACCATTTTATATTTGCATTTATTTTGTTATGAGACCACTGTCGCTAACTGTACCATGTTTTAAGCAATTATTGGGCGTTTTCCGAAAAACATTCTTCAAACACCAAATGATTGGAGTACGGAAAACCAAATAATGGCGCAAAATACCACGCTTGTTACCTTTGATTGCTTAAAGTTTTGACCAGGTTGCACACAACGGCTATCGAGAGGTCTTTTAAAATACTAAAGGCTATGTAATCTTTGTGTTTCTGGTGTGACAATTAATACTTAAAAGCTTATTCCGAATTGTAATCGATACAAATGGCTGCAATTCCCGATTTACTGGATCACACATCACTGAAAATACACGGTCAGCATTGAAAAATAGTATCATTAATCTTTCTAGCGCCGTCGTTCATTTACGATCGACTATTATCATTTAATAAAAACGATGGGCGTATTCCAAGGCACCGAAGTCTGAAGTTATTTCTTGCTTGGTGGTTTAAGGTCAACAAGGAAAGTCGACATTGCTTGTAAAATTTCACGAAGTTTAGTTCAGAAACGGTTCAACAATAATAAACGTTTTAATGTTATAAACAAATAATATATTTGGCCGTAATCCAAGTGGGCTGGACGTGGGCTGGCGCCGGCGCTGGCGTTGGCATCCGCGTCCCATTTCAACTGCACCTACTGCTCTATTATCAACAGACGGTATTTAGCTATAATGTAAGTAATATATTCCCCGATAGTCGATCGTTCTTAGCATCCTTTCTACCCAACTACGTGGCATACAAATTTACGGTTCTTAGGTGGTAAGCGCTTACCGTGGTTTATGAAAGCCCATAACACTAATTGAAGATGGCAGTCGCGCATTGTTTTCATCTCTTTTTCATACCCTTACAACCCTAAGCTGGAGACATAAGGAATAAAAATTGGTAAAATTAGAAGGTGGCAACTTGAGGGCGCTCGCTAGTTTCACGCTCTCCTGGAGAAGAACTCAGGAATACCTACTACCAGAATATAATTTACAAAAATCTACTTATGTACATTTATTATACAGTAAACTTTTCAATAACTCTTAATTATTATTTAGGACATAAGTTAACAGTTAGACAGACAGTTAACTTTTCAACATGAATCTGGGGGCACAGGAGTATCCCCGCCAAGACGAGCCAAGCGAAGCGCAAGGACACTACCTACCTTTTCTCGAAACGCTTCGTCGTTTTTTTAACTCTCATAACTTCGTTTTGGATGATGCTAAATAGTTAAAATTTTCAAGATAGAATGCCATCGGTACAATCATTAAACGTACAAAGTTTGAATGTCGTAGTTATTATACTTTAGATTTTATTAATGTCTCAAAACCCTTAATTTCGACACTGACTCATCACTCACTGATCATCAAAATTGTTAGGATACTTTTTGAAGTGATAGAAAGCTGAAATTTGGTATGTAAGCTAATATTACTAGAAAGACAGCAAAAAAATTAAGAACCTATCCTTACCTATCCCCTGGGAATAGGAGGTGGGAGCATAGATTACCTACCTACTACGGTGGAAGTTTGTAAATGAGACTTGCACTACAGTTTGTGCTACATAAGTCAAAATTAATTAAAATATTTCTTATAACAAATAAAAAATACATAGGTACGTCATAATTTTTAACATACTTACAAAAATAAATGAAATCCCACCAAAATCATTTTTATGTATAAAGCCTACAAGCTCTACACTACACCTTAGGTTTAGAGCGTGCAGTCTTTAGAGCTTGGCTTTATACGAGATCTGGTAACTTTTTCACAGGGCAAGCTACGTGAACTCGTCTTGGCAACATTTATACATGAAAATATTTTTGGTGGGATTAATTATTCAGGAATTTATCTACCACGTAGATGGCAACTCTTATTGTTAAAGCTAGTTTATTCTCGCAATCAATTAAATCGTGACTAAGCTCACAAGTTGTGCAGTTATAGAGGTCCTATTATCTGCATGAAATTTGACTCACAAACCGCAGTCTCCCTAGTGGTATAGTGGGTCGACATAATTCGACCCAAGTTGAAAGCTTTAATTACGTGGAGTGAGTTGTTCACGCAGGTGACCCCTTAATTACAGGGACGAAATTGAGCTGCCCATTCAACTGACACGTTTACAAACGGATTATCATGACCTACATCGAATCCCTTTATACAGAAGACTCGAGATTATGAAGCTCCTATTGTTTATATACACACACGTGAACGTCAACAATCATGGTGATTAAAAAAATAATGCGTATCGTGAATTTAAATGAGAGGTAGAATAGTTTGCCAGGGATGCTATTGTCATTGTATTGCGTATAGCCCCAACGCGTCCTATATTGCCATTAACAGGGTCTATTTTTTGCTTAAATTAATCTTTTTCCAACCAAGTAGGTACACATAAATAACCTTAGTATAAAAATACGAAGCATAATTATTTTACGGACGAAATCCTTATGCATCGTACTGGTAAATAAATTTTAATGGTATTGCAAGACCTTACCCAAAATATTGCAGTAACATGATTGCTATTGATGCAGGTAAATCTTAACACTAGCTTGGTATACTTACATATAAATCTAAAGCATAAGTTACCTAAGAACCAAAGCGAATCCTCTTAATACAAATTTCCAATAAAATATAATATTTGCAACTTTCCAAACTTAATTAAAGTTGAAATTGATTATTGCTTGCTTCTCAACTTTGGAGCTAGCAACTTGTATTAGTACTACTAATTTTAAAACTCAATCTTCTTACGACGATGCCTTTGACAGTAGATTATCTATAAAATTGCTGTTGGTTTTTGAATATTGACTTGTGAGTTCTGTTTCGAATATTTTAAAAACCGTTCATGTTAATAAAAACCATAACTTCGACTTTATAACGGACTATAAGCCAAATATTTATGCATATAGGTATTACACAAAATTTTCAAATAATATTTGCTATTGTAACTTCTACGGAATAACAATATTTTAATTTTCTCAAACATGCAATGAAATATTGACATTACGTTCCTCTTAATAGGCTGCGAAGTATGACGTTTCAGGCGCGGCTAGGACCAGAGGCCGTCAATGGAATTTCATACAAACCTTGCAGGCCTAGGCCGGCAAAGTCCTCTTTTTTAATTTCGATTTCACATAAATTTGTGGCAAAGGCATCGACACTCTGCCACTATGCGTATTAAAAAAAAATATATCTTTAATTTTTTTGTTGTTTATTTCGTTGGCATGTTTGAGAAAAGCACTATACATACCTCGGCGGGATATATGGGGTTGCCTGCCTCAGACCTATCCGGCCTCGCTTCGCTCGGCCGTCTATATGTCTTCGGCCGGCAACCCCTTTCATCCCGGCCTCTGTAGTAATGTACTATTAATTAATACTTGGATCTGGAACTGTACAGAAGTCTGGCCTTTATTTCAAAATTGGAAATATCAGCAGTTCATCTCGTACGAACCTTTTATCACTCAAATACAGAAATAGCAAGACGGTATTTTCTGTGGGTAAAAAATTAATTAAATCATTTACTGTTAGTGTAGGATGTAGTTAGATGTCTACTGCGACTTTTTCTTTCATATAATGGTAGCAAATAGGAGCTCACATATTTGCTATTCCGCTTACGTCTGCATGTTTAAACAGTCAATTGGCTGGTGGTAATACATTTTGGGTTTGGTACCGTACTTTTTAACAGAGTTCGTATCGAAACTAGGTACGGTACAAGCCCGGAAATGTTTGCTTCTATTTGCTATTACAGAAGTCTGGCCTTTATTTCAAAATTGGAAATATCAGCAGTTCATCTCGTACGAACCTTTTATCACTCAAATACAGAAATAGCAAGACGGTCTTTTCTGTGCGACTTTTTCTTTCATATAATGGTAGCAAATAGGAGCTCACATATTTGCTATTCCGCTTACGTCTGCATGTTTAAACAGTCAATTGGCTGGTGGTAATACATTTTGGGTTTGGTACCGTACTTTTTAACAGAGTTCGTATTTAACTAGGTACGGTACAAACCCGGAAATGTTTGCTTCTATTTGGTTTCGGTTTCGATAAATGACTCTTCAATGTATTTAATTTTTTTGTGAATTTTGTTTTAAAAGAGAAAGATAAACGATTGTGGAGGTGTGGTGTAATTAATAAGATTCATAAAACAAAAAGTTTAGAGGAAGTTTAAAAGTTGTGCCTATGAATTAATACTTAGGAAGTAAGCGGCGGCGGTTATAGCATTGACATAAATTTGGAAATAGATGCGAATTACATTGTTAGAGAGGTTTTAAACATGAAACCAGAACCTAGGTAGGTCCAAGAAAAGGGGAATGGATTGCGTGAGAAGAAAAAGTTGAATCGACCCCAAATCAATGGAAATGCTAGGTTGGGTAAATGACAATCATAAATATCTATCCCACAAAAAATATCAATACTTCTTAAAAACAAACCAAGTCTAGCCTCAGTTGTTCTACAGTAGAAAGCATAAGAATAAAATAAGAAAAATAAAACAAATGAGTACATACAGCGAAGTTGTGAGATCCATGTAATAGCAAGTCGATTATTAATTTATTCAGTCCCTACTTAAGGGACCTTCTGTCTTAAGTTATTACGTAATTATCTAACCTAACAACATCTTATAGTGACCATATCAATATGAAAAATGCTTAACGTTTCAAATACATATATTGACTTGGCCATCGTATGAACAACAACACAATAAGTATATACAATAAGTATAATACATGTAAAAAGTAATCCATGTATATAAATATATAATAGTAGATTAAGGTACAAGTGTGTTAAGTTGGTGATTACCGCTCAGGCTATATTGAGACCCGAGCCGTCACGCGAGGGTCTAAACAGAGCCGAAGACGGTAATCAACAATACACACGTGTATCATACGACGTTTTTTCAATATCACTCGTGAATAATATAATGTTAAAATAGATATTACCCTTGCAGTTTAAAAAAAAACTACACTTGTGGATACATCTATTGGCCCACCTTAGAGTTTAGGTTTCGATGGCCTCTACCTAAATATTATTGCTAGATTGAACAAAAACTATTGATACAGTTTTAAACCTGATACATCTTACCCTCTTTTTCAATCGTTTCGTTTTAAATTTGAGTTCAGAATACCACAGGACATGGAGCTACGCCTAACAAGTCGCGTATGCTGTTATAACATGTTTTATCAAGATAAAGGTTTAATTTTCAAATAAAGGTTTAATTTAATAACGCGTGTTGCCTCCATGGGCATCTACGACATCTCTCATACGATTAGGCATGGAGTTTATCAACCGTTCTATGAAATTTTGAGGGATCATCTCCCATTTATCTTCTATGGCAGTTTTCAACTCCGGCATCGTCTGGGCAACTGGCTGACGAGCCCTAACACGTATTTTTAGCTCGTCCCACATGTGCTCAATCGGGTTCATGTCTAGGCTTCTGGCTGGCCAGTCCATAACTGTGATGTTCCTATCCCGAAGATATTCCCTGACGATGCCGGCCGTGTGGGCTCTTGCATTATCATGCATAAAAAGGAAATTTGGGCCCACATAGTCCACGTATGACATCACGTGAGGTTCTAAGCACTCACGAATGTACCTTTCAGCATTGTAATGTTGGCAACCGTGGTCCCGTAACAACCTCAAGTTGAGTTTTGCCGCTCGCGGATATACCGCCCCAGATAGTCCATGAGCCACCGCCATAAGCAACCCTCTCTTGAAAGCAGCATTGTGCAAAACGCTCTCCCTTACGTCAGTAGACCATCTTCCTTCTATCATTGCCATGTAACGCAATTTTAGACTCATCAGAAAAGAGTACACGGCTCCAATGCTGCTGAGTCCAATTTAAATGAGTGCGCGCGAAAAGAAGACGCGCTGTTCGGTGGGTTCGCGTTAGTTTGGGTCCATAAGCTGGTTTGTGTGGTACCATATCGCGTTCTTCTAACCTTCTCCGAACAGTTCGAGCGCTCACAGATACTCCGTGGAAGTCGCGAAGTTGGTTTTGTATCTCAATGGAGGTACGGTGACGATTTCTCAAGCTGGTCGTCACGATGAATTGATCCTGCCTTTCAGTTGTGACCCGAGATCGTGGCCTTCCTAGGCGACGAACAAAGTCGGCAGTCTCTAGGTACCTCCGATAAACATTTCGGACCGCAGATCGACTTAAATTAAGTAGAGCACTCACATTTCTTTGGCTGTATCCGGCCTGGATAAGTGCCACAGCTTGGGCGGCGACTTCAGGCGAAGTATCCATAGATTATTGATAGAACCTCATCTTAATGCTAAGAATAAGTAATGTTTGTTGCAAAACCAAAGAGAAAAATCACACTTTCGAGAATTAAATCCAAGTAAACGAATAAACTCAAGTTTTCTTAGTATTCTATTGTTTAATATCAACGAACAGGCTCCAAATTGTCTTTTGTTTCTTTAAATTCTGTGTTCGAAATTCAAAATAAAACTAATAATAATAATTGAAATTGAATAAAATTATGAATGTGCCTGGTTCAAAACTGCATAAAAACTTTTTGCTCGACCTAATATACATTTTTAGCTAGGACTAAACGAAACTTAAAATGCAAGGTGGGCCAATAGATGTGTCCACAAGTGTATAATCAAACTGTGGTTTTCAGCTTATCTTATCAGGCGAGGTGAAGTGAAATTATAGTGTCCTACGACAAGATAATTTGAATTCACCTCGCCTGATGGTAAGCTCAAGGCAAAGTCTCAGGAAAGAGGGTAACCATTACATACACTGATGGCACTCAGCTTTGCGGCCTCATCAGATGCTTTTTCACGCCCCGCTAAAAAGACCTGGGACTGTAGAATATAAAAGGTATATTCTCCACCATATACGGATGACATCTAAGCACTGCTCGTGTTGTCCTGAAAAAAAGTGTCGGAAAGGGGAGGGCGGACCAATTGGAAGAGCTTATCAGAACATTCACCATGGTAAAGACGGTAAACTGCCAAGGAAGCAACATCTCAGCGAACATCCATACCGAGGATATTGAGGTTGTCCTGCAGTGGCAGTGGCGTGCTCTGAAGAGTGGGAACGGGAAGGAAAGAAGATATCTCTGCTGTGAACGCAGATGCCTGCGTCTTCTTGGCATTGAACTCGACCAGGTTCTCAGAGCCCCATTGGGAAATGTTGTTCAGGATCCGATCAAGCTCAGTGACAAGAAGCTGCCTTTTATCCACGATATCCGACTGCTTATCCGCAGGACTTCCATGATAACTCCTGTGCAAGGTGCTATCGTCTGCTTATCAATTAATGCTGCCGTGTAATGTTATGAGCAAATGAATCGAAAAATCCTTTATCCAGAATGAATAAGGTATCTACGCAACGCACAGCCTAAACCGCTAATCGTAGAGACCTGAAACTTGGAGGGTGTTTTCTTTGTATGACGTAGGCATCCGATTAGAAGGGATTTTGCGAAATTCTGCGCTAAGGGGGTGAAAAAGGCAAGCAAATTTTGTATGGGACATGATGATTCCTGGATCCCATTAACTTCAAATTTTGCATAAACAATTTGGAACAAAATTGATGGAAAACGTAATATTTTATAGAATTTCACTCCCTAACAGGGTTAAAAAGTGGCAAAAAGTTATTTTGGGAGTGATTTGCTTCGAAGCATTCAAATACACAAATCGTATTGATATTACTAAGGTTTGTGCGTGTGAGTGCTTTTGGTTTAAATTTTATTCTTTTGTTTTATATTGACACATGCTTGAAAACACAATCTGATTTTATTCAAAAAAGGTTGAAATTACGTGAAGGATTGGTGATAAGATGATTGTCAGAGGATATTTTTTTCAAAAATTGAAATTTGGCATGAACATGTTCTAGGGGATTGTCATAAACGTTGGTATTTAATCATGTTATTGTAAGCGCGATAGGAGTAGTCGCAAGATCGAGCTAAACGTATTGGACATAACATTATTATAACAAAGATCTTTACAAATTTCTGCAGTTTGGAGACGGAGAAGGTGAACCGACCAGCCTAAAAAGTCCTGTCGTTCAATCACCTCCAAAAAATGGAGAACAGGCATTTTCTCGTCTATCGTGTAAATGGATCAGCTGTCAAATTGTGTTCTACAAGTGTGATGCGACATGAGATCCTCCGGTGTTAATGTGTATAGGCATGTGGCACACGTTAACAGGTGGGTCAGTGTGTCTGCACCAGCTGAAGCCCCTACCCAGCGTATTCTTTACTTCGGCTGAACTATGCTCGAAGTCTGTTCAGGACCTTCCATCTGATCTGCGGCAGATCTTAGCCAGGAGGATATCTCTCAGGTTTCGCCGAAAACGGGACAAAAGGGATTGGTAGCGGGCCCGGCGCTCTTGAGTGCTCCATTCTGGCTCGGGAAGAGTCACCGTCAATAGGGTCAACGCAACGACCAGAAACTCACGGTTGTTTAGTATTAGTGGCATTCACTTAATGGAATGTCGATGGTCTGACTCCAGCTTGTACCGCTCCACGACGCCGCACTTCTGCGGGTATTGAGAGGTGCCATGCCAGGTGCCCACCGGAGTTGACTTAAGACAGCTATTATCTGGCAGACGTGTCCTCCCAGTTTGTGTTGTTCAGCTTTTTAAGGTTATTGGGCACCGAGACCTTCTGCTTGACATTTTCATAGCTCTTTTTAAACGTGAAGGACCTATCCACTGTTCTTTCAGAAATTTGGGGTACATACAGTGGTCAATGCTGGCACCATACCACGGTAAATTCTTTTGGTTGGCAGAGGATTTTGTTTTTCCATTAGGTAACTAGGCTGCACCATACTTTCACACATTTAATTCTTTCCCCTTATATCTTCTCATTAGACTTTGTACAGGTTGTATCACAATACTATGTATTTTTTATAAATTCAGTCAATCCATTGACTGATTTCCAGTTTCCTTATTCGTGTCTAAACCCCACGGATACCGTCACACCAGGGCTAACGACGACGTAGTTGGCGTAGTCAAAATGGAACCGACTAAAAGTGTTTTTTTTTTGTCGCTTGCCTAAGCCGTACAAGAAACTGGACAGGTTCAATTATAAGTACTGTGGAAAAAATACAAGTGTGTTCTCAATTTCGGTAAGAAATACGGGTTGCACTCTGGGAGTGCCGGCAGAAGTGAAAACATTTTCTTTTTTCTTTCTTCGTTATATACATAGAAAAAGATAAAAAAGAACATACCATACCATACCATACCTATAATATAGCGCTAATCATAGAACCTATCACTTATTTTCTGCTAATTTTCTGTCAGAAGAAATTAATAAATTATGAAAAGAAAAAATAAACACAAAAAGTAATAAATTACAGAAAGAAAAAATAATCATAAAAAGTAATAAATTACAAAAAGAAAAAATAATCACAAAAAGTTTCAGAAGGCCAGGTGGTTTGAACCCGATACTATCTGAAACTCTAAGGACTTACAGTCGAAGTGCTTTCCGTTTAAGCTACGACGCTTCTATGGTGAATTGCAAAATAGATAGTCTTTACCTAATCTTGTATGACGTCAGTCGTCGGTTACGGTTCAAAGGTCAACTAATCCTGACGCTTCCTTAACATTTTACACCCATCCAACGCCGCTAAAGAAGTTTTCACTTCAAAAAATCTTCACAATATAAATAATTTAAAATAGGTACAACCAGTTAACCTAACACAGGGGTTTGAGTTACAGAAGTGAACAAACCTCAATCTATTCCGAACTTAACGCGGACGAAGTCGCAGACAAAATCTAGAATATAAATCAGATTATTTCGTGCTGCCTGAATTTAAAGGCGGGTGATAATTAATTCCTTAAACACTACCAATATATGATTCGAGCAAAATTTTGGCGATTTCCAAATCTAAAACCTCCAAAAAAACTTCTCTTAAGGTCGTTAACCTTGTATATGTCTGTTCAAAGGATAGAAAGGTCATCAATTATTCTGGGTAACCTTTACATCCCAAACGTACATAGCACTTTTAATCAAATTTACCAATCACTTGAGTATGTAGTTTTACTAAAGTAAATACCTTTAATAAAACAATACAACTCACTGGAAACTTTAATAAACCAAAATAAGTGACTCGTAGATTTTATTAGCCAGTGTTTTATCACAGGCATTTCTTTGTAGCACTTTGATTTTTCTTGAAAAAGTGCTTCTGAAAGAGGAAACTACACTTTACAAAATGTACGTGTGTATATTAATCTATATGCCGATAAACGTTACAGGGAACAATAATCAACCAATGAATTGCGTGACATTTAGGTACCTTTTATTCGAATGTATCATGTTTTCACAATAAATTAGATACTTCAATTTGTTTTGTTGTAATATCGCAGAGCTCCAATTCGTAAAGTCGATGTTTTATGCAGGTAAAACACACGATATGCTGCAGTATTATAAATTTAGACGATCGCGGAATATGAATTCTAACCTACTTGGGTAAACCGCGACATATTTTTCAGGTCGTCAGTGCATCTGCTTTAGGGGCGTCCTACCTTCCGTTTTCCTTCTCGCGGTCTCCACTCTAAGCCTCGTTGTTCAACGGCCATCGGCCCTTCGACAGATGTGACCAGCCCACTGCCACTTCAGCTTGCTTATTCTGCGAGCTATATGAGCTATATCGGTAACTTTAGTTCTTTTTTAGATGATGTCGTTTTGAATTCTACCCTTCAGAGAAACCCCAAGCATAGCTCGCTTCATAGTTCGCTGCGCGATTTTTAGGTCCACGTTTCGGCTTATTATCATAATTCATAATATTTCTGCTAAGTTCACATAATATGTTCTTGATTATAATACTTTTTAAAGTACACATACCGGCAGAATTAGCGGTACACAAAAAAAGGAGAATAAATAATAATTCAACATGAAACAACAGTTAAATTAACATGTTTTGACATTAATTTGCAACACAATACTTAAAGTTAAAAAAAAAAAACTTAACTAAACAGAATGCATTTTTCTTAGATTTCGTAGTCATAGAGAAACAGGTGAAATTTTTAGATTTTATGACGGTTTAAAATTAAACGTTTCCAAACGATTCCAAACGTGTTCAATCGGATTCATATTTGGGGACCGTGCTGACCACCTTCATCACCGTAACACCAACATGGTTTAGGTATGACTGTACTGAGCGAGCACTGTGAGCTCGAGTATTATCCTGTATTAACATGAAATCGTTACCAATAAATGGGATAAATGGCACATGTTCCTCTAAAATCTCCCTGATATACCGATCAGCAGTCAGAATTCCGCCGTCGACTGCCACTAGCTCCGTGCGAGCTCCTAAACATATCCCTCCCGAGACCATAATTGAGCAGATGCCATATGCCACTGTATTTTCAAAATAAGACTGAAAATAACGCTCTCCTTTGCCTCTCCATATATTCGCTGCCTTCCATTAATCTGATTTAACAAAATCCTGCATTCATCAGTATAGAGAACCTGTCCCTACTCGTCAAAGTCCCAATGACGATGTTCGACGAAGTATAGTCGGTTTGTGCGGTGGTGTCTCTCAAGTTTTGATGATTTGGCGAGTATAACTGAGCCTATACTAACTACCTCGAATCTTCTGCGAACTGTCCGCTCACTCACTCTTACTCCTCGAACCTCCTCCAATGCATTTTGGGCCTGCACCGCCATAAGTCTCGTGTTCCGACGAACTTGAAGTTGTAAAAAACGGTCATCTCTCCTTGAAGTACACCTTTTCTTGCCTTGTCATCTTCTCCTCACTAGAGAATTCGTCAATCTGTACCGTTTGATGCTACGATGAATCGTTGATAACATTGACGAAGTCTCGTGGCAATCGATCTGTAGGATTGACCTTTTCTTCTCATTTTATCTGCCCTGATGATTTCTGGTAGCGTTAAATCACGCATACTTAGATGTTCGTAACTTATCAATAAGCGAGAAAACACAAAAGTCTCATAAAACTGCAATACAATGTTTTTCAAATGGAATTTACGAACTTTACGAAAATAGAAACTCTACTTCGAAGCAGTCGATACAGATGTATGAATTAAAAATTAAAAGAAACGAATAAAAAAAATGACTGTTGACATATTATATTCCATTTTCAAATAAGACGTTTAAAAAAAAAATGAAAAATATGATAAAAAAGTAATGTAACCGGCCAGTGCTACGAAAAAAATATATTAATTCTTTCTATTTCTTTGTGTTCCGCTACTTCTGCCGGTGTGTGTATATTATCATTTGCCTTCGTTACAGAAGAAATTGAAATATTAATAAGTACTTATTAAAGCAAAATCGTAATCTAAACAATTACCATTAACAAGGACCTTCGTTCGTTTGGTTTTCAGGAGTAACCGAGAGCGGGCGGGGTTCGTGCATGGATGTACTAAATTTTCACACAATTTAAAAAGGTTGTGGCGTCGAAGCCACATTATTTCAGCCCGTCCATCCCTCCTGAATCCAATTTGCGGCCCTCCACGCGACATCTCTTATAATGGGATTTCAGCTTTGTTCTAAAAATGCTATTTACACACTTTCAACTAAGTACCTACCTCATAATATGCTATTAGCGGAGAGCAAACGAAACGTGACCAATACATGTATTTGATTGCGTACTGAAGAAACGGTTAATGTACTTATTTTATTACATTTGTAAAACGAAGTTAAATGTTTTGGAAAATTTATATTTAATTTTAAAAAAAGTTAAACCTTCATAAAACGCCTTTCTACCACCTTCCTAAAAGTAATTACTAATGACTAAGGTGTTGTATTTGTAATTTCATTAGTTGGTTGCCGATGCCGGTTCAAATCCCACGGAGTAAATATATAAATATAATGATATGAATACACTCCGCCATACATACAATTCTACCTTGCTTCGGGTAAGCCAGCATACTAGATAGTAATAGGGGAACCCTCGTTACCAGTAGTACAGCCAACGACAGAAGTCGATTAACCCTAACACATTTACAAAGCCTTTTTACACACATGTGCCAATTATAAATAAATATAATAATAAATAAATATCCCACAACATTTCACACAACGCTATCTAGACCCATGGTGAGCATAGCTTAACTAGCTTGTGTTATGGAATCTAGAATGCGGATAAACATACTTAGATACGCATTTTTTTTGTAAATACATACATATTATACATAGAAACACCCAGACCAATGCAAATATACATATTCATGCATACAAATATTTGCACTGAGCGGGGATCGAACCCGCGCCTCCTGCGTAGCGGCCGCGTTCACTACCGCCACGCCACGGAGGCTGTGTTTATATTTATTGTGTAAAAGGTTTAGGCGCTAAGATGAACAATAAATTAGAATTTATTAAGCCACTTTTGTCGTTGGCTATACCTTTGCAATAAAAATATATCATAACTCAGGGACGTGTTATTATGCAATCAACTGAAGTAGATAGGATAGGCGCTGATTTTAGTAGAACGATTTAAAAATAAGATTGCGATATTCAACTGTATGTAAATGCAACCCCAAACTAATAACATAAGTTAGTGCGCTTACGTGGCACTTTGAATTTGAATTCGCATGAAATAACAGTCATAAAAACTGTTCCGGGTTTTAATTATGTCAGGAAATTAAAAGTAGAAGTTATCCCTGCTCGAATTAAACAGGAGGAACCTTAATTGGATGAAAAAGTCTTTTACGAGTTCTTTAATTGTATACCATATTAGTCAGTTACCTTTAAAGTTAAAAAACGATACGTCATTCCAAATTAAACGCAGCCATCAATTCATATTAAATACCTATTTGTACAAAGGTAAATGCTTCTGAAGACGAAACGTCACCAGGTTCGAATTTATTAAATATTTCAAATGAGTAAACGTTCTCGGCTCTGGGTAATTTTGAGTGACAAACGAGCGGTTGAGCGCCGGCTGTGTCTTCAGCCGAGTCCGTCACGTGCTCCCGGTAAATAAAATACGTTCAAGTAAGCCGGCCCGTCTTACCCGCCCACAGCCAAACTCGAGATGACAAATCTCATTCTGCATGCAAATTTCGCGGTCTCGTCTTGAGACCTTTGCGATGTTTACTTTACTGGATCATCATTTTTATATCTTCAATTAGTTCAATGAATTCAGTCAGTAGGACATGGCTACGTGTACTGTTACATGAAACCTGAAATATTCCAGGCACAAGAATTCACTAGTTCAACCTGAAGGTATTCTGATAATGTCAGGAGCACAGTAAAACAATGTTTATTTTGACAGTAACAGTGATAAGGACAATAAGGATCTGTACAATGCTATGGCAATGGCGAAAGAGTCAGTTGAAATGTGTAGACTCACGCTAAGTCGTTTTTTTTTCGTAATATTCAGATTCAGTTAAGAAGATATCAAGAAAACAAAGTCATGGTAACAAATGGGAGTCATACCAAATAAGTCAATCAATAATGCCTACTATTAAGTTTCCTAAATTGACCTAGCAATTTCGGAAACTGAATAGGGAAATAACCCTAGGAATGTTTCCACTATTCACATCCTGACACTGACAACAGATTAGCATGCCGGTGTCAAATTAATGTAGTGTTATACGTATGTTATACACCTACAAAGTTTAGAATCGATACGACAATTAGAAGGTGGATAAATTCAACTTCTAAGATTTTTGTTTACATCGGTAATTATAGTTTAGTAAATTATTTACAAGGAAACACAGAATACATAATTATATTTATTCTGTAAAAAGGAAGCTACTAAAGGCATGTTTAGTCTGTATGATTGTACACACATAAAAATATAATGCATTATTAAGTGTATATAAGCGACCGAGTAGTAGCGGCACAGAGGTCCCTGTGCATTAGCGCGTAGGAGCCTTATGTTTACATAGAGTTACTTTGTTTGTCCAACAGGCTTTGTCGGTTGGCCGCTCCTCTAACCTGTTAGGTTTAACATTTATCTATTCACCGCTACAAACGAGTTTTTGTTAACAATTCCAAATAGTACTAACTAGTAACTCGAATAGTTTCATTCGTGCTCGTGGAGTTACTATGCTGATTATATTGTTTTTTTGAAGTGAAAACTTCTTTAGCGGCGTTGGATGGGTAAAAAGTGTTAAACTCGCGTCAGGATCGCTTGAACCTTGAACCGTAACCAACGACTGACGTCATACAACATTAGCTATAGACTGTCTATTTAGTTTATTTTTCTAGTCCTTTTGTTTTCAGATAGCACCGGGTTCAAACCTGGGCTTCTGACACTTTTTGTGATTATTTTTTCTTTTTGTAATTTATTAATTTCTTCTGACAGAAAATTAGTGATAGGTTCTATGATTGGCGCTATATTATAGGTATGGTATGGTATGTTCTTTTTATCTTTTTCTATGTATATAACGAAGAAAGAAAGAAAGAAAATTTTTTCACTTCTGCCGGCACTCCCAGAGTGCCGTCTTTTTTTTTAATTACTAGATAACCCATCCAGGTTTAGTTTCAGTCTTATAAACCGATTGCAGAGTCTGCTACTGGATGCAAACTATGCCGATTAGGTAACCTTCGTGTGACTGCGAAGATTTGACAAAGTTTTATCGCAATCGGAAGTCTCCGTACTTCCGATTGCGATAAAACTTTGGCAGTGTTTAAAGTAGGTACGAACAAATAAAAACACCGTGTTGGTTACCAGTGGAGTATAATAGGGCCACCTCATCTCTTTCTGTAGGTGTCCTAGAGGGCGACAAGTGCTAGGGCTGTTCTCAATCCAATAATAAATATACAGCACATGACTAGGGCCCTGATTCTGCTATTATTTTTCACATGGCAAAGCCACTGCGATACCACCTACATTGTAACCACTGCCATTTACAATTTAACTTTACTGTCTAACTGTTAAGATGTAAAATTAAATGACAGTCTTGTGGATTGAATGAAAAATGATTTAAACTCTTTCTCTTTTCATTTTGGACTTTAAGCGTATAGAAATAAAGTCTTAAATTTAATGACATTTTATGCAATGTCCGCGGTTTGACAGTGGTGTTGTTATGATATAAATTTAACAGAATCGGGGACCAGGTGCCTGCTTGAGGGCAATAGGCTGACGAACATGTGGGTGTTAATACACCTCTGCCCTACCTCCGGGGATTTACACGCGTGAGTGAGTATGCATGTAATGTTTCGTCTGTCAAGTAAGATATTTAAATTTAAACAAATAAATCGCGATAGAATCTATTAAAACGTGGTTTTATTTCAAGAGTCAATAATTTATTTATCTTTATACATTTACTAGCTTTTGCCCGCGGCTCCGCCCGCTTGGATGTAACCGCTCGACCAATTTTGTGCAAACATCACATAAACCATCTACTAAATAGTTCAAACAAAGCCTAAACATTTGGTTTGGATAGGTGAGCTCGTTCTTGAGTTATAAAACAACGCAAAGTGGCATTGATTTTTATCTAATATATAAAATTCTCGTGTCACAGTTTTCGTTGCCAAACTCCTCCGAAACGGCTCGACCGATTCTCATGAAATTTTGTGGGCATATCGGGTAGGTCTGAGAATCGGCCAACATCTATTTTTCATACCCCGATTCGCGATAACCGACATCCACGCGGGCGGAGGCGCGGGCGACAGCTAGTATTTATATAGATGTTGAATCGTACGTAGACGTTAGACTTAAAGTGTACCACAGCATCTGTAAAATACCTAAAAGCGTTATACGTTCGATTTTTATCGTTTGATATAAGGCGTGTTTTACGTTAAGCATGAATGCGCGGCATAAACTGGTGAATACAGGCGCGCGATGCCGGAAATCGTAGTCGCCGACGAAACATCATCGTGTCGTTCGATTGCCCCTGACGTGGGGCCCTATATCCGCCGCGAAATGGAACGTGATTCCACTTCCAATATGGCGGGAAGCAGCCCTATGAACTCACAGCAAGCCCCCGGTATAAGAGTGCGATTCAATCTTCTTAACATAGATTTTGAACCACCTTATCTTCCGTCTTGCTTGTAATGTCTCAGAAGACTACCACATACGCATAAATGATATAGATAGGCAGTACTTAGTTTTCCAACAATTCATATACATTACAGTATCGATAGGTAAAGATAGATAATCGATATAAACGCGCAAAGTTTATGATTTATTGGACTCACTTTTGCCGTCGGATTCAAGTAAACAAAGAGCTGTTGCTATAATTTTACAAGCTTTATATTAACTTGCTCTGTCTGTAATTTGTTCAGAGCAATTCTTGCAAGTCGATTTTGAAGCTGATCTCCTCAACCGATTTCGATAAAATTTAGCATTCACGGTTAGTTTCATTTTTTGTCTTAACGAACTCTCTAGTATTTGTACTCAAGGTCTGAAGATGGAATCAGGAGGTGACCATGGGAACTCCTAAACTAAACAAGATAAATCAATTGAGTTTGGTCTTATTTGCTTTATTTTTTGTACTTCAGAGTCTGAAGATGGAGACAGTATGTGGTCACTGGAACATAGACTAATTGTGTTTGGCTTAATTTGTCTAGTATTGGTTGGTCGGCACAGCTCGACTGTTACATGATGTTACTATAACTAAAATGTGGAAAATAAAAAACTTTAAAAAAAATTTGGTTGCCTGTAAAGTCGGTATACAGGCGAAAGTTTTACGTGACAACGACTTTGAGTGGTAAAATAATTTTAATGTGAATATTCATTCGTATAGTAGGAAGAAGGATGAAATAATAGTAACAATTTAAAACATTTATTTATACAAAGAATTATAAACAAAATTAAATTTTAAATTATTAATTACAAGACATGAACCGGTGTGTATGCCTATCTCTCTCACTCTCTCTCTCGCTCTGTCTCTCTCGCTCTTAGGCGGGCTAACTGTGCTCGAGTGGAAGGGACGCGTGCCTTTCACTTTTTATATCTGTCTCTCTCGCTCTTAGGCGGGACGCGTGCCTCTCACTCGCTCTCATTGTAAGCGCATAACGCGGAACGTAACGCAGAGCGTAACGCAGTTTCTTGAAGTGTCGCCCGGCAAACCAATTTATAAGACGTTGTCACGTCAAAAATTATACAAAACAAGTTTATCTTTTAATAATTTGTACTAAAACGAAAAATATTTCAAAAGCTTGTAGCGCAGACAGATAACAAAGAACATTCGCGTATCAAGCTTGTAAAAGTACCTAAACCTTATTTTCTAATGACTATTTTTTTTTAAATATTTTAAACTGGGTAAGTACTAAACTACTTGGCGCCCTTTATAGTGACATTGAACTAGGATTTCATATATTATGTCAAATCTCATTTGAATCCATCGACTTCTAAGTACCTCCTGCTTTAGCTTTCGAAATTTGTGATCACAAATACAAAGATAGGTATTGTATTTGTATTTTAACTATAGGTGATAGGTACTAACTATTTGTTGCAAGTAGCTCCGCCAACGTGAAATTAAATACTTATACCGCTCCTTCGATTTACAGTAACCATATGTTTTAGAAAACATTATAAATAACAAATAATAATGAAAATTCTATGACAGTAAGTAGAACACACCATCTAAAGCCTAACTATAATATATATATATATATATATATATATATATATATATATATATATATATATATATATATTTATCCCGCAAACAATTGGCCGTCCACTGAAGGCGAAAGTGCATTTAGAATGGCGTCCACCTGCTTTTGGCGTCCATATACCGGACGCCACTTTGTTATCCGGTGGCACTTAAGTCCTATTGATCCTAGCTAGCCGTAGTACAAAAATCGACGGAAGCCAAAATTCGCTTTAAATGGTTGCAATAAAATATTGAAAACTTCCCGAAGAAATCACTGCGCAGGTGAGGCGCTGCTGCAGTGCGTATATCCACACTGTATATCTAGAGGAATTCCTGACTACGGATTCGCGTATTTGGCGTCCACAATTGCGACGTTGCCAACTCGCACCTACCGCAATCAAAACAATATAATCAACATCCAATTTTTTTTGTATAACAGTCGCGCAAATGTTAGAACATTTTATTCATGATTAATTACCTGAGACGGTGTTGGGTCATAAATTCATACTCATACTCATACTACTCATACTCATTTATGTATAATATAGAATATTACATGTCAGTATAATAATAATGGGACTTTAAGCATTTATAGGCGAAGGAAGAAGAAGTGATATTAGATTCATGTATACGGACGTATGCGTCAAACCGGCATCCATATATATGTCTCGTAGCTTTAAGGCTATATACGGACGTCCGTTGACGGTATATACCTACTATTCATGCCTCCCCATATTCGACGTCCGATTAATTTACTAAAGTAGTGCCATAGATTTATGTACACGGACGTCAAATATCGTACAGTATGAAAAGTAAACGTCAAACCGACATCCGTATATGTATCGCGTAGCCCTGAAGCTATATGCGGACGCCAGTTGACGGTATATACCTACTATTCATGCCAACCCATATTCGATGTCCGATTAATTTTCTAAAATAGTGCTATAAATTCATGTATACGGGCATCAAATATCGTACAGTATGAAAATCGTAATCGTAATCGTACAGCGTCAAACAGACCTAGCCCGTCTCGAGGCCTTTTCAAGTCCCATGGTCACGGGTAAGACTCAACCCGTGACCATGGGACTTGAAAAGGCCTCGAGACGTCGGGTTAAAGTTTGAAATAATACACGCGATTAAATCGGTTAAAATAGTTTTATTTCAAATCATAAATAATTTTAGTTGCTACCAAGTACTTAAGCATAAGAGGAGAACAAACGGACAAACCGCGGACGGCCGCGGGTCAGCCGGACATATGAAAGCATTTTCGTCCAAGTCCAATCTTAATACACAGACCTTCGTTAGCGCTCGGTAGATGGTCATAGGCAAAAGTTGCTGTTTCTAATATAGCGAAAGGAGAGTGAAAAGTTTCGGGTTCTTAAAATATCAAGAAATATGTGGATTATTCCATTTTTTGGTGTAAGTACCATTTAAATAGCGTTTTTTAGTAAGGCAAACACAGCTTGCTCGGGTCACTCCTGCGGGGCTGGTTGATACTAAGTAGCTAGTGGCGTACCTTAGATACGTAGTCAAAGATATGCTCAGCAGTGGGCGATTACAGGCTGAGAATAATCTATCAGAAATATCTAGTCAATAATACTCTTTGAATCTAATCAATTTAAGCTTAGAAATACCCGTATGTAACACTAAAAGACAACCCACTACATCCTCAGCAACATGCATACAGGAAAGGTAGATCAACAGAGTCCGCACTGCACATGGTAGTGCATAAGATAGAATCGGCTATCACAAATAAAGCCTCAACACTAGTTACTTTCATAGACATAGAAGAGGCTTTCGACAAAACGGTACACAGCAGCATTAACGAAGCCTTGCGAAGGCGTAGGGTAGAACCAACCATAAGGGACTGGATCACTCAGCCAATAAGCAAAAGAGCGGTCCAGATAGTGAGCACTACCACAAGAGCAAAGGTAGTCAAAGGGTGCCCACAAGGAGGCGTCCTATCGCCACTTTTATGGAATATAGTAGTAGACAGCTTCCTAAAGAGACTAAATGAGAGAGGATGCACAACCATCGGGTACGCGAATGATCTTGCAATACTGATAAGCGGAACGGCTGAGGACGTACTATGCAAAATCATGCGCTCAGCCCTTCAGATTGTGGAAGAATGGTGCGAAGAACACCGAATATCAGTAAACCCGAAAAAAACAGAACTTATCCTTTTCACCAACAAAAGAAAGTTACCAGAACTACAACAGCTAAACCTATTTATCACCAAACTAGCTCTAACAACTCAAGTTAAATATCTGGGCATCATACTTGACAATAAGTTGAATTGGGCTAGCCACATAAATGCTAAGATGAAAAAGGCTTGTATAACTTTCTGGCAATGCAGAAGACTCGTTGGTAAGAACTGGGGTCTTAACACAAAGATAACACTTTGGCTGTATACGGCAATTATCAGACCATCCCTAACCTATGGATCAGTTGTATGGTGGCCCAGAACAGAACTGATCACTGTGAAAGAAAAGCTCCAGAGTTTACAACGCCTAGCGAGTACAGCAGCCACTGGATGCATGAGAACCACCCCATCAGCCGCACTAGAGCACCTCCTAAACCTGAAACCGCTGCATCTAATCATACAGGAGGAAGCCAAGGCAGCAGCCTTAAGACTGAAAAATAATGGGCTTTGGAAAGAGAATACTGGAACAAAGCATTCAAAGATTCTATAGGGAATCCTAAAGAAGATACCACTTCTCGAGGCTCCCATAGACAGAATACCATGTCACCACGTCTTCGAAAGGAAGTATCATATCCAACTTTCTGAAGAAAAAAGAGATAACTCTGGCGTCAAAGAAGTTAGGATATACACAGACGGCTCCAAAACCACACATGGTGCCGGAGCAGGCGTCTTCTCGAATGACTTAAATATCAAAATAACAACCACCTTGAACAAGCTAAGCATAATATTTCAAACCGAATGTATTGGCAGAACGAGAGCGGCGGAGACGATTGCCGCCAGAGATGTCAGAGATCTAGATGTAAAGATCATCTCAGACAGTGCATCCGTACTCCAAGCTCTCCAAAGTAACACCATAACCTCTGTCCTCATATTGGAATGTCATAACACACTCCAATCCATTGCAAACACAAACAGGGTCACGCTGCAATGGATCAAGGGACACAGCAACTCCCTCGGCAACGACGCAGCCGATGAATTGGCCAAGAGAGGATCAGGGTCGACAGTATATGGACCGGAACCAATACTACCCATACCTCAAGCACAGGTCAAAACTTGACTACGAAAAAGTACAGAAAAAACCCATCTGACAGAATGGACAAACACTGAAGGATGCAGATAAACAAAAAATGCAGTTCCGGTAGCATCAAAAACGTTTAGCCGAAACCTCATTAGGCTAAAAAGGGACCAAATCCGCAAGGTCACCGGCCTCTTGACCGGTCACTGTCCCCTAAACAAGCATCTGTTTACAATAGGTGTGACGGACAGCCCCCTATGCAGAAGCTGCATGGGGCAGAAGAAATGCCACGGCATGTGCTTACAGAGTGCACGAGCGTGGCCGCACAACGGGCGAAATTCCTCCAGTCACCAGCGTCACTCTGGGAAGCATGTGGAAACCTGAAAAGGCTGCTGGCTTTTTGGGAGGATCTGGGTTGGTTGGAATGAGAGGTAAGATGGTACGCACAATGGCCTAATCAAGAGGCTAAGTGCGGAACAGCCCAGGTAAACTAACCAACTAACCCGTATGTAAACTCATGCTAATATTAAAGTTTCTTCGTACGATGAGAAAGAACGACTGATTCCACAACAGTAGTAAGATGTTAGGTACTACTGCTGTGGAATCAGTCGTTCTTTCTATAAATACAAAAATGAGAATAGCCCAAATAAGACAGCGGTCAACCGAGAAATCATAAAAAAATTATCAATTCATTTTGCGGGACTCCGTGAAAGAAAAAGATAAGTATGAATAAACGATTCACAAGCTGGCAACGTCGCACTTTTAAATCCCAACCGTCTGATTTGGACGTCAAAATGTCCGCGCAATATATAAATAATATTGATATACGTCGGAGGTCACTAAAGCTTCACTATTGTATGGGGTCCAAAAATGTTTGGGCCTAACTGCAAAATGAATATTGCCGCAATTAAAAAAGCAAGAAAATTAAGTATCTTATGGAGTAGGAAATCAAAAAACTAAGCAATATTCGTCGACAGATGATCAAAAATGTAAGCAGAACTGGTGGACGTCCTAATGATGCACCACATACCTGACGCCAAATGAGTTACTGGATGTATATATATATATATATATATATATATAGTACTAAACAAGCATAGATGGGTTTCTTACTACTTATAGGGTCGGTACTTTTCCTTGTGAGTACATTGAATATTACCTATACATAGAACATATATCCATACATATAATCACGCCTTTATTAGGAGGGTTAGGCAGAGGTGAATTAACACCCACATTTCACCAATCTGTATTCGGTCCCACGTAATAGGGGGTGAGCCTATTGCCGTATTCCGGGCACTATTGTTGACTCGAGCCATGCATCTGAGGCTGAGTCTGGGCTGTACATATCTGTCTGATGTTAAAGTTAATCAGCCCTATCCCTTAGTCGCCTTGTACGAAACCACATGGGAAGAGAAGGGGTGGCCCAAATTCTACTCTGCCGGGAACCTAGATATAAAAGATGGCATAATTACAAATAAAATATATAATCTGACATTTGTTTCCAAATGACCTATTGCGGCATTATTATATGGGTTCGTGACTTTTATTAGATTGGGTGTAGCGTAGCGTTCTAGGTGAATTAATAAAAGTCATTTCAAGGTGACTAATTTACAATAGATCCATTAAACAACATACTATTTCGCATCATTATTATTCATTAAAATGTCAAAGATTTGACAATAGAATACGGCGCTAACCACTTTAAAATACATTTAGGTAATATAAATCATTCATATCGATTTACATACTAATACGTGCTGAACAGATTTGAACTGTCAGAGTATATTGTTGTTAATGTTATTAGGTAACGGTTTGAAACTCAATGATAGCTTAGTTAGGAGATATAATGTCACAAATTATTAAATGTCTGGTACCGTATGATATGTACTGAAACAGCTGACGTTCTATGTAATGTTCAGCTTTATTGCTAAGTGCGATCTAGAACACGTGCAAGAGAATGTTTTATTATATAACAGATAATAATAGTACCTATATTATTTACTCCGTTTGTAGATATTGAAGGATACATTTTGCAATAATTTAGAGCGAAGACTCATATTCCTTCTCTGAACCTTTTCCCAACTCACTTCTAGTCTAACTAAGATGCGGCTGGACTTCGATATTTTAAGTGAAGCAACTGCCATCTGATCTTCATAACCATACGATATCGAAGTTCTGTAGTTAAAATAGCAGTTTGTTTTAGAGCTCCAACTACCCGTAACGACTGTCACAGACGTTCGCATGGCAACCGAGACCGACGGCTTAACATGCTCTCCGAGGCACGACCAGACCCACATTCATGCAAACAAAAATTAACACTGAACGGGGAAAGAACCCGAATCGAATCCTGCGGAGCCGTCGCTTTCACTACCGGTTGGAGTCCAAAATATCCACCCGCTGGCTCCGTGGAGATCTACGTACGTTAATAAAAAAAAGAACCACTTATAATGTAACGAGTGTACTGTACCTATGGTAATAACACATACAGTAATATTCTAGGTTAGAACAACAAAACAGATCAATCATTTTGTTTTTTGTTTTAAATATCTACACTGCATTATTGTGTAAGGTAAGTAAAGTCACGAACATTATAGTTCTCGGTTGGAATTTCTAGGATACAATAAAATCCTTTGCCGGTTACATAAAATGTGGCGCAAAATCGCTGGGTGGACGTCGCAACATGTCACAAGCCGTCAGTCCTCGGGAGAAGAAACACCCGAATTAAATTCCTGTTCTCGTCGCCAACGCTCGCTATTGCGGGCAGAAACAAATTTTACCGAAACTTTAACAAAACTGTAGAGAGATATCTAAAATTAGCCACATTACTTGGCTTGGTGAGATCTCGTGAGAGCATAAAGAAGGAACGATCATATCAAATTTCGCGCTAAAAGACGCATTGTAAGGCAACAATCGTGGGGTAGAAAAGCGAGTTATGGACACAGTGACGGGAGAGGACAGGCGAGTGCATTAAGATAAAGCGTGTTGGGCGATAGCCAGCGTCTCAAGTGTCCGGCTGGTGCCAAGACTGGTAACAATCAGGCGCCGGTCCTGCACCGCAACGCGCTCATTTCACACAGTCAGTCTTATAAAAGAACACAAATAATCTTAACGCAGCCTGTCGCACCATATTTATTAGGAAAATAGTTTACTTTGCTCATGCAAGTCTACACTAGACGTTTTTGTACTCTACTAACTAATGTTTGTAAATAGAAGCAACTGACTTCTGTATAATTTTACTAAATCATCTTGAATACCGTCAAGTCTCACTTATTCTCATAAATTCTTTAAGTAGCGCGTTAGGTAGGTACGCCTAGCTAAGAGATGGACGAAATTTAATTAAAATCTCGACATAGCCAAGTTCTACCTTATTATCAGTTTCTTAAAACTAATGTGGCGGCCCGGTTTTACTTAATTAATCTTGAAGATGACAACTTGTGATATAATTATAGTTAACTAGCTACAAGTAGTTTTCTGAAGAACTCAAACGGTTAGATCAAATTCCTAGTGAATAATTTGCACATTTTGATTTAATAGTGCCTACTTGAAAACTTGTGATACCACTTGGCAATATAATCTGTGTCAAAACAATTTTCCAATTTATGGTTTCAAACGAAGCGCGGCGTTTTGATTGAAGTTTCGTCCTTCCTTTCGTGCACAACATCAATATGCATTTAGAGTGAGAATCTTAAGTAAGCTCAATATCAATAAACGAAGTTTCCGAAAGCGCAATAAACCGTTGAACCCTCTTATGGGTCGTCGTAGAGTAGAAGTCAGCAGTTTCTTTGAAGCGCATCCTCACTTGGAGGACAATAATGAATTCAGGCCCGAGATCGGGGCACTGCGGAAGTAGCGGGGGCGGGGTGCTAGAGCGTGCTCGTACGCTCCACTTTGCACTTCCTATCTTATAAAGCGATTAATGACAGTGCGACCTCTGAGGAGTCTGACGATTAAAATAAGAAGGAAATAAAATCCAATCACGAAATCGAATTCAGACTTTTATACTTCCGTTAGAGTAATATGCCAGTAAGTGACTTTATTCTTTAATTCTCTTTCAATGAAAATTCTTTCATAGTAGGTACTAAAATGTAAGAACCTAACTTGCAGTACCCGGCTCTTTTCTTGAAGAAACTTCATCGTAACTCGGACTGACATGACAGTTTGATATCTTAATTGAGTAGTTTGAACCGCGTGAGTTTATAAAATACTACTACAACCACTATACTCTTAAAAAGTGTTGAGCTATAGACATGTGCTATGCAATTAAGTGACCCGCTCTTCAAATATGTGGCAAGTCGAACCGCCATAGCCGAACTACTCCTTTCTGATAACTTATTAAAAAAAATCCAGTAGGTACTGTAGGCGTACTTAATAGTTAAATGTTAGTTTAAACTATGTCAAACTACCCTACAATTCGTACCTTCTACTAAAACAAAACAAAACCATGGCAAAACTCAGCAATTTGTGACCGAATCATAAAAGCAAATATAGCAAAACTTAGAATTCAAGGATATCTCTTTTTCGCTTATGAACTATCAACATAGACATGTCAGAGTTGAGCCCGGGAAATACATTTCCTGGCTTATAAACATATTCGAGGGAAAAGCGCTGAGGTAATACAAGCAGACGTACAGAATCATATTTTGATGAGGGAAGTACACTCCAGTATTTATGTTTATCACAAACGTGTGCTCGTATTAGAGATGAGCCATATGATAGAATAAAGTGAGCCTTTAGCTAATAATATTCACAGTTTGTACACAAAAAAAAACACAACAACAGTTTGAACAGTTGTTGTGTTTTTTAAGTGAATAAAATATCCGATTGCAGGTAAAAACAAGTATGTTTGTACAAGCAATCCGACATAAAGCATTCGTATTCTAATGTACCTATATCTGAGGTCTCACGTTATTTAATATTAGCTATCTATAATAGCTATCTACTTTTCTCTTTTCTTTGAATATTTTATCCCACCAAAAACATTTTCATGTAAAAATGTTGCCAAAACGAGTTTACGTAGCTTACCCTGTGAAAAAGTTATCAGATCTCGTATAAAGCCAAGCGCTAAAAACTGCACGCTCTAAACCTACAACTTCTACACTACCCTTAGGTTTAGAGCGTGCAGTCTTTAGAGCTTGGCTAATCTGTGTATTCCCAGGGGATAGGTTAGGTTAGGTTAGGTTTTTTTGGTGTATTGTAGTAATATTAGCTTACATACCAAATTTCAGCTTTCTAGGACTTCAGGAAGTACCCTAACAATTTTAATAATCAGTGAGTGATGAGTCAGTGACGAAATTAAGGATTTTGAGACATTAATAAAATCTAAAGTATAATAGCTACGACATTCGAACTTTGTATGTTTAATGATTGTATCGATGGCAAGCTATCTTGAAAATTTTAACTATTAAGTATCATCCAAAGTAAAGTTATGAGAGTTCAAAACAACGACGAAGCGTTTTGAGAAAAGGTAGGTATTGCCCTTGTGCTTCGCTTGGCTCGTCTTGGCGGGGGCACTACTGTGCCCCCAGATTCTTTTTAGATGCAATTTATTGAAACTTTTTTGTGTTCTTCTTCATCTAAAAGTGCGCATCGCCCTTCAATCAGCACGTGTAGCGGCCTGTAAGTGAGGTTGGCTTGGGCTCTTGGTGGAGCTCCGTACATGCTACTTGTTTGATAATGGTTTATTTACACTATTCCTGATGTTCGGGTTTACTGTAAAAACCGTCAGACAGTCGGGTCATCGCCTCATGTCTTCAAGATCTCAAAATGTCTGAACGCTTTCATTGCTTTCTCCAGACTGTTTTAAAAATGAGCTATGGAATATTGAAAACTTGATATGTTTTGCTTCTTGGAGTTCCAGATTACTATTTTTATGTTCCTTTCTACCTGGGAAGTGCTTTCCTAAATCTTGGGTACGCGGGTTCGACATTCGCAACTTACGCGGTAAGTATCGAAATCTTACGTACTGAACATACATATTTCATAATTTCCTGATTGGTTCAGTATGCGCGGGAGCGGGTAGAGATCGTTTCATTTTATCGCGTCTCGGTAGAAACGTCTAGTACCCGTTTGGTATTAATAAAAACACGAGAAGCAGTTTACAGCACATGAACGTGAAAAAAAGGGAATTTACTTGGTTATAGTGAAAAATATTGGATTGGCACAAGAAAAACAAAGCATCAAGTCCGTAAATAAAATCAGTGCAGTATAATATAGTGTCTCACCGCTGCCGCACCGACGAACCAGGAAAGGGCCGCAAATTGGCGCTCGGATGAGAGGACTCAGCGTACGGTGAAATTCAATCCTGTGATTGATGCCTGCCTTCAAATAAATGTACTGCAATTGCTAATTTGCTAGCTTGGCGTTCTTTGAACCTCTCAGGAAGAAGTTATTAGTTCCGCCTATACATATAGAAATGCTGGAAGGATATAACGGAAACTGCATTAGCGAAGGTGGACACGGGAATGTATGAATAAAGATCAAATGATTTATAAAATATCTTTTAAAAACAAGCTTTTCTTTATAAAATCCGAACTAAAACGGGAAATAATAATTTAATGCAAGGGCTGTGCTCATTTCTAAAGCTTGTAGCGTAAACAGAACTCAAAGAAAGAACTTCCGCGATACAAGCTTTAGAAATCAGCACAGCCCTTGCATAAAATTATTATTTCCCGTATTAGTTCGGATTTTATAAAAGGTTTTTTTTTATTAATAGCTTATACTATACCACTTGATGTATATGACTATATTGTTGATTGACGGCACTTAATGAAATTTGTTGTTACACATGTTGAGAACACTTGTACTTTTTCCATCATTTAAACATCAATATAACCATTTGAAAATGCCGTAAGGCGAAACCGGTCAGGATAAATAAATACCGTGGAAAAAGTACAAGAGTTCTAAATATGTTTTTTATTAATAATTTTACTTTCCACTTTTTAGTTACCTATAGTAATAGCATGACATACATACATGTATAACAGAAGTGCTGTGCGTACCAACACTAGCCAAACACGAGTAGTCTATGTTCAGTTCAGAAATTCCCATGACCACCTACTACCTCTATCTTTAGACTCTGAAGCATGATGTCATACCAAACAGTTTGTTAAGGCAAAGCAAATGAGCCCAAACTCGATTGGTTAATCTTGTTCAGTTAACGAGTAACTTTGGCAACTCTCCGACTCCATCTTCAGACTTTTTTTTTTAAAACCAGAGTTTTTTTTAAGATAAATCAAATGAAACCAACCTTGATAGTGTTATCTTGTTTAGTTTAGGAATTCCTATGGCCACCTTCTGAATACATATTCAGACGTTTCGGCAACCATCCTAACTCTGAACGATGAGCTAAGACGTGATCATATTTCTTAAGGTTGGAGGTGAATCGAATGCAATAGTTGAGATGGCGGTCAAGCTTATTGATCAGATCTGCATTCAGGTCGAGGTAGCATACATCACCATAGTCAATGATTGGAAATATTAGGACTGCATAAGCATTGCCTTGGTTTGTTGTGTTGGCTGGTAGGAAGTTTTTGAGGCGATAAAGACTACGCAGCATTCCTGTTACCCTCTTAGACCTAAAGAACAAATAGACATTTTGATACTATAGACATTTTGATATTTTAGACCTTATGAACCTGAAGGCTTTCAAAATCGAGTTGCAAGATTTGCCCCGAACAAATTACATACAGAGAAAATTAATGATAAAATAATTAATAAAAAATAAATTTTAGGACAAGCTTTTCTTTAAAAAAAAGACGGGTTGCACTCTGGGAGTGCCGGCAGAAGTGAAAACATTTTCTTTTTTTCTTTCTTCGTTATATACATAGAAAAAGAAAAAAAAGAACATACCATACCATACCTATAATATAGCGCTAATCATAGAACCTATCACTTATTTTCTGCTGTCAGAAGAAATTAATAAATTATGAAAAGAAAAAATAATCACAAAAAGTAATAAATTACTGAAAGAAAAAATAATCATAAAAAGTAATAAATTACAAAAAGAAAAAAATAATCACAAAAAATTTTAGAAGGCCAGGTGGTTTGAACCCGATACTATCTGAAACTATAAGGACTTACAGTCGAAGTGCTTACCGTTTAAGCTACGATACTATCTATCGTAACTTGCAAAATAGATAGTCTGTACCTAATCTTGTATGACGTCAGTCGTCGGTTACGGTTCAAAGGTCAACTAATCCTGACGCTTCCTTAACATTTTACACCCATCCAACGCCGCTAAAGAAGTTTTCACTTCAAAAATCTGTAAATAACTTTCTGCAAGGATTGTGGTGATTTCAAAAGCTTGTATCGCGCAAGGTCTTAGGTAAAATGTTTTCTGTTTGCGCTACAAGCTTTTGAAATCAGTAGAACCCTTACAGAAAGTTATTTACAGATTTTCCAAAAGAAAAGCTTGTATTTTAATTACTATTTTTTACTTATTATTTTATTTCCCACTTTTTAGTTTAATTAACAACATGAACATGAACCCAAACACTACTAACTAGTCTATGTTGTTTTGTTCAGAAATTCCTATGATCATCCACCGTCTCCATAAACGCCACACGGTTGTGTGAACCTATGGCGACCTTTCAGTTCCATCATCAGATCAGACCCTGGTAACCATCTAAAAAGAAAGTGCTTGTCAAGACGAAATACACAAGCTGAAACTCGATGGGGTTGAGTCGTTTCATTACAGAGTTGCTATGACCACATTCCAGCTTCATCATGAAAACCTGATTACCATTGAAAGACGAACTACTCGTCAAGACTAATCAAACAAGCCCAAACCCGATGGGGTTGCGTCATTTAATTACGGAGTTCCTATAGCCAGCTTCCTGATCCATCATCAGACCCTGGTTACCATATAGTATCAAAGTACTCATCGAGACGAATAAAATGAGCCTAAACTAGATGGGGTTGCGTCGTTTAATTACGGAGTTCCTATGGCCAGCTTCCAGGTTCATCATCAGGTCAGCTCTATGTCACAATAATATTGAATTGTGGTCTGATTTATACACGCATGCAAAATTTTAGCTTAATCGGAAACCGGGAAGTTGATCAAATTTAACTTGCAAGATTTGATTACAGACAACGGGACAGGTAAAACTAAATAAAAGCTTGTAAAATTAATTACTTAAATTACTTCCTCAGTCGTCACCCTATGACTTACTAATAAAACGGGGTGAAAA
The DNA here is from genome assembly GCA_949126895.1 of Eilema caniola. NCBI lineage: Eukaryota > Metazoa > Arthropoda > Insecta > Lepidoptera > Erebidae > Eilema > Eilema caniola. The sequence continues at coordinate 17,752,655 of OX421467.1, forward strand.
AGGAATAAAATATGAGGCGAATAAGAAATTTTAGATTCGAGGCGAAACTTTTAGGGCGACTGCAAAGTAAACCAAATAAACATACCTACGAGTATACCTACGTAAAAGAGAATTTCTTTTATTACAGTCTAGGCGCCATTTATTTCTGTTTTTTACAATGGCACCTAGCACCAGTTCTCATTTTCCTGTTCTCATATTCCTGCGACAGCATTTTCTGGCTAGGATAGATGAGTTTAAATGCAGTGTGTTGGAACTACGGTACATATGTAAGTAGGTTTAAATATTTAAAATGCCATCAATGCTACAGGATCAGGCTACATTTAAGGAATTGCGCATGACTAGGAATAAATATGGATGACTAGTGTCTTAAATCATCTTGTGCTACATCTACGGAAAAAGATGCAGTGATAATTATATTCTACTTCAGTTAAAATAAATCAATTTAAAAAAATTACCTGTCGAAGTTGTTTATTACAATTTCCGTCTTAAGCTTACCTTTAACGTTGCGACTTACCTGCAAATGAGAAAAATAACATCAGAAATAACATTATTCATTCAATAAAAATAAAAAGCTTAGGGCAGAAGGTGTCATGTGCTATAAAGACGTGAGAAATCGAATAAAAAGCGTTAGATAAGACCGCTGCGCATTACCACATTATCGAGTAAAATGGAATGTCGCCAACTACGCAATTAACTTTTTAAACGAAGAACTCGAAAAAGATATCAAAGGCGGTAATTTAGCACAGCATTTTATTTTAATCTAATATGTAGCTGTCGCAGGCCTAATCAGCTGTTCAATTAACTGCCTAGGTTCTTTACTAATCGGCGCCGTTCAATTAGTGGGCTGAATGATGTGCAGCTAGTTGATTAAACGACTAGGCAAATGGCTTGGATCGATGACGTTTAATTACTTGCCAAGGCCATTTAATCAAACAGCTAAGAAAATGACTTATTTCTGCATGGTTATAAAAAAATAACCACGAAGGCTTAATACGAGAGCTAAGCTCCGATCCAATCCCGCATAAGCCTTCTAACCTAACCTATCCAAGTCGGATTGCGCAGCTATCTCAATAAACCTATCGCAAATTTTCAGTGAATCCACCTCTATATACCACCTCGAGGATTTTCAGGCATGAGTATATGTATGTAATTATGTACGTAATTTTTCTATCTTATTTCGGAGTGGTGCCCATCTTACGAATGGCCTAAGCATTAGCCAGCCAGTTCATTATATGTTGTGATAAACGTTACGGCTAAATATCATTCAAGCCATTAATTGGATGGTGCCGTTTAGTTACTAGCCTAGGCAGTTAATTAAACGGCTGATTAAGCTAGTTCCCTGCGACATATCCATACCAATTATAATATGCGAAAGTAACTCTGTCTATCTGTCTGTATGTTACGCTTTCACGCCTAAACCACTTAACGGAACTTGATGAAATTTAGTGCAGAGGTGGATTAGAGCTTTAGAACGGACATAGGCTACCTTTTTTGCGATAAAAGGGGTTTAAGGTGGGAAATGGGAAATGAAAGTTTGTCATTTTTGAAGATATCCTGATGAAATGTGGTACAGAGATGGATTAGAGTTTGGGAACGGACATAGGCTACCTTTAATGAAGAAAAGAAATAGAGTAATGGAGTAAAAATTTATATGGTAGCTTGTTATTTGTGAAGATATCCTGATGAAATTTGGTGCAACGAGCAAACGAGCTAAATATAGAGGCGAGTTGAGAGTCGAGAATAGAGGCGAGTATAGATAGTCAAGGAGAGAGTCGAATATAGAGGCGAGTAGAAAGTCGAGAACAGAGGCGACTAAATAGTCGCGGACAACATTGAGTAGAGAGGCTATTTTAAATGCTCAATACCGTCGGCTCAACACTAAGCTATAACCGACATCAAGCGGGCGGAGCTGCGGGCAACAGCTAGTCCTCGATAGAATGAAATGTGCTTGACACTCGATTCTTATGAGGCACTAAGAAAACAGTTTATTGCTCTCAAACAGCTAAAGAACAATAAGGCACCGGGTGATGATGGGATCACGGCTGAGCTTCTAAAAGCTGGTGGAACACCGATACTTAAAGCTCTTCAGAAGCTATTTGATTCCGTCATACTCGAGGGACGAACGCCTAAGGCATGGCACAGAAGTGTGGTGGTACTCTTCTTCAAAAAAGGTGATAAAACCTTGTTGAAGAATTATAGACCCATCTCGCTTCTGAGCCATGTCTACAAGTTGTTTTCGAGAGTCATTACGAATCGTCTCGCTCGCAGGTTCGACGACTTCCAGCCTCCCGAACAAGCCCGTTTCCGAAAAGGCTTTAGCACCATAGACCACATACATACGCTGCGACAGATTATACAGAAGACTGAGGAGTATAATCAGCCCCTGTGCTTGGCGTTTGTGGACTATGAGAAAGCCTTCGATTCGATCGAGACCTGGGCTGTGCTACAGTCTCTCCAACGGTGCCAAATTGACTATCGATATATCGAAGCGCTGAAGTGTTTGTACGAAAACGCCACCATGTCAGTCCGCCTCCAGGATCAAAGCTCAAAACCTATCCAGTTGCAGCGAGGGGTGAGACAGGGAGACGTTATATCTCCGAAACTGTTCACCGCCGGCCTGGAAGATGTTTTCAAGCTCCTGGACTGGAGAAGACTCGGCATCAATATCAACGGCGAGTACATCACTCACCTTCGATTCGCTGACGATATCGTAGTCATGGCTGAGACCTTGGAAGACCTAGGCACAATGCTCGAAGACCTCAGTAGAGCCTCCCAACAAGTGGGCCTCAAAATGAACATGGACAAGACGAAAATTATGTCAAATGTCCATGTCGCACCCACTTCTTCTTTAAAGGTTGGAGACTCTACACTCGAAGTTGTCGACGAATATGTTTACCTGGGACAGACAGTCCAGTTAGGCAGGTCCAACTTTGAGAAAGAGGTCAATCGTCGAATCCAACTCGGCTGGGCAGCGTTCGGGAAGCTTCGTAATATCTTCTCGTCCAAAATACCGCAGTGTCTCAAGACGAAAGTCTACGATCAGTGTGTGTTGCCAGCGATGACCTACGGAAGTGAGACTTGGTCCCTTACTATGGGCCTCATAAGAAGGCTCAAGGTCACCCAAAGGGCGATGGAGCGTGCTATGCTCGGAGTTTCCCTGCGTGATCGAATCAGAAATGAGGAGATCCGCAGGAGAACTAAAGTAACCGACATAGCACACAGAATCGCCAAACTTAAGTGGCAGTGGGCGGGGCACATAGCTCGTAGAACAGATGGCCGTTGGGGCAAGAGAGTTCTCGAGTGGCGACCACGCGCCGGAAGACGCAGTGTAGGCAGGCCTCCCACACGGTGGACCGACGACCTGGTGAAGGTCGCGGGAAGGGCATGGATGCGGAAGGCGCAGGACCGGTCACTGTGGAAATCCTTGGGGGAGGCCTTTGTCCAGCAGTGGACGTCTTTCGGCTGAAATGATGAATGATGATCAGAAAGAAAGAAAGAAAGAAATATTTATTATTAAGCACAGCTGAGCAATAATTTGGCAACAACAGCAGAATAATAAATTAACATAACTCCCGCACAACTGTGCTGAATAAATGGCCGCCTCTCAGCTTAATGCTGTCCACTTTGTGGTGCAGGCGGTACAGCGCTGATTTTCAGAGACGGCCACGAGTATAATTTACAAAAGTCAATTAGGTATGTTACACAAGCCAAACACGTAAAATAACAATAGAAGTAAACCACACCATAAAAAAGAACGACTAAATTAAAATTACTAAAATACTATCGACAAAAAAACACATACAGTATAAAAATAAAAAGACAACTTTTTCATTTATCTTATCTGTGCCCGCCATATTGGCAACACAGTTAATTACAAAAGGTCTTGTAACCAAGCCAAAAACATTCTTCACAACAAAATAAAATAAAAAAAAAAGAGAGAAAGCCAAGCCCGTCTCTTCCCGCGTCCGATCGAAAATGACGCCATGTTCAAGCAAGCCTTCAAAATTGATTGTGAACATATTATAATCATAACATAAACCCAGGATAAAGTGCAGAAGTGATCCCTCCGTGCAATTTATATTTATTTCCCGCCCCAAGTACAGTACGGACTCACAACCGAACACCACAAAACGGGCGTCTCGCACGCAGCGCTTGGACGCCATCCACATACCGACGCCGCCGCGGCAAGGTGAGCTCAAACATAAGTCTTAAATATTATGCTAAATTATTACAAAGCAAGATCTACCCTAAGTTGTACTGCGACTGGAACCTGTGTTCCGACTAACATTTGATTTAAACCAATGATTACAGATTGAAATGAGTCACGGGGCACATCTCACGCCGGGCATAGGTACATATAAATGGGTCAAAAAAGGTGCGCCTACACATGCGACAGAAGACCTATGCCGGCACATCACACTTCCCCACAGGGTTCAAGGTATTTAGACTTACAGATGACCTAATTAGTAGTACATAATGTACATGTGTGTAAAAACAGTGACTTGAGCATTAAATTAAATAAAAATGAATGTGAAGTTTGTTGAGTTACATTTACAGTTATTTAGTTCAGATAACCTAGATAGTAGGGCATAAGATACATTTATTGTGTGAAAAACAGTGACTTGAGTGTTAAAATAAATTAAACTGAAATGTGAAGCTAGTTGTGTTACATTTACAGTTATAAGTATATCAAATTGTTTAAAATAGGGAATGTTTACTGTCAGCAATACAAGGCACAGTAAATACCGAACAATAACCAAGTGACAATAAGATAAACTAATGAGTAAATGCATGTGATATGTTTGAGTACCCAGCCGGATCAGACTATGAGCTACTATATGACATGGAAGTGCAGTGCAGTCTCCTGTGCGGCCACTCTAATTTGACTTAGACTGCTCTGCCATATACATGTTTTTGAGATGGCGTTTAAATGTGTGTTTTGTATTCAGGCAACGGGCCGGCGGCAAGAGGACATTCCAACACTGTGCAGCAGCATGCCTGAAACAGCCCCGGAAGGCAGCCGTCCTGTACCGTGGCAGCGACAAAGGGGGAACTTGCGACCTCTTGCTATATCGCTGCTTTTCGTACCTCCAGCTGAGCTTCTCAAAGAGGTAAGCTGGCCTCTGTGTGGTTACCACCCCAAACACCAAACTGGCCAGGTGCAACCTTCTCCTGGCTGCCATCTTAAGCATCTTTAGTTTATTTAGATAGGGAGTTACATGGCTTCGCCTAGGTATGTCCACACAGAAGCGAGCACAAGCATTTTGAACCCGCTGGATCAAGCTCTCTGTCCGCCCAAGCAGGCACGGGCCATAGACAGTATCACAGTAATTAAGTTTCGACAGCACAAGGCTATCAACCAGGAGCTTCCGCAGGGGTTCACTCAGGAACTGCCGTACGTTGTATAAAATCTTGAGCCTGTAGAAACAGCCCCCCACCACCCTGTTGATGTGTGCATCAAAACGCAATTCTGGGTCCATCACTAATCCAAGGTTGGTTGCTGCTTCCACTCTCTCGATACATACACCGCCAACGGTAATAGTTGGGTCCATGTCGACTATGGCTTTGACTTGCTTCTTTGAGCCCAACACCATGAATTTCGATTTAGTTGGGTTCAATATGAGAGAATTATGCTCAGCCCAAGATTCTATTCTGCCCAGGTCATCATTAATGGCTGCTATCGCAGTAGGTGCCTCTGCAGGCTTGAAGGACCTGTAGATCTGTATATCATCTGCATACATGTGGTATTTGCAGTTTCGGATTGAGTCTACAATATCAGCACTGTATAGGGTGAATAAGAGAGGACCCAAAAGGGACCCCTGTGGCACACCCCTAGGCACCAGGCGGGGGGGGGAGACAATTCGGGTACCATCCTCTCTCTGTATCTCCACATATTGCGTCCTGTTCTCCAGGTAACTCTGAAACCATTCCACCGTTTCCCTGGCCAATCCATAGTACGACAGCTTGGATAGAAGGAGTGTGCTATTTATAGTGTCAAACGCACGGGAGAAGTCCAGGAGCACCAGGATAGTTCCTTCCCCCTCATCCCTCGCCTCAAGAATATTGCCAACTACATCCGCCAGAGCAGTCGCCGTGCCGCGCCCCCTGCGGAATCCCGACTGCAAATCAGGCAGAAGGCCATTGATCTCCAGGTACTCTGTCAGTTGTGTATGTACTACTCTCTCTAGGACCTTGGATAAGCAGGGCAGAATGCTTATGGGCCTCAAGTCCTTATAATTTTGTGGGTTGCTCACCTTTTCTATCGGGCGAACAATTGCACAACGCCACAGGTTGGGGAACCTATGAGATCTAATTGACGTGTTGATAATCTCAGTCACGGTCTGCAGAGCTGTCGGGAGCACCATGGAGAGCATTTCCCGCCCTATCCCATCAACCCCCTGGGCATTCGTTTTAATGCCGATAATCATTCTGCGCACCACTTCATCACTGACCGGCCTGATTTTAAATTCACTTGTAGTACACCTATTAAATTCGAAGAATGTCAGCTGAGAGATTGCCACCATTGACTCCCCTGGCACATTCAAAAAGGCCCTGTTGATTGCATCAGCGTCGTCGAAGTGAACCGGCAGCAGCTTCTCCCTGTGGTTCGGTATGATGTCGGCCTTTAGAGATTTCCATAGACGTTTTGGTTCACCGACCTGTGAGTTGATGTTAGCGCCAAAGTAAGCTGACTTTTCAGCATGCAAGGACTTCTCAGCTAGGTGTTTCAGGTCCACGTAATACTTGTGGTGTTGGTCCAATCCAGTATTGCGGTATCTTACCCTAGCCCTATCACGAAGACGGAACAGTAGACGGATATTATCAGTGATCCAAGGAGTAGGCGGTGCTTTAAAGGTCCTCGTTCTTACAGGTGCATGAAGGTCGAACAGATGCAACATGTAAGAATTGAAGGACAGTAGCATGGCATTCACATCCTGCCCCCCACCTGCCATCATCCATCGGAGACTATGCCTATCCCGTTCAAAATGGTCCATCAGAACATCCCTCAGAGGTCTGTAAGTGACTATTCTAGGTATTGGCTTAGATCTTTTCATTATGGTATCACAGACCACAAACGAATGGCGACCCAACTCCTCAATGCGATCCACAATGACACTGCGCGTCCTTACATCTGTGCAAATGAGGTCTATGAGAGTAGCCGATCCGTCCGTGAAATGTGTCGGCTTGTGAACCACCTGGTATAAACTGAAGCAATTGAGAAAATCCGTTAGTCTCCTCACATCGCTCTCGCCCACTTCCTGCATATCCACATTGAAGTCCCCCAGGAGCATCAAGTGGTCATATGGAGCCAGAGCAGTGACACTATCGGTTACACTACCCAGGAACTCATCCAGGTTGAGCCAGGGAGGGCGATAGGCCGTGCCCACAAGCAACGTTTTGCCCATGATGCTAATAGTAATCCACATTTGCTCAACATTGGGATTTATAGGGTGCACCCTGGTTCTGGCAGTGATTCCAGATTTCACGTAAAAGGCTACGCCCCCTCCCCGTCCCTTTTTTATGTTCATAGGCCTTGGTATGTGCCGGAGCTTGTAACCCTGTACCAGAGGAGCCCCGGCGTCCTGGCCCGTCTTCAGCCAGGTCTCGTTTATTGCCATTATGTCCACGGAATGGTGCAGCATAGCCATTCTGAATTCCTCCTGCTTAGTTGAGAGTGAACCCGCGTTAAATAGTCCAAATTTCAAGTATCTATTTCTGATCATTACTGTAAGGGACAATTATTACTAATTTACAGCCTGTAATGAAATGACTTAGAGATATGATGCAACAAGGGGCCAAATGCCTATCAGATCTCTGTGAGCAGCTTGTTTCGTGTATATTTTGTAAATAATAGCTTTTAATTCTAATTCTGTGTGTATAGTTCATATTGTGTATATTCTGTAAATAATAATGACCATGATGTATATTAATTTTTAGTGTGTAGTTTCTAGTATATTTTTCTCGTGAACAATAAGGAACATTACCTTTCAGTGCATAGTGTATAGTTTGTGCTCTCTGTAATATCTCTTGTACATATAGTATAAAAATAAGTATAAAAGTGTCATGCAATTTACTAATACTACTAAAATGTGGGCAGGTATGCTTCAGTTCGGTCGCGGCGGGTCGCATCCACTGGCCTCCTGTAGACGAAAATTTACGTTTGAATCGTCGAGAGGACCTGCCGTCCAGCCACTCCCGGAGTCTCCCCGGACTGTCGAGACGGACCCCGATCCGCTGACCCCAAAAATGGTAGTCAGATCCGCCTCGGTCCGGACGCGACGTGTCGGTTCCCCCGGTTTCCTGCAGGCAAGAATTTGCCCTCTTTTCGTCCAGACGAATTTCCACCCTGTCGCACCCGCAGCTTCCCTGGACTGTCTAAACAACTGCCGATTTGTTTTAGTCAGGCGTTCATTCACATAGAAGCGCCTGGAGCTGCCGTCCAGGCCGAGGTCCCGCGTCGTCGCGCCGCGGCGCACACGCGCCCCCCTCAACATCTCGTCCCGCAGGTCGCGGCGCGCCAGGCGCACCACAAGGACTCGAGGGCGGCGCTCGGCGGCTCCGCGCGGATCAGTGGCGATCAGCTGACGTCGCCCGACCCGCTCCGCGCTTACGATGTCACGCTCCTCCACCACGACACCCAGCTTAGTTCCAATGGTCATTGCTAGATGAGTAGGGTTTTCACCGTCAAGCTCCGGAATATTGGACACTTCGATGTCATTTGCCAGGAGCTCCTGGTCCCTCTCATTGAGTTCCCGTCGAAGACCCTCAACAACGCGCTCAGCAGTCTCAACACCCACGGATCCCGGAGTCGCTCCCGTCTGCTCCACCGCCAGCAGTCTGGTTTCGAGACTATCAATTCTGGAGTTACAGGATTGTACTGAGTCCTTTATAGCTGCCACCTCAACTTCTATATGCCTCCTGAAGGTTCTGAAATCTGAACGCAACGCCTTAATCTCTTCCATGATCAGATGAAACTCTCCACTTCTTTGTGCCTCATCTGAAACCTCAGCACCAGAATCCCGACCTATCGCGGTAGTCGCCATGGAGCCGCCCGACGTCGACTGCCCCTGCCCCTTGTCTCGCCTGGCCTCCAACTGCGCTCCTCGTACAGGTGTGTCGTCGCCTTTCTTTTTCCTTATACTTTTGCGTTTGCATTCTGGGCAAAACCAGTCCGAAGGAACGACATCATCTGCTGGAATGCTTACGCAAGGCTTATGGTAATACCCATGACACTTGACGCATTTAGCGCCATCTGTCGGTGCAAGAAAACGACCGCAACCTCCGCACTTGGTCATCGCTCTCAGAGATCAAGCAGTTCGTGCGACCCTATGTAGATGGCGCTGGCAGATTCTGAATCTCTTGAAAATAATAACAAATCTCAACTGTGGGTACTGTTTTACCGTTTGCCTTATGAATTCAATATTGTTTGCAGCTTTGAAAAGATTTGGAATTATATTTATGTAATTACTGTATCCCGCTACTACTGCACAACCTCACTGTAATTTATGTCAATACACTCCTCTTCAACTAAAACTGCATTTCCTCACAGAACAAGTCTTTATACACTTAAATGATAAGTTATTATTTTATTTTATTTTTTTACACTTTTACACCACAATTATATTGTTTTGCATTATCTTTTTACTTTTACACTATATTGTTCGGTTGTACTATATAGCTTAAGCGCACTTATGACTGAAATAAACTCCTTTGACTATTTTAATTGTATTATTTATACAGAGCCGATGTTTACCGTGTTTGACGTTTGACAACCTTCCTCAATGATGATCTTGATCAAGAATCCCTGTTGTTAAGATTAAAAACAATGAAGATCTCAAAATCAGTGATCTTCATTGTTCTTTATCTTAACAACAGTAGTGTTCTATGATCACCTATAATAGAAAATATTCAGCCTTTACCCATTACATTGCTAGTCACATTTATTACTGTTTACAGTCTATATTTTAGGAAATGTTCATAGGCATAAGTCATCCTAAATAAACTTTTGAAGAACGGGCAGTCCAATTGCACCCGTACGAAGCGGGTCGTTGGCATCGATATTAGAATGAAAGTTATCTATAAAAATAACGACAAAATGATAAGCAATGTGAGAAGATGTCTCTAGACGGTAATTGTATTGCGTGGTGTAGTCTAATCCATTAGATGAGAGTGTTGTTGTACTATTAGTCGTGACTTGGCATCGAGTTAGGTTGCTAATGTGCAATCAAATAGCGCCAGTGACGGCCAGTTAATTATGCGTACGCTCTATGAATGTAGATCAAGCGTGTAATTACTACTACAATTATTTGTTACTACTTAGGCAATACTGCACGTCTGACAGTAAATTCTGCTTACTTTACAGAAATAATATTTACATAAAACCAAATGCAGTTATCACTTAATTTAGTTATACTGGTTGGATTAAAAAAACTGTATTTTCTTGAACATATTAGATTTTTATTACATGTTGAAAATGGAAAATAAAATACCTTTAGTGTATCTATAGGTTAATATGAAGTAGGCTACGAGTTGAGGAGTCACTGTTGTGTGTGACTCAATCTCTATTCGACCAAAGGAATATTCATCGTAGTTGACCCAGAAAATTATAAGCCTCAAAAAGTTTCGGGTCCTCGGGACTTGGCCCTGAGTCAGCTGGCCCTGGGTCAGCCGGGGTGGCCCTGGGTCAGCCGCAATGCGAGGGATAGTTACATGATAACCTCACCTTCGGCCTAGCACTACGACCCAGAGACGGCGTGCGGTTTAGTCGGTTCGAGTCCGACATAACCTCCCCCTTCGGCTCCGGAGGGGTGGGGTATCCGTGGGGATTTCCCGCACGTAAAAAAAGGGACCTCGGGACCAATGTTAGGCATAATCTAAACTTCCTAGATCTTTTGTATATTTAGGTAATCCGTGTTATTACTTCAAAGTTAAGACGGTACTCCAAAAATACTAATTTAAACCTCAACATAGGTATAGTAAGCACGCAGAATGTAAATTAGTTAAGTTATTATAATTTAAATAAATACATAACAAATTCTAACTTTCAAAATTGTGGATTATTTACGCAAAATAATTCCGAGTCGGCACAGAAGGTAATGCAAAAGTTTTCGCAGATTAAGACAGAATTTCCACTTTTATTTGTTTAATGAGCAAACATAAACAAGAACTTGTTCAAAGGGTGGAAATGTCTCCGCTTAACCGCCGCGACCCGGATTTCGTGCCAAATATTTATTTTAATTACATCTCGGTTCCTTCAAAGCCCAACTTAAACGTCTCTACCACCTTTCACACCAATATTTCAAAATTAAGTAACCTTCAGCTTTAGAGGTTCAGTACTTATATTTTGGCACTATTTGGATTATTTATTTATACACCATGTTTCAATTTGGCTTTTAAATGATCCGTAATTTTAAACTCCCATTTTATCTTATGAACTTGGCGAATATTAAATCGCTGAGGGTACAACGAAGTGGTAAAAGTGTCAAGCCGAGCTACAATAGATAACAATAGGTGACACGTAAACAGCGTAGAGACGTCCTTATCACGTAAAATTCTTTAAAAACATATTACATTTGTTACTGGCTATAAGGTCGTACTCGTAGGAAAGGTAACCTCGTATGTAGGCGAGTATTTTTGTGTCTCGAAAAACTTATAGGTGTCCCTAAGTCCCTATTGTGGTTACCGATAAACAAAGAGTAAGTAAGTGAAAGGAATTAAAAGTGGTTCGAAGAAATATTCTCAACTGTGGCAATAAAATAAAACGACATCAAAATTAATATCATCCGTAGTGGACCATCGATGAAGGATTTCCTTGGGGATCTCTTCTTCAACGTAATAATATGCCCAGCTTTTAATGCATCATAGATAGGTAATATAGAAACTTAGTTAAAAGTCAGAAAGGGAAAAAAAAGTTTAACTGGTTCGATCGGAAGTGAACAGTCAAAGCGAGTTTAATTAAAACTAAACGGGAAGCCCAGGGGACAATGGCTGTGCGAGACAACAAAGCGATGGAAGCTGTCATAACTGCTGTCAGTTACAACTACTAAGTATATGAGCTAAGATTGCCCTCAACTAGATTAGCACAAACTATATTAAGTGCATTTTGAAATCAGACTATATTCATTTGGACTTCGACATTTCAGATCAACACAAAATTAAATATTTATGTGCCTACTCACAGTGTTGCTAATTCCAGCTCCAGTATATTTAAAGTATTCACTTCATAGTATTTCGGTTTCCTTCACAAAAAAAATAAATAATAAGGAGTAGATATCATGCCCATTATGAGTTTACAGACTTTTTTTGTTTTCAATTCATTTATTTATTTGTGGATCATAGGTTTGTATACAGTTCTTATTCTAATGCCCGTTTGCACTGAACTTAAGAGTATCTTAACCTGATGCCTAAAGTATATAAGACACTCTTAACAAGAAAATGCATTGCACCAACCTTAAGATACTCCTAAACACGCTAAGTCAATCTTAATTCTTATGACACCGATTAAGTAAGTCATAACGTTTTAAGAATCTCCTAACCCTATTTTTTTGACAGTTTTCAATCAATGTCCGGTACTGTTATATACTGTTTAACACATGACATTAAACTAAATAAATAAATAATCTAAATTTATTTATTATTATTTTTAAATAAATTTAAATACAACGTGAATTACGCGACTTGAATGACGAGACGAGATCGTTTTTTTTATTATTATTTATTGGGGCTTGGCACAAAGCCATCAGCCTAAACCTTAAATATCTTCAATACAATATTTTTTCATGACGATGGCGATGAGTGATGATTTCCATCATCACTCATCGTCATGATGAGTGATGATTTCTGCTTCAGTAAAGTTGTGGGGAACACGAAATGTCACAATTCACTGTAATATCCCGCTTTCCTACTCTTGTGTGAATTGTCCAAGACGTTATGTCTAAAATCCAACATTTTTACACATAAAAACTCGAATTCACACCAATTTCAAAAAATAAAATAATATTGCGACGTGCGCTTTCCCGCGTTCGCGCCAAAATTCCGACGAGATCGTTAAAGAAATCATAGACAATCGCTCAATTATCATAGAAATTTGGCCAATTCATTCGTTCATTTACACCTTCATTCGCTTTACTAGGCTTATCTTAAGTTAGGAATGCCCTTTCGTAAATATGTTGGTGCAATTGAAAACAAAGTTAAGATTACCTTAGACTTAGGAGTCACTTTACAAGGATTAACCTAAGTAGAGTTTAGTGCAAACGGGCATAAGTTACATATCAGTGTGCTATGTTCTACCGTGGAATGTGGTGTACAAATAAAATTAAAATCACAAACTTCATATCAATATATAATTGGTTACTTTAAGAACGTTAAACAAATATAATCGAATAGATAATAAATACTTTAACAATCTCATGCGAAAGAATCATCATTTAGGAATTCGTCAATGGTATAGCAAGCAAGCCTTATTTGCTAAAACTTTATTAAGTTTACCCTTGAATACTTTAATAATTTCTGATCGAATCCTCGCAGGTATTTTATTATAAATGGAGGTTGCCATACAAAACACACTACTACGTAACCACTGTGTTTTGCTTGGTACGACTTTTAAGCTGTCCTCACACCTGGTACCATACTGTGGCCAGGTGGATTGGCGATAAATAAATGTGGATTATTTTTTACAAATGTAGCTACCTCAATTATATACATTGAAGGAAATGTTAAAATAAAAATACCCAACTCTCTGATTTTAAATATGATTACCTTTTTTTTTGAACCTACAATGGAATGAATACAGCATTTTTGAGCAGTAAGTAGTTGAATTGCCCCAAAACATTATACCATACCTGAGAATGCACTCTACGTGGCCATAATATGCCGTGATAACTGTTGACCGATTTGCTACCTGAGACAATTTATACAATGCAAACGAGAACTGATACAATCTTGTACACAGGTGTTCAATGTGTATTTTCCAATTAAGGTTCTATTGTTAGTCCCAAAAAGCGCGTTGAGTTAATTTCAGTTAATGTCGTGTCCAAATATTAAACCTGTAGTACCTGATCGGTTTGTCTTTACTCCAAGACCATAATATTTGTTTTTGTTAAATAAAGTTTTAGATTATTAAATGTCAACCAGCTTTCAATTGATGTCAATGCAAACGATGTCCAGTTCTAAATTATTAATTATGGTTCTCATTGATAAACAGAATAGTGCTATCATCTGCAATGTTATCGAATGCTCAGTTATATTTGGCATGTTGTTTATATGTATTAAGAAGAGAAGGGGTCCAAGAACACTTCCCTGGGGGTCACCACAATGTATCTGTTAAATTATCATAATCTATAATATAAAAATGAATCGCTGAATGTGTTGCTAAGAGCAAATCTCGAGAACAGCTGAACCAATTACGCTAATTCTCTTATTAGAATATTCCTTGCAGTATGAGGACGGTTTTAACCAAATTTTTTTTTTAAATTGCCTGTAAAATAGTCTAATAACAACACTTCTATACTACCCTACAAACGATTCGTAATATTATTTAAAAGTCAATTTGAATTTTAATACCATGACATAAAGTTCAATATTTTTCTTTATCTTTTATTCAATAATAATGACGAGGTTCCGGGAAGGAAAAACAATTGATTGACGCATAACGGCTTAGGGTGGCTACGAGTTTGAAATATTCCGCGGGCGAAGCCGAGGCGAATCGGCTAGTAAGGTATATTTTAATACGGGAAGATTTTACAATGACCACAATTTACTAAATAGATTTCAAGCTATTGCTTTTATAAGTTAAAACAGGTCTAGATTGTTTTATCTATACTGTTCCAGAATACCTGATAAAATGTAAAAATTAAATTTTGGCATCATTATACTTAAAAACTAATTAGGAGGATAAAAAATACGGGCTAAGCGAGCTAAGAGACATCTGGTGATGGCACCGACGATGAATTTCTTACGGCTACAAGGGCACAAACTAAGAAAACACATCTGTGCACAAATTCTGAACACGTCCGGCTATATAAATTCATAACTTCGGAACGAACCGGAGACAGACGGTACGCTGGGGCCTCTACGAATTTATTAAATAAATTAATTGAGCTAAAACGCACGTAACTGCTTGAATATTGAACAAATGGAATTAAAGTATCGCCTAAGAGATACTATAACAAAGAACAAAATTTATCATCATTGCGTATTTTTCAGAAATCAATATTAATGCTACCGACGTATTTGAAATTTATTATTACCTTAGTTTGAATGAGAAATGTTATAAATACAAGTTTGGGATGCAGTTTTGCTATTTTTAATACAGACTTTATTAATAAACTAGCTGTTGCCCGCGACTCCGCCCGCGTGGATGTCGGTTATCGCTTAGTGGTGAGTTAACGCTATTTTTCTAAAATAAAAGTAGCCTAAGTTACTCCTTATAACATCAGCTACCTGTCAAAGTCCAGTCAAAATCGGTGCAGTCATTTCAGAGATTAGCCGGAACAAACAGACAGACAGAGAGGCGACTCCTTTGGGCGCGATTTTGACCCACTTTAGACGGCCAGATTTCGTTCAAACTTTGTAGATTTATCGAGGACCGATACTACCGAATAACATAACGAATAATTTTTAAAAAAATATACAAAACACGCTTCTATAGAAAACCAAACTGAAAAAATTGTGATTTTAAGAATAGTGTAAATAATATTGATAAATATAAATGAATAATAACGTAAATAAGAAAAAAACATCGAATAAAGGAGAAAAAATGGAATCTTAAATCAAAGTTTCCTGTTTAATTTATTGAAAATCAAGTCAACCGATGTTATTGAAAATCGGTGGTAAAAGTTGGTGCTGTCACTGGAATTGCAGCACGGTTAGTTGGTGGGTCCACACTCTACCGTCTGTTGAAACTACCAGTACAAAAATATGGAGTTATTGTTTGTATGCCACTTCTTACTGGTAATTATTTGAGAGTAATGCGTATGTTATGGCAAAACGTTGAGTTTCTGTTCATAGACGAAATTTCTATGGTACCTTATGAGATGCTTTGTATGATCGACTCTCATTTGCGACAGCTGAAAAACCCGACCGCTTGTTTTGGAGGCATAAATGTTTTACTCAAAACGCAAACCGACCTCCGCCCCCCATGAGCGCGGGCCTGAAGGTGACGGGTGGAGCCGCTCGTCACCCTAGCAGAAGCAGGCCACGGCGGGGGGGCGCATCGTAGGACGATGCCCCCCCCCCCATACCGGGGGCGAGTCGGGGACCGCGCGGTCCCCCCTCCCGAGGAGGGCCAGATCGAGAGGAATGGCCCTGGGTCAGCCGGGGTGCGAGGGATATGTCACGAGACAACCTCCCCTTCGGCCTAGCACATCGACCCACAGACGGCGTGCGGTTTAGTCGGTTCGAGTCCGACATAACCTCCCCCTTCGGCTCCGAAGGGGGGGTATCCGTGGGGAATTCCTGCACGTAAAAAAAAAATCACCTGTTCGAGGACATCAAGTATTTCAACAACCAGGACACATGAAACCCGCTACACATTTTTGGCGACTATTTTACCTTGTTGAACACAAACAAAACATGCGTCAACAAGGAGACACGACAATTATAGATGTGCTTAACGCCCTGGGAGTTGGAAAATTGACTTCGAAGCATCTTGAAATTCTTCTTGGAAAAAAATCAACACATACGACTGATGAGAGATGATGATTGAAAAAGCA
Organism: Eilema caniola; assembly: GCA_949126895.1. Taxonomy (NCBI): domain Eukaryota; kingdom Metazoa; phylum Arthropoda; class Insecta; order Lepidoptera; family Erebidae; genus Eilema; species Eilema caniola. The sequence goes on from OX421467.1 coordinate 17,769,367, forward strand.
TTAAGAATCTATCCAACGAATGACCAAGTTGCTAGACATAACGGAAAGGTTCCAGGCTTTTGAAGAAAAAGGGACATTTATTTATACAATTAAATCACAAGACCACCTCACTGATGCGACACGAAATTTAGATAATAGGGACTTAGATTCTGTGATATCTTGCGATATTAATAAAACTGGAGGTTTTCCTAATGTATTCAAAATATTCGTTGGAGCTAAAGTAATGTTGAGGTCGAACATTCAAGTGTCAAAAGGTTTAGTGAATATGAGAAATCATATGGCCAAATTTTCGCAGGGGTCAATTATATGCAGAAGACATTCCATCAGTACGTATCGATTTCAGTCCAGATGATGTTCACGTAATTAAACCAATATCGGTAGGCTTCAAGTAAAATAAGGCTATGGAACTGAACAGCTGAGAGACGAATGTTGCCATTGATTCTGAGTTGGGCATCGACCGTCCACAAGATGCAAGGCTGTACAGTTGATCATGCAATCATTTATCTAAGTTCTCGACTGTTTGCAGCTGGCAAGTACTTAGTCGTGGAAGATCTTTGGACATAATTCGAATTGAAGAACTTGATTGCTCAAAGCTGACAGGTCAAACCCCGTGTACCGTGTAACAGAGAAGCATTAGATGAAATGATTCGATTACGAAGTAACACGTAGTAAAATTTCTCGACATGACTGATTTGTAAAAAAAAAAAATTGTTGTATGGAAGCCCCCCTTATACAGGGCAATTTGTAATTAACTAGCAACCTTCCAGGGGTAGGTAGCAGATTTCAAGAGTAACAACTTTTGTTCTACAACTTTTTGTAATTCGTTAAATTTTACTTTCATTCCAAAATAAATATTAATTTAGTTCGCGTCTGACAATTATTAACACTACGCTGCAGTTTACGCGCATCGTAAAAATTAGGTAAACAAACTCGTATCATTAATTCATGTAATGCACGAATAGAAGGCGGGGCGCGGGGCGGCGCGGCGCGTGCGCATTTGACCTTGACCGACCCATTTCTTTTTGCAAGCCGCCAGTCAGTCGCTAGATGCGCGCGCGTCACAAGTGTGAGTACTGAGCTGAGATCATCTTGAAGGTCCAAAATATAAAGTTATAACTACCTATCCTTCTTCTATTCTCAACTTTTTCTCCTTTGTCTCTCTACAAGCAGTAACGACTTCACAGATGCAGTTACAGATAGGTATAATTATGTATTATTAGCGTTCATTATTGGATTGTAAGTATTGCCCCGCCAAAAAATATTGAAAATCCGGCTGTTCATAATTCAAAGCCTAGAAGGAATACAAGTATTTCTAAGGAATCGCTAGTACTAAACTTGATGAAGTTAGTTTTGTTAATAACTTCATCAATTGAAAAGGCATTAATGGTCTATTGGAAGAGTAGTAAAATGGATAAAATGTTACCGATTTACAGATACCAAGCTGAAAAGCATAAACGGCACGGTCCTCTGTCTAACTTAGGGAAAGATCGCTTTAGGGATAATATCTTTCTCATTACGGTAAATAACCGATTCCATAACGATTCATTACATTACGATTGTCCACTCGACTGATTCGATCCCTGTGACGGAGAAGGTGCTTAACATTATTGGTAACTGCTAACGTACATTATGTCATTTTTCACTTGTAGTACCTACTTAGATTTTATTTTAAAACAGATTAATAGTGAATGAAAAATTAACCATTGGTTCATCGAGATTTCAAGTTAGAAACGATTTAACTAGGAAACAGTACTAATTTAGTATTTTTTGCATACAGCACCTTAAATTAGACTAATTGCAACGATCAAGAAGTAAGAAATAAATATTTTTGAAAGCACACACACAATAGATTCGGATGTCGCAAACTAATCTGGTTTCCGCCGAAGTACTCCAATTACAACGGTACTGTATCAACCAACATTTGTATGTAACCTAGAGCATTAGTTAGCGTAGCACGGCATCCACTTTCCAATAAACCTCCCGGCTGAGTGCATAACGTGCCGGGATTACTTATAGCCTCCGGAGCCTGACCAAACAACAATATTTGTTGGTCACAGACACTAGATTCATTTTTGCTGAAGCTTTGAAAATGTTTGTATTAGAGCTATCGAGAAATTCACCATTTACCTAGTTATAATATGAAGATGATGCTGATATTCTTGCGCTCTTGCAAGCGACATAGTATTTTTGAAGTGAAAACTTCTTCAGCGGCGTTGGATGGCTAAAAAGTGTTAAACTCGCGTCAGGATCATTTGACGTTTGAACCGTAACCAACGAGTGACGTCGTACAACATTAGCTACAGATTGTTTATTTTGTTAGGTACGCTAAGAAGCTTCGTAGCTTAGCGGTAAGCGCTTCGACTGTAAGTCCTTATGGTTTCAGATATTACCGGGTTCGAACCTGGCCTTCTGACACGTTTTGTGATATTTTTTTTCTTTTTGTAATTTATTACTTTATATGATTATTTTTTCTTTTTGTAATTCATTAATTTCTTCCGACAGAAAATTAGCGATAGGTTCTATGATTGACGCTTTATTATAGGTATGGTATGGCATGGTATGTTCTTTTTATCTGTATATAACGAAGAAAGAAATAAAGAAAAAGTTTTCCCTTCTGCCGGCAGTCCCGGAGTGCAAGCCGTCTTTTTTTTGCATTTCTCATTGCAAAACTCCAAAAACTACGTGGTAAATCTCCCGATAGCTCCAATAGGAATGTAAGTCACCATGAAAGTTTAAATACAGCTATACTTATATTGAAATATTCTTAATGATCTACGGCAGCATTTCCCACTTGCCGGGTCGTGACCCGGTACCGGGCCATCAAAATAAAATACAGGATCGAACCATTCCCGAACTTTAAAATAAAATTAGTACCTACTTATCGATCGACGCATCGTATATTAATTTAAATGAAGCTGGGTTTTCAATACTAGTTTACTTTAAAAATAAATATAGAAACCGACTTAAACTGTATACATACCATCTACTTGTCCTAGTGTAAATTTATTGGTGTACAATAAAGAATTATCTATCTATCTAAAGTGGAATCAGACCTTAGGATAAAACTTTCGTAATTTTCCGCAAACTTGGATTCTTTAGTAAAAAAAGAAGCAACAGCTCCATACTAGGTGATACCGAAATATTGAATGTACTTAGTATTAATAAATGTGATTATTTATAGAATTAGCTTAGTCATTATAAATAACTAGCTTTTGCCCGCGGCTCCGCCCGCGTGGATGTCGGTTATCGCTTAGTGTCGAGCCGACGCTATTAAGCATTAAATTCACCTCTCTACTCAACTTTGTCCTCTTAATTTTTAAATTCTTACTATTTGTACCCACCCCCTTTTTTACGCGATTGAAAAATGACAAACTTTGTTCCCCTAGAGTTAGGGGAACAAAGTTTGTCATTTTTCAATCGCGTATATTTGATACAGAGATGGATAGAGATCCATCTCTATTTCAAATTTCATAAGGATATTTAAAAATAACAAACGATCATAAAAACTTTCATCTTCTATTACCCCTCCCCCCTTTAACCCCTTATTTCGCTATAAAAGATAGGCATATCCGGTTCCAAGTTCTAATCTGTTTCTGTGCCTAATTTCAACAGGATATCGTCAAAAATATCAAACTATCATCATCTACTTCTATCACTATCCCATCAGCTTTTTTTCTTCTATCGTATCGATTGTGTATCGACGGTAACATTTTATTTTCTCAGTGCGTTACTTCCTGGTTTGCGCGGCGCTTATAAGTGTCTCCGATATACATTACATTTTTTAGGTACTTCTTACAAAATACTGATAAAGCATATTTATGCCAGGGGACGAACGAGGAAATTGAATTTAGTGGCAAGTAGCTAATTTTATTCACAGATAATAGATAAAAAATCTGACACAATGAACAAAGACAGAAAGGTTTGCTTTGTTTTATTCGAGTGTAGGAGTGCTCTACGAGCCCGCGGAGGCTGAGCTGATTCCAGCTTTTCTGTTTCTATTGTAGCAAACCAACAGGTTGTAGTCATATTGTTAGTTACTTCCGTAATTATAACAGAAACCAAACAATGGAACGCTGCAGAATGCCCTCTATGTTAAGAGTAAAAACTTCTTCGTTTTTTATGTAGCTTTTTAATTTTCAATTACAAATAATGGATATAGCTTTTTTTCCATATAAATATATACATTAGGTATCTTAATTAAATCTTATAGCACGTTAATTTGACATCATTGACTTAGATATCAGACTTCTAAGTATTTCTAAATTCTAAGTTTAAATGAGATGTTTATGTAGCAAATTGAACCAAATGCCAGGGAATAAAAACCCATAGGGTACTTCACGTTTAGCTGGAATCATGACATTTTACATAGTGCATGAAGGTCTTAAAGCACAAGTAAAGGGAAAATTATGAAAACTATGTAAAAAAATCTGTTATGGCGATCTGTCAAAATAATTTTCTCAAGAACACGTGAAACTATTACGTTGAAATTAATATCAAATACACTGGTCTGTAAACACTAACAGTTGTGAACAAACCAACTTCTAGGTCAACTCAATAAAAAGATGCTGCCTTTTATATGTATATATGCTACATATTATTTACTTCCTTCAATTCAGTTTTGTACGGAACCCTCAGTGCGAGGACCAACTTGCACTTGACCAGCCTTTTATTTATTTATTTGTGTTAAAAAGTCCGTTAAATTCAACAAAGATTGTGTATTCGTGTAGAGGCTGTCTTAAGGACATGTACTCATAGAAAGCATGAGAACGATTCTAAAATGAAGTCGAACAAAGAACACCATTACCTTTTTTTACGGATTTCGGAGCCGAAGGGGGAGGTTATGTCAGACTCGAACCGACTAAACCGCACGCCGTCTGTGGGTCGATGTGCTAGGCCGAAGGGGAGGTTGTCTTGTGACATATCCCTCGCACCCCGGCTGACCCAGGGCCTTTCCTCTCGGTCTGGCCCTCCTCGGGAGGGGGGACCACGCGGTCCCCGACTCGCCCCCGGTATGGGGAAGCCTGCTTCTGCTAGAGTGACGAGCGGCTCCACCCGTCACCCTCAGGCCCGCGCTCATGGGGGGCGGAGGTCGGTACAACACCAGTACCTAAGAAAAAAACCGTTACAACGGGGAGTTTTTATTTGGAAATAAATCAAGTTATACAACTGCTATATAACACGAAGTTAAGGTCGACATCTTCATTGAGAAGACAATACTTTATTTCTGCATTTATCTATCTAGGAGACGAAAGAAAATATCACTAACACTAAGTTAGACATAAGGAATGTATAAGTAATACACAGGCGGTCTAAATCACATCATTAAACTCAAGACATCTTTCCTTTAATGGAAAATACGATAATAAGAATATAACAAAGCCAAGTTCTACACAATATAAGTACTAGCACAATACATAAATCAGTAATAACGATGGTATTCTGAACATGTAGGATAATTTTTTCGGCTAAGATCTTTACTATCATTGGTTTGAGTATTATAGTTACATTTGTATTTATTTGGATGTCCATCGCAATAACGAAGAATCTGATTAGATACTTCTCCAAATGAAAATTCAGTGAACGCAATGCTACACGATTATGATCATTATGGCTTTACCGTCATCTTCATATTACAGACTAAAGTGCGGTTTGAAGTGGTGCTCATTCACAATAATGATATTGTTTTGATTTTCGTTCATCGTGCAAAAGTAAACGAGAAAAAGGTTACATAATGAGTAATACGCCTTCAGAGAAAGGAATGAAGGAGATAAGAAGGAATTTGTGAAATATAGGTGTATAAAGATATAGTTATGTTGCATGTATTGTGGAGTGAGGCGATATTTATGGGAAATTCCCTAGAGCGAGAGCAATTTTTAAAATAAAAGGTAATTTTATTACAAAGGGACATTCTTCTTCTGTCGAATCGACGGCACATCATGTCATATCTTGTCATGGACATTGAAACAAGTATAAACAATTTTGCAGTAGGTAGAAAGTACAAGTCACTCGTACATTGGCACAAAAACGAATTGATGTTTGTAGTAAAAAGGCAATTAGACGCCGGACGTCTGTTTTCGAGACAAGGGGTTAAATAAACGGCGTTCATATGAACATTTGGTAAAGATGACACCAGAGAATTATACGTAACACACTGTAATTTAATGCAAGTAAGAAAAATAATGTACAAGTGCACTGAAAAAAATCAAGCCAATCAAGCATGAAATTTTGCTTGATAGAAAAAAAAATGAATGAAGCAATCAAAAACTTATAAGAATACATTAATCACTGCTTATTGTCACAATAAACTTAAAATGATACACTATTTTATAACATTCACTTCATAAAAGGAAATAAGTTAACATGATTATGTTATTTTAAACATGGCACAACACAGATTTAATCAAGTTGGATGATAAGTTCTATAAAAGAGTTTATTGTTTTTATAATGAAGAAAATATTGTTTGTATAACCCAAAATATAAATAAAACAATCAACCTCTTATTTAATTCAATATTGGCGCTTTTTCAATACGATTGCACTCTTGTCTGATTGTTTATGGTCAGTTGATCAAAGTATATACGCCCTTTGTTGCTGGCCGCGGCTTCCCGCGGCAGTGTTTTACTTTCATGTCGCGACTTGTTCATTTCGTTTTCGTTCGGCACGCTTTTGTCATGCGGAGAACTTATTTCGTTTATTTATATATTTTTAAGCTAGTGCGTGGCTGCTACAACCAGGACGTCCCATCACATCATCCCACTGTCCCAAAAGTTATTCGTTCTTGCTGCGCGGGGGACTTTGAGATTTTTTTCTCAGTGTCGGCGCCAAATTGGAACTTGGAATTGGAGCTCCTTGGTGAATCCTCTGTGTTACTGTGTCTGTGATTGCTGTGATTCTCTAGCCGTCGTAGTGGTTATACTTACATAGGAAGGTACCTACTCCTGTTTGTGATGGAAGAAGTGTGCGACCTTCTCCAAGCTTGGGGGCTGCCCGAACTACGTGCCACTTTTATCAGTAAGTACTTACAACCTACCTTCCACCCCTAAGACGACCCACTGACCCTTTTATCAAAGATAATAATAAGTAATTAGGTATGTGATTTCCCATCAATTCATCGACGATTATTTTGCAGAAAATGAAATTAATCTGCAGGCGCTTTCTGCACTCACCCATGATGGTATCAAAGAGCTGATTCCTCTGTTAGGGCCTAGAACCCTATTTCTACGGTGCTGGAATATGTGGAAGTCAGATTTCACAGCCAGTATTGACAATAATATAAGTCTTTCAGGAGACTTGAGCAGTATCGATATATCTTTAAGTGTAAGTATCTAGGTACTTAGTTACTTTCCTTTACAGGAATCAGGTAGATAGTATCTTACTGGATCAAGTTAACTAGGCGCCCGCGCCGTTTCATAAGGAAATACCTATGTATGTCAGCTTACTGTGTAGTGTAGTGCAGACAGTGTAGTAAATCTATGGTAAAATGTATTTGAAAAACATACCTATTATTTACCTAGGTATTTAACTAACAGTAAATTCTAACTAGATATTTCAGGCTAGTGCTTATAAATATCTCATCTATATATGGTATGAGATTTCCTAATTAACCACTGGCATAGACTAAAATTATGCCAGTGGCAGTGGGTTAGTGACTAAAATTGAAGATAATAAACTTACTACCACTTACTAAATTCAAATTTTCAAATTATTTATTTAATGTAGGATAGATTGTATCATGATTGATGGGGTTGCTTTTTATACATTTAACTAGATGCCAAGGTTCACTACAAGCTTGGCATTCTTCTGTGGGGAAGATCTTGGCCAAGAAACTTCACAGGAATTGCTTCTTTTAAAATAAAACTTGATTACAATTTTTGTGTTACCTAGTTCTAAATTCAATCTATTTCAGGACATTGTAGTTCAAGATCTTAATGCTGCAGAAGAAATAGGAACAACTAATGTGTCCGTACCAGAACAATTAGAAACAAAAGCCTCTAGTCTTGATGCAACATCAGCCACAAGAACATTCTATGTCATCGAAAATAACGTAAGCATGAATTTTTGTTATAAAAACAATATTACTTACTATTGTTTGTTTTTCAATTCTTCTGTTTTCCAAATCTTTCATTTATTTTAGGTTTTCATACCCAAAGGTGGCCAACGACATCCTATTACTAACGTTGTGCTGTCGTTCTACCTGTCATAGGGCTGTATATTTTGAATTATAATAGATAGACAGTTAAAATTTTCACAGATTGTATAGATATTACTATGGCCACTATAATAACAAGAATAAAAATAAATATATAAATAAAGAAAGAAAAAAATATTCATTTGAGTGAACATGGCACATGGCCTCCTTGATGTTACATAGTAACCGCGTGCCATTTTCACATGGTTGTTGTATGGAACCCTCAGTGTACTGGACCAGTACACTGAGGGTTCCGCTCACACCTTTTTATAGTACTTCGATGCAGACTGGTTGCCTAGGTACTGTTTAATTTATTATAATTAAATAATGGTTTTGTTTTCTTTTTACAGAGCCTACTGCAATTACTTAAGGAAGATTTTGGAACATCAGGTTTCTTAAAGTTTGTCGGAAAATCTTTAGATAACGAACACTCCCGAAACCTCCTAGCTGCCGCTATTTGCAAACAAATATTAAAAGACCACAAAAATTCTAATATCACCAAAGAAATATATCACAAGTGGAGTAAACAAATAAAAGAAATTTTTCCAAATGAGAGGATTACGACATACTACATTCCACCATGTGTTACTGCGCAAGGTGTGACATACCAAGCCAGAGGCAAACTTATCAGTCAATTACTCAACTTGAGAAGAAAATATCAAAAACAGGGTGTATTAGACATTAAACCGAAGAAACTACAAAGAAGCGAAAGCGAAGCTTTTACAAAACTATCACCACGACCACTTCCATCAACAGTTAATACTCCAAATTCCAGCAACGAAGATGATGATATAACATGGCTCAAGAGCAGCTCAGATCCTTGGACATTAGTTCTAGCAAAATGGAAAGGGACTTTACAAAAACGTCTCAAAGAGTTAAGGGATTCTGACTATTCAGTCGAACAATATTTTAAAGATTATCCTGCCTTACAAAAACCACAGGGTTGTACATTGGTAGGTATCTAGTGCTTAAGATACTTAATTTAGAATTCATTTTCTTGGCAATCTGCATACCCAATTTAATTAAAAGCGGTTCAGTGATCTAACTGTGAAAACCGATGAGACAGACAGACAGGCTTCACATTGTTAAACAATAAGTATGGATTAGTTATCAAGATTTGTGGGTGTGCTGGTGGGAACGTAGAAGTAACTGCTATGTGTGCAAACCCTAATATTAAACCTTTTGTTTCAGCTTGAAGAAGACTTCAATGCTTGTTACCCTGAAGAAAAAAACAACTTTTATTTGAACTTCCCTTCAGTGAAGAATACTTTAATAGGACTTTTGAAACAAAGAAAACATAAAGACGTTTATAGTAATGATATTATTCATTTGGCAGATGGTAAGTGTTTTTTGATGACCATGGGGCGAGAAAGAAAAGATAATTAACTGTCAATAACGAGTCTGTTTGTTGGTCTGTCCGTTTTCTTCGATTGCGCCAAACAACTAAAAAAATGTTGGTAGCCACTTTTTATTTATAAAAATTCTTATTTCAGATTCGAGTGAAGAGAAAAGTAACCTTGCGGCAATATTGAGTTTGCCAGAGCTGATTAATCCAAGCATCATTGCTTTGCCGGTCACTGCTACCTCTTCGAGCTCCAAACGAAAGTCCTCTCCTCCAGCCAAGAAGAAGAAGGTAAATGATAAAAAATGGAAACCTTCAAAAGCTGAAAGTCGCGAAGCTTTTGTTACACATGTACAAGATGATAGTTACTTGAAATTAGTAATTGCTAAAAGGCACCAAAAGATTGTTGAAAAAGGCTTTACCCCACAACCTTACATTATCATAGTTGGTCCTAATTTATCCAGCGTCAAGTCCTATTTTGTTGTGGTGAACCCCAATATTTTTTATAACTGCCCGAACATCTTGGCGTCTGTAGATGCATGTTTCAAACTCACTTGGTCATTAAATCTGGAATATTCACCTTCATGTTACGGCCCATGGTATTTTGTACAAAAAGGCTTATATAAACTATCCAGTCCCTATGATAAAGGCTCAACATCTGTCGAATCACTATTGACAGATTGTAATTTAAGTAATTAATTAATACACCTATGCCTACGTTTATTTAGAACCAACCTGCTTTTCTTATCTCCGCAATGGTTGTTTGTTTTCTGTGTAAAAATGAATACAATTCTTTCAGGGCATTTAAATGTCATCTTGCATTATCTCATAATCATTCTGAATATAGAATTTTAAAATGTGCTGAAGAAAACTGTGATAGAAAGTTCCAGTTAATGAACTCATTTAGACGACATTTATTAACTCACAGTGTTGAATCGTTAGCAAATTGTTCAGTTTCGTCAGACGTACAAACTAACGATAACGGTGATAACTTTGATGTTCCACCTCCTTGCGTAAATTTTGATGCAGATGTTGAGTCTTTATTGGACCCATATAATGGAGCGTTAAATATGGTTACTCCAGTCGTTCCTCAAGCGATATTTGAAACATCTATATCTTCCTTGATAGCCAATTTATATTCTAATCAAAACCTACCCAGAAATATAGTTGACATATTTATTGATGGGTTGAGACAATGTCTATCAGAATGCCTCATTTCAGCTATAAAAAGTACACTCAACACATTGTCTCATAATAATGAGATTCCATCTTCATGTATCGAAACTGTAATGAAAAGCATTACTCCAGTTATAACCTTGCCTTTGGATAAATTTAGTACCGAATACAAACGTTTACAATATTTTGAATCTAAAAATACTTTTATTAGACCACAGCAAATTGTTATTGGACAAAGATTAGATACAGTAAGAGAAGATGGTGTAAGCCGACTAGTACCGGTAACCTGCGAACAAAGTTTTGTAAGCCTAAGGCATGTACTAAAAATGTTTTTTTCTTTAGAAGGACTGCTCATAGAGACTTTAAACTTCATGAGTAGTTTAAAAAATAATTGTAATTCATCTAACAGTGCCATTCAAAATTTTATCCAAGGTTCTTATTGGAGAAGTCTCATACAACGCCATGGAGAAAAAATTGTGATGCCACTATTTCTTTATTTTGATGACTACGAAACAGGAAATGTTTTAGGAAGTCGAGCAGGACAACATAAATTAGGAGCTGTTTATATCATGCTCCCATGTTTACCTCCTTGTCGTTCTTCGTCTCTTAATAACATTTTCCTATTTCTCTTATTTCATTCTTCAGATAGAGTTATATTCGGTAATCAAATAATTTTTAAGTGTGTCATTGACGAACTTAACTACATTAATGATAACGGAATCGACTTTGATGTACCTGGCTTCACAGGCAAAGTGTATTTCGAACTTGGATTATTATTGGGTGATAATCTAGGAATTCATTCGATGTGTGGATTTATAGAAAGTTTTTCAGCAAACTTTCCATGCAGAGTGTGTAAAGTTAAAAAAGATATTATGAAATATCAATGTGTAGAAGATACTTCACTTTTGCGCAATGCTATTAATTATGAGTCTGATCTATTAGCTAACAATCCTACTGAAACTGGTATAAAAGAGAAATGCGTATGGTTGGATCTTAATAATTTTAGTGTTTTTGACCAAATTGGCGTAGACTGGATGCACGATGTTTTAGAAGGTGTAGGGAAGTACATTATGAGTCTTATAATTAAAAAAATTACACGTGATCAAAATACTTTCACTTTAGAAGTACTGAATCAGAGAATCGAATCATTTTCATATGGTCCTGATAGCAGAAACAAACCATGTTCTTTGTCATCTGATCATGTTAATCAAGGAAATATACGATTGTCTTCCTCTGAAATGTTAACGTTGATACGTTATTTTGCATTACTTGTGGGAGAGTTCGTATCTGAGGCAAACGAATTTTGGAAAATGTATATAAAACTCAAGATGATTATTGATATATTGTCATCTACTGCATTTGCAAAAGGTACTGAAGAAATCTTGCAATCTCATATAACTGACTTAAATACTTTGTACCTTTCCTTAAGTGATGATACACTGAAACCTAAGTTTCATCACTTGATACATTATCCTACGGCTCTTAAAAAATTTGGTCCTTTAATATTCTTTTGGTCTATGCGCTTTGAAGCCAAACATAGAATCTCTAAAATTGCAGCAAAAACTTCAAGCAACAGGCGAAACCTTACATTAACTCTTGCTATTAAACAACAACTAAAGTTAAATTATATTTTTAATAAAGGTAAATTAGATGACATTATTAATACGGGTCCTAAAACAGAATGCGATAGTCTAGACTCTCAATATTTGGTTGTAAACATACCATTTGCGCTATCACAAAAAGTAATGAAAACTTCTTGGGCAACAGTATCATCTACACATTATACCAAAGACACTATTCTGGTTTATAGTAGTTCTGAAGATGGTATAGTGTCTTTTTTTAAGTTAACTGATATTTTTGTGCTTGATTCAAAATCCGATTTAATTTTGAAAGGAATATTATTAGATACATTACATTTTAATGAACACTTCTATGCATATGAAGTTTTAGAACCAGAAAATTACAGGTACGTTGTCAAACTACACAGTTTATTGGAATTTCCTATACCATGTAATATCAGTATAGTATCAAATAAAAAATTTGTCACTTTGCGAAGTCCAATCTAATTTTAAATCAGTATGGATCTTGCAGCCAACTGGTTTAATTAGCCTTTTGGTCAACCGTCTAGCCATTTCAATAAACGCCGCCATTTAATAAAACGGCTAGGCAAATTACTTGAATCGTTAGCGTTTAACTATTTGCCTAGCCCAGACGTTTTATTTTAAATTTAGATCTATTTTCTGCCATAATTCAATTTGCATGAAATCATATATCTAAATGACCTACCGAAATGCCCTATGTATTGTATAAATGGCCTAAGCATCAGCTAGCCCGTTCACTAAATGTTATATTAGACGTATCGGCCGAATATCATTCAGGCCGTTTGAATGGCGGCGTTTAATGAAATGGCTAAGCAGTTGACCAAACGGCTAATTCAATCAGTTGGCTGCGACATGGATATTATTTCCCTATAGTCAATGAATGTGAAAACTGTTCATTTATTTAGTATAAGGATGTTGATCCCTAAACACAAAGGTTATATAAAACTTGAAAAGTTATATTTTAAGTTAAGATTTTAAGTTAAAGGATCTTGAATTGTTGATTATAAACACAGGGGTAATATAAGACTGACTTTATTCCCAGGCGCCAGTCGACACAGGGGTGGCATTTGAGAATACTGCCACCCGGCAGCGCCTGGGAATAAAGGATTAGCATAAGAATGTTGATTTCTAAACCCCCTTATTCATAAAAAACTAAAATTCTCAATAAACGTATTTATGTCATAGAAATGTTTTGTCTTCATCTTTCAATCACAAATCATATTTCGAAACAAATTGACAAAACACTTCTACAGGGTGTAACTGTAAACAGTGGCAATATTTTAAGGGGTCATTGTACTCATCATTATGAACAACTTCCACTATGGGACCAAAACTGAACGTGAAAAAAAATCGGCTGTTCCCTACATTTTTTGCGAACATAAATGTACAGAACAGCTGATTATTTTTCGCGATTTCAGGTTTGGTCCCGTAGTTAAAGTTACTCATAATGATGAGTATAATGACCCCTTAAAATATTGCCACTGTTTACACTTACACCCTGTAAAACTGAAATAGGTATGTACAGCGTTTTAGTTTTTTATGAATATGGGGGTAAAGTTGTATAAGCCTACTGTACAATTTAGGTTGCTATTAGCATAAAGATGTTGATTTCTAAACACAAAGTTATAAGACTGCTGTTCAATTGGGTATTTTCCTGTAAGTAGTTAAAATAAATTATTTAGCTGAACTTATTAAATTAAGAATAGTAAATGAGTGAAAACAGTAGTGTTGGTTCTTAATTTATCGTTCTTATTTATTTTTAATCATCCATGCAACCTTTAATAGTAAATGATTCGACTATTGAATATTATGACGTCACAATAAATTTTTCATACATTTTCCTTATAACTTGCCGTTTTGACGTTTAGTAAAAAGTTACTAATTTGACTAGTCAGTCAAATACCCAATTAATTAGTTTAAGGAAAAAATGTTGATCTCGAAACACCAATAAAAACTTTTTAAATCACTTCTGTCATTTTTATTTTTCAGAAGTAATCAGCGTTAGGTAAAGGCAATTTAGACATCTGTAAATTTTTATCTAATGCTGATTATACAGTTCCTTAACCTACAGTACATCACGTGCGCGATAAGTTGAGACCTGAGCGTGGTTTAAGTACCTATAAAGATTGAGACTTTATAATGCTGCCCTGTTCCCGAAAAACATAGGCTATGTTAAAATTGCCCAGTTTTTTTTAAAATCACAGTCTATGTTACTCGGGAACAGCGCAGCATTAATGTCTAAATCCTTATATTTAAACCGCGCTCAGGTCTCTACTTATCTACCACGAAACTTTTGAACCTATAAACCATTAATAAGTGCACTAATTATGAATTATCTTTCCTGATAGTCTCAATAAAAGTACTTAATAGCTTTAAACCAGACAACTGAATAATTTTACAATATTAATTTTTACAAACAATCAAGTGTGTTTATTACAGTTTTAATAAACTTCTTAGATATTAATAAATATCTATATCCAAATATTTAGACAACTTCACAAAACGAATTTCTTTTTTATTGTAAATGTAAACATTTAAATATTTGATTCGAGTATCGAACAGAATCAAATGAATCAAGTTACCAAATCACAGTAAGCAGGTCCATTGATTGTAGAATACAATTACCTTATAAAATTAACCATAGACATTACTGAAACTACTAAAATACTTGATAATCATTACCACGTTCGTTGTAACTTCAATCAAAATAAATCATTGGCATGTTAACCAAACTTGATTGTATTGACAATTACTATGTTTGATTTTATCAAGACAACTTGTCTGTTGCATAACCAACATAACTTTATTGCCACAATCATATTACTTTATGTGCTCGTATGTAAACAAGTTCCTTGATAGCTGCAAACATTTTTTTTATCAATGTTATCAAGTTTTTTTTTCAGTGTGTGGCAAAACAAAAACAAAGCACAAAATATGGCTATTATTCGCAGCAACAATTGCGAGGACGTTGTGTTACGGCCACATATGGCATGAACTCAATAACGCGCCATAGTCGCAGCGCAGCGGGCTAACTACCGCAATCCAGGTCTTTACGTAAGGTAATTTACCATCTGCCATTTGTGGGCGTTTACCACCGCTGTATCGCTTTTATGAAAAATGACGGAAAATATGTTTGTAGATATTACAGACTCGTGATAATGGGCAAAAATGTTAAACGGTACCATTTCATCGCTCTCCGAGATTCTCCAGGTACAATAGATGGCTTAAGCGGATGTTCGTTTTCGTAGACCTGAAAGTTTCCGCTGTGATTATAGCAAAGTCACCACGAAAAATCATCGCCGAATGTAATCACCTATCGTGTCTCCATACAGCGGTCGAAATAGGTTTTCGTTCATCAGGTACAAAATCTTAAAAAGTTACAATCAATAGCTAGATTTCTTTCTAAACTAGATACCACACAATATAAATAAATCAAGTATAGAAGCGTAAGCAGATAAGGGAATACTAATGATGTCGTGAAACCACAGAGGCAGTTACGCAACCTGTGTTTCTTTATCTTAAATAAGACAAATATTCTTTTTTATGTACGCGTTGTCATCCTAGTAAGTCACCTAGTTACTTGCGTCAGTGATAAATTGACACAGTAAGGAAATATGGCACCGTATTATCCCAAGATTTGGATGCTGAATACAGTAAGAAGTGAGATTATAAACGTCCCCAATTAGAACATATCCTGTGTTCTAATCTCTGGATTTTTTCCTTCATTTTCAGCCAAAGGTCTATTATTAGATCTATAACGCCGTTCCGTGATTAAGTCGCTGTGAAAGATGAATACCGGTTAATGGAAACGGTATAGGAGTTCAATTAGTGCGGGCTTGTAGCGGATAATTCGATTCGTCGACATAATATGCCGTTGCCAAGGTAATAAAGCTACACATGTAAGGATTTTGTGGTTATTATCAGGCGAGACACATTAATTCAGGAGGTTGAAACAATTGCGGCGGGCAGCTTCGTTAGACCGCAAGCGACACGTGTAATAAGATAAAGTAACGCCCGCCGTCCGTGCCCCGGTAGAACAAAGGTCTTCCGACGTCGCCGCCTTGAACAATGCCCCACAACATGCTCAGTGTTGTCCTCACCCACTTCTATTCCGTGAACTAAGCATGCGACATTATAGAGACAAACGCATATATTAAATGGCATATAGCTATTATGTAACCAAAAGATAACAGACTTTTTAGACGAACGTGACAAGGTTATTCTGCAAATTTATCTATTTGTATCTAATGTTAACAATCCATCCAAAATAGTTATAACTTGTACTTATAAAATTCGATACTCTTAGATTGCATTATAATATAGTTAGTAATAAAATATACTAACCCCAGTCTATACATAAGACTAAGTGGAAATATGACATACGTTTACAAGAAAGCTGATATGTGACTCTTCAGAGTTACGAGGACGAACGATTTTGACGCGATTTTCACTGTAGATAGCTGATGTTATAAGGCGCAACTAAGTCAAATTTATTTTAGAAAAAATATTAAGGTTCTAGTTCTGTAATGGATAAACCCAGATCGAATCGGTAGCTAGTAATACCTAAATATAACGATTCACGTGTAATGAAAGGTTTTGAATAAAAAATGTGTTTGCATTCTAATATTATAAATGCCAAAGTAACTATGACTGTTTAACCGCTGAAACGACCTTTACGCAATTTGGTACAGAGATGGACTAGAGTTTAGGAAAGGACTACTAACATTCACACGGACGGAGCCGTAGGTGTGCAGTTAGTGACAAATATTTCAGAGAATGTATACCTAGATTGAAAAATACACTTCATAAGCACGCGTCGAATTTTTGCACAAGGGCAATGTATAACGAGTATAATACTTACAATTTCTCACGCGATGATGAACCGGTGCACAACCAACAACCCTGTATATTTATATAACAAGGCTGATTCAAATCGCTGTACCAGGCAAACATAAAATAATAGGGGTTAAAGTATGAAATTGCCGTTTCATTGTAATAGGTACTTCGAATTGACATAGAACCTTCATGGTTTGAGATTTTTGAGTGAAACTTTTTCCACATGGTACCTATGTAGTTCTTCATTTAAAAATGTGCAACATTCGATTATCGACTTTCAGTTGTTTTTTTTTATTCAGCTTAGACAAGAAAGATGGATACTTCGAAAATTCGAGTGATTTTTGAATACGAGTTCCGACGCGGAACTAACGCGGCAGAAACAGCTCGCAATATCAATGTTGCGTTTGGAGAGGGGACTGCTAATGAACGCACCGTGCGATTTTGGTTTAAACGCTTTCGTGATGGAAACTTTGATTTGAAGAACGAACCACGAGGAAGGCCGTCCACACAGGTGAATAACAATGAATTGAAAGACATGGTGGAAGCCGATCCGAGCCAAACTACCCAGGAATTAGCTGCATGGTTTAACGTTACCTTACCAACAATATTGACTCATTTGCGTCAAATCAATAAAATAAAAAAATGTGAAAAATGGGTACCTCATGATTTGACTGATCTGCAGAAAGAAATGCGTGTTGAAACTTGTGTTGCCTTGTTGAATCGATACAGAAATGAAGGAATATTGGATCGAATTGCGACATGTGATGAAAAGTGGATTCTTTACGATAACCGTAAGCGAAAAATGCAATGGCTGACCCCAGGTGAAACGCCACAACAGTGTCCTAAAGCAAAGCTTACCAATAAAAAGGTAATGGTAACTGTTTGGTGGTCTCAGCATAGTGTTATTCACTACAGCTTTCTACGATCTGGTCAAGCAATAACGGCAGATGTCTACTGTGCCGAACTCCGAACAATGATAGCAAAACTAGCAGTGAAACAGCCCCGACTCATGAATCGATCTTCACCATTATTGCTCCATGATAACGCGAGACCTCATACAGCACGAGAAACCGTTTTAACTCTACAGGAACTGCAATTAGAAACTATCCGTCACCCTCCGTATTCGCCAGACCTTGCTCCAACAGACTACCATTTTTTTCGTGATTTGGACAATTTTCTATGTGATAAAAAGTTTTCTTCTCAGGAGGCAGTACAAAATGCTTTCACACAGTTTGTCGAATCTAGATCACCAGAGTTCTATCGCAAAGGCATAAATGACCTTCCTACTAGATGGCAGCAATGTATAGATAATAATGGTAATTATTTTGATTAAATAAATACGTTAAATTAAAAAAAACGAATTTCAATTTGTCAGTACTAATCGGCAATTTCATACTTCAACCCCTAATATAAACGTAACCTCTTATCTTGCCTGACCAGAGCTTTTTCAAAATTAGCTAATCTGCAGGGCTAACATACGCGCACTATTTTTTCTCTTTTTTTCATCCCTAGCATCTCTAACTAGTCTGTGCTTTCGAGTAAATGGCCGTATCGGGCCGATTTTATCGGATAAATGTGAAAACAGCACAAGATGTCGGCTATCGGCGTCCGACACCGATATCGGATATCGGATAAGTATGAAAACGCTCTTACACTCTAGGGGTAGGGCAAACAAGACCACGTGAAGTGGATTTGCAGAGATTCATTTCTGTCACTAACTTTTGACTACTCAAGACAATAATTGAAGGGCAAAACTTGTTTTTGCCAACTAACATGTTTAAAAAATGTGTATGCCATAGACAATAATTTAAAAAGTTTGACGCGACAAAACATGTCGACGTTACTTCGCTCGAGAAGACTCGAGATGATATCTCATCTCGATTCGAGATAGTTGACGACGCGCGCATGTTAGCCCTGCGGGAACCGAGCACCCCAACTTGGTTACTACCTATCTACCTACCTACCTACCACAAATAGACAGACTAGGCTCAGTTGGAATTGCATTTAGTAAACAGTTAATTAGCACACAACGTGATTCGCTCAGTATTAGCAAAATCAAAACGTGGTGTTTAACTATAAGTTATTTGATCACAAGGTATTAATTCAGCTATTCAACTTTAGGACGACATTATTGACTATAAATTCGGTATAGCTTGGTATTCAAGGCCAGTTGACATTCGGGACTCACAATGGAAGCGGTCGTCAGAATACGATGTATTTATCAGATAGTGACCAGTTATATGTATGGAAAGTATATTCGATTGGTTTTACAAAACAATAAATGTTGTAGACTAAAGAGGATAGGAAATTATAAAAAGAGCAAATAAAATAATATCTGTGCGTAAATAGGTACCTGCGTAAGATCTAATAAACTTATGGTAACAACTTACCGAAAACCTTTAGAAAATGATGAACACAAAAGTTTATTCAGCATACCTGAAAAGAAAAGCAATGAATGAATGGTGTTGTTGCAAAACCAACAATTTCATGTATTACGATCAAACCATAAAAAGCTCATAAACAACGAGAGTGTCCGATTTTAGCAGGCGCTATCGTTGACGACAAGCCGCGAGAGGAACATATTTAACGCTTCAGGCTTATCTCAAACGAGGCTGGGCGCGCGGGGCGGGAACGAGCACGTGCTACAACATCAAGCCTATCTTTCTACTAATGGCCTACATGTGAAAGGTGAATAACTCCATCCTAACGCGAAACGACGGATAAGGTACTCACAAACGAGGATGGATGACAATTTATTATGTTATCTTATCCTTACGATATTACGTGAATGCACTACTTGCTACTATCGGTTAGCAAGAACATGACGTGTAGTTATATTCCAAGTTAATTAATAGTCCGATCATTTTAAACCAAATTATAGGAATGAGGGTGGAATAATCCACACCCAGCTCAAATTGGATTTAGGATTGTTCAAAATAACTTAACGCCTTGAATTAAAAAAATCCAGGTATCAAATTGATGAAAACATCTTATATTTCATTTATGATGGTGGTTTGAACAATTCTACCAACTTACATTTGGGCATTCTTGAAGCCTCGGATGTGTACCTAAATTGATTGGATTATAAAGTTGCTACCCCATATCGGTCATTCGTAAGCCTTGCTTTAAATCATAAATATCTAATATCATAATATTGTCAATGAATACTCGAATAATGTAAAATTCAATCAGTTTTTTTTTACGTGCGGGAAATCCCCACGGATAACACCCCAATCCGGAGCCGGAGAGGGAGGTTATGTCGGACTCGAACCAACTAAACCGTCGTGGTGCTAGGCCGAAGGTGAGGTTGTTATGCGACATATCCCTCGCATTCCGACTGACCCTGGGCCATCCCTCTTGGTCTGGCCCCCCTCGGGAAATTCAATCCCTATCGAGTCTCACACAGGCGAAATAGCTCACTTCGGATATGTTCGCTATAGGCGACACCAGTGCGTTATGACCACGGAGGACAGAATATGATTTTCCTTCTCCATGGTTATGACTCAATCCGGCTGAGGCTTTGTCAGAAAGGTTAATATAAAATTAAAGAATATTAAGATGATAAAGAAACTGGACAACTAACTGCTTACTCCACCCACTTTACCTACTACCTAAACAAAATGTTGAAAGTAATTAAATTAACTAAGCATATTTTACCCCAAAAATTTTTAGGTACCCCAAAAAGACCACTGATTTTCTTAATTGTCTTCGCAGGACGGGGTTGCATTCCGAACCGGTAGTCGATAACCTAGCTACTTTTTTACGTTTTTAAATGCCACTTAAATAGTCTATACAGAATAATTCATTTTTAATATTACTTTGGCTACGACCATTTGTGTTTGGACAGAGGCACCACGCGTGTATCGCCAAAGGTGAGTTCGCAGGACATATCCTAGTAAGTTCTCTCGTCGCGGTGACTAGTGAGTGTCAAAATAAGTTTAATTTCGAAGTGAAGCCAAACTTTCATATTATTTTATGATAATACATAAAATATAGGATTATTCTTTATATCAAATGTCAGCGGTGAAGATTGCGGTAGCCTTTAGTTGATGATCGTGACCATTCCGTTCAAATCAAAGTTCAGTGTGTAATATAATGTAAATGTAAGTGCAATGGAAAGACAGGCTCGGAATAACTGCCCGCGTTATGCATACCGATTAGACGCAATCTGTCGATGTTACAATGGGAAACAAGTTGCTTAAGGTGTTTCGAATCTGAAAGTATTACATGACAGCTATGCTCAAGAAAGATTATTTGAGACAAGCCAAACACTGAAGCAAATACTGGTTAAGAAAGCACTCGTTTCCAAAAACTAACTAACCAAAAACTCGTACCAAATTACCTATACCAACAACTAAATCATTTACGACTTACGTCTTTCATAATTTCGATTATGATCGACAAGATGTAAGAATTTATCTATTTTTCAGTTAATAAGTCATCTCTTAATTTATCATACACGCTGTCGAAAATCGAACAAAGCACTGAGGTCCTTTCACGAAAAACGAATGCGCAATATATTAGGTCAGCATGTCGAAAGGAAACCAATGTCGGAGCACAGCAAAAACCATTATAGGTGTGACCATCAATTACATCCGTTACGCCGGACACCACACAGTACGCGTCACCGATGTACATTTGCGATGAAACACGTTAGTCTTATTAATGGACACAGTTTATTATTGTGCGATACCCACGTGGTGAGTTTGGTCGTACAGTAATCTTTTTATAATACGTAATCTCCACAGTATATGTTTCGTGGAATCACGGCATAACATGCCAACTGAGCGTGTAGTGTAATGAATGGGTGGATGGAAACTTTTAATGCTCGTAGCGTGTTTTAAGTAATGTAATGAACTGATGGAAAAATACAAAGAGAATAAATAACAGAAATAGCGTCGAGTAAAGGAAGACGCATGGGGGCATCATGTTCATATTCATCGTAAAATTGTTTGTGATAACTTTCATCGAAATAGTTCTAACGTAAATATAAATCAACAAGTTTTTTTTGTGGAATGTTGCTAATAATGTAAAAATAAACTAAAAGTCTAATACTCATAAAAATACTTATAATGTTTACTGTACGATGATCGGTACAGTAAACATTATTACTTCAGAAGACAGTCTTAGAGTTGGATAAAATATGAATCCGAGGCTTTAAACTTAGAGCCCGAAGCCCGTTCACTCTTTTTCTTCTGTTTAATTTAGCCTGTCTTGTATTTTATAGGAGCGACTGCCGTCTAACTGCATAGTCTAAGACTTGTTCGAGTGCTCAGGATCTGTACTTTCCGCGGCTGATCGATTACGTTGTCAAGGCACGCATTGCTGCCGTGTGAACTAAGTGCCGTGAAAGTGACCCCCAAAATGCCAGCCGGTTAGGTTGAAACCATTGAAATGCCAGGTCTATAAAACCATAATGCAAAATGTGGCCCTTACCTACTAAAGCTACACAAGCAGGAGCTATAGGTATATGTCACAGAGATGAATGTTCTGCGATTGATGTGTATACTCAAATCATGTTTAAGGATCGCGTGAGGAACTTTCGAAGGCGCGGCGGTCTTCATGTCCGTGCATCGCAGATAAAATGCAAGAATGGCTATCACTGGATTGCGGCGCCAACCAGATGGGCGTTTACCACAAATTATAATTAGAATTATATAAACGTAACTTATGAGTTACGTTTATATAATTTTAATGTGGCCATGCAACTGTATAACCACCTGCCAGATAATTTAAAAAAGTTACCGTGTAAATCATTCTGTAGAAAATTATGCAGGCTTCTACAAGAAAAAAAGTTTATTATAACATTGAGGAATACCTTCAAGACAAATTAATTAATCAGCTTTATAAAATGTAAGTAGTAAATTCACATTGCAACCCTTGACATACTTAATACTTTACTATAAAAATTAATACCAGACTCATTGTTATAGTGACTACTACATAATGTGTAACTAATAAACTACCTATCTTAAACTACCTTATTGTACAATGTTTAATTATTAGTTAAATATTTTTGGATTGGATTATCGCGACTTCAGTGCTTTGAGGAGATCATTTATGTGTTTAGTGATGCAGCAACATGTCTTAGGACTGTTTAGAACGCTGGTATTTAGAATTTCAACGGCACTCTAGCCTTAATAGAGACATCTGTGAATATTTTTGGGACCGCTGTCCAAAAAATCCTGCACGAAGAACTTGAAAGTTGATTTCATGTTGGAGGGATACCACATTTGCTTAACGACGACCTAAAAACAAACGTGTTAGTTGGTATCGCAAAACTCAGCAGCGATTCAACCGAGGAGAGTCAATGCATGTTTATGACATCTTTAGAGGTGACGAGTCTTAGATTTATGCTTATGATCCAAATTCTAAGCAGCAATCAACTGTCTAGGTCTGCCAGGATGAGCCAAAACCGACTAAAGTCATACGCTCATGAAGCACTTCAAAAAAATGGTTGCCTCGTTGTGGCAAAGAGCGGTCACGTCGCCACTATTGTACTAGAAGATGGCACAATTGAGATTGCTACAAGTCATCACCGAATTGTGAAAAAAAAACAATTCAAGATGTCGTTATGATACTGCACCATGACAATGGAAGTTCGCACACCGCCCACCAAACAAAGATGTTTTTGAGCATCCAAAATGTTGAAATTTTAGATCATCCGCCTTACAGCCTTGACTTAAGCCCCGACGATTTCACCCGAAGAAGCTGTTGACGAATACAAATCGGCCATTTTGACTATCCCCCGTTCGGAGTAGAATAAATGTTATAAAAACTGGTTTCAACGCATGCAAAAGTGTATTAAATTTCGCGGAGAATTCTTTCAAAAACACAATGGTGATAAATAATCTATTAGATTGTCTATTCTTATTTAAAACGACACAACTTAAAAGGCAATCGAATTTGCTAGACTTGAAATCAAACTTAACTGCAATGCATAGAAGACAAAATTTATATTACAGGCAGTAAGTAAGTGAAAGGTATAAGACGTTTCATATTAAGTTGTACGGCGCAAGAAGTGCCTTTCATTTCGTATGCTGTCACGCTGAGTCATGTAGCATATAGTTAAAGAGGACATGTTTATGATGTCACCAACAATCGTAACTCGCTGCAGCTAAACTACATTATCGCTACTAAATCCATGGTATACTGCATGCTCAGAAGATGTCAGGAAGATTTGTTTAAAAAATAAAATGAATATGTATTCATTCAAAAATGATTAGGTCCATTAAAAACTGAGTCAGTCAACTGAGCCTGGGGGCAGGACTCAGTTCCCAAGCTCTAACTTAAACAATAATTTCGATGTAGTCGTTGTGTTGTAGATAATAATAAAAACATTGTAGGTGTGAAAGTTGCATGAATCATGCGGTTGGTTGGTGGGTGATTGAAGACGACAAGGGCTGGGCTGGTGTCGAGCCGTAGACTGGCGAGGTGACGGGCGGAGCAACGGCACCTGAGTCCGGCCGACGACGAAGCGCCCTAATGGCCTGTCGCTCGTCCATCCGCGCCCGTGATTGATCGACACACCCCGTGACGTGTGCACACACATCGCTTACATCGCTTCCACGATATCACGCGTAATCCATCACATATTCCAAATTTGTGGCATTAACGTGAGGATAAATATATAAATCACATACCCTGTCTATTTTTATAAATTTTGCATCTTACATCGTGTCAGCAAATATCGATTTCTAGAAATAACTACGGCCAAAGAGAGAAGTACTTACTACTAACTTTTAAAATAAAAATGTTCGAAAAAGTCCATATCTGGAAAACGTTCGAACAAGTATTAAGACGGTGCTCTCGTATTTTAAAGCAAAGTATAGACTAAATTGGGATTTTATAAGTAAACTTTTCTGCTTCGACTGTACTAAGATTAAAACATTTCAGTTTTGTGTTTTTGTTGGACAATTTGTTAACATGCGTACTGTAGGCACATGTAAATTTCATTTTTTTTTAATTGTTGATCTCGTGTTCAACTTGAAATGATCCCTGTATAGACTTTCAAAGCGCACAAAGGCAAACCTAATTACGTAAAATTTCAGCAGCAAATACGTAGCTATTACACAAAAAAATTGCTCGGAAACAAAAAAGTGAAGGTCAATAAATATAAATCTTTGGCATTAAATTATTGCTAAAGTTGAAATAATTTAATAGGTGCATTATGACAGTTGTTGCCAGTATGTAACTTTTGTAAGACTTTACGTTACTTTCGACCCGTATCGCATTTGGTCATTATTGCACCGGTGATAACGACTGTAATGTATGAGAAATCGGAAATGGTAGAGGTATCGCCGGGGATACCAGCGACCACGAATTTTCCTTTTCATTACAACAATAAAGTTTACTTTTGTTTCAACAACTATTAATAAAAGCGCAATATTATAATATTTTCAGTATAGTAGTGAGATAGTATTGCTTTGTTGTCTTTGTTACTTAAATATTTTAATAAAACGTTACGAAAATTAACAAGCATATACAAACTGCTTACGTTTTTTTTTCTTGTTCTTTTTTTATAAGAATATTAGCAACCGAAATTATCGAAATTACTAATATTCCCTCTAACCCCTCCCACTAAGCTAAATAGCTTGTGCTAGGAGTGGGTTCACGTCGGTAGTGTAATGGCCAGGATTCGAACCCGAGACCTCTCGATCGTAAGGCCGACTCTTTAACCACTAAGCTACCGACGCTTAAAATGTAACAACCTAAGACAATATAGCCAAATCACTAAATTTAAAAGACATAAACCAATAAATCATAAGACGCAACTGTCTTACAAGGCCTCGCAGAAATAAAGAATCACGCCATAGTTTAAATTATTTTACTCTTTGCCCCGTCCATTATGTTATTGTATTTTAGACAGATGGAAGTAGTGATTGCAGAAAGATTTATATTAATAAATATGATCGATTTAACACATCAATAATCGATAAATTAGTAGTGTAATAGTACATATTTCGTCTGTACTTTACTGTTATTGTTATATTATTACTATTTTTTTGTTAAAAATAACAGACTTTTCCCTCTTTAGTGAGTTTAACACCGCCTTGTTGAAAGCGTTTTCGGATGAGCCCATTAACCACGCTACACATATATTATGAGATAGTATTAAATCAATACAATGTCAAATGAGATGAAACATTTATCTCCAAGTAGGAAGTTTGCATCGAAGGATATTTTGAAAGTAATAAACTTAAATGCAAGCTAGAAAACTCGGAAGCACTGAAGCACTGAAAACTAGAATACGAAAATCGATGGGTTAAAATGTCTTAAAATCGATGGGTACCTAAACACCGAAAATATCGCTGGATATTTTGAACATCTCTACGTACCCATTTATAGGATACAGGAGTTGTGTTATGACGTATCGCGGTTATAGCAATCGCGGCTGATTTCCTTCCTGGTATTCATTAAAGAGTTCCGAGGTCTATCTCTGAAACCCATCATCAGATCTTTACGAAATTTAAATGGGACCATTTCGAAATAAACCTCTTTCGAACAAAAAAAGTATTTTGAAATCCATCTACAGATGAGGGAGCTATGCGCGTACAAACAAACACAAAAAACAACAACAAAAATAAAAACATCCGAATTGAGAACCTCTTGCTTGTTCAGAAGTCGGTTAAAAATGGTCGGTTAAAATTAACGGTAACGTTTGTGTTCTGTAGTCGATTTTGATTTTGACATTTTCAAGTTACATATATAAAACAGTCGATCGACTAAATCCATCCCTAAAATTGCGTACTGGCTAACGTGACGTTGTCAATGACATATGACGTTTTGACGCCTTATTTTTGTTCGGAGTTTTAGGCATTGACGCTAGAACAAAGTTGTATCTAGTTGTGTGTGTTGTAGTGTGTGTGAGCTGTCTAAAATATAATAATATAGTGGACGAACTATAAATTTAAATTTAAACACAATTTTTTTTAACTGATATATATTTATTAAACGTACTATCATACGTTATTACATATTTACAAATTATTAAACCTAAATATAATAGATTTATATTCCGTGCCAAACATACTAAATTACCTTCTATGACTTAAGGCATAGTCAAGGTAATTTCGATTTAGTCATGATAAAATATTTTATTTTTAATTAGTTAGGCCTGCTTGATGGATGGTCAAATCTAGTAATTGAAATTTCACTGTGATTTTCCTGTTGGCAAATTGATCTGATATTTGGTATGGTTTCACACCACCTAACACTGGACGAGTACCGATTTTATTACGGGTCGTCTAATTAAGAAACCGGTTAGTACGCGATCGTCTACACTGCTTCTGTCCATATCTCAGAAACTTTTGTAAGATTTGGCAATACAACATTCTGCTCATCAACTATCCTCAGTACCTATGCGAATATCGGACTCAATGAGGAACCGATGTAGTTGAGTGATCGTCGGAACGTTGGTAAGGTAAATTGACATTTAATGTCAAGTCCTCGACCAACCTCTCAAGGCTCGCAAACCTTGTTGCTGCATATTAACGACCTTCTTGAAACTAAGAACATCTCTTTCGCTGATGATACAGTACAATTGTAGAGTTACATACCCACCCAACGTGGTGAAGCTGATACTTTATCGGTTCTTCCTCATATGGCGGTGTAAACTTCTTAATTTGGAAAAAATAGAAAAAATAATGCTCGAGTTATTTTCAGGACCGTTTTGGACGGTTATGATGCCTGATGATTGTTAGGCTGAATGAGATGTAAACATGGATGGAGGCGTGTGATGGAAACAAAGTGAGGTCAATTTCAATTAGTAGATGTTTATGTACTGCACCTATGCATTTATTTTAAATGACACCATTTATTTATATATTTTAAATGGTGTCTGCTTTTAAAATTTCTAATCATTACTCTGACCTGTTTTTAAAGAAGTCCGCTCTTGTACAGACTCATCTCTGCGATGGATCAGAAGAGAGAAGACTAGAAACGTAGCCATACGCCCTAGTATTGCACACTCTTTATTTTACTGTCGGACTCCACCAAGTGTTCCGGGCAAGTGTCCTTCATTGCAGATCATATCACTACAGACCATTGACAGTGATCATGACCAAATGGAAATAGATAGGCATCATTAATTAAAAATACATAGTCAAATTATACTAAACATAATATGAGCAGCAAAACATCTTGTGAAACGATTAAAAGTGATAGCGTGTTCTGTAGTAACAAGGCCAAGTTGTTGGAGTGGAAGTGATCAATTTTCTCAACAATTTCACCGTCATCTTGAATCTTTTCAGTGGCACAAAACATTTAGCTCATTCAGCGCACAGGGACCGACCGTGATAATAGAGCCTGTTGGCTGGGAGGGACAGTCATCGCAAACATAAGCCATTAGCGTATTGTTAGCGTCTTTTCAGCCGTACCCTCCGTTTTCGAGGTTTTTGTCGAGTGTCCTCGAGAATCTATATCAAAATAATCGTCACAGGGTAAACTCAGAAAACTACACACAACAACACAACAATAATACCTGAATGTATTGTTAGAAGCTTCGGCTTATCATTTGTATATTACTTATGTAAAACCTCTAATATTTCACGTAAACAAACAGCGAATGCAGCAAGATTATCTTGAACTTTAATTTGTGTATATTTACGTATGCTGCGGTCGTTGAGAGAAGGCTGAACAGGTCGCGTGCGGTCGACAGACGATAGCAGCGTGAAGCTGGCCATTCTACTCTGAACAAAGGTTCCCTCCTGATCTAATCAACGCAACAATACACCTCGGATAACTTCACAATTAAGCTGGAAAATAAACCGTCAGCCACCCGTACCAACACATCTGATATTTTAAATTACAAACAATATTATGTCACGGATACAAACGAGTCCATTGTAGGTCGTGTCATCGGGTGCGCTCGACAGCTGTTTTAGATAGCATGTGACCTCTGTAGAATAAAGCGCTTCGTAAATTATTACAATGACGGTCTACAGGTTGAGGCTTTTTCCTATTCTGATGCAAAATAAATAAAAACCAGTCAAACTGATTTAGTCAGTCTGGTTGTGCCTCGGAAAGCACAGTAACCGTCCCGGTTGCCATACAAACATCTATGGCCGCAAATGTCCAACTAGTCTAAGTTAAGAAATAAGAACTTCGACATCACCAATTGATTATGGAGGAAAATATGCGTCACGGAAAATATCAACAGTGCATCACAGTTAGACTGGAAGATTGACTACAAACTACAAGTGAGTTCACTGAAATGGTTCAGAGACGGATGATTTGTGACAACAGAATCGTTATCATTGGTTATGTGATCTGGGTATAAACACTTAGGTATCCATTGCCATCAATTAGGGAGCAAAAATATTTAATTATATAAAGATTTTGTCTTTTTTTGTAATACAATTCAAGTGAATGAATATATTTAATGACCTGAATTACAATATAACTAAAATATACATTCCAGAATTATTAATATACTTACCTACTATAGTTAAAGAGTTAAATATAAATAATTAATAATTAGTACATAAATAATAGGCATTGTTTAATAATTATATTTTTTTAGTAAATAATTAACTTTATACAATGTACTGATATCCGTAACTCAAGCTTGACCTTGCCTTAGGCCATAGGTATATGAGACTACGCGGCGCACTCTTCGCGGTCTACCGCAAAAACGGCTGATCGTATTAAAAAAAAGTTCAAACAAAAGTTTTAGAGAATTGTATACTCTACAACTTTTATTATAGGTGCAAATCTCATATTTAGGCAATAGGAAGCGAAATATTCACGAAAAACTGATTTATATGGCCTTTGACCTTCAATATTTTTAGACACGGACACGATAGCACTTGTGACTTTTGAGATAAAATTTAGAACAATAAAACAAAGGTTTATACCAATTTACAGCTTATTATCTTTCCTTCCGAGGTGAATCTCCTAATATGACTAGGCCATAAATTAAGCGAAAACAAAGCATTACATAGTTGATGGGATACTGGTGACTTAATCGAAGATTTATCAAGGTTTACAATCGATTTGTTTAATGTATTTTCTACAACAACCACCGTTACAAAATCGATCTTTCTAAATGATCTGCAACCACTACGCGTTCAAAACGTAGATGTAAATGGATTATAGCCACTTAACGAATATAAAGAAAAGTACCTATCTTCTTTTTATTCGCTTGAATGGCTTTTGATCTTTAGCCCTTAGAAATATGCCTCTCAGAATTCACAAAATAAGCTAAATAAATCGTTTTATATTAAAAACTATGGGGCCAGTTTACATTATAAATTCGCATTCATATTGCGCATAAAAGCCGATGACACAGCTTATCTGGATGATATCCAAAAAAAGGGGTTCTAATATTTTAGAGAGCCATCATTGAATTACTTTCGGAAGCGACCTCAATAAGTTCCAGCCAATACTTCGGATAAATTGAATAAAAAGCGTTCGATTACTGTAGAGTTTACATTTACACGTTATATATTTTTAGTATATTAATGTGCATTACATGCATGCCCGCACCCCATTGATCAAATCGCACATTTTAGCTGAGGTGTAGGGTCTATAGAGACTTAAATCTAGGATTCACGTAAAAAGCGTACGCTATGATGAACGTTAGCGTGTTAGGTTAGGGGGTATATTCACACTTACTAGACGAGGCGTATGGCACATGGCAGGTTGTTTTAGTGTGGTGAGAGCCCGCGAAATGCAGAAGTTACATATTCCTGCCTAAACAAAAAATAAAGGGTGTGTTGTCAGGAGCTAGGTGCCCCATTAGGTTCGGTAACTTTTTTATAGTGCTAAAAGTATGTACTCAATTTGGCATCACTTGACATGAAAATGTGTTTGATGGGATATTACCATTACCGGAATGTAGGGGGAGAGTTTTTTTTTTCTTCAAAATTCGGTGCCATTTAGTCGTATATTAAGCCTTTTCAAATATTACACAATTTGGTTTATGGTAACTGCTACCGCAATAGCATTGAATTTGTTAAAAAATGTTGATTTTAGGTTCTAAGGCGTTTATTTCAATGCACGATATTTTCATAAATAGTTAAATTTTTGACCAATGAACGTTTACTGGTATGGCGCATTATCAACACACATTTAAAAACCAACGATTGCCTTGGTGTTTATAACTTAAAATAAGGATAGTGAGGCAGCATGGGGGAAGGTACCTACTGACGGGAGAAAAGGCAAATTGTTAAATAGTATTTTAAATGCTACAGGACTATGACTGTGGAGGCACACATCTCACTCATTCAAGAGCTCTACAGGTTTCTGTTAAGCGTCTTACTTATATGGGATACGTAGTACCTGGTTTTGGTACCGCAAAAGAAGTAGAAATTGCTATGCCAACTTAACAAGGTTTTTTTTAAACGTGGGGGAAAATCCTTCATGGATGCTAGGCCGGACTCCTACCGACTAAAAACCCTCACGTACCGCCTAATAGCCTGTGGTTAGTAGCCCCGGGTAAGCCCTTGGAAGGATGTCCCAGGACTACCAACAGACCTACGGCTGCGGCCTCGCCTAGGGGGTGGTTTGGGTGTTATCCCGCGTCTATGGAGGGCAGAACTCGGGTGGGAGAGTTAGTTCTCTCCCACTCCCAACCCGCCGCCTCTTTCACAAGCATTACCTGCTCGCAGAAAGAGACGACACAGTCCCACTTACTCCCGCTTGAGACCATGGCTCGCACCATGGTCTCGAGCGAGAGAGTGTTCACATCCAGACTCACCACGAGGACCTGGCGCTGTTCCGCCCACGCCATGTACTCCACTAACGTGTGGAGCGATGTGTCGTCGCTGCGGTCCTCGCAGTGCTGACACTCGGCCGTGGTTTCCAGGTGTCTTCGCCACAGTTACTTATCGAAGCTACCGTGCCCGGTAAGTATCTGTGACAACCGGTAGGAGAGAGCACCATGTCTCCTCTCCAGCCACTCGTCCATGACCGGTCTGACGGCCTACAGAAAACGGGGAGATTCGCCACAATCGCGAATCCCCCCTTTAGTTGCTCAAGTCGCACCTCCCATGTCTCCACGGTTTCCTGGTAGAGTTGGGATCGCTGGACCTCGATTTCTCGAAACGCAGGCCTTTGGCCCCGCTCCAGCGCCTCCTTGCGCCATTTAAATAGAGACGCAAGGGCTCTCGCTTCCAGGTCTCATGGAGGGGTCCCGGCTAGGAGACATGCCGCTTCACCTGAGATCGTGCGGTATCCCCTTATCACCCTGACGGCCATCGCCCTCTGCGGGCTCAGCAATCTAGCCACATTGGTGGCCGTCAGGGTTTCCGCCCATACGGGGGCCCCGTTTAGGGCCATACTTCGCACGATCCCCATTTGAAAGCACTGGCCACTTTCGTGATTAAAGTTCATGCACCTTCTTCAAAATAAGCCATCATGCAAAGATGACACACGTCATGTGCTTAATATCATCAAGGCCTCCAGATACCTGCCAGAAAGTTCAAAGAAACTTATAGATCCTATTATCCAAAGAAACGGCTATTTTGCATACCTGAAAGCATTCTTCATAATTAGAGAGCCGAGAGGCCGGTCACCGCATTTTGTGGCACATAGTATGACTGAACCTCTTATACTTGGATTATTTCAAGCATCTACTATCAAGAAGTTTTAACGCTTCTAGATAGTAGATGCTTCTAGACTTAATAAATTGGTAGGAAAATGTAACAGAATAACCGATTTTGATAAAGATATTTGACCAATAGATTAGTCACATCGTTTAATGTGGTTGTAAGGGCTAATTATTGTCTTTAAGATGGCCCTGTCATATGCAAGCTATAGAAAGAGCTGTAAAGATTACAAATGAAGCTTCCAGTTCTCAGTGCACTGAAAAGTCACAACTATGTGTCATAAAAGCAAAGTTCAGTAGTACGGTTATGCCTAAATCTGAACTTAAAAAGGTATTTTGTAGCTAAACAGTGCATGTCATATTTCAAGTGATTCTCAAAATTTTATTGGTTTTAGTCATAGTAGTATGTTAACATACATACATACATATAATCACGCCTTTATCCCTGGAGGGTTAGACAGAGGTGAATTAACACCCACATTTCACCAATCTGTATTCGGTCCCACGTAATAGGGGGTGAGCCTATTGCTATATCCCAGGCACTATTGTTGACTCGAGCCATGCACCTAGGGCTGAGTCTGGGCTGTACATATCTGTCTGATGTTAAAGTAAATCAGACCTATCCCTTAGTCGCCTTGTACGACACCACATGGGAAGAGAAGGGGTGGCCCAAATTCTACTCTGCCGGGAACCACGCGGCCAAAACATATTAATAATAAAATGCCATGGATTTAATGTATATTTACCATTAAATTAAGCACAGTAAAATTCTTAACTTTTGCATATAATTAAAACTTCAAGGTCAATGCAGAGGTAGATGTTCATCAAATTCAATACAAAGTTACATGTATTTTTACCCGACTGCCAAGGATGGTTATGTTTTTCGCGCGAAAATGTATGTATGTTTGTAATATTCTTTATTACCTCATATCTTCTGAACCACCAAGTCACCAGTCCAAATGACGCTCAATTGAGGTTGCAATACAATAGGACCCGTAACAAGGTACATAAAGTCTTGGAAAGTAGAAGGAATGCCTATTATATAAACGAAATAAATAAAAACTTCAATAATACCAAGAAAGTGTATGGAATTATCAACCAAATACTGGGACGAGTGACGCTGTCAATTGATGCAGTGATTTGCAACGCGTTTGATGCACAGGGGTTTACCACTGAAATGATTGCCAATAACTTTGAAAAAGGTTTTGACAATGCTGTTAGAACCATAATCCCAAATTGTACCCAAAAACTCTCAGGTGGATCCACTTGTGAACCGTTGAACGCATCATTGCACTTTAATAAAGCCACTAGTGTAAAAATAGACAAAATCATAAACAAATTAAATACAAACAAAGCGCCTGGAATGGGTAAAATAAAAGTTTCTGATATTAAAATGGCAGGTCACATATCAGAAGCAATAGCTAATCTGATTAATAGTAGTGTAACGTGTGGCGTGTACCCCAATGCACTGAAAGTAGGATGCGTAAGACCAGTCTTTAAAAAAGGTAAAAGAGAAGAATATGATAATTATCGTAACATTACGTTGCTCTCTTCCATTGATAAAATAGTAGAAAAAATTAGTTGCCAACAAATGCATGTGTTTTTCAATAAACATAACGTAATCTACCGCAACCAATTCGGTTTTCAAGCAGGGAAAAGTTCTTCGGGGCTATTGTCAAAATTTACCGATCAAGTAAATGAGTACCTTAACCAGAAAATGACGGTATTTTCA
The DNA here is from genome assembly GCA_949126895.1 of Eilema caniola. Taxonomy (NCBI): domain Eukaryota; kingdom Metazoa; phylum Arthropoda; class Insecta; order Lepidoptera; family Erebidae; genus Eilema; species Eilema caniola. The sequence continues at coordinate 17,803,792 of OX421467.1, forward strand.
GTGTTTATTGATTTTTCACGTGCGTTTGATACACTAGACCACAAGCAAATAATTCACAACCTGAATCTTTGTGGAATACGAGGACCGCTACTAGAGTGGAGCACAAGCTATCTAAATAGTAGAAAATTTATCGTTAAGGTTGGAAATTCACTAAGCGAACCTATTAAAGTTACAAAAGGCACGGCTCAGGGATCAGTTTTGGGTCCTCTTTACTTCCTATCATATGTAAATAACATGAACAATAATATCAAACACTGCACATGCTATCAGTTTGCAGATGATACATGTCTCTTAACCTGTCAAGTGAGTAAATAATAGACACAATAGGTAAACAATAGACTCGCGGTGCGATCGCACCGCTTGGGATCTTAGACTTTAATAGCTGATAGGAACCCACAAAAAGCACGTGAGCTGCTGCAGGCTGATTTCAACTCTTTGCTAACATGGTGCCATGATGCGGGACTCGTACTCAATGCGGATAAAACTAAACTACTAATAATAAAATCTCCATACAATAAAACCATTCCCCCTGAGAGTATAACTGCACATAACCATAGTTGCTTGCACGATTCAAATAGCGCATGTAACTGTCCCTTCATAGACTTAGTGAATTCACATAAATATCTGGGGTTGGAAATAGATGACAAGTTTAATTGGGGTAAGCATGTCGAACGTGTGTGTAATAAATTGAGACAGTTCCTGGCCAATTTAATGATTATTAAGAACCGCATTCCATATAAAACAAAAATTATGCTATACAACTCACTGGCTGAATCATATATACAATACGGACTCAGTAGCTACGGTCGCACGTTCGAGACTTATCTCAATCAAATTTATAAACTACAAGTGAAAATACTAAAAAATATAGTGTCAAGAAATATCAAAGACCAATGTCAAAATGACGAACATAAATTATTTAAACACTGCAATGTTCTACCTGTACAAATACAATTTAAATATAGTTTACTGAAGGAACAGTTTTTTAATGATGAATTACAAAATAAAATCCAACATCCTGTATACACGAGGGCCGTCGCTCGAAATCAACTGTGGACGGTACGTGCTAATAATATGTACGGCGAGCGTACGTACGACTGCATATTTGCTCCCTCGTTTTGTAAACAAACTACCTTCCGATTTAAGAAATATAATGTCACCGACTAATATTAGGATTAAACTGAAATCCCACCTTCTGCAGAACATGTAAAGTAGTTATTGTAGCCCTTATTTTGTTTTTTGTTTAATTGTGTACCACCTACGTGTTTTGAACTATATTACTTGTAGTATTAGCACAAACCTTAGTGGTTTATTGATACTACTATACTGTAAATATATCCTATTATGTAATTTGTTAAATAAATAAATAAAAATAAATAAAAGGTACATATTGCCCAAGTGTTCTTGGGTAGGTACATAAAATATGGACAAGAGCTATATGTTGGGTCTTTGACGCCAAAATTTATGTGGTATAAAAAATCACTCAAATTTATCGAGTGGGGTATCAAAATAAAGGCAATTAAAAGACGATTACAAAAATATATTTATGTCATAACTAAAAATTATAAAATAAAATAAATTATTAGGAACTCAAACTAGATGAAAATTAATAGGTACCACCTGCTATAAAGCTTGTTTCGATCTTTTTAACATCAGTCGGGTTTTTTGTTTTTAATAATTTATTTTATTATTTTTCATATAAGGCACAAATTCTCCCAATTAGAAAACTGAACCTCAAAAAAAAATCTCCATACATCCGTGCTCCACCCTAATTGTATATAGATGCAAAACTTCAAGCTTGCCTCTTGAGTTTTGCGTCTGATGGATTAACTAGAATTAATAGGGTTAAGGTTAAGAATGAATAAGGCAAGGATGTTGCCTAGTTGATACGAACAGAACATCCATGAATTTTAAATGAGATAGCATTCATTCTAAAGGTTCATGAACAGGTAGGTAGGTACATTTTAGCAAATGTTGCATTATTTGGATAGGCTATTGTGTTACGCAATACAATCCTTCCTGTCCGTTACGGTTCGTGGACTAGAGTCGAAATGTCCAACTCCAACGTCACAAGCGGGTCGAGTGTGACTGACAAGTGACAAGCAAGCGAGATAATGCGCTCACTACCTAAACAAAGCGACGGCGCCTGATTTAATCAAAGATTCTATACGAAGATCCTATGTAAGCTTCTATTCGCCGGTGACAGATATAGTAAGTGGGACGTGACGGTAATTCCTAATAAGCCAGAGGTAATAAATTATGCATACGAGTAATAAATTAAACACGCTTTGAGTATCAAATATTAATTTTAAGCGTAACATTTAACACTAATGCATTTTTTACTAAGTATAAAAAATATTTACATTCCGTTTCTAGGGTTTTAATAAAACCGCATGTGTACTGTACCGGCTTGCAGGTGAGATTGGCTTGGGCCCCGAAGGTCTTAGAGGGGGCGGGGGGACCTCAAAGTTATACCATATACCCACCACATCGTTATCGTGCCATTAGCCAGATAACACTTTAAACAAAAATAATTTTGATTGCTTTCATGTAGGGCTGTTCAAAATTTTGTTTCTTTATAAAGGTTGGCTGATATTACGTCCTACTTACACTACATAAATAAATCCACATGTAATTCACTGTCACTCTTACTGGCATATCTATTTTATTTCAAAAACAATTCACAACATACTGTGCCTTACGTCACTAAAAGCAAAATCTTTATTTTCAATTCTCAATCACCACAAGATCTTTTCTAAAGTAATCGGTGCAATTGGCCTACCGGGACCACATCTAAAACCAGCCAATTTTGCACGGCCGACGAAATATTTCTATCGTATGAATAGTGTACATGTAAGCTAGTACAGTCAGCATCATTAAAATGTCGCTAAGAAAAGTACTCAAAATAATCCAAATACCAAAATCCCAATTTTATATTGGTTATTTTATTAGAGTACTCAAATAGTTGTAAGTATCCAGAGTGGCCTAACTATCTTAACAATCGGTCTTCCAGAATTATGTCAGTGAGTAGAGTATTCATATTCATAAATATACACAATCACGCCGGGCTATGGTATCCAGTCAAGCATAATTTCAAAAAATCTAGACATTGTCTTTTAGTCGCATTTTGTATCTCTTTTTTTTTTTTTTGTTTAAATAAATTATTAGCAACCGAAATTATCGAAATTACTAATAATCCCTCTAACCCCTCCAACTAAGCTAAATTACTTGTGCTAGGAGTGGGTTCACGTCGGTAGTGTAATGGCCAGGATTCGAACCCGGGACCTCTCGATCGTGAGGCCGACTCCTTAACCACTAAGCCACCGACGCTTCTTTCTTACTGGTAAAGCCATCCCTTTCACACAATGGCGGAATGATAAGAGATGGATGTATGAGTAAGAAAAAGATACAAAATGTGTCAATTGACAATGTCTTTTGTATTTTTTTTATAGTTGACACTTACATAAGCCATGGACTATCAACTTGCATTAGTAAGAAAAGTATGAATGTCTAGATTTTTTGAAATTATACTTGACTGGATACCATTGACCGGCGTGATTGCGTATATGAATATGAATACTCTACTAACTGACATAATTCTTGAAGACCGATTGTTAAGATAGTTGGACCACACTGGATACTTATAACTATTTGAGTACTCTAATAACCAATATAAAATTGGGATTTTGGTATTTGGATTATTTTGAGTACTTTTGCTAGCGACATTTTAATGATGCTGACTGTATAACCCTACGAGAACATGAAAGTTCGGTGCTTCTACTAACTAGCATCGCAAACGTCAGTTGGTGTCATAAGCATACCATTGTGTATACTGTTTACGGCGTCATTAGGAGGTGCAATTGAGACGTTATGTTATTTAGCTGGTAGCACCCGCGCCAACGAGCGCGCATGTCTTTAATGCACGCGACATATTACCTCAGTACACACGAAGATGCTCCCTTTCTTAATAAACGTCTTTACCACCTTATAAACTGTAAGGGTTCAACTGATACCCCTACATGAGTTCACTAACAGACGGTAATTTAACAGTTTGTTCATAACATTGTTGGAAGTACATAGTACTTAGTGGTACATAAGAGGATGATAACGTCTTGCGACATAATAAAATTAATTTGACTTGGTTTAAGTGATGGCAAATTTATATTCGTGTGGGCAATGTAGTAACAAACAATATAAGTACATCAATGTGTGGAGAAAATTTCTTATTATAAAATCGATGATATAATCGGCATCGCGGTTAACCTTCTTCGTGCTATAAGTACCTACGTGTTGACAAAAGTTACGTGAGCGTAAATTGGACAGTTATATTTAAGGAACAATCTAAATTCAATTCTTTTGGCATGGAGGATCAGATCGTGCCGATTGGACGTTAGACAGCATGGCGTTATAGCCAACATAGATCATGGAGGTGCCAACACTTTTCTTTTAGAGAAAGCATTGCTTTGGTAGGATATGACCTATACTTTGTGTCAAAGGTGTACTGACTGGCACATACGACCATACAGTAAAAAAATACTGACTTCGTTTCGAGAGGGTGGAATTTCTAAGTCTTCATTTCGCATTCTTGAGAGTATAAGGATGATAATATCTGGAAGCGACTGTTCCTTGCCATAAAATAGGTTTTACTGGGTTGTAAAGAAGAAAACATGAAGCCCAGACTGATAATAAATTATTAAATCTGATGATTTTGAAAAAGTTAAATGCTCATATCACACGGTATGCTTCATGAGGAAAGAGAAATACAAGAGATCAGATGTGATTTTATGACCTGTCAAAGAATGGTAAAGGCTTATGTAGCTTATAGCGATGCCAACAGTAGTGCAGCCGGTATATAAAAAATCCAGGGTGTTATAACAGTAGCAATGTTTCATTATCTTGAACTATTTTCCTTAATCACTTAATACTATAGATAGATGAATTACAAATATACATAGACGTACCAGATTCATAATAGTGTGTTTAGTAGTACATAACCTTTATAGCAGTTTTTTGTTCATGTGCGAACCTTTATAGCAGTTGCAATAAGGCATAATTATTAACAACAAGGCATTTTATGATATACTTAAAAAGATATTATAATTTATGTACATATTATACGAAGGCTGCCTTTTAAGTCGTGTCGTCGGCCAACCTGCCGCGATTAGTTAAAAAACACATGGCATTTTCATCTTTTTGAATTTAGAATTCGAAAAAAAAGAATGTTTTCAGATTGGTCGAATAGTTTTATTGTATCGTCTTATTAAGGTGACAAGTCGGTTGTAAAAATAAAAATATCTAATGAAAATTTGCATGCTATAATGTTCAACAACTTTCAAAGGGGATTATCGCGACGGAGATAGGAGATCCCTTCTGTGTTTAGTGATGCAGCACCATGTCTTAGGACTGTAGAACGCTAGGACTAAAAATTTCAACGTGCCCACTCTCTCTTTAGCCTCAGTGACAAGCCACGTGAAGGTCGTCCAAAAACCGCCACGACGCATGAGAATATCGAAGCCGTGCGGCAGCTAACCCTCGAAGATCATAATGTGACATACCGTGAAATAGAGGCATCTGTGGGCATTTTAGGGACCACTGTCCAAAAAATCCTGCACGTTGAACTTGGCGTAAGAAAGTTCATCTCTCCTTGGATACCACATTTGCTTAGCGACGACCAAAAAACAGCCCGTGTTAGTTGGTGTCGCAAAACTCTCCAGTGATTCAACCGAAAAGAGTTAAAGCATGTTTATAATATCTTTAGTGTTGACGAGTCTTGGATATATATGCTTACGATCCAGATTGTAAACCAAAACCGACCAGTCATACGCTCACCGAGCACTTAAAAGAAATGGTTGCCTCGTTTGTGGCTAAGGGTGGTCACGTCGCCACTATTATATAATATAATATAATATAGCGCCAATCATAGAACCTATCACTAATTTTCTGCTAATTTTCTGTCAGAAGAAACGCCGTCGTCTGATACTGCAAGTTCGCACACCGCCCGCTAAACAAAGATGTATTTCAGCACCCAAAATGTCGAAATTTTGGATCATCCGACTTACAGCTCTGACTTAAGCCCTAACGATTTTTTACGTTCCCAAAAATTAAGCAAAGTCTTTGTGATCAATGTTTCAGCTCACCCGAAGAAGTTGTTGACGCATACAAAACGGTCATTTTGACTTATCCCATTACTGGTTTGAATGCATGCAAAAGTGTACTTAATATCGTAAAGAATTCTTTGAAAAACAATAAATGGTTATAGTCTATTAGATTCTCTTTACTTAGTCCAAATGACACAACTTAAAAGGCAGCCCTCGTAGTACATTCCTGTTTACTACTTCTTTAACTAAAATATTTTTACATTCTAACCAATGTCTGTGGCTACTAAATCAGTCAAGCTTTAACATACCAACTATTATTTTTAACTGGTTCCTGGGGCTCCAGCCGTTTGTTTTCCTGACTTCAATATTGTGATCCAAGAAGCATAAGATTTAAAGGGTGACCAACATCTTATAAAATAAATCCACAATAAAACTATTCAGTAGTTCTTGCAACCATCGAGAACAAGCAGACAAGAATTCCAACAAATAATATCCAATCTACAGACATACTTTTAATTTTATAATAGTATAGATTTATTGTTCTGTCATGGCCCGGTAATTTTCACACTGTGCCTTCGTGACCCACTGAATACTTTTTAACCCTTTAATAACACACATTTATTAATAGAAGAAATGTTTTATAAATACTAGGTACATACAATATTTTGGTATCAGTTATTTAGTCACTAAATTTCAGTGCAAACTATGAAGCTGTTGTTTATTTTTTATTAAAGAATCCAAGTTTGGTGAAAATGATGAAAGTTTTATCCTAAAGTCTAGTTCCACTTCAAGTTGATTTCTATATTTATTTTTAAAGTGAACTAGTGTTGAAGACCCAGCTTCATTTAAGTTAATATATGATGGGTCAATCAATAGTAGGAACTATTTAAAACAAAAGGGTGGGTATGGTGAGACCCTGTAGTTTATTTTAATGGCCCGGTACTGTGTCACAATTCGGCAAATGGGAAACGCTGGTAGGTATAGATAATATAGATGTTCAATATGTAAAGTACCTACCTCATATGAAATGTAAAAATAAAATTGAATACTCTTTCAAAACAGTACACATGTGTTAGTTTTCCTAAGTTTATGGTAGATTAATAATATAAGACAAATAGGTATACTATATCCTGAAAACGTAAACATATAGTTACTTAAGTTAAATAATTGTTTTTATTGACTTATATCATGATATTCTTATAATGTTTTATAGCAGATACCTATTGAATGTGATTGATAAGGAAGGATGTTCGGCACTTGTGCATAAACATCAAACCCATAAAATGATATGAAATCTAATACAAAATAGGCACTTAGAATAATCCTATAAGATATTTACTGCTCCATGTTCTCCTACATTTCAGTTCTACTAAAAAAGGTATAATATGTGAAAACTTTTCAATTTCTAGACTAACTATGGCAACTTCACTTATAATTTGTTGTAGAAGTAAGTAGTATAAAGAATATAAGCAACTCTTATAGTTTTAATGCTCATCTAAACAAAATAAACAAACATATTAATGATTCAGTCAGTCATTGTTTTGAATCAGTTTACTTTAAACTTAACAAAATACTAAACTGAATGTCAGGTTACTTATTTCAACACAACTATAGCCGGATCAAAAGAAAGTAGGTAACACAAATGATTTTTCCTATTTGAATTTAGGAATTTCTCGTCAGAGTACTGTCTTGGCCAGTTATTGTGTGAAAGTTCACAATAACCAAACAAATACAACATTGACCATTGCTCAAAATCGGAAAAATCACCACTTAAACACTAACTGAAAGACAAAACTTGAACAGTTTTACTTATATATAATATAATATAGGTGAATGATGTTTGTACCTTTCAATAATCTTCCTTAGCGATGATGGAATCTTAAAAACAAATAATATACACTACACAAAGTTGGCGGTATTATAGTCTGTCGAACATATAATGCACATCAACATTTATATTGAAGAAGTGTTTATTTCGTTTTGTTTTTGTTGAATTTTTTTTATAAAATTTAATAAAATGCGTCCATATAACCACCCACTGCACTGTATAACCACGACATTATTTAACCAATACGTTTAGTAATTTCTAATAAGCGTCATAGAAGAATTTTATTAAACACATTTATTGTTATGAAGAATTTTACCAAAAATGTATAGTTTTATAGGAGTACATTGCCTACATACACAAGAACATTCAAAAACTGTTATTATTAATAATTTTAATTAATGATGACTATTGACTTGTTCTAGTATTTTAAGGTACCGACTTGTTAAACAAAACAAAACGTTTGGCATTCGGTGTCATTTCTGTCATAAAGCTATTCGTTCAGAAATTATAATTATCTAGATGTAGGTCGCGGATGCGCCCGTGTGGTATTCTGTTCTTGTTCCAGCTGCACCTGCTGTTGAATTTAGAATTTTGCTTTTCTACAAACTTGTTCTTACAATATCGAAAGTATAATAAAAAGAATTTACCAATTTTTTGCGATCATTTCAGTTTGATGTTTATTTTGTTGGTTTGATGTGATTGGCACACACTGGATGCGGAAGGCGGAGGATCGTACCCACAGAACAGAAAAAACTGTTAGAAGTGTGATAGAATCAGATAGAACAGATTCAATAACGAAAACAATATCGCCAAACTGTTTTTTCTGTTCCGTGATCGTACCGAATACTAAAAACTACTTATTACTTTTCTCTTTTACTTTATTATTATTTTCTGTTTCAGGACTGATTTTTTCTTTTGGATCTGTTCTGTCAGTCGGTTGTCACTCTCTCACTCAGTGATGCCAATTTGGGGGGAATCCCCCAAATTTGGGGGGTGTTTTGAGTTACGGGGGATTTGGGGGGGGGGGGGGGTGATTGTCGGAGGGAAAATAATACATTTGAAGGGAATCGGGGATTTTAACGTGCAAACTAGTGATTTGAAGATATCTGTGATGTTTAAAAATATAATCTGAATCTTATTTAATTTCATTATTTTCAAAAAAAACCTCACAATTTTTCACTTTACTAAGCATATGTCACAAATAGCATTAAAAACTGAGATGAGAATCTATACTCCATTCGATTAGGTATTATAGGTATTCGGGTACGTATTGAGATAATTTCACACTTTCAACTGTATGACAACTGCCATCCCTAGTCTAACCACGAACATGGGTGCTGAAAAGTAGTTTAAACGTCGGTCTAAAAGTAAATAATAACAAATAAATCGCGATATAATCCGTTAAAAATGGTTATGTCCCCCCCCCGCTGAGCCCCGGCAAGAGTAGACGTGTTTTGCATCGATCCGTCTTTTTAAATTAGTAAAGAGTGGTATAAAATCAGTGTAACTGTCTAAAATCTATACAGTTTGACCGTTAGTAATGTTGTGTATTATGTGAGTGACTAAAAACAAACTTTAAGCAAACTATTTGCGCCAAAAATTAATAATAACATACAATCTTGTCGGTACTTTAACAGTGTTCTTCGCCATTTGCATTGTGTGTTTCAAGATAATTTATTATTCTTTGTGACCACTATAAATATAAATATCAAAGTTTTTGAACTTTCTACAAACATTAACCTGCGGTCAATAATTTCAAGCATTCTTTGTAAGGACTGATTGGTCTGGCGGCTAAGCAACGTCCCTCAATCAGTACGCTGTCACCGCAAGTGCCTTAAGATCGATCCTGGCATGAGAAATCTTTCTTTTTGAATTTTGAATTGTTTTGTTTTGGTTTTTGCTGTTACTATACAGTCTATCTAACTAACCGACATAGGGAAAAAAAAATAGGAGAAGGGGTGTTAACCGATTACAGAAAAAGAGAGGTACTGCCCAATATATCGAAATTCTTTTGCGTACACATTACGTTGCAGTAGCCACTTAGACAACATCAAACAACATCACAAGAGATAAAATGCCGCTTAAACGTACGCCACCCCCATCATCGTCTTCTAAAGCCTCTGTGTCTATTGGTTCCGAAATGAGTGAACCTATCACTGTCACAGATTCGTCTCTGGTCGGTACTGGTACTGTGTTATCACTAAGAAAAGAACGTCAACGACACGACTCGGAACCAAATGTGCACTTGCTGTCGTTGAACACTAAAGAAAGAAAAAAACGTAAGTGTGAGGGGGAAGATATGGGCAATTTCATGTCCACCATTCAGGAAATGCTCGACACTTTTTCTAAAGACCAGGATAAGCGTTTCAAGGATTTAATTGAGTCTGTAAACTGCATTAAGGAACAGAACACTGAGCTCACGAAATCTGTTGAGACAATGTCCCAAAAATACGACGATTTTCTATCGAGAATTAGCTCTCTTGAGAAAGAGAGGAAGGAGCAAAAAAAATATATTCACCTTTTAGAGCAAAGAGTCGACACATTGGAACGCAAGTCTCGTGCATCGGGTATAGAGATACGTTATATCCCGAAAAATAAAACGGACAAACCTGAATCCAAATCGAACCTGTGTCAACTGCTTCAACATATGGGAAGGTCAATCCGTGTTGACATTGGGGACTCAGAAATAAAGGATATATACCGTATACCGAATACTAGGGATTCCTCGTCTCCAATCATAGCGGAATTTACCTCCGTTATTATGAAAGAAAAAATACTCTCGGCAGTCAAAAGTTTTAATAGAGCGAAGCAAAAGGGTGATAAGTTAAATACCGGTCACTTTCACCTCACCGGTCCGGTCCGGCCGGTTTACGTTGCTGAAACCCTCACACAAAAGTCGCAAAAACTATTTTACCTGGCCCGAACATTTCAAAAGGATCAAGGCTACGAATTCTGCTGGACATCCCGAGGAGTTGTGTATCTGCGTGCACGTGCCAACTGTCCCCAAATTAAAATTGAAAGTGAACAGGACCTCGAGAAACTGAGAAATGTCAAATGACTAGTTGCGGTGATCAGTGATTTGATTTCGGTTGTTACTCATGTCTTCTATATTGTATTACCTATTTTGTTATTTTTAGTAATTATTAATCTATGTTTACAATACACACTCTACACATCTACACTGTTACTTAACAACATTTGTAGCTCGTGCTCATACAGTCATTATAATCAATGGATATACTCGTATTACAGGCTTTTCAGTCGCTTACAGTATAGTCGTATATATTATGTCAATTGCAAAATTCAACGGTTTCGATGAAGTACCAAGGGATTTAGACACATACAGTGTCTCTAGTGCCTTTGAATGCCAGGTGGAAAGCTGCATTCAGTATGTACCAACTTCCTCAAACTGTCTTACAGTACTAACGCAAAACATCCGCAGTGTCCATTGTAACTTACCTGGACTTGAGGAACTACTAACTAGGCTTACCATAAATGTAGACATACTTATATTAACCGAATGTAGGCTAAAAGGTACGTCATTTATTCCACTTCTGCAAGGTTTTCAGGTTTCTTCAACTCAAAACAACATCCTGCAGAATGATGGGGTTGTCATTTATGTTAGAGACGAAATTGCCTTTACTGTGGAGGAGCCACCTTTCATGGATGCAAATGCTTTGCTAATGAAAATAGGTTGTGATACTGCTATTTTGGCGCTGTACCGATCTCCATCATATAATAATTTAGATCAATTTATGAACTCGTTAGATACTATCCTACAAAATGTATGCAATGTCAAAAATGTTGCAGTGATTGGAGACACAAATATATCTATTAATGATAAACCACACAGTGACAAGGATCGTTATTTAAATCTTGCAGCGTACCATTCTCTTCTGCCCTGTCACTCTTTTATTACGCGTGAAGACAGCGGGACTTGTATTGATCACGTTTTACTAAAAACTCAACATCCTGCTACTACAATTGCCATCCAAGCTAGCCTCACTGATCACAAACCGGTGTTATTATGCTTAAGTAAAAAACTTAATCGCAATTACTATATTACAAATATAACTAAAACTAATTCCAAACTCCTTGAAGATGATATAGCCACTATCGATTTCAAACCTATGTTCACGTATAAAGATCCAAACATCGCGCTGAATTATTTCATTGACACGGTAACCGCAGTTTTAATAAAGAATACCCAGAACATACCCCTGGCAGGACGTAAAAAAATTATCAAACCGTGGATTACTCCGGGTCTGCTACGCTGCATGCGAAATCGAGACAGGATGCACATTAAGCTCAAAAAATCGCCTCAAAATGAAATCCTAAGGATTACTTATACTCGCTATAGAAATTTTTGTAACTTACTTCTTAAAAAATCGAAAAGAACTTTTGAGAAACAACAATTGCTAGAGGCGGGAAACAATAGTAAAAGACTATGGCAAGCCATTAAAACGATTACCAGTACTGTTAAATCAAAGGCATCACCTAGGGATTTGTTGAAGTTGGCTCCTACTCCTCAGGAGTCTGTAGACGAAGTTAATAAATATTTTGTCGGTGTAGGCAAGACGCTGGCTGAAAACATTTTAAAAAATAAAAGTCATAACGACAACTCCCCTAACATCTGCACCTCTGGTTGCTTAAACTCATTTGTGCTAATGGATACAGACTTAAATGAAGTTGTAAATCTAATTTCTAGCCTTAAAAACGACTGTGCTGTTGGGTGGGACAAAATCTCAAATAAATTCCTAAAACAATTCAAGAGTTATCTTGCTCCACCTCTGACATTTTTATTTAATCGCTGTTTTGAGATGGGAGTTTTTCCCACTGGCCTGAAAAAGTCTGTAGTTATACCAATTTATAAAAGTGGTGACAGGGACCGTGTCTCCAATTATAGACCTATTTCCTTACTTCCAGCCATTTCTAAAATATTGGAAAAGTTGATTAATACTAGACTAGTTGCATACTTAGAAACAAACAAATTACTCTCGCAAAATCAATTTGGTTTCCGACAAGCCATATCTACGTCTGACGCGGTACATGCTGTGACAGATTACATTGCAACTGGTCTGGATGATCGAAAAAAATGCTTGGCAATTTTTCTGGACTTAGCCAAGGCTTTCGACACGGTCTCTGTCTCATTACTTTTGCGTAAGCTTGAAGCATTTGGCATAAGAGACAAACAGTTAAGTTTGTTTGAAAGTTATCTTTCCGATCGTGTGCAGGCAACAGCCATTGATACTCACTTAAGCACCTACCTACCTGTAAGTTTTGGTGTTCCACAAGGTAGCGTTCTGGGACCTACTCTATTCTTGATGTATATCAACGGCCTATGCCAAATCATACCCCTAAAAGGAAAAATAGTATCCTACGCGGATGACACAGTAATTTTAATTTCTACTCATACCTGGGGGGAAACCTTTAGAGAGGCTCAGACTACTCTCTGTAATGTCTCTAGATGGCTAAGTGATAACGTTTTAACACTGAATGCAGATAAAACTAGATACATGACCTTTTCTATCACAAAAATCGGTGTTGCACCTGCTGGACATAACTTGATCGTTCACAATTGCCAGCAATATGATGGCAGTACTTGCTCCTGCCCAAAATTAAAACCTACTGAACAAATTAAGTACCTTGGAATATTGTTAGATGCTCAATTAAAATTTTCTAAACACACTGAGTTACTCACTGGAAGGATTCGTAAACTAATTATTGTATTCAAAACTATAAGGTATGTCGCGGATTTCAATTTGGTTAAACAGATATATTTAGCGTTTTGCCAGTCATTACTCTCTTACTGCATTACTGTTTGGGGTGGAACTGGGCTTTCAATACTTAAAAGATTAGAAATTGCCCAAAGGGCAATTCTTAAGGTAGCCAGTTTCCACCCATTCCGTTTTCCAACGCTCTTACTTTATAAGCAGTGGGAGGTGCTTACGGTGAGACAGCTGTTTATTGTGGGCATAATAATGAAGCAACACAATGAACTGTCATATGAACCGCAAAAAGATGCAAATCGGCGAAGAAATAGGGTTTGTGAAACAAAAAAAATGTCTCATACCTCGTTTATTCAAAGATTTTACTGTTCAATTGGCCCATATCTCTACAACAAGGTGAATAAAATTATCCGTATTTACCCGCTAAATAAGACTCATTGTAAAGCGGCAGTTGTTACGTGGCTTCAAACTTTAGGCTACGACGAGACTGAACAGCTTCTAACAGTATTATCCTAGATTTATTTCTATTTAATTACAATCTCTGTGATTCACTCACACACACACTCACACACCCACGCACACGAACGCGCGCGCTCACACACACACACACCCACCCACACACACACACACACACACACACACACACACACACACACACACACACACACACACACACACACACACACACACACACACACACGCACGCACACTTAGGTTCACACTAAAAAAAAAGATTGTTCCATCATTTTACACACTGATTTCCATTCGCTTCTGTTCTTTTATTGTACATACAAGCTCCATATTCATTTAATAATGATAAGTCTATCAAGAATATTATATGTGCGAACTAGTAAAGTTAAAGTTCCCGTGGGGAGTGGCGCCGAAAGCCGAAACACAGGTTTCTACCTAGTTTGGCAACGGATGTTTACTCAAATACTATGTGATAATTGTTTCTAGTTTTATCTTAAGAATTGAGTATGCTATGTTAACAATGCTTTTTGGTAATAAATTATTATTATTATTATTATTATTATGTTTCAATGAGTGATAATCGCGTAAACTTTGGAAAATATCATCCGATAATAGGTTCCAGTGGGAATCTAGGCGAAGGGTAAAGCTCTCTATTCTCAGATAAAGGCTAAGGGTCAGATGAAAGGAATAGAGCGCAAATATTTTATTTAGATAGAAAAACTACGCCGCCATAAGAAAACAAAATGCACAAGAGAGAAGTGAAAAAACAAAAAACCATCAATAGTGATGAGACACATTAACGACTAGTGATGTGACATTGCATCTCCAACACCCTTCCTCAATGTTACATCACTAAAACATAATACTACACAGCTCTACTATGACAAAACTTTATAACATTTATTTTTGACTCTACTCATCTCTCTTTAAATAAAAATTAAAACAAACTTGCTGACTCTAAACAATTTTAGATCCTTAGTAATCAAAATAATATGTCTCTATGACTCTCAAATTTTGCTTTACATAATGCTTTAGTACATATGTCTGCAGGCTGCTTCTCACTTTCAACATATTTCAAAATAACAATATTCTCTTGAACTTTACTTATTATAAAATGATACTTTAAATCAATATGCTTTAGTCTTTTATGATGCTCTGGATTTATAGCAATATGAATGGCTGATTGATTGTCTTCAAACATTACAAAATTAGTACACTTCAAATTAATTTCTGTAAGTAAATTCTTAATCCAACACCCCTCTGAAATACCCTTAGCTAGAGCCACATACTCAGCCTCGGTTGAAGACAACGCCACACATTGCTGCTTACTCGACGACCATGAAACTAAACAACCATATACCTTCATTATGTAACCTGACGTCGACTTCCGGTCTGCATGGTCTCCCGCCCAATCTGCATCAGTATATCCAATTAATAGAATGTCCTCTCCTTTTCTGTAGTTCAACTTTAAGCTCAAAGTTCCCTTATATATCTCAAAATCCGTTTTAAACCCTTCCATACATCTTCATTTGCACATTCCTGAAACCTACTCAAATAACTCAAAGCATAGCATATGTCAGGTCTAGTACCTAACATAGCATACATCAGACTTCCAATTACTCTCCTACATCTCTTTGTCAATTCTTCATTTTTCTCATCATTCTTCTCAATTATTAGTCCTGGATCCATCGGTGTGCTCACCGGCTTACACTCCTCCATCTTGTATTCCTGTAGATTTTTCTCAAATAGTCCTCTTGATCAAGTTCAATTACTCCCTCTTTCTTCTTTATGTTGATACCTAAATACTTTCCCTTGATATCTTTCATCTCAAAATTCTCTTTCAATGCCTTCTTCAACTCTTCAATTTTCTTCTTATTTTCTGATATTAATATGATGTCATCGACATACAATAGGACATAGAACTTCACTCCCTTCTTATAGTACAAGCAATAATCACACTTGCTTCGAATAAACCCTTCCTGCATCATTAACTTGTCAAACCTCTCGTTCCAGTATCTGGGAGACTTCTTTAGTCCGTACAAGGACTTTCTCAACTTCAGGACTTTCCCATCCTTCTTCATTCCTTCTGGCTTTTCTAAGTATACTTCTTCATCTATGCTTCCATTTAAAAAGCATTCTTCACATCCATTTGATGTAACTCCAAGTCAAACTTGTTGGCAATAGCAATTAAAATACGGAATGTTGGTAACTTTGCAACAGGTGCATAAATCTCTGAATGAACAGATAGACTGGAGTCTATCTTCTTGTTTAAAACCTCGTGCCACCAACCTTGCCTTGTACAGTTCTTTACCTTCGTCCTTCTTTATTTTAAACACCCATATTCTATCTATTGTCTTCTTCCCTTCAGGTAAGTCTGTCTCAATCCATGTTTCATGTTTCTCTAATGCTTCCAACTCCTTATTTATTGCCTCTGACCACTTCTGTCCGTCCTTTCCTTCTATAGCCCTTTTATAAGTTAAATCTTCTTCTCCATGTGCCAATAAGACATAATCTTTCATCCAGTTTGGTTTTTGAAGTGAAAACTTCTTTAGCGGCGTTGGATGGGTGTAAAATGTTAAGGAAGCGTCAGGATTAGTTGACCTTTGAACCGTAACCGACGACTGACGTCATACAAGATTGGTACAGACTATCTATTTTGCGATTTACAGTAGATACCGTCGTAGCTTAAACGGTAAGCACTTCGACTGTAAGTCCTTATAGTTTCAGATAGTATCGGGTTCAAACCACCTGGCCTTCAGGGATTTTTTGTGATTGTTTTTTCTTATTATAATTTATAACTTTTGTTGATTATTTTTTCTTTTTGTAATTTATTACTTTTTATGATTATTATTTCTTTCTGTAATTTATTATTTTTTTGTGATTATTTTTTCTTTTCATAATTTATTAATTTCTTCTGACAGAAAATTAGCAGAAAATAAGTGGTAGGTTCTATGATTAGCGGTATATTATAGGTATGGTATGGTATGTTCTTTTTTATCTTTTTCTATGTATATAACGAAGAAAGAAAAAAAGGAAAATGTTTTCACTTCTGCCGGCACTCCCAGAGTGCAACCCGCCTTTTTTTAATTCTTCTTTTTCCCTGTCCTCTCTGCTGCTGTTCTCTATTCTGCCCTTCTTCCAACTCTGTCTCACTTGCACTTAATCACTCCTCGTCAAGATACTCCTCTTCAAAGTGATCTTCTTTACTCTTTGAATTGGATTCCACTTCTTCTTCTTGGGTTTCTTCATTGATCCTTTCAACCTCTCTAATTATCCTCTCCACCTCTCCAGCTACATTCTCCACCTCTTTACATTTCTGTTCAACATCTTTAGTTTTCCTATCCACTTCTTTATTTTTCTTCTCCACTTCTTTGGCATTCTTCTCCACTTCTTTATTTTTCTTCTCAACTTCTTTGGTTTCTTCTCCACTTCTTCGGTTTTCTTCTGCACTTCTTCATTTTAATCACCTTTTCTTCTTCTGTCTCTTCATCTTTATCTTCTACTTCTATTACATCCTCTGAACACCGTCTCATCTCTTCTTTCTTTGCTCCTCTTTCCTTCTCTGAACCTCTGCTTGTCCTTTGAATAAAAACAACATCTCTGTATGTATTCACTTCTCCCTCATCTCCAAACCAAACTCTATATCCTTTTGTATTTGTTCCATAAACCTTCCGACAAACCTTCCCAGTTTTCCTTTTGGATCCCACTTTAGTCTTCTCTGCTTCGGGATGTGAACGGATACTTCCTCACCAAACGTTCTCAGTTGTTTAATGTCAAAACTCTTCTTGTATAGCAACTCATATGGTGTTTTCCCTTTCTAGCTACTACATCCTGTCCTCTTAATTGTGAATACTGCATTATGAACTGCCTCAGCCCACAATTCCTTGTTAAGACTCGCATTTATTATCATCGTCCTCGCAGATTCAACAATCGTTCTCATCTCTCTTTCTATCATTCCATTTTGCTCTGGTGTGTACGCCACTGTAGTTTCATGCATAATCCCTTTCCTTTTGAATATATTTTCCAGTTCCTTGCTTTTAAATTCTTCACCACCATCTGACCTAAACTTCGTCACCTTACTCTCAAACTCATTCTCAAACTGCTCTAAAAACTCTGCAATCTTACCTTTCGTTTCATGTTTATTTTAAGAAAGTATACATACCGGTAACTGCAGTAGTCATCTTTTAGTAAAAGAAAGTAAGAGGACCCACCTAGTGATTTAGTCTCCATCTGTCCGCATAAGTCTGCATGCACCAGCTCACCTGGACTCTTTGCTCGGCTGTCACTGTTGGGAAAAGGCAATCTATGCTGTTTTCCTTGTATACAAGATGTACATTGATCAATCTGCCCTTCATATTTTATACTATTTCGACTCAATATTTCTTTAACATGGTCAAAATATTGATGCGCCAACCTACTATGCCATGTGGACAAACTTATCAGAGCAACACTGTCTCTATCAGAATTATTTTTAATATCAAATTCCATAAAATAAAATTGACCATCTCTTTTAGCCCGAGCCACAGCTGAACCTTCCATTAAAAAGTTTACATAGTTATAATTTGAAACTGTCATAAATCCCTTGGACATTGCAGTACTGTATGAAAACAAATTTGCCATTATGTCAGAAACATATAAAACATCATACATTACAGATGGTATGTACTCTTTACCATTAAAAGCCATGAAATGAATTTCTCCTATTCCTTTACCATCTAACACTTTCCCGTCTCCTACTGTTACATTACTAATTATCTCTCTGTAATTAGTTAAAATATTTTTGTTAAATGTCATACGATCTGTAGCTCCTGAATCTAATAAAAAGTCTGGTTTAAATTTTATTGCTGGCTCTTGGACTAGAAATGCGTTGTGTAACTTTTTATCATTATTAGTTGAACAGTCTTTAGCATAATGTCCCGTCTTATTACATTTGTAGCATTTTACACGTTGATTACAGTCTGTTGATACATGTCCCGGCTTACCACATCGGAAACACTTTCTTGCTCGGCACTCACTCTTTACAGGTCCTACCTTTCCACACTCGAAACATTTAACCCCACCCTTGTTACTCTTTTGCTGGTTGTTATGAAATCTTCTCCGAGTTACAAACGCTGCTGAACTCTCAAGCTGTTCCGCAGGACCGCTTCGCTCCTCCTCAACCAGCAATCGTGATGTTAGCTCCCTCATAGTTTGTGCCTCTGGTACGGACTCCCATGCGCTGACAAAATGTTTGTATTTATCTGGTAATGACATCAAAATCTTTGTTATCAACATTTTTTCTGTGGGCTCCTCCTTAAACTCTCGCAGTTGTCCGGTCACCTCCTCAAGCTTTGAAATGAATCTCATAACAGGTTCTTCGAATGTGAGGTTAAAGAACCGTTGTTGTAAAAGGTGCACACTCACACGATGAGGGTTCGTATAATGATAACAGTCGCTCCCACATCTGAGCACTTGTACTGCATGCAGACAAATATGACATTATTTGCTCATCAATTCGCGTGACAATCACCTCCTGCGCCCTGCAGTCCTTTTCCTTCCAAATTCCTTGTTCTTTCTCGGCTGTATTTCCGTCATACTTCTCTAAACCCCCCACAACTTCAAACAACTTCTATGATTTCAGAATGATCGTGGTCTGGAATTTCCACGCCGACCAGTTTTTTCCATTTAGTACAATGTACCTTTTGTCTCCTCGTAGGTCCATCTCGTAACACCGCAACACCTCTCCGACCGCTCTCTTCTTGATGCTTTCGTACCGGCCCTAACACGCGCCTCACCGCCGCACGTGCCAATCCGCCTCTCGCGGAACACAACTACTGCAACCACCCTACTCGAATTTTACGTCCGCGTCTCTGGGCCCATAACCAGATAAAGGCTAAGGGTCAGATGAAAGGAATAGAGCGCAAATATTTTATTTAGATAGAAAAACTACGCCGCCATAAGAAAACAAAATGCACAAGAGAGAAGTGAAAAAAACAAATACCATCAATAGTGATGGGACACATTAACGACTAGTGATGTGACATTGCATCTCCAACATTCTCGAGGCACCCTTTTATTTTCACGAAAACCTTGAGGAATTATGTCCTTGATATTTTAGCCGAAATTCATATTTTGATGCTGTTAATGCTACACTTTTTTTTAGATACTAGTTAAATACCTATTAAAACTTTGGTGGGCTTTAAAAAAAATCCTGAGTTTTGGGGGGATTTAGTATCTATTTTAGGATGATTTTGAAACAGGGATCTGGCAACACTCACTTCACACTTCACTTGTCAGGCATTAAGGACTTGTATCCAGTTGCCAATAAAATCTTTAAAAAAAAAAAACTTCACTTGTCAGGAGGTTTTGGCGCGAGCGCGGGAAAATGCACATCGCGGTATTATTTTATTTTTTAGAAATTGGTGTGAATTCCAGTTTTTATGTATAAAAATGGTGGATTTTTAGACATAACGTCTTGGACAATTCACACAAGTGTAGGAAAGTGGGATATTACAGTGAATTGTGACATTTCGTGTCGTGTTCGTTTCAAATCTCCTGGGGGAGCTTTCAGTAAAGTCTCCACCCACTACTTTACTAAAGCAGAAATCATCACTCATCGTAATCGTCATGGCAATCATCACTCATCGTCATCGTCATGGCAATCATCACTCACCGTCATCGTCATGGCAATCATCACTCATCGTCATCGTCATGAAAAGTGAATAAACAAAACTAAATAAAGACATGGCTTAAAGGTCTTGCAACCACGCCAAAAAACTTCAAAAAAAAGACACTTGTCAGAATATACAATTGGTTTGGTGTTTATGTGTAACCTAAAAGTTACCCAACAAAGAGTAATTATTTATTATAAATACAGCAATGATCAGGCAGTTGATTAGGAATGCTCTATCCAAATGTTTACGTACTCAAAATGCTGTCAAAACTGTTACATCTTCAGCTATCGTCAGAGATATACATACAACAGCCCCAACCTACGATCTAATGGAATTTTTTGATTTGAAGAAAAATTGGACTGAGTCAAATATTAGAGTTGGGAGGGCATGGAAATTAGATGAGTTGAGAATAAAGTCAAACACAGATTTACACAAATTATGGTATGTGCTCCTGAAAGAGAGAAATATGTTATACACAATGGAACATGAATGTAACGACAAAATGAAATTATTTCCAAATCCTGAACGTATAGATAAAGTTCAGGAATCCATGAGAAACATAGAAACAGTTGTAAGAGAACGCAACATTGCCTATTATAAACTCGAGACAGGAGAAACTGGAGAAAGGCCAGTTGAGGATGTTGTCAATATGTTTGGACTAAATGACAAGTATGAGAAATCTGAATATTATTTGCCTAAATTTATGAATACTCGTTGGGTCAGGCCTTACTTAGAACATGGTCTCATAAACAGTGCTGCTGTTAAAAAATTCTACAGACTGACTAGAGAAAAGAATCATAATACTGAGAGAAAAGCTAAGAATCGAGATTTCAATCATGTTCAGCAACTATTAAAACGTTTCCCAAACATGGATATGGAAAAATTGAAGGCAGAGTACCCAAATGTTGATATTGAAAAAGCTAAACGCTCCAAAAAGGCTAGAGGACATTTTGTCCCAAAGTATTAAATAAACACGAATAAAGTAGCTATTTGTAGTTTTATTTATTGTTTATTACTTTTCATTAATTCTGGTTACAAATGAGGTTGGCATGCAGTTCATACATTCATCAATATTTCTGAAATGGCAGCTGAACAAAATCTGCCCTTGACATGTTCTGCGAGTAAATTTTGCCAGCTGTAGTTTATATTAGGGTTGTTAAGTTTATTAGGGTACTTCAGTAGCCAGTATTCAAATAAAGTAGGTAAATATTACTATAACCAGTAGGTAACCACATTTTATTAAGGTTATGAATTGGGAAGTTGTAGCACTTTAATGAAGTATGGCACAATCTCATATATTGTTATATTTTTTTGGGTTGTAAATGACACTCCACTTGTGTAATTATAATACATACAATTTACTGAATGGCTGTCAATATATTAGGTAAGTTTTCTTCATTATTTATTTAACAAACAGTATGTTAAACATACAGTTGACAGTTGCACTTTCTCATACCTATAAAGATGTACGTAAAAGTGCAACCATATCTCCTTTGTTGATACATAACTAATGAATATAATTATACAATAGACTTTCATGCATTAATATTATATATTCTAAAAAATAATACAGGAGACCATTTTCCAAATTTTGTATCTTGAATAAACTTTCAGTTGCTACTTTTTCTTTTTAAATTTCCTCATCAGTTTATGTTCTGAAATGGCGTCCGCGTACGGGCAAACGTGGTGTGGAACGCGCAACGGTCAGGTGGAAGAACGACCTCATCAAGGTCGCCGGGAAGCGCTGGATGCGGGCTGCTTTAGATCGGTCATTCTGGAAGTCTATATTAGAAGCCTTTGTTCAACAGTGGAGTATGTGCAGCTGATATGATGATGATGAATATAAAAATTGAAATATAATAACAATAACACAAAAAATCTTAAAAATATCACCTAACTAATAGAATGTTTAACCAGTACAAAGGTAAAATGGTGTAAAGACCAGCTTCCACCTGCCTGCCCATGTGCCTCTTGTACTTCTTTACAAGAGAGAGGAACAAGAGAGACAAAAGATGGAGTAGATAGTAAGATAATTAAAAAAAATATGACGCCGTGAATTCGGATAACTTATAAGTGCCACAAAAGTGGGTCTGTTCGATCGTTCGAAATGTTCTTACAGCATGTGCATCACGCATGCTGCCCACATTACATGTAGATCATCCGTCCGGCTGTCATTGTCCTCTTAAAAATAAATCAACATTGTTTGGTCATCAATGAGTTGCAGCTAGACCACAACAAAACTTAACAGTAGGTTTGACAATAATTTTACGGAATTCAGATGACTTTCAATGTCATCAAATATTATTCGTATACTATCACTTACAAGGCACAATCAAAATTTGTACTATTAGTTTCAGTTTAACATGATTTCAAGATAATAATGTAGTGCTATAAATAGGGTAAAGCTTGAGCAAGCTATTATTAAATTCAGTCCTATTTATAATAAATTGTGACGTTTGCAGTACAAAAGCTTAAAAAAGTATTAACCTAATCACAATATTTGTCATAGATCAAGCATTAATTATAAAATAATAGCTTCTTATTTAGTGCGTTTATTTTACAGTGCATAGTTACAAGGTAAGTATGTAATCGATGTTATTTTAATCTAGTAGGAACATACTTCTGCTTTGCTCGTAACACTTTAAAGGTAAACCAAATATCGGCGCAGCAAGAATAAGTCGAGGGGTGTATTGTATTTTTTTTATAAAGGACACGTCTATTTGTCTTCACATTACCTGATGGTAAGATAAAGGCAAAGTCTCGGAAAGAGGGTTCAACCCACTCTCCTTCCCACAAAAGTCCAAATATTATTTATAAATCAAACTGTTACTTCTCATATAAATAATATTGTTTTTTTCCTCCCGAAACCAAAATCTGGCTACGCCCGTGATACAGGACAGAAGGTTTTTATGCTGTGTTATACAACATAATATACAACGGCTACTCACTACTCAGGTACTCTTTACACACAATTTCACTTATCAGCTTGTTTTGAGTATTTCTTATTAAGAAAATGTTGGGAATCTGCAGTCTTATTGGTTTTAGCTACCTGTAAATGGAACACATTTGGTACTGTATTTTAGTAAATAGCTTTTTAAGGTTCTTGTATATATAAAAAATAAGTGAAAATGGAAATCAGAAAAATAAAGATTTAATTTTTGCAAAAATGTTCAACATTTCTGGCAGCTCACCACTATTTTTCAATTCATTGAATAAATGTTCTAATTCTTTAATAGATTTACAAATATATCTGTACTTTTTTACTAACGATTCTGTAACAGAGTAATTGTTCTGTGCTGATAAAATATTCTCTGGCTCTGTCTTATCACTCCCATTCAACATTTGCTCATTCAAATTGCTCCATGTTTCTTCAACAGATTGTACATCATATGTTTCTAAATATGCATCTAATGTGATGTACAGAGTGTGAACAATATGGTTTAGACCAATTTTTATCTTACTTCTTTCAATCTTTGGTTCCATTTTTGGGAAATGGATATCTTCTTCCTCTTCTTCTGGAGGTATTAGCTGGCATTTCTTAAGTAGATAACTAATTTTGTTCCTTGCTGTTTTTGGGGTGCTAAATAATTTATTTGAACATATGATTTCACTATCATCAGGTGGATAAGATTTCCATTGCTGCTCACTAATGAAGTTCATAACAATTCTTAATATACATTTTTCGCCTGTGGGCAGTACTTTTTGTATGTGTAATAGTCCCATAAGGTGTCTCATATATATTGGATGAATTCTTTCTAATATGTTTATTATGGAATGGTGTGGTAGACCTGAAATTATAACAATAATTAAGACTTCAGATCTTGACTGTAAAAGTAGTAAAAGTATTTTATAGGTAGTTACTTAATAAATGTCGGTATTCTATCACTACATGTATATGTAGTTCATTACTTTTCATAATTGAACAAGCCTGCTGATAATAACATAGTTATTAGTCTACTTTAACACATTTGATGCATGACGCAAAAAGAACATTGTTATACTCTCATGGTTTGTAAGCTACTTGGCGCGCACAGTAGAGATCGCGTTAAATTTCATAAATGCTGTAAACTCCGCTATAATATGAGCTAATGACCAAAAACACGAAAATAATAACTGAGATTTCATATTATATTTATTATCATCATCATATCAGCCACACACAGTCCACTGCTGAACATAGGCCTCTCCTATAGACTTCCAGAATGACCGACCTAAAGCAGCCCGCATCCAGCGCTTCCCGGCGACCTTAATGAGGTCGTCCTTCCACCTGGCCATTGGGCGTCCTACACTACGTTTGCCCGTACGCGGTCGCCATTCCAGAACTTTTTTGCTCCATCGGCCATTTGTTCTGCGCGCTATGTGTCCCGCCCACTGCCACTACAACGAGCTAATCCGCTGGGCTACGCTGGTTACTTTTTTTTCCTACGGATATCATCATTTCTGACGCGATCAAGTACGGAAATACCGAAATAAAATAGCATAGCCCTTTCCATATCTCGTTGAACGACTTTGAGGTTTTTTAAGAGACCATAGTGAGGGGCCACATTTCAGATCCGTAAGTCATCACTGGTAACTCACATTAGTTAAAGATTTTCGTCATCAGGCACTGAGAAATGTCGGACGATCTCGTAGCTTCCCGAACGTTGCCCAGCCGAGTCGGATTCGTCGATTTACCTCGTCTTCGAAGCTGGAATTGCCTACCTAGATCAGTTGACTCAAGTAGACGTACTCGTAACCGGTAGAGGCGCAACATGGATATTTGACATAACATTTGTCTTGTCCATGTTCATCTTAAGGCCCACCTGTTGGGATACTCTGTTGAGGTCTTCGAGCATGGTGTTCAAGTCTTCCAGCGATTCTGCCATAATGACAATATCATCGGCACACCGAAGGTGAGTGATATACTCGCCGCTTATGTTGATGCCACGTCCTTTCCAGTTCAGTAGCTTGAATACGTCTTCCAAGGCAGAGGTAAACAGTTTCGGAGAGATAACGTCTCCCTGTCTAACGCCCCTTTTCAGTGGAATTGGCTTCTCGCTCTGTTCCTGTACTCGGACCGACATTATGGCGTTCTGGTACAAACACTTCGATGTACCGGTGATCTATCCGGCACCGCTGGAGAGACTGTAGCACGGCCCATATTTCGATCGAATCGAAGGCTTTCTCATAGTCCACGAATCCTAAGTTCTTCTGTATAACCTGCCGCAGCGTGTGAATGTGGTCTATGGTACTGTAGCCTTTTCGGAATCCGGCTTGTTCGGGAGGTTGGAAGTCATCGAGCCTGTTGGCAAGACGGTTCGTAATAACCCTTGAAAACCCTTGTAAATGTGGCTCAGGATTGTGTGGCTTATATTAAATTTAATTTTTATTTAGAGAAAGAATTACACATGTTAACATAGTTTGCGACTAAGAATGTTACAGTAAGCTATCAAGTTGTACTACGTGAGCGACTTGACATAGGTACTTCACGTGACATATTCACGCGTCGCATTACAACGTACCACACAATAAAAAATTAAAAAAAAAAAAACAAATATAATAATATATACCTACCTACTCGTCTATAGATACTATGCGCAAGTTTCGAACGGGTAGGCAACGCGAGGCACAGCAAGGTACTACCTAAGATGCTACATGCCCTGAGGCGGTCTTAAAACAATTACGTAAACATTAACAATTATAATTTATGAAGCGGATTCATGCTCACAGGTCGATTTCCTTTACAAGTCCCTTACAAGTAAATCGATTAGAACTGCTCTTCAACAATCATGTAAATTACCTAAGCTGGCAATGGGCTAAGATAAGATAACACCAAACATAGGATACATACAGAGGATACGTATGTACATGAAAGAGTGTTGTACAATGGGCAGTCTTATCGCAGTCTGCGAACTCTTCCAGACAACCAGTATATGTATCGACTATATAGGCTAGTCTGCGATGTACACTAAATAATATATATACATATAAACAAATATAAATATTTGTATCTAGTATCTAACAAAAGTAAAGAAGAAAGAAAGAGATTTTATATATTTCATGGAATAACAACCTACCTATAGTGTAATATACACATACATACCTACTCACATAAAAATATGCCATAATAATCAATACCTTTCATAACATGCGTTGTGTGAGTTTTCTTCTAGTATACCACAGTCTAACGATTCATACAGTCTATCGACGAAGCCGTCTAGACAGAGCAATCGTGCGGGGTGAGCGCCGTGAGCGGAATGGAGGGAGAAGGGGTACCGTACCCAATAGCCATACATTTTACTCGGTACTAAGGATTTAGGGCGGTCTCATTTGTAATCACGTTTTAAATTTTAATATATTTGTGTTTGTTAAAAGTTTCCATAATTCTTGAATGAAATTTTGAAGCATTTACTATGCTAACTTTTCAAATCGATTAAGATAGGAAAAAGTGAATGCCCAGGTGCTTGGATAGCTTCAGGTGTGGCCCGGTGGCTCAGTGGTCAGAGCATTCCCCCTGTAAGGGAAAGATCGTGGGTTCGAGTCCCACCTGGGCATTCACTTTTTCCTATCTTAATCGATTTGAAAAGTTAGCATAGTAAATGGTTCAAAATTTCATTCAATTATTTGGGCGGAGTCATAAAAAAACAATGTTTAAAAATGATTGCAACATCATTCATTGTTTACGATATTTTCGTATGAATGTCGGTAGATGCCTCCCACCGTCGCCCTAAGACGGTAGTATAGGAGAATTTGGATAGCTTCAGGTGTGGCCCGGTGACTCAGTGGTCAGAGCATTCCCCCTGTAAGGGAAAGATCGTGGGTTCGAGTCCCACCTGGGCATTCACTTTTTCCTATCTTAATCGATTTCCATAATTCTGATTACGATTATTCATTTAGCAATCCAAGATGGCGGACTCGAAATATGGGTATGGTTTTTAGGGTCGCTCATTACAAATACATATATCATTTAGAGATCAAAGACTCGAAGTGTTCAATAAAATCGATGTGGGTATTGTTTTCAGGGTTTTGGGGTTGCTGATTGATTACGAATATTTATTGCACTTAGCAATCCAAGATGGCGGACTCCAAATTTTCAATAAAATCGATATTCAAATTCAGATTCAGGTTCAGATTTAAATTCAAGACTTAAAGTATCACGTTTATTTGATCATAATTGGTTAAGTAGAGCCAACTTACCGAACCAGCTAATGTTCTAATGATTTATTTACTATATTTATTGTATAATATTATTTTTATTATTTCTTGACATACTGTAAAATTTTAACGTTCATGTGCTCTTTAAGTGCCTGAACTTAAAAAACTAAATTGATTATTTGTATAGAACCGGAGATATGACTAAAAGTTGCAATTGTCAACGTCCACACGAGCAGAGGCGCGGGCATCGGCTAGTTATTTATACTATTGTAAGTTGCTGTGCCTTGAGAAACCAAAGAGACTAAATAGGCGTTAAATAAATATTGCAGATAAAAAAAAATGAAAACTATAGTGTCAACTCTGACAAAACTGCGAAGGGCGGCATTTCCGCAAACATCAAAGTCTACAGACTCGTTATACTGTGGTTACTATAAAGTTATTTACATGCTAGTAATAAAAACCAGTATACCTGAAATAATTGCATAGAAGTCCTTAGCAAACACAGAACAATATTTCGCAGTGTTAGGATAGTCCATGTTAGAGTTTTGTTCACAGATATAGAATGTCTGCACCATAGTGTTCAGCCAAGTCTGCAAAGAGATTTAAATGGTATACATAACAAATTAAGTGTTGACTGCTGTTTCACACAAACACACCAAGATAATCTTTATCCATGCATTAATCCCAGTAGCATCCTAAGTCTTCAGTTTAGGGCCTGGAGTTGGCTTTCTTTCTCCCTGGGAGGCTCAAAAGCCTGCATTAAAACTTCGTCTATCAATCAGTAGGTGTACCAATGGAGCGATTCTTTTTATAAATACCAAAGAAATAATAGTAACATTGAATATTGGTCTTACAGCAATTATTTTAACCCTCGAGTCTGGATACTGGAGGTGGACCATATGAGCAAAAATCCTAAGAATTTGCCTACAGTTGTTTGTGACAGCCCCAGTATAAACAGCATTTTCAGACCACAGGACGTAAGCCATCAACGGTTTGTGAGATCGCATGATGTGCCGTCCTAAATCACTTGTGTACCTGGAATATAAGAGAAATGGAATATAAGCATTGTAAAACTAAAAAAATAATTGATATTGTTAATAGTGGTCAAACCCAGCCTGGGAAGGGGTGAGAAGGCATAAGCGACGAACGACAGCCTCTGTGGCGTGGCCGTAGTTAACGCGGCCACTACGCAGGGGGCGCAGATTCGATTCTCACTCAGTGCAAATATTTATATTCATGAATATAAGTATTTGCATTGGTTTGGTTGCGACTCGAAGAGCATGTTAACATCGTCAGACCAATATGCCATAAGAACATGTGGCAGACAAGCTCACGGCCCACGTGATGGAAAGTGGTTACCGTGGCCTATGGACGTGTACAACACCAGGGGCGTCACACTCGCGCTGCCGACCCTGTTAGAACAGAGAGGTTCTGTGCTGTCAATGTACAAGATAACCCAGGACAAGCCTAGCTCTTCCCACTGACCGCACAAAAACTCTCCAGTGAGCTCCAACTACCCTACCCACCACCAGGAACACAACACAAGGTTATTATGGCAGAGGTATTCTGTACGGGGAATGGATAAAATAGCCCACAAAGAAGGGCTGTGTATTCTTCCAGTCAACATTGTTTCTACTGGCAGCATCAGTAGTAGTAGTATAAGCAACAAACGGATATGGAACAGAAGTGACAAGTGTCTAAGTAGGCTTGTCTGCATCCTATAACCCATTTAAAATCAAACAATGCTTACTTCGGGTCTAAAATGGATTGTGTTATTATGTTGTACAATATTAAATACATTTTACAGTTATGTTAATTGATATAAGATAATTACCTAGAATGCCATATGGCCAAATCAAATTGTAACAGTTCTATCAAACTTTCTAAAACAGCAAACAGTCTTTCCATCCTCTCTTGTCTGTTCAATAATTCAAAAATTTCAAATTTCTCCTTCTGCCAATGCATACCCATTACGCTCCATTTCATTTCTTCTGGAATTTTCTCTTCTTTATTAAATAAAGGACCATCTTGACTGTCAAAACTGAGTTCATGCTCTAGTCGGGTCATACAATACTTTACTATACCTTTATTGCATTCAAATTCAGTTCTATTTGTGAATGTGTTTTCTCTTAGAAACATAGGAGATGTGAGAAATTTATTGTAGCTATTTCTCAAGCCTTTCACAAGACATGGAGGATGCATACTAAAGTTCTGCATCAGCACTCTCTGGCATTTATCAATGATATGTTGCACTGTGTATTCAGAATGTTTATCTTCATGAACATTCTGGAAAGTGTAATTCATTTATGTATATATAAAAATGAAGTTGAATTACAATAACATTATAGTAACTACCTGTAGCCTATTTTGTATTCTTTTGCTGTGGTCAGAATCTTCAAACATAGTTGAGCTCGGGACTTAGATCTGGGTTTTAATTTATTTGCCCTAAAATAAAGCAGGCTTACTGAAACCTTATACTACTATCCATCTGCAGTAAAAATTGTGTAAGAACAGGAGGGACCAAATCAATAAAACATAGAGATAAAAAATTAAAGAAATCTTTCAATGTATACATTCATTAAAAACCCTATTTTGATTTCAAGTATTACAAACAAGACACTTCATTTGTATTTATTTGTATAGACCTGTTACTTACTCTCATTAGTAAAAATGTGATTTTTATTCAGTACCACAGTATCTATAATATAAAAATGAAATGAATGCTTTTCTCGAGATTTGCACTTAGCAACACATTGGTGAAAATGTCTTGCTAAAAGCAAATCTCTAGAACAGCTGAACCGATCTCACTAATTCTTTATTTAGAATATTCCTTGAGGTATGAGGATAGCTCTAACGCAGAGAAAAATTAAAAAATATTGCCTGAATAAATTATGGGTGTGGGGTTGTACAGGGTTTCAAAATATTTAACAGGCAAAGTCGGGCCGGTTGGCTAGTTATTAATATTTACCAATATAATTTCCACAACATCTTTGAGTACATCAGTAGACAAGTACTGTGTTGGAGTAATACACATATAGCACACTTCTAACGCCTCATACCACATGCTATTTTTCATTTCAGTCTTAAATGTTTGATCTGCATGAAATGACATTGGTTTGATATTTTCCTGAAAAAAGAGTTGTGAAGCTTTTAGTAAGTTATTAACCTCTTCTACATTGCTCTGAGAGGTAAACAGAAAATTTACTCTTTGTACAAATGAAGGAGCTCTAAGTAGAACTTCAGTGGATAGTTCTACAATGCTAGTTGACTGTTCCCATTTTAAATTTACAAGACACTATGTTACAGACTATTATTGAATGTCCTTTAAGATTTAAAAAAGCGAATAGTGAACAATCTACATTGAAATTTTTCCTTGCTCCTTGGTCCTTTTCCTTGGATACATTCAAACACATGCTCGATTTATAGAGTTATCTAAAAGTGCCTATAGTGGGTAATGGAACAGTAGATTCAGGGACAATTAATTACACTCAAATTCATAGTCCGTAAGTAAGCAAGTACTCTCTATGATAACTAAATACCTACTTACTGAATGTCTTTCATGATGTTTACATATAAGTTTCATGCACGAAGGTAAATAAACAAGAAGAAGTCGTGCACGATGATCAAAATAATCTCTATACGACACTAGTTCACATGCAGTGATAAAGTTTTTTCTTTTTCTTGCTTTGATTTCTTCCTCCTCGTTTACCACCACTTTAGAACGTTTTCGCGGGGAATCATGAGGTTCAATTGCCCGTTTATTCGTTTCTGTACTGTCATTAAGT
This sequence comes from Eilema caniola, assembly GCA_949126895.1. Taxonomy (NCBI): domain Eukaryota; kingdom Metazoa; phylum Arthropoda; class Insecta; order Lepidoptera; family Erebidae; genus Eilema; species Eilema caniola. Next base: position 17,835,490 of record OX421467.1, read on the forward strand.
TTGGCTTTCTTATTTTTAGGACTTCTTTCCATTGTCTGTATTTATAGGGCGTCTTTAATATGCTACCTATAATAAATAATGCTTAGGTATAGCTTATCTTATAAATTAAATCAAAACAAATATTGTGTATACGTCGGCTGGCTGCCGCATTCACACTTTTGACGTCTCTTTGAATGTTTTGAAATTTTGAATAAATACTTCTTTGAACGAATTTTCACTACTGAAAATCAACCTTAAATTATATATTCAACAATTTGCGTACGGTTGCGGCGGCAATTGAATATCATTAGCAATTCTTATACAATTTTAATCATATCGTTGAATTGTAAAATTTTAAACAAACATTGTACAGGCCTCAGTTGTCAAATCCGTTATTGCACACATAATAATCTGCGGCCATAGCTTTGAAACGGAAACGGAGCATACCGAGCATACCTATACCTACTGTTCGTATATCTGTATTATGGATAATAGAGGAGGAGACCTTGCACTCTCGTAAGAAAGTCATATGGTCTTGGTATTACAAAAGAGTATTGGAAGACCAAGATTTACCATGTGCTGCTGGTGCGAAGGTACTTTGAATTTAACAGGCCGTAGTGGTTAATTAAATCTATTAAGGCTGTGAAACGGAAACGGAGTGTGTCGCATTCGTCATTCGTCTATCAATTCAATAGGGGACGAGAGCTTGAATTCTCGTCTGTATCGTCCAAAGATTCCATTCCAGTCTTCCAAAAGAGTATTGCAAGATTAGACCTACCGTGTGCTGGTGCGTACTTTGATCGTCGGGCACATTACCTTTCATGCAGATAACTTTGAGGTCGCTGCTACAGGTCGGTTCAAACTTGACGGCAGCTCGGAAGTTTGTACCAGTGCGAAATTGCTCAGGTTCAGGCAATTCGCGTTTGAGAGAAGAGTCAAACGCCAATTGGCCCGAACCTGCGCAATGTCGCACTCGTACGAACTTTCGCTAGCAAACCATGGATTTACCGTGCCGGGCCATCGCGTTGCTGAGTTGAGAGTTGTTCGGGACAGTGCCTGGGACTTACGACACTGGTGTAGATTACAAGGGGTCCCTTTTGTTGATGTACATCAACACTCACCTTCACTTCACTACCCAAGTTCCCCTTCCTGCCTAACCAAATTTGATGTGAACCTACTAGTGCCGCTTAAGACATTCGTTCTAGTAATGAGCTATTGTAGCTCTCGATAAGCCTAGATTTTTGAAGTAGGTTAAAGAGAGATTTTGCTTGTAAACCTCTCGTTCCCACTTCTACGGCATACGAATTAATCACGTAACCGTTTTTGATAAACATACTTCAAAAAGAATCATTTGATAAATTAAGGTTTTGCCAATGTATCACTTAGAAAATATTTCAAGTGTTAACATTTTCTAGAATATACTGCTTCCGGGCTGTTTGGCCGTGGACCATTTAAAATTTTCTTTTAAAAATGTTCATTTGACAAAATAAAGTCAGTTAACAGTCAAACAAGCAAGCATAAACCACGAGTGTAGCATACAGTGGGCAAGTAGCATGTAGCAAACCATCGTTTCTGTCACAGCTCCGGCGGCTCCACACGAGCTTGTCGTCGCAGATGGTTGTAACGTCCACCACCGCAGTTTCGGCTTGCTGGCCGGCTAGCCTCATAGGCGGGCTTTATAACCACCTGCTCCTCAACTCGTGGGCCGCCTCACCCCTCCACGCCTGCGTGGGCTTAAATAATACTCTAGGCACAGAATAGATAATAGTACTAGCGTAGGCCACTCTAGGGGTAGGGCAAAAATAACACCGGAAGTCGGATTTGTAGAGATTCTTTTCTGTCACTAACTTTTGATTATTGAAGACAATAAATTAATCGGTAAAACTTGCTTTGCCAACTAACATGTTTAAACAATAAAAATTTGTGAAATGATGTTATGGTTTAATGAAATTTTGTGTATATCATTAAGCAATAGTTGAATGATGTATATATCAATGGATGTAGTTCATTAAACAGTAGTTCGTAAAATGATTACTTTATCAATTAAAATTTTGTCAAATTGTTTATCAAATGAAGAATTGTTACCTATTCGTTTTTTGTCATGATTGAATACCCAATTTCATATGTTAAAGTTTATTAGCGATAAAATAAAAAATCTTCGACATTTAAAAAAATATTTATTTACCATTTAAATCACGTTTTATACATAATTCTATAATAGTCTATTACATATTTAGATAAAGAATAAAGTATGTAATAATATTCAATAGTTCCCATATTTATTTCTTGTAAATAATATTTGAATATGCATAATATGCCTACTCCTATATAAATTTAAAATGTAACAAAAATATAACAAATTGTAAAATATTACAATGATATAGGTACTTAACTTACTTATGTAAATATCACTTCGATATCTCTTGAAAACATAAATAGTTTACTGAAAAAAGTGAGTTTACTTTTGTAGAGATGTATTGACATCCACATATATGTAGGCATTTTAGTCATGCTCCCATGATAGTTATTTGAATATGGAAGGGTAGTCTTACGTGTACTCGCGGCTCAGATGCATTTTATTATAATATAATGGCGCTTTCAATATCAATCCAACTATGATTTCAGTCATGGATGCTATGGTAACTTATAGCTATATGAAGCATTTACATTAATTACTTTGATACCTTTGGTTTTATCACGTCTTATATCAATAGGACTTCATTAAATTCTAATAGAACTAAAATTTTAAGATTTCAGTTAGATACAATTAATATAAAAATGTGTAGCTATATCTACATACAAATTTTGAATTTTATTCTTCTTTGCCTTTTTCTTTGGCAAATATAACTGTCTAATAAAAATAATAAATTTTCATAATACATTTTTTGAATAAAATGGCACACAAGAACGTTAAAATTGTACTCCATACCATACAATTAAGAATACTTAATATCTACTTGTCTTATACACAAACAAAAGAGAGTTAAACATTAGGTACCTAACATGCCGTTAACAAAACAAAAATATTGACAAAACAACTATTATTATGTTAGTCTATTCGCTCGAGAGCTAGAATTACACAGAACGAAAAAAAACATAAAACATATATTATAACTGAACTAGCTTTTGCCCGTGGCTCCGCCCGCATGGATGTCGGTTATCGCTATAATATCCGTTATCGTTATAAATTGTAGCCTATGTGTTATTCTGATGTATAAGCTATATTATTTTAAAATTTCATTAAAATCCATCCATAGTTTTAACGCGAAATATACTTAAAAATTTTTGCGTATATACCTAATGTAAGTAGGAAGTGGTATACTAAGATGAGGAATTTTCAAGTATTTGTGCCAACCAGTTGCATCTAAGACTTGTATTTTGGAGACCGTATTTTGCGCCAGGGGCGGCTGTACCTTAGGTGCGCTCATGCGCTGAACCACCAATTCAAAAGATTTAAAAATTACAAAATGTTGGTAGGTACTAAACTTCATCTTTATTTTTAAATTACCATATTAATTTTTACTCTTTAAACATATAACAAATAAAATTGCCAATATAAGATGAAATAATTTATGCGCTTTTGTAAACTACTAAACTTAAAGTTCCCTGTAAAAACCGTTTTAGTTAGTAGTAGGGCGGGCTAGTACAATGTGTATGATGAGCTATGAGTTAGCAAGCCCGGCGCGTGAGACGAAAGATAAACTATCTTTCGTCTCTGTATGTGCTGAAAATTTTTCGTGCGTCGCACGCACTAACCGAAGACAGCCGAAGCTTACTGAGAGCACAATACATGATGTTTGACGAAACCCACCGGCGACACGGCATGCATCGCTGTGTATGTGAGGCGCGAAACTTTGATAATCTTTTTTAAAATTAAGGAATTGTTTTTATTGTGGTTTTAGACGTTTTACCTACTTCTATTCTACCTATCTATACTGCGTGCAATGGGTGTACTGTGTGAGAATAAGCATAAACATTGATTATATTAAAGGCAATAACAAAAATTTCATAATAAAGTGGACATTAAATTAGCGGGACCGCCAAGGCCTGTCACTACGGCCGGTGCAACCTGGTCGAAACGTGTGATTTACCTATACCATAATCGCGTTAATTCCCGTTAAATTGTTGATATGCCTATTGCAATTTTTAATGTTAATACATAGCGCACCACCAGTTCGATGACCCACCACTCCCACCAGCCGCGACTGGTTTGCGCCAAACCCGTGTCTGTTAATCACCAACTCAATGGTTATTTTGGTTTGGCCCCTACGATATTGGAGGGGCTCCATACACCTCAAATATTTAAACATTATCTAAAATAACTTACAATATCAGCAGTACTAGAAATACATTGGACATAAGCCGTAACTAAGTACACAGTATCACACTAAGTATCTGAAAATTCCGACGAAATTTATTACATACAAATAAATACACTCAACAAATTACAAGTATGTATCTACGACCAGCGGTTTAGGCAGTAAGTTGTCTCTTAGTCAGTCAAGACTTAATAAAATTAAATTTTTCAATAAAATTTGAGCTTAAAAACTTTTCTAACTTATTCACACCTTATTTACTTTCATGCATACAAATAATGACGCCTTTATTTCCGGATGGTTAAGAAGAGGTGAACACATTTCACCAATTATTGTATATATTTACCTTCAGTAACTCAATATTGCCAAAAATATTCAATATGTCTGGCAATTGCTTTTTCTTTTTCAATTTCTTGTACGTTTGAGCTAACTCTCTCATGTGTTGCAAACGTGTTTCATAACGCATTTTCCCTGCTGCTGATATTGTATAACTACTACACTTGTATTTTGATAAAGTCTTTTCGGGTACCAATTTTTTGTTTAAAGCTTTCGATAAATTCGGCACAGACTGCAGTTTAATTTCATCTAGAGCTGCATTTAATGTTATATATAGTGTATGTACAACATGATTAAGGTTAGCACTTATATTATTCGACATCTTGATTTGATCTTTCCTTGGAAATGTGTACTTGGTTTCTTTAGGTAAATCAGAGCCATTTGTCTTCATAGAACTGAGAATTATACAAGTATCTTCACGTTTAGTTGTACATATGTCTAATAAATATTTCAGTTTGTCTTTTACTTTTTTTGGTCTATGATACAGCTTATCTGATAAATTTATCCCGAAATTAGTGTTGGGATATGATTTCCAATCATCACTGATAAACTCTTTAAGTATGTTAAATATACAACTGTCTCTTATTAGTAACCCTTTCTGTATATGAAAAAGTCCTACTATATGTCTCATATATGTAGGTTCAATCCTTTCTAATATTCTGTTAATAGAATCAGGTGGCATTCCTGAAAATAAAAATCAAGTTATTTATTGCTTGTTTTTTGTGATGTATGTATTTAGGTAGGTTGTGAAGCTAATGGTGGATATTTACGTGATCAGACCTTTGGCCAAAATTAATTGCATATAAAATCCTTCTGGATTAAGACACAAATACAAAGCCACGGTGGTGGTAAGTGAACGTGATAGCACTTGTTATTTGCGTTAGGTTCTATGGCTTATAAAACGGAGTCAAGGAGGAGGACCCATCAATACTTTTTAATTTAGTCGAAGATCAGAGCTAACGGGCCTGTCATAATCGAAGTGGCTACAACCACCCGATGCCTAAACTTCTGCCTGCGTTGGGTCCATTTTTTCCGTTCGAAGCCAGCAGGGGTGGTTATGTCGGACTAGGACTGGCTAACGCCGCACGGCCGTTTCGGGCCATCAGTTGCCGGGGGTGAGGTAGCCTCTGGCATAGGTATCCCTCGCGGACTCCGACTGAAAATAAACGGGTTCTAGGAAAAAAATGCTTGGGATTCCGACCGGCATTGTGCGTTATCCGGTATCAACGCTTCTCTTCTCAATAAAGTGATACACGCGACCATGTTTTATCGACTCCGAACCGAATCCGAACTGCCGGTTCACAAACTGATTAAACGACAAGTATCTGGCGCAGGCTTTCTTCTTGGATTAGTGAGATTAGACGACAGTGTGTAAACCATAACAGACATAAACCAAATCAAAGTAAGGAGGAGTGAGCGAACCCTGGCTCCCCATTGAAAGTCCAACCCGGAACAACTCCATGATGATGATTATTTACTCTGTGGCTAGCAATTTAAAATATCTATATATTTTCATACTATATCTATTTTTTTTAAATATCGAGCAACTTTATCGATACCACTTACCTGCTATAATAGAGTACAAGTCATTGCCACAAGCCACCATATCTGTTTTGATATTAGGGTAGTCACTGTTTGAATATTCTCCACGGGTGTATAATGTCTGGACCGTAAGATTTAACCAACTCTGTAAATATAAAGTTATTCACATTTTATACAGGTGCAAGTTATTATTTACATTTTAGGCTCAGCAGGCTTATTCACTAACTTTAATGACAGTTCAAAATGATGATCACCGAGTTGAGTTTCCAACTTTAAACTGTCAAACTACTTTTTTCGTATTCAGTAACTTCGGTGCTCAACTGTAAATTGTCAAGGCCAGTGATCATCACTCTAGCTAGGTCGATAGTCACTGAAGGGTATCGACTTCCGTTATTCGGTATTCTCTACGTTTGGTGTACATCATTTTGACGATTAAGTGAAGATCATTCAAAGTGTCAAATTGCAAACGAAAGCCACTATTCAATAGCAGTGTTTATAGGATAAAGTGATAATCACCCATACTTTGTGCTTGTGTTTTGTCGTGACAGATAATCTCAAAAAGGGAAAAAAGGTAAATAAATGATTTAGACTTGTTATTTTAAATTATTAGAATAGAAATAGAATATTCCTAGGTATACATATTATGAAACTTGTTAAAGTCTAATTGGGAATTTTATTGATTGAGTTTTACTTCATATTTTGTAGATATGGCACACGCATTTTTATGAAATAATAAATGAATGTTTTGCGAAGGGTAAGAGCTTTAAGTGACCCAGTGAATTTGCCAGACCAAGAATTTGTTCCTTAATTTCGGTTGTCCAAAGAAGTATTTAATTCTTTGACCAAGAAGCTTCGCCCTTACATGAGACAGCAACGACAAAACGCTGGAGTGCCCCACAAACTGAAAGTGAGTTAATATTACATACCTACAATGCAAAATAATATCAATAACAATATGATAACTACCTATGCTTTAGGTAGCTACGAATATAGCTAGGTAGCAATCGCTTACTTACTTTACAGTGGAATGCAATATATTGTTGAATTGAATAATTTTATATAAAAATTCAATATTCATGTTGACAAAATCATATGCTATTTTCAGGTGTTATCTGCTGTATCTTTTTATGCCCAAGGGTCGTATCAGGAAGAGTGTTGGGTCTTCTTATTTATTTAACATGTCCCAACCCTCATTCCGTTGATGCTTGCATGAAGTCACCAATGATATCCTTACGAAGTACCTACATAAAATTTCCTTTTATGCGGGAAGAAAGAGAAAAAAAATGGCCAAGTACAGTTTAATTAATTTATTATTCAAATATAATTTAGTAGGTACTCAAAAGAAAACTTGTGTTGGATTTAAATTAAATTCAAATCTTAGTGTTGTATTCACTTCTATTCTTTCACTTTTCAGATTAATGGAAAAGTCTCCCAGGCTCGCTGAGTCATTTGACTTGCCTGAGGGCCCCCAGGTACATCGCCCTAAGGCAGTGTTTTTGTTGGCCTCCGCAAAAGCCACCAACAACTCAAGCTACCTCTGGCGCGTGTCTGCGCCTGCTAGCCGGCATTCTGAAATACAATAAAATAGTAAAAAAGAATATTTTTCATTTTATTTATTATATCACAGTAATATTTCATACTATCAATAACATTGATCAAGATTCAAGCAAATACATTACTATTAGTACAATTTCAATTCAACAAGTTTTACTTACATTAAATGGAGGATGAATACCGTACACAAATAAACAAAACGACGCAATGAAAGAAACTTTGTTCGAATCGTGGAACAACAATTGTTAAAAATTTAAGTTACAAAACACTTGAGAACATTCTTTGTAAAAAATCCCAGCGTTGACAGTTGGTGTTTATCTTTCTCGAAGAATATTAAATTCAATTTCTTCGTAAGTGGTGTTTCCCATAACCACTTTGCACTTTTGACAACTCAAGTGGCGAACATAAACACAGATTTATTGGAATATGTCCAACGTATACACCGATTAAGTTAAAAAGATCGATATGTCGTTTATGTTATTCGTGTAACCAAGGATACCAAAATAAGTCGGTTAATACATAGGGTTGCGATAATAAGAAGTCGATAAGCACTCTCGGTTTTCGTTAATCACTTAATGATCACGTGACAGAAAAGGTTTACAGAATACCAAAATAACGGAACGTTGAGTTAGTCACTGAGCTCGGTGATCATCACTTCACGGTTGGTCACTCTCGGCTGTCAAATTTAGTGAATAAGCCTGCAGAAGATTATCAAAAGCTAGTTTTATATTTTCAAATTTTCTAATCGATGATGGTATCATCATGGCGAACTCATTGATGATACATGGTACTCAGCGTATACTAAATGATATTACTAAAACTAAAAAGTTGTACCTATGTAATTTTTTTATTTCGAATATTCTTCCTAATGTCAGGTATATCAATTAGGAAAATATTTTTTCTATGTAGGGATTGCGCTAATTTCAAAAGCTTATAGCGCAAACAGGAAACGACAGGAAACAGGAAACAGGAGAACGAATTTGGTTATAAGGCTTTTGAATTGACCATAATTCTTATTTTCTTTTTAATACCTACAATTGATTTTTTAACACTTTTTTCCATCACTGACATCAGGAAGTTAGGTCAAATAAATACCGGAGGGTTTACATGTTCACTGTAGTGTGCTTTGATTGTACGGACCTTCATTAGATTAATGGGACAGTGAACTCTGACCTATGTAATTTTAAGCTTATAATTTAAAAAAGTAAGTAGTATGTTTAGTAAAAATTCTACAGTAATGCTTACAGTCATAATTTCCACCATTGTCTCTGGATATTGAAGATGGACTATATTTGCAAATAATCTCATTATTTGCAAACAGGTGCCACTCACAGTACTGGGGTTAGTAGGCGATAAGACGCGCTCCATCAATTTGTCATACCTCATGTGACGACTTCCATCATTTGAGTACCTGACACAATATTAATTTGTTATAATAAATTAATTGGATTAGGGAAAAATACGACTGTGGATCCTAAAAGCTGGTTAAACTTATTTACTTCAATAAACTTCCTATACCAGGTGTAAGGCGAACGCTCCCGAAGCCGAAGGCCCTTGGTGGTACTCCGGGTACACTACATAATTTTATTATCGATTTGGTAAAAAAACATCACTACCACGTAAGAGGTGTACATAACGGGACTATTACGGTCACGCTCTTTAGTTACCTCTGATGCAAATCTTAATGCAGAAATTTTCAAGTGTGTATTTTTAGCACAAAGAACCTAGATCCATCTTTTTGTACTAACGTTTTACATACATACATAAACTCACGCCTGTATCCCCGAAGGGGTAGGCAGAGGTGCTAACACCCACATTTCACCAGCTACAAGAAAAGAACGCGGCTGGCGCCATTTGTTTTTGTTTTTTTTTTGTTGAAATTGTCGTTTCATTGAGCTTTCTAATACGATGGAAAATAAATAATGCTAATTAAACGCAAACGAATTAAAAAAAAAGAAAAAAAATGTTTTCTATCAAATCGAAAAAACAAACAGAGTAGTAAAAAGAACCAGGAGCCTTCGGCTTCGGGAGCGTTCCTGTTACACTCGGTATATTATGTAGACTTTTAAAATGAGTTTTTTTTTTGTTCACCCTCTATGCATTAAAGAGGGTTAAAAGTCTTGTCGTGGTCCATAGGGAATTATAAAATTAATTGAGTCTGGGCACAATGGTTTCGAAGATTCTGGTCTATGTATTCTTCTTTATCTTAGCGTTAATCCCAGATTCTTTTAGGGATCAAACACACGTAATGACACGACCAGTAGGGTGTCCCGAAATATTTAAACCCCTCAAAAGTTGCGTTACAAGTTGTAGATTACCGTAAAAAAAAAAAAATATCTTCAGGCCTCTACCGGCATTGTATTTTTCAAAAAAGACACGTAAGTGGCCCCTCAGGGCATATCGTCTGTTATTAGTTTTTTTTACATTACATTTTATTTTGTAATAAAAATGATATTAATCAAAGATATAGAACTCTAAGTTACAATTTAAGGCAGGTAATGACAGTTTCCAGTGAAAAATAAGTTTGGCACGAACTCGCGAAATTAATGTTTTGACGCGTTTTTCTCAAATTCTCTACTTCAATGGTGAGACAGTTCGTCACATTATATTGCGGTTTTATTGCTCAAAAAAAAAATGTCACTCCGTATTTTCTTGAGATAAAATTACGTGTTTCAGACAAAAGTGATTTCAAACGAAGTCCCATTGTAGCACAAGCAGTGACTGGTACAAGTAGTCGGTTGATTGGGATCACAATCTCGTCCCAAAAAGTTGAATTTTGGTACTTTAAATACCCTGGGAGAGTAATTCTTTTCCGCTTCTCTGGATTTTAATATTTTGCGCAATGCAAGGTCTTAAATATGGTCTCTATTCTCTATCATCGAATAACATGGCAATAAGCAAGTAATCTATAGGTCTCAGGTAGCAGTCTACCGCTACGCCACAGAGGCTGTTTAGGATAGGGACTCCTTTGTTCGTGCTTTGCCTTTCTTTTGGGCCATTTTGCGTGAAGAGTACTGGCTAGAGCAGCCAGCCTTGCTCCGCCCAGAAACGTAAAAGCTTACTGGGGGCTTCACAGGCTTCGCGGAGCGACCTCACTGTGCCGAGGATTTGGGATCGTTGAGCGGCTACTGCCTAGCACTCCAGTATTACGACGTGAACGACCGTTTCCTCGGCGCCGAAACCTGCAAAAGGGGCTGTCCGTGACCCCGATGGTATATAATTTAGAAGTTGTTGAACGGGACAGTGACCCGTTATTGTCCCCATAATTGTCCTTGGAGTTATTCTGTCCTATCTTAGGAGATGTTTCGTTAGCCGTTTTTTTACCGACGACATAGCCATTTTCGATTGCCTGCAGTCGGTGGTTTGAATCCGTCTTTGGTTATGTCGGTAGTTTCTCAGATCTCTCGCGTGGCCATGTACGGACCTGTGAGAAAAGAATCGGCAGTGATGGTAGCGGGCCAGCAGTGGTCATACCGGAGCCCAGTATGTCCGCAGCATTATTGCCGTAGGGCCGACTGTGCCCTTTTATCCACTGTAGCGTCACTGCGTTATAGGTGCATAGTTTGTTCAGGGCAGTTTGGCACTCTGTTATTAGTGCGCTATTGGTTATTTGGTGGTCTAGCGCTTTTAGGGCGGCTGTGCTGTCGGTTAGGAGCTATTTGTTTAAGCCCCCCACCTCCATTTCGCTTATTGTCGTTACAGCCGTGGTTATGGCGACACATTCGCTTTGGAAAATAGAACTGTGCTTACCTAGTGACAAAATTTAGGCCAAGGTCCAGGGAGTGTACGCCGGCTACTGAGCCATTTTTTGTTTAAACAATGTAAACGCGTACCTCTTTAATACCGGAGTAGTCCTTTTCCTCGGCTTGTGTTGTTAAGCGGTATTTTTTGTTGAAATATTGTTTCTTGGAAGTCTTATCACAGGGTGAGGCTATTAGTGGTTAATACTCCAAAGCTTGCCTAAGAATTGTGGTGTGGGGACTATAGTGATTGTTACCCCAGAGACTTAGGTGCCACAATCTAATAACAACTATTACACACACAACATAGTGGCCTCCTGTTAGATATATATCCTCCTCCATAGTTGCAGTTGGAGTGGCTTCCATGCATCCACAGATTGATGAGCAGGCCAGCTTCTGGAAGGACTAGCGTGGCAGCCATGGTGCACAGTTCTTTTCGAGTCCCATATCCCCATATCCCCTCATCATGGGCCTTATCACCACTGTGTATAACCATAGTTATTTTTGGTGAGAATCCCCTTTTGCCACAGAGGCTAGTTGATGCAGTAACTTAAAATAAATAAGTACCTACCTTGAAAGTGCAATAGCTGAATCAAACTGTAACAATTCTAATAAAGACTCTAGTACTGAAAACAGTCTTTTTATTCTCTCCGATCTGTTTAAGGATTCAAATATTTCAAATTTTTGTTTCTGCCAAGTAAACCCTTTAATAGTCTCTTTCAAATCCTCTGGAACATATGGCACAACTAAGGGTTCCTCTTTACTATCATAACTTAATTCACATTCCAATCTATTCAAGCAATATTTGATAATGCCTTGATCATGTTCATAATTATATCTGTCAGTAAATGTATCTTTCTTGGATGGCATACTAGATGTTAGAAAATTCACATAGCATTGTCTCAAATTTTTGTCCAGACATGGTGGATGTGTGCTAAAATTCTGTTGTAATATTGTTTGGCAGCTATCTATAATATATTGTGCAGTGTACTCAGAAAATTGATCATTATGAACATTCTGAAATCAAAAGTTTATAATGAAGATTAATGTAGTGGAACTTATAATTTCAATGTAGGGACACCGGATAGAAAGATGATCCATTCACAAGTCAAATTAGCAAAAAAATCTAAGTAGAACTTAAAATAGTCACAAAAAGTTAAATAAGGCATTTATATCAATCAATACGAGCTAGAGTGCAACAGGAAATACACTATACAGTGAGAGTGAATGAGAACAATATATCACTTCTGTCAAACAACGCTGTAACCATTATAAATTGCAATAGTATTGAGATTAAGAAAACTGGTCACTACCTATACTATGATAAGTACTGATAATAAAAGATAATTACCTGTGCAGACACTTACATCAAAAAATTAAGTTATATATTTACCATCATAATTTCAACAATCTCTTGAAGTACAGTAGCAGACAAATATCTTTTTGGTGTTATAGACATGTGGCACACTTCCAATGCATCATACCACACCTGATTCCTGATCTCAGTCATAAATGATTCTTCAGCATAGTTTGGCATTTGTTCTATTTGTCCCTAAAAATACAAAAGGAAAAGAGTAGAATTTGATATGCTTATGTAAAGGTACTTTGTTGAGTTATGTGACATGGTGGTACAGAATACAGCTGTTATGGCAAAAGGCATCAGTTCTATATTTACTCAGTGCTAATATTTGTAAGCATCAAGATATCTTTTTGCATCTGGATCTAAATAATGTGCATCATCATTATCATGGTATGAGACCTTTGGCATGAATGTCACCCTCCATGACGTGAAACCAGGACTTGAATACTACCTGTGCACATTCTGCATGATTCCACACATCCACCGCTACATAATATATAAATATTTACAAAATCTATGGTAACTACTACTACTAACTATGTTTTGTTTTTGGTCGGGGAAATGGATGAAATGGCCCGCAGAAGCTGCGGATGGATCGTCCGTCCGGTCATCCGGCGTCCCCAAATTGAAATAATAATAATGCTTTGTTTGGGTCTAGATATCACTATGTGTTCAAGAAAATAATTAGTATAACTCTTCAGAATTTTGTAACTAAAGTGCTCAGACGAAAAGACTAAAGTGATTTAGTTTCGCACTAGTATGGTAGTAGTATAAATAAATAAATAAAAATAAAAAAGCCTTTTATTTCTGATTTAAATAGGTAAGTAGGTTTTCTTAATCTAAGTTTTCTAGGTTCACACCAGAACCCTCACATGATAATGGGTGTAGTAGTAATACTGTGCTAGTTGTGTCAGACATAAGCGCATTCAGTAAATAAACAAACAAATTCTTTTGCGCATAATTTTTTTTTAATCACAAAAGTATAAACTCCACACTTACATTTCCTTTATGATCACAAGAAGTCACACACGAAGGTAAATAAACAAGTTGGAATCTTGTACGGTAGTCAAAATATTCTTGGGCAGACACTTGTTCACAGGCTATGTTAAAATTTTTAGCCTTTATTACATCAGGGGACTCATGTTTTAAACGTTTTGAAGGTGAAGCTAAAGCCTCACCAGGACGCTTGCTTGCACCTCGATTAGCACTGCGACGCATTATTAGTTTTTCTGGGTACCTATTTTACTCTGTATCAGTTTGCAAGTGAATATTTTTACTCATTTTGTCTATTATTAAGAAGCTTATCACTCAACGTTGATCACATGATTATGTACCTATGGTGTATTATCAATATTCCGTATAATTATCTTATAAGCACAGCAATATCTCTTCTAATAGTAAAATATTCCAAATTGGGTACATAGTTGTTTAAACGCAAAATACGCAAAAGATAACAAAGACAAACCGACACGAAAAGACAATGAAAAGATAACAATAACAAGTAACAATTGTTTTTAAAGTATTTATTCCTTACCTACACCATTGGATAAAGGTCCTTATAGCCTGGACATAAACAAAACAAAGATTTTTGCCAATTTGTTTCTTTTTCGTCTAAAGTATAAATGGGAAAGTGTATGTGTGCGTGTGTGTTTGTTTGTTTGTCCGTCTCTTACGCCTAAACCATTCAAACGATTTTTATGAAATTTGGTATAGGGCTAGATTAGACCTTGAGAAAGGACATAGCAGGACATAGGCTATGTTTGGTCGCGATAACCGACACCCACGCGGATGCAGCCGCGAGCAAAAGCTAGCATAATATGTTTTATTGTTTGATCAATATAATATGTTTTAATGATTGGTTAAATCTGGTTTATATTTATGATATTTTCATTCTATTTAAAAGATTTTTGGCTCTCCTGAAAAGTTTCACTTCAGTTACTTACAACAATTTTCTCTACTTGACTCGCTACATTAGCCTATCTACTCGCCTCTCTACTTTAATCTCTACTCAACTCGCCTTTACATTCGTCTCTCCACTCGCCTTACTATTCGCCTCTCAACTCGACTCCTTAATGCACCCTATTTGATCGTATACTTGCCTCTCCACTGACTTCTCTAGTCGCATATCTACTCGCCCCTATTGACTATTCCCGTTGGCCACCACTGGTGGACATTGGGAAATTTTATCACTTTTTATCCCAAAGGCCACCAGTGGTGGTCAGCGGGAATAAAATATTGGAAATGTTCCCGTTGGCCACCACATAGTTAGCCACCACTGGTGGACACTGGGAAATTATGTTACTTTATGTCCTCAAGGCCACCACCAAGCACAAATAATACAACTAGGTAGGTATGATAGAAAATCAACATTTATTAAATATTTCTTAACAATAAAGTAGAAAAATAAAGTGTACCTAATAATAATTCGGTAAAATCAAACTATTGTTACATTCGGTTTTTCTTTAACTAAGCTTTTAATAATACTATATAGTAATATAAACATTAATCACAGGTTAAATCACAATATAAACCACCCAGAACGCTGGCTACATAGTTATTTGGTATAATGATAAACGCCTGCTAATATGGTGCTAGCAAGCTGGCAAGGATCTGGATGCAATCTGGACTTTAGGGCTCCCGATTTTTTTATGGTATGGTTTTTTTATAAACCACCCAGAAGTAGGAGCCCCGCGTAGCGGGGCTCCGTCGACCAAGATGTATACAGGTGTGGACCGGAATTATTTTGCCTTTCAACATACGAAACGTAAGATTGG
Organism: Eilema caniola; assembly: GCA_949126895.1. Lineage (NCBI taxonomy): Eukaryota > Metazoa > Arthropoda > Insecta > Lepidoptera > Erebidae > Eilema > Eilema caniola. The sequence goes on from OX421467.1 coordinate 17,851,091, forward strand.
TTTGAACGTAGGTAAGTATTTAAGAAGTAGGTACCTACCTACCCCAAATACAAACTCATATTAGGATCAGTTGCAGAATGTGCACCATAAAATGTAATAAAACTTTATTCCCGTTGACCACCAAAGGTGGCCATTGGGATAAAAAGTGATAAAATTTCCCAATGTCCACCAGTGGTGGCCAACTATATGGTGGCCAACGGGAATAATCCGCCCCTGTAGTCGACTCTACTCGATTTTTTACTTGACCTCTACACGCCTATCCACTCGCCCCTAAACAATCTCTACTTGCCTCTATATTTGGCTCGTTACACGACTCGACTTCCAAAGCTCTAATTCACCTTTGTACAAAATTTCATCAGGATATCTTCAAAAATGACAAACTTTCATACTAACTTTCTAGCCCTAATACCCCATTTTTCGCGATAAAAGGCAGCATATTATGCCCGTTACCAAGCTCTTATTCAACCTTGTACCAAATGTTAGCAGGATATCTTCAAAACTGACAAACTAGCTCATTTTTTTTAAATGATAGAATTCTCCTCGGAAGCATATTATAATAATTGGGTATTTGACTGATATGGATAGAGAGATGTTCACAGAGAATTTCCGAAAAAAATACTGCCAAGGTTGTCAATATAAATATTGTTGATATTTTTTTTTAATGATAGAATTCTTCACGGAAGCATAATATTATTATAATAATTGGGTATTTGACTGACTAGTCAAATTAGTTACTTTTTACTAAACGTCAAAACGGTAAGTTATTAGGAAAATGAGGGAAAATGGGAACATTGTATGCAAAATTTATTTGTGACGTCATTTGATCAAATAATTTACTGTTAAAAGTTACGTGAATGATTAAAAATAAATAAGAGCGATAAAATAAGAACCGACGCAACTGTTATCTTTATTTTAATGCTCTTAATGTAATGAGTTCAGCTAAATAATTCATTTTAACTACAGGAAATACCCAATTATGTATCAAAGATTCTGTGAAATGTTGGTTGTGTTAAATGTTACTTTTTATTCGTAGACGGAGAATGACCAATGGCTTATTCATTGATAAATTGTTATTTCACAGTCTACCAAAATGAGTACTTTTTACTTTCCTATACGCAAATTCGGATAGTCATAGTATTTATCGGTGCTTAAGTGGTCCGACATCTTCACGCGGTGTAGGTACCATGGATAATGGAAATGATACCGCCCCTTTCATGCAGCAAGAGGGACCTAGCTACCTGCCCTTTATGGCAAATTTCGGTCGAGGCGTCATGGGCGCCGCCAGGATTACTTTTAGGGGGGTGCATCTGTATGTACTACTATTAACTATTGTAAAAAATAGAATTGTATGGAAAATACTGTCAGAAACAAATCACGCGGGTTTATTATGATTAAATATATTTCACTCATCGAAATCATATTTTATAATCATTACACATTAACCAACTAGTCAAACGATTAGAGTGAGATAAGACATGTTTGTCTCACTTTTACTATCGCTCCATCTCACTCTGATCGTTTGTTTTGTTGTTTAATGTTTATGAGAATTATATTATACTAGCTGTTGCCCGCGGCTCCGCCCGCGTGGATGTCGGTTATCGCTTAATGTTGAGCCGACGCTATTGAGCATTAAATTCGCCTCTCTACTCAATTTTGTCCACGACTATGTACTCACCTCTATTCTCGACTTTCTACTCGCCTCTATATTATACTCTCTTTTCGACTTTCTACTCGCCTCTATACTTGAATTTATACTCGACTCTCTACTGACTTCTCTGCTCCCCTCTCTACTCGACTTTGGACTCTTCTCTATACTCGCCTTTCCATTGGCCTGTCTACTTACCCATCCATTCGATTCTCTTTTCACCTCTCTACGTGACTCTCCCCACTCGCCTATCTACTCGCACCTCTAATCAACTCTGTATTCGATCTCTACTCGCCCCTACATTCATCTTTCCACTCGCCTCACTATTCGCCTCTCTACTCAACCCTTTACTTCATTCTATTTGATTCTATACTCGCCTCTCCACTGGCTCTCTAGTCACATATCTACTCGCCCCTGGAGTCGACTCTACTCGACTTTCGATCTTGACACGCCTATCCACTCGCACCTATAACAATCACTACTCGCATCTCCGCGTCAGTCAGTTCCGAAGCTCTCATTCACCTTTGCACCAAATTTCATGAGGACATCTTAAAATAAATTCTTACTATTTATCCCAAATTCACCTCCCCATTTTTGTGCCATTAAAAAATGAGAAACTTTAATCTCATAGCGATAATCGCGATAAAGGGTAGCCTATGTCCATTTCCAAGCTCTAATCTATTAAGATATCGATCAGGATATCTTCAAAATTGACAAACTTCCATCCTCTAGCCCTTTTCCACCCCTTCATCCCCTTTTTTCGCAATAAAAGGAAGCCTATGTCCATTTTCGAGCTCTAATCCATCTCTGTACCAAATTTCATAAGGATATCGTCAAAAATGACAAACTTTAATACAATCTATCTAGTCCTAATTCCCCCTCCCCCTTCTTGCCCATTATACCCGATAAAAGGTAGCCGTATGTCCGTTTCCAAGTTCTAATTCATTCCTGTACCAAATTTCATCAGGATATCTTAATTTTTTTTATCCCCTATACCCCCCCCCCCCCTTAACCCCGTTTTTCGTGACACAAGGTAGCCTTTGTTCGTTCCCAAGCTTCAATCTATATCTGTACCAAATTTTATCAGGATATCTTTAAAAAAAAAGACAAACACTCATCCCAAGGCCCGAGGCCCCCTCCCTTCTACCCCCCTTTTTGCGATAAAAGGCTGCCCATGTTCGTTCCCAAGCTCTAAACTATATCTGTACCAAATTTCATCAAGAAATCTTCTAAAACGACAAACTTTCATCCCAAGGCTCTGGTCCCCCCCCCCCTTCTTATCTCCTTTTCGCGACAAAAGGTAGCCTATGTCCGTTCCCAAGCTCTAAATTATCTCTGTACCAAATTTCATCAGGAAATCTTCAAAAAAGACAAACTTTCATTCATTCACTCCTCCTTCTACCCCTTTTTGTGATAAAAGGTAGCCTATGTTCGTTCCCAAGCTTTAATCTATATCTGTACCAAATTTCATCAGGATATCTTCAAAAAAGACAAACTTTCATCCCATAGTCATAACCCCCTCCTTCTGCCCCTTTTTGCGATTAAAGGTAGCCTATGTCCGTTCTCAAGCTTTAATCTACCTCTGTACCAAATTTCATTACGATATCTGCAGAAATGACAAAATTTCATACAAACTTTCATCCCCTATTTCCCCCCCTTAAACCCCCTTTCTCGTGACAAAAGGTAGCCTATGTCCGTTCTCAAGCTCTAATATACTTCTATACCAAATTTCATCAAGATCGGTTCAGTGGTTTAGGCGTGAAAGCGTAACATATAGACAGACAGACAGACAGACAGACAGACAGACAGACAGACAGACAGACAGAGTTACTTTCGCATTTATAATATTAGTATGGGTTATCTGTGGTGATGCCCATTAGTTTCTGAAGTCGGTAATTGGCAATGTTGGCATTATTGCTTGGGAATCCCCGCGGCTGTACGAGCATGGTTCCAAGGGGTTGCCCGCCTGGGTCAGTTTACGCTGTTCTATTTGTAATTGTGAACTAGTGCGCAAAGAAGTTGTCGGTAATACTAAAATATGCTTAAACATCGACATTATTTATTATTTATAAGATAATTTGTTTTGTAGCTGATTGAAGTGACTGATAATTTTTGTTGAAGCTTCAAGTAATGAGTGACATAAGACGTTTTTTGTGTAAAAAACGCAAAAATCATTCTGATGAAGATGATTCAGATTCAACTATTAATAAGTCATCCAACACGGGTACAGATAGATGGGATAGTGCAGGTACGTTGTGTGGGTGTTTCTATTCTACCCAAGTCATTTAATGTTAATGCATTGTAGTATTGTGCATACACAGTAAATCAGACTCGATAACAAGTAAATAATGAGGTAACTGATTCGTTTTTTTTTAGTATATAAGAATGATTTTTTCTTTAATTTAAAGTACCAGCTCTGCGTGTAAAGATTTGCAATCAGATGCATCTCTCGATTCTTTTAGCAGTAGCACAACAAATAACTCAATATTGGATATTGGCTTGTGTTTGGACTTCGGTTATCAAGTCAATGATGATCTACGTTTGAAATTACTCAGACATCCATGGAATCCTAGCAAGACGTACAATTTTAGAAATGATGTTATCTTTGATGCTAAACGAGCGTTCCGACATGAGTGGCTTACAACATATCTATGGTTAGCCTACTCAGCTATAGCAAAGGGACCTCTGTGTAGGATATGTGTTTTATTTCGGCCTTCAGTACAGCGCGGTCTACAAGGACAGTTCATAGTTTCTCCTTGCCCCAAATATCAAAAGTTTCATGAAGCTGCTAAGTCTCATGAGACCAGTAAGTGGCATCGTGACGCACTAGTTTCGTCAAATACTTTTGAAAAGATCATGGATAGAAGGGGACTAAGCGTTCATGAATCTTTAAATACGGCGTATCACAGGGAAATTGAAGGCAAATCGTTTAAAACTACGATCTATCATTACAATGATATTATTTTGTTGGCGACATGATCTTCCACTTCGTGGTAAAATCGACGATGGTTCCGTTTTTACAGACCTGCTACATTTTCGAGTAGACTCGGGAGACGAGATTTTAAAAAATCATTTAGAATCAGGAGCAAAAAATTCCTTATAAACCAATGATTTGTGAAGAATTTCTCGGATATGTACCGTTACAAGAACTGAATGCTCAAGCTATTTCTGAAACGATTATTCACTTCCTGCAAGATTGTAACCTTGATTTAAATAAACTTGTTGGCCAAGGATACGACGGATGTGCTACAATGGCAGATCACATAGGTGGTGTTCAGAAAATTATTAATGACAAATATCCTTCAGCCATATTTTTCCACTGTACAAGCCATGTATTAAATCTTGTCATTAATGATCTGAATATTGTCAGTGAAGTGAGAAATACTGCTGGGACTACAAAGGACATTATACATTTTTTTAGAGAGAGCACGTTGCGGCGGAATGAAATTCCAAATATACCGATATTTTGTGAAACGCGTTGGACAGCAAAGTACAAAAGTATAAGACTCTTTTCTGAAAACTTTCTGACTATTGTACAAGTTTTAGATGAACTTTCGCACGACGCACAGAATTCTAAAACGAAAACCAAAGCTTATCAGCTTTACACGACTGCAACTACTCCTACATACATTGTGACACTTTTAGTAATTGCTACCTATTCTGCCAAGCTTGAACCCGTGTGCAATCAATTACAAGAAGTAAATATGAATATAAAGGCAGTACACGATCAAGTAAATAAATTAACTGATATATTTCAATCTCATCGCGATAATGCCTCTATGGAGTTTGCGGTCATTTTCGAGAAAGCTCAAATATTTGCGAGAAACTGGATGTTGAATTAAAGCGTCCTCGAGTAGTGGCACGACAGACTTGCAGATCAAATCAGCCGTCTGAAAATGTGGAAGAATTTTTCCGAAGATCTCTATACATCCCTTACTTAGATTCTGTTATTTCTTCACTAAAAACACGATTTTCTTCAACACACAAGAAAGCATTTTCGCTTATGCAGCTTCACCCACAAAATATGACAAAATCAGATAAATCAGAATTTGTATCGATAGCAGAAGATTTACAGAACCTCTACGGAGGTCTTCTACATAATTTTATAGCCGAGGCTACCACATGGTACGAGGTAATGAGCAAAGAAAATACATCGGTTTTAAATGAATCTATTGAATACGTAGATTTAATTGCACAAGCCACTCCGTTTTATCCAGCGATATGTGAGGCAATCAAAATTGCTTTAACTATTCCAGCAACAACATGTAGCATAGAACATACATTTAGTACGTTACGACGTGTGAAGACGTGGAATCGCTCAACAATGGGAGACGCGAGGCTAAGTGGTCTATGCATGCTCAGCGTTCACAGGAAAAGAGTGGAGGAGGATACCGAATTTGTTGACAAAGTCATTAATCAATTTGGACGGCAACCTAGACGCCTCCAGTTTTTATTCAAACAATGAGAAAAAAATTAATCTGTACTTATGCTTTTTCATCAATGATTACTTGCAATTTTTTTGTATGTATTTTCTTTTCTGCCAGGGGGGTACAAGTGCACCCCTTTGCACCCCTCTGCCGGCGCCCATGGGCGTAGGCGATCCCTGTACAGGCTGGGAAGGTTCTCACGTGTCGTTTTGACTAGCAAAGAGTTGGCTCTTACAGACCTCCGCCCCCCATGAGCGCGGGCCTGAGGGTGACGGGTGGAGCCACCCGTCACCCTAGCAGAAGCAGGCCACGGCGGCGGCGTGCATCGTAGGGCGATGCGCGCCTCCCCACACCGGGGTTGAGTCGGGGACGGCGTGGTCCCCACCTCCCGAGGAGGGCCAGACCGAAAGGGATGGCCCTGGGTCAGCCGGGGTGCGAGGGATATGTCGCAAGACAACCTCACCTTCGGCCTAGCACCACGACCCACAGACGGCGTGCGGTTTAGTCGGTTCGAGTCCGACATAACCCACCCCTCCGGCTCCGGAGGGGCGGGTATCCGTGGGGATTCCCCGCACGTAAAAAAAAAAAAAAAAAAGCAAAGAGTTGGATCAAGTGGGGGACAGTATAACAAAAAAGTCATTTTCATTTTAAGAAAAAAAAGATCTGTTTATTATATCGTCTTCTTATCAGATAAGGATAAAATCATTAATTATTTACTTTTATATTCGACTTCAAATGATATTAAAATTATGTTTAGAAATTACATTTTTCTTTGGTTTTGTGAGATCATTTTGTTACACTATTTTGCTATCGTGTGCTCCAGGGACGGTGTACTGTATAACTAGGTAAGATGCACACTATGATATTGTTTCTTGAGCATTAGAAACTACTTTGTTGACTGAGTCATTCGGAGTTAATCGTGAATCTTAAGGTATGATACTACCGAAGACGTTAGAGTTAATACTGCGACTTTGGTGGCTGAACAGGCCTTATAAAAGTTTAACATTACGATATAAAGTGCCGTGATTGACGCATTTCTTCTCAGCTGCTTTTCTCAAGGATATTCCCTTTTCAACGAATTTTATTGCTTTTTTCAATCATTACGATTTTGCACGATCATCGATATTACACATTGACTTAATCTTTATTGACATAAAAACTAGTACCTATACAATTAATTAGGATCCTCTGACTCCTGCGCTAGTTAAAACTGTGTTTTAATGATATAAATATACCTGGATATGTATATCGTACATCGATTTATAGGCGGGCGATTCTTAGGAGATCCTCTGTACTATCATAATCCAGTGCTTTTAGCCACTTCAATGCCATTTTTATCATTACATTACGATTTATTTTGCATATTTTTGTAACTTTATTGCATTTATTATGCATGTGGGGCGCAATAATACCTTTCTGCAAATGTGGTTATAACCCGAGGGATCAGATAGCACACTACACGCTTCCTTTGTATATTATCGTTAGGGAAGCTTTTCCTGTGGTATCTTTGCATTATTTTATGTATAATTTTTTTTCTCACAGACAACACATCAGCTAGTTCATATAGGGCAGTTGTGGGATGTCTGTATGGTAAATATAGAAGTACTTTTAATATAGCCCGCTGGGCCCGTTCTACATCCATCATTAGGGTCTTTCCAGCACCTCCCCCTGCACAGATACAATACCTGATGATGGGTTCACACAATGTTTTGTTGGTTTGGATTAGAAGTGCGGGGTCTGCTATTGTTCGCAAGTTCTTGAAGACGTATGTCAATCTTCTGATCCTCGTCACTGTAGATGCGAGATGTTCACTCCAGCTCAAGTGGTCATCCAATATAACACCTAAGTATTTTAAAGACTTCACTGGCAAAAGTGCTGCACAATTGCAGTTTGTGTGAGACTCTTCCCTATATATATAGTAGGTGTTTACCTTGTTAAGTGATTTAACTGGTGTGTCACCTATTTGCAATAATTCACTAGCCAATTCATTTTTGCGTTTAAGATCATATACTTCTTTAATGGTTTTCCATGTCTCCTTGATGTTCCCCTTAGAAGAATACAGTCTTGCCCTATAATATTCTTTTTTCAGTCGTTTTATTACAGAGTTGCATATATTTCTATATTTTTGAAACTTGTGTAGTTTATCATCATCATTTGCAGATCGCAGCACTACACTAATAGAAAATGTTGTGTGGTATAGAATACGTATAAATTGCGTATGTGGTCTACATGTTGTATTATGGCTCATGCAAAAATTTAACTGCCACTTATTTGGCAGACAAGCACACAGCCCACCTGATGGAAAGCGGTTACCGTGGCCTATGGACGTGTGCAACACCAGGGGCGTCACACTCGCGCTGCCGACCCTGTAACAAAAGAGAGTTTCTGAGCCGTCAGTGTAGAAGATAAAACAGGACAAGCCGTGGGTCCGACTGACAGCACAAAAACTCTCCAGTGAGCTCTGGCTACCGTACTCACCGCCGGGAACACAACACGAGGTTATTATGACCGCGGTATTCTGAACGGCGCGGGAGATACTCTCCAGTCGGACTGCTCAATTGGACGCAAATACCGTCGTGTCCTACCTCCTACAAAAGGCCTGTCACTCAAGCAGAAGCAGGCCGGTACGTCAGCGTGATAGGCGCCCCTCCCTTTCCGAAGTTCGGGAGTCACCGTGCTTCTCACTTCCGAGGGGGCCAGCGTAAAACCGTAGATGGCCCGGGGTAAGCTGGGGTGCGAGGAAAATGACAGCCGATTTATGAGTAATTATTCCTATTAGTAATTATTATTAGTAAATATTAAGTAGTTAATTGAGACCCCGAGACGGCGACGTGCGATTTTAGTCGGTCCGAGTTCGAGAAAACCTAATCATAATCTGTCCAACGTGGACAAAACCAACCCCCCTTGCCGACAGTGGTGGTATCCGTAGAAATATCATTGCGTATGTATTGCACAGGGATGTAGGTATGTATGTAGGTATGTATGTATCTACTTACTTTAAACAAATTATTTATATTTGAAAATAGTTTATAATTAAGTAAAACGTATAATATGTATAATACGTATAAGCCTTATGATTTTTCACCTTCGAAAATATAATGTGCCAAAGGAAATCAACTGAATATATCGACCTTCAAGATTCGTCCATTAAGGTAAAAGCACCAATGGCCGACACTTTATGGACAAATCAAACTTCAATAGGTATACAAAACTACTTAATTTATGTTTTTAGAAGAATGGTCGTTACGTCTTTTCTCAATTCCTACAACATTATGACATTAACTTTTGCAGATAAAGTCTTTATAAACTAACATATTTTTAGTTTAAGTACAATTATATAACACTTGATCCTTATCATCAAAAGTGGACAATCACATAAAACTGTTTGAAATTCTAACCATAGAAATACGGCAATGGTCTAAGTAGGTCAAGAATTTACTTATTTTTAACATCCCTCCCATCATCATCATAATTAATAAAATCACATCTATTAAAAAAAATTAGTTCCCATAACAAAAATCTTAAGTTATAATGGTCTAATAATATCCTATAATATTATATATTATATAATGTATTGTAATAAGTATAATATCCTAGTATACCTACTGACAATACAACATACGCGCGTGCGGTGGCTCCTTAACTCCCTACTCACCTCAATACGAGGCGCCTGCGCTCGCGTTAGACGGTGCACAAGTCAACTACTCTAGGTCTAATCAGTAGCAGCCAGAACGTCTCGAAGGGTAGGTACGCGTGCTTCTTTGTTGTTGCGAGGGAACCCGAGAACGTGATGCTATTTGTAATTGTATTTTGACATTATTTAACGTGTGTGAAGGTCATTACTATAAGACCTTGTTGTGAACTGATTTGTGTTCAACGTATAAATAGCCTAAATTATGTATGATCGCAATATAAATTTAAAGGTACTTGGATTATGCACTCGCGAGTTTACTTCAAGTCCCCCAAGTAAGAAAAGAAAATATTATTCTATAATTGACATAATTCCTAATTCTCCCAATAATGTGGATAAACCAAAACGATGTTTTAGTGGTAACACTGAATGGCAATCATAATTATTAATTTTAAAACTGGATTATAGCGATATTTGCGTCAATATCAATGTATAAATAGTATAGTTACGCGTGAAAACTAATTCCTTTTGATTTTTATGCATGTAGGACTTAGAATCACAAGATTTTACTGCGCATTTCAGTATTTTAGCGCGCTCGGTTCAGTTCGGACGTGTGACAGAACTGTCTAACGTCGACTAAACTGAAGTCCCCTCAGGTCTGACCGTGGTCAGACCTGTGGTGGCATTGATTTTGGTGCGGCCATTGCTAATCTAGTGTGTATATATCAATGGAGTCCGACATAACCTCCCGCTCCGGCTTCCGGTATGGAGATTTCCCGCACATAAAAAATTATATTTTATAAATATAATTTTTTATGTAATATTATATTATATAAATATTACACCATCACTATACCGTTACAGATTCTAATTGTAAAATTAATTTACATCTGCATAGTCTTAATATATATATAAATCTCGTGTCACAATGTTTGTCCTCAATGGACTCCTAAACCACTTAACTGATTATAATAAAATTCGCACACCATGTGCAGTTCGATCCAACTTGAGAGATAGGATAGTTTAAATCTCAAATTATAGTCCGATTCGCGATAACCGACATCCACGCGGGCGGAGCCGCGGGCGACAGCTAGTATATTATAAAAATTATATTATATTATCTGTTATAGTACCTACGTACCTACTTATAGGATACTAGCTGTTGCCCGCGACTACGCCCGCGTGGATGTCGGTTATCGCTTAGTGTTGATCCAACGCTATTTTTTTTTTTTTAAGTGCGGAAAATCCCCACGGATACCCACCCCTCTGGAGCCGGAGGGGGAGGTTATGTCGGACTCGAACCGACTAAACCGCACGCCGTCTCTGGGTCGTAGTGCTAGGCCGAAGGTGAGGTTGTCATGCGACATATCCCTCGCACCCCGGCTGACCCAGGGCCATCCCTCTCGGTCTGGCCCTCCTCGGGAAGGGGGGGACCACGCGGTCCCCGACTCAACCCCAGTGTGGGGAGGCGCGCATCGTCCTACGATGCGCGCCGCCGCCGTGGCCTGCTTCTGCTAGGGTGACGGGCGGCTCCACCCGTCACCCTCAGGCCCGCGCTCATGGGGGGCGGAGATCAGTTTGCGCCCTCCGACACCCGAGCCGCCTTCGGGCGCGTGCAGCGATGTCAGCGAGCCTTTCTCGCTCATCGCGCCGCGCCCGCTCTGCTGTCTCCTTCGCGAGCATGACCTGCTCGCAGAAGCTCGCAGGGTGGAGAGCGTGAGCACTCTCACCCCCAGGGCCGCCACAAGCTCCCGCCTCGGCGTCTCAAACGCCGGGCACTCGGTGAGCGTGTGCAGCCCCGAGTCCACGCTCGCGTCGCAGTGATGGCACTCGGGCGTTGGCTCAATATCCATCAGATGCAGATACCGCCCAATCCAACGCTATTGAGCATTAAATTCGCCTCGCTACTCAAATTTATCCTCGACTATGTACTCACCTCTGTTCTCGACTTTCTACTCGCCTCTATATTCGACTCTCTACTCGACTTTCTACTCGCCTCTATACTTGAATTTATACTCGACTCTCTACTGACTTCTCTGTTCCCCTCTCTACTCGACTTTGTACTCTTCTCTATATTCGCCTTTCCATTGGCCTTTCTACTTGCCCATCCATTCGATTCTCTTTTCGCTTCTCTACTTGACTCTCCCCACTCGCCTATCTACTCGCACCTCTACTCAACTCTCTATTCGATGTCTACTCGCCACTACATTCATATTTCCACTCGCCTCCCTATTCGCCTTTACTGCATTCTATTTGATTCTATACTCGCCTCTCCACTGGCTCTCTAGTCGCATATCTACTCGCCCCTGTAGTCAAGTCTACTCGACTTTCTATCTTTACACGCCTATCCACTCGTCCCTATAACAATCTCGACTCGCCTCTCCACTCGCTTCTATATTTGGTTCGCTACTCGACTATGTCCGTTCCGAAGCTCTAATTCACCTTTGTACGTAATTTCATGAGGACATCTTAAAAGAAATTCTTACTATTTATGCCATATTCACCCCCTTTTTTGTGCCAATGAAAAATTAGAAACTTTAATCCTATAGCCCTATTCCCCTTCCCCCCTCCCCCTTCTATCCCTTTTTTCGCGATAAGGGGTAACCTATGTCCATTTCCAACCTCTAATCCATCTCTATACCAATTTCATCAAGATATGAGATAGGAAAAAGTGAATCGCTCAGGTGGGACTCGAACCCACGATCTTTCCCTTACAGGGGGAATGCTCTGACCACTGAGCCACCGAGCCACACCTGAAGCTATCCAAATTCTCCTATACTACCGTCTTAGGGCGACGGTGAGAGCCATCTACCGACATTCATACGAAATATCGGAAACAATGAATGATGTTGCAATCATTTTTAAACATTGTTTTTCGATGACTCCGCCCAAATAATTGAAGGAAATTTTGAAGCATTTACTATGCTACCTTTTCAAATCGATTAAGATAGGAAAAAGTGAATCGCTCAGGTGGGACTCGAACCCACGATCTTTCCCTTACAGGGGGAATGCTCTGACCACTGAGCCAGCGAGCCACACCTGAAGCTATCCAAACCTCCTATACTACCGTCTTAGGGCGACGGTGGGAGCCATCTACCGACATTCATACGAAATATCGGAAACAATGAATGATTGCAACATCATTCACTTTTTCCTATCTTTATCGATTTGAAAAGTTAGCATAGTAAATGCTTCAAAATTTCATTAAATTAGTACCAAATTCCATCAAGAAATCTTCAAAAATGATAAACTTTCATACCAAGGCCCTAGTCCGCCCCCCTTTTACCCCCCTTTTCGCGATAAGAGGTAGCCTATATCCGTTTTCAAGCTCTAAACTATCTCTGTACCAAATTTCATCAAGTAATCTTCAAAAATGACAAACTTTCATCCCAAGGCCCTAGTCCCCCCCCTTCTACCCCCTTTTTCGCGATAAAAGGTAACCTATGTCCGTTCCCAAGCTCTAATCTACCTCTGTACCAAATTTCATTAAGATATCTTCAGAAACGACAAACTTTCATAAAAACTTTCATCCCCTATTTCCCCCCCTTAAACCCCCTTTCTCGTGATAAAAGGTAGCCTATGTCCGTTCTCAAGCTCTAATATACCTCTGTACCAAATTTCATCAAGATCGGTTCAGTGGTTTAGGCGTGAAAGCGTAACATACAGACAGACAGACAGACAGAGTTACTTTCGCATTTATAATATTAGTATGGAAGTATCTTAATTTTTACCCGACTGCGCCAGAAGGAGGGTTCTGTTTTTCGAGAGTATGTATGTATATAAAATCGATGAGCGAGACAGACTCGCGAACATCACTGTCCGCGTTCGTAGGTGGCTCAGGCGTCGGAGGGCGCAGACCGACCTCCGCCCCCCAATGAGCGCGGGCCTGAGGGTCACGGGTGGAGCCGCTGTCACCCTAGCAGAAGCAGGCCACGGCGGCGGCGCGTATCCACCGCGTCCCTATATACCGGAGGCGAGTCGGGGACCGCGTGGTCCCCCTCCCGAGGAGGGCTAGACCGAGAGGGATGGCCCTGGGTCAGCCGGGGTGCGAGGGATATGTGGTCTGACAACCTCACCTTCGCCCTAGCACAACGATCCATAGACGGCGTATAATTGTTTTTTTTTTTTCGTTTTTTTTTAGTTTGAGAGGTGTCGTGGTGTCATTCGATTCGTATTAAGAGTGACACTGGGTATATCAAAATAAAAAAAACATACCTAATGGCATATTTTGGTAAAATAAATTTCACTCAAATTTATCGAGTGGGGTATCAAAATGAAGGAAATTAAAAGACGATCACAAAAATATATACTTATTTCATATCTAAAAAGTATAAAATAAAATAAATTATCAAAAAAATACCCGACTAATGCTGAAAAGATCGAAAAAAGCTTCATAACAGGCGGTACCCATTCGCAAATCAATCAATCATGGGTTTTAACCCGATGAAAATTTATGGGTACCGTCTGCTATAAAGCTTGTTTCGATCTTTTCAGCATCAGTCGGCTTTTTTATTTTTAATAAATTTTGTACTTATGTTTGTTACCTACTTCTTTCTTAACGGTTTAAACGATTTGGCTGTGATCATCATTCATCATTAACATCTTATAATTAATTTATTTCAATATTTATTAACAACCTAGGCAATTTTGAGAGTGTAATTTTTAATATCATCATCATCAGGCTATATTAGTCCACTGCTGGACATAGCCCTCCCCTAATGAGCGCCATAGCGCCCGGTCTTCAGCTTGCCGCATCCAGCATCTGCCTGCAGTCTTTCTTAGATCGTCATCCCACCTGGTCGGAGGGCGTCCTACACTACGCTTGCCGAGTCGCGGTCTCCACTCAAGAACACGTTTACCCCAACGGTTGTCGGTTCTTCGCGAGATATGGCCAGCCCACTGCCACTTCAGCTTGCTAATCCTTTGAGCTATGTCGATAACTTTGGTTCTCTGTCGGATGTTTTCGTTGCGGATTCTATCCTTCAGAGAAACTCCGAGCATCACTCTCTCCATAGCTCGCTGAGCGACTTTAAACTGGTGGACCAACCCTGCCGTGAGTGTCCATGTCTCGGCTCCGTAGGTCATGACGGGTAGGACGCACTGATTGAAAACTTTCGTTTTCAAGCATTGCGGTATGGATGACGAGAAGACTCGGCGTAGTTTCCCAAACGCTGCCCAGCCCAGCTGGATCCTCCTCTTGGCCTCCCTCTCGAAATTGTTTTTACTTAACTGCAGAATCTGCCCGAGGTAAGTGTACTCAGAAACGATTTCGAGAAGGTGACCATGTACGACGACCGGTATCGGATCAATGTGGCCATTGATCATGACTTTAGTTTTATCTAAATTCATGCCAAGACCGATACGTCGCGAGGCTGAAGCTAGTCCGCCCAGCATCCGGTTCAGCTCCTCTAGCGACTCCGCCAGTAAGACTATGTCATCTGCGAATCGTAGGTGTGAGATGTAGTCGCCGTTTATGCTAATGCCCTTGCCTTTCCAGTCCAGCGTCTTAAACATATCCTCCAACGCGCTGGTGAACAGTTTCGGGGATATAACATCCCCCTGTCTCACTCCTCTGCGCAATTGGATCGGTTTAGACTGCTGGTCCTGTACTTGGACACTCATGGTGGCGGCTTCGTATAGACATCTCAACACCTCAATGTAACCATAGTCTACTTGGCATCGCTGTAAGGATTCCAGAACAGCCCAGGTTTCGACAGAGTCAAAGGCCTTCTCATAGTCCACAAAGGCCAGACACAGGGGCTGATTATATTCTTCGGACTTCTGTATAATCTGCCTCACTGTGTGAATGTGGTCTATGGTGCCATATCCTCCGCGAAACCCGGCCTGTTCCGGCGGCTGGAACTCGTCGAGTCTCCTGGCGAGACGATTCGTGACCACTCGTGAGAACAGCTTGTAGACGTGGCTCAGGAGCGAGATGGGTCTGTAATTCTCAAGAAGGGTTTTGTCACCCTTCTTGAAAAAGAGCACCACCAAACTCCCGCTCCACGCCTTTGGAGTTCTCCCACTGTGAAGGACGGCGTTGAAAAGGTTCTGTAGTTCCTGTATGACAGGGGCTCCTCCAGCTTTCAAAGCTCTGATGTTATTCCGTCCTCACCGGGGGCTTTTCCATTTTTAAGCTGCCTCAGAGCTGACACGATCTCGTCTTGACTGATGTCAGGCAGTTCGTCGGTGTAGTGGCGTGTCAGGGTGGCTCTGGAATCGTGGTCATCTCGTCGGGCATGAGAGGAATGTGCAGCGTATAATCGGCCGTAGAAATCTTCTATCTCGGCGAAGATCTCTGGCTTTGACAATACGGTCCTCCCGTCGTGCGTTTTTAGCTTCGTCAGGTGGCTCCTGCCAAGCTGCTGAGTGAATACTTTTGACCCTCGGTTTCGCTCTATCGCCTCTTCGATGAGGCGTGTGTTGGAGCTCCGAAGGTCGCGCCGTACCATCTTCGCAATTTGCTTGTTCAGGTCTGACCTTTCCGACGAAGTCGCTTGGGTGGTTTCCCGTCTTTTTGTCATCAACCCGAGAGTCTCAGCCGAGAGTTTTGATATCCTGCCAGTCCGCTGCGCTCTACAGAACTTGATGCCCTCATCCCTCAGAGTTTCGACCAGATTGTGTAGGCTCTCGTCAACGTCGTCAGTGGGTTCCAAGGCAACAAACCTATTCCCGACAAGCTGCTGGAACTTCTCGGTGCCCGCCATGATATGGATTGGGTTAGGTCGGAGCGTGGACTTCATCAGTCGGCTTCTTTCAAGCTTTAAGTTGATATTCAGAGAGCCTCGGAGAAGTCGGTGATCAGATCCGGTATTAAACCTGTTGATCACTGAGACATCTCTGAATATGTGCTTGCTATCCGTCATGATGAAGTCGATCTCATTTTTAGTCACAGTGTCGGGGCTTTTCCATGTCCACTTTCTTTGAGGCTGTTTCTTAAAGAAAGAGTTCATTAAGAACAGTCCCTCCTTCTCAAGGAAGTTGACAAGCATTTGCCCCCTGTGATTCCTAACTCCATAACCATGAGGGCCTATACGGGATTCGTTGCCAGTCTGTGTTCCCACCTTGCCGTTAAAGTCCCCCATAACAACATTGAAGTGGGCCTTGGTGGTGTTGTGTAAGGCTTTGGATATGTCTTCATACATATCCTCCACTTCATCATCCGGGTGAGCCGAGGTCGGTGCGTAAACCTGAATGACCTTCATGCTGTAGCGCTTGGACAGTCGAAGGATCAGGTACGCTACCCTCGTCTACACACTGGAGATTTCTTCAACGTTGCTAGAGAGGGCCCTATTGACGAGAAAACCTACGCCACCCTGGGATTTCTTATCCCCCTCGCGAAAGTAGAGAAGATGGCCAGAGTCTAGGGTTACGGTGTCCTCCCCCTCTCTACGGACTTCACATAACCCTAGAACATGCCATTTAATGTTCTCTAACTCCACTTCCAACTGCGCTAGATGGTGGTCAAGCCTCAGAGTGCATCCGTTAAACGTTGCCAGGGTCAGATCTTTGTGGCAGCCTGCCGTAGCCCGGTGATTCTTCGCACCCCCTGCCCCGCCGTTACCATGGCCGCTGCCATGGCCAGGAATAGCGAGGCGGCCGGGAACTGAAGGCCATCTTTTTGGTCGTGCCATCATAGGGGTAGTGCCCATAATCCCCACGCTGGGCATGCGGGTTGGGGATCGCAGTTTCCTTGTGGGTTTGCTCTGCAGGGGGCGCTGCTGCCCTCCCCCCGGTTTTGTGTCCCTTAGTCGCCTTTTACGACACCCGCGGGCAGAGTTGGGTTGGTGCTATTCTTTATAGGCCGACACCACACAGCCAAACAAAAAAAGTAATTTTTAATATAGAACTTTGTAATAAATAATTTTATTTTCTCAACAAAATCTCTTGATTCCAACCCCACTTCCAATCATATACCGAACATTGATTCTTAGAGCCGGATACCGGATAAATTGTTTGCGTAGCTAGCTAACTCGCGTACCGATGCAGTTAAATATTTAAGTAGGTTCAAAGATAGATTATTTAAATAGGAATAAATATTTAAATAGATTCAGAGAAAGATACGCCAAATCTAGGGAAAGTGTAGGAAGGAGGGTGGATTTGGATGTTACCTGGGTAAATTGGGACTGACGTTCTGATAATGATAACAAGGATCGCACAACAATAAAGGTTGTAACTGTACCAATTAGTACCTAGTATCTACACTGACTACGATAAATACACTCAATCACCATTATGGACTAAGAGCCCATGAACGACAGAAGTTCGTCATTTTATATATAAAAGCTGAAAGTTTGCCAGCGCATATTCCCAACACCGGTATGAACGATGGCTTATTAAGAAGTTTGGGCTACGATCAATGTAGGATACATCATTCGTAGAGTTTGGGTCATAGTGGACAGATAAATGGTACTAACGTTGTTAAAAATAGTATGTAGAGAAATTTTCCCCTTTTTTTGTGGTCATCCTTGAATTTTGGGGCATGTTGTATGAAAATTAGCTTAAGTGCTGTAACATATACTTTCATGAACATTAGGGTTGTCTGGCAAGGGGTTAACACCATGTTAATATGTGTATATGAATGACGCGATTTCTAATAATACTGTGTAGGTTATACCTAGAGAGACGATATTCTTAGCAATCCATGGATTCTCTATGCGGGTGCCGGGTCCATCGCGTTGCTGAGTTGGGAACTGGTGTTGTAAGTGCCTGGGACTTGCAACCCAAGTGTATGTTTAGAAGGGGCCCCTTTTGTTGATGTACATCAGCAATCACCTTCACTATCCAAGTTCCCCTCCCTGCTAAACCAAATTTGATGCGAACCTACTAGTGCCGTTTTAGGCATTCGTTCTAGTAATGAGCTTATTGTAGCTCTCGATAGGCTCGATAGGATAGACAACCTACTTAAAGATCTTTAAGTAGGTTGTAGAGAGATTTTGCTGATATACCTCTCGCTCCCACTTCTCCTGCATACAAATTAACCACGTAACCGTTTTTGGTTAATTCGTTTGTGAGATCATAGTATTTATTTTTCTTTAGTGTGTGGTCCTTCGGTATATTTGTTTCCCACGATACAGTAAGTTCCTCAAGAACCACATATTTAATCGTTTTTGAATAAAGAAATATGTCAGGTCTAGATGACGAAACCCCAACATCCTCCAGAATTTTATAGTGCTTTTCATACGTATTGATTAGGAGACTCCAGTCTGGGGCAGTGTCTAAGATTGAATAAGGTTTTTTTCCTGGATTTTATAGATGAACCTTCAGACACAAATTTGATATGACGTATGTTAGTAGTTAATCCATTTCGGGCTCTAGCTACTGCCAGACTCATTGCTTCGCGTATGATGAAAAGCACCTTATCGTGGTGGCGTGAGTATTGGCCTCTATCGAGAAGCACCCTACATACTACTAATATGTGCCTTGCCGTCCCTCTTACTCTGGTCTGGGAGGGTCATTTGAAAGGCATTAAGATAGAATTTTAACAGGGCTGGCGACCACTCATAGATCAAGGTGCGCCACTTTAAGGCCATCGGTATGCAGAACTCTCCCATTGTCAACCATTCGTTTAGGATTTCCAAATTCATCGCGTGCCTTCGATATTTATCATTTTCGTCTTGCTTCAGAAAGGACCTAAGTATATCCTGGTCCCTGTTTGGCTCTCGTACTCCCAACCTCACTCTGTTCGACTGGGCTCCTATCATAAATCATTTATGGAATATGAGTCTAGATTCAAGCTCGGACACGTTATCTTTCGGGAGTGCTCTGACTGTGTCATCTTGGAATTCACCTAAGATGTGGGCTTTGGTAACTCTAAGGTGTTTAATAGAGCTCCGATGGTTTGCATAATTTTATCCCAAAATTATTTTGATCCCTAAATGAAGCAGAGGGATCAGCATTTTAGTGATTTTATGACAGTTGCATCTATTTTCGCGAGAAAGGTTTTGCCAAAATCATTTGAAAAGGCCAAGTCAGACGTGATGTTAAGTAGTTATCATATATCCAAGCTTTTTTTTTTTTTTTTTTTTATAAAAGAATAATACTACCGATACTAGCAACCGATATTATCGAAATTACTAATATTCCCTCAACCCCTCCAACTAAGCTAAATTGCTTGTGCTAGGAGTGGGTTCACGTTGGTAGTGTAATGGCCAGGATTCGAACCCGAGACCTCTCGATCGTGAGGCCGAATCCTTAACCACTAAGCTACCGACGCTTATCTATCTTAGCTGATCTATCTTATTTAGGTCATTTATAAAAATATTGACAACTTCATCTAAGGATGGTGTGCGTCCTTGATGGTCTATCTTTCTCCCAAGAAATTTAAATGGCACCGATTCAGCGACTATGGAAACTAGTTTACCCGCTTTTTTTTTTTTTTTTTTCAGGTGTAATATGGGTACAATTTTATTAGATTCGTATTTTTTTCAAATTGCATTTTTATTATATTGTTAGTGGAACATTGTTGGTGTCTGTTTTAGTGATACTCTTTCCTGAGATTTTGCTTTCATCATCATTATTAAGGTGGCGAAGTGAAGATATATTGACGTGTCCTATTTAGGCATAGAGGTGTGTTCAATCCGACAGAATACATACAGGACATGATTAGACAAAGTGCCACCTTGAATGGCATAAGTTCACATTGATTACGTTTAACCAAAAATTAAAATTAGTGAAATATGGGTGTTAATTTACTTCTACACCCCTTCGAGGAATTCCAGAAAAAATATATGAAATCTATGTATGTTCATGAAGAGGTATAGAGCACAACTGGTACATTCACCCTACATTGTAGTTATACAAACTCATAACTTTATTTACTGATTGAATGTTGAGCTGTACCTATTATTGTTTCATTATTTTGCATAATGCAATATCAATATACTAATTTATTTATTTATTTGCAATTCTTTGATTTTAGATTAACATTTACATTTATACATTCAAGGATATACATATTTTGTTCTTCATAGGTATACAACATCCGTGTCTGAACTAGATAAATTAATATCTGTATTTCAGACAGCGGCCCTTATAAATAACTAGATATATACTTAAATCTCAATTAAATCAGTAACATTATAACTTAAAAATACGAGTATTATCAGACAATTCATAAATAATTACATTAATGACAGCAAAAATAATACGTCCTATTATTATCAACCAAAACATACTTTAATTCTCTTATATTGCATTGATGTCATTTATTTGTAGAGAAATAGCAATAATACAATTAATTATTAAATAAATTGATGAATTCAAATATTATATTATTATTATTATAATCATTAAATACTATGATTGATTATCAACAACACCACGTGTACTATATTATCTTCAGAACTATAATTATTAGAAATTTTATAAAAAAATATAATTGTGGAGTGTGGAGTGAACCTCCTTTTGTGTGAATATGTGTGTGTGTGTGTGTGTGTTTGTTTGTGTGTGTATGTGTAGGAGGTTTTGTGTGTTTATTTTGGTATGTCCAACAGGTGTTCGGTTTCTACATAACTGAGTTTACTAATATACTCAAATATTTTATTCTTACATTCTCTAGGATTTAGGCTTTGAATATCAATGATTTTACTAATCTTATTATAGAGAAATGGACCTAAGAAGGGGAAAAAATTTGTTTGCAAATTGGTGTTTAAATGCTGGTCTATTAGTGAAGACTATATCTTTACGTCGCTTGGCAATCATGGCAGATTTGTCGAAGGTGAAGGTTGAGTGTTGTTTCATTAGAGTCAGAAGTATGAACAACTGCCGAACCGAAAGGACCCCACAAGACTGGTACAACTGATAAGTAGGGAACAAATAGGGTCGAAATGTGCTTACTTTGAGAATAGTTCTCTGAGCTACTTCAAGAGGTTTAATATTAGTTTTTTGGGCTCCTCCCCAGACCGTAATACAATATCCCACTATTGATTGCACGAGTGGCAAGTAGACCTCTTTGAGTAGTTTGGGATCTGCAGCATCTCTTAAATTTTTGAATACATATATTAGACGTCTTAGCCGCGAGGCAGTTAAGTTTATATGATCTTGAAAAGATAGATTGTTATCTATCATAATACCCAAATATTTAACCACACTTGTAGCCGTCAGAGAAGGACATCCGCAGATCCCACGGTTACAGCAGACGTGCGCAACTATGGAGCATGTTGGAGCTGGTGATATATTATTACGCATTGAAAAAGGTATGTAAACAGTTTTTTTTGAGTTTAGTGTCAATTTATTGCTCTGCAGCCAGTGGCATACGGTATCGAAGCCCGCCTGGGCAGTCCTATAGGCTTCCTCCCAGGTATCGGCAGAAAACAAAAGTACTGTGTCATCCGCGTAAGCAATAATTTTACCACCCAACAAGGTAAGATCACAGAGATCATTCAAATATATTAGAAATAGAGTTGGTCCCAGTATACTGCCCTGCGCTACACCATGGGTGATAGGCAAGTCATCGCTAATAATATTATCAATTTTAGTACACTGACAACGGTTAGAAAGGTAGTCTTTAATTAATTTTAACTGATTCCCACGTACTCCCAGTCTGTCGAGCTTATCCATCAGCAGTGGCACTGAGACCGTATCAAAGGCCTTGGCAAGGTCTAGAAATACACCTATTGTTTTTTTACCTTCGTCAATATTCTTTACTACATAATCTGTAAGCTCATGGACCGCATCACTTGTAGATTTACCTGTTCTAAAGCCAAACTGATTGTCTGAAAGTAGGTTATTTTTTTCTAAGTAATTTGTCAATCTTTTGTTAATGATACGCTCCAAGAGCTTTGAGATCGAGGGGAGGATAGAAATTGGTCTATAATTATTGATCTGTCGTTTATCGCCGGCTTTATGAATAGGAAGAACAACTGATTTCTTTAGTACTGAGGGAAAAATACCTTCATGCAAGCAAATGTTAAATATGTGTGTCAGTATTGGAATAAGGGAGTATCTTTTTTCTTTTAGAAGATAATTAGGAATAGAATCCCACCCTGCAGAGCAAGCACTTTTAAGGTTTAGGATCAGGCCCTCCACTTCTGCCTCATCGGTGTCTAATAGCACTAGTGACTGCAAAGTCCTACTTGAGTTCTTTAAAAAATCATTGAAATGTAGGCGGCTTTCGCAATTTATAATCGCTTCGGAAAGGGTTTTACCAACAGTCCCTATTTATTAAGTCTGTAGACGTATTTTGAATTTTTGATGTATTTGTGATATTTTTAATTGCACCCCAAATTTTTTTTTTAATTAATTTGTTACAAAAGTTTCTGTATCGCTTATAGATTAATGCATTTGCTTCATTTTCAGGGTGTTGTTTAGCTATTTTATGTAGCCTGTCTCTATGCCTCATACAGCGTAAAAGTCCCGGTGTTACCCACGGCTTAATTATTTTACGTCGTCGCGAAAATTTCACAATACTGGTGTTATTAGTTATTGCAAGTTGAATGGTTTTAATGAAAATTGTCATGGCGACATTGGCATCGGTTGAATTATAAATTGGATCCCAATTAATACTGTCCAATTCTGTGTATAGGTTTTCTTTGTTTATTTTATTCATTTCTGTATGGGCATAGGTTCTCTTGTTTTTATAATTAAGGCACAGCAGTACAGCCTGGTGATCTGTGATTGAAGACTCTAGTACCAAAGTGAGAGCTGATGATTTGGTTTTCAGTATCACATGGTCAATGCATGTCTTCCCATACCTAGTAGGTAGGGTATGCGCCGGCCAGAGACCATGAAATGAGCAGAGGTTTAAGTACTCTGTTTGTGCCGTAAAAACTGTATCAGGGCGGATGTTTATGTTGATATCGCCTATTATGGAGACATTTTTGAATGTGGTCAGATTTTGCAAAACATTGTTCAATGTTTGAAGGAAGTTGTCTATGTTTTTGTATGAGGGAGATCTATAGACTGCTACTATAGCAGTTTCCTTGCCAATTTTTATAATTAGACAATTTGAGTCCTGACAATGGGGTTCCTCTACAGTAACATTCAGATTAGTTTTAAAGTAGACGGTCACGCCGTCATTTTGTAAGACGAGTGAGTGGTTAGAAGCATATGATCTGTACCCATCCAGAGTCGGTAAGAATGGACAGCATGATAAACGGCATTCGGTTAAGATGATAATATCACAATCAAGTCTGAGCCTATCTAACATAGCAACCAGGTCACTGAAATGCGCTGAGAGGCTACATATATTCTGCGTAAGGACAATGAGGGAATTGATAGGTTGTTTAATAAGGTTTTGGCAGTCCTCTACATCACAAGCCATTGAATCAAATATTGACATACGATCCATATCCAAGACCGCGTCATCCATCAAATAATATGATATATTGCACATGTTCACATAAAATAAAACCTATTAGAGCTGAGCCAGACACACGATAGCAATAGTATAGAAGACCATTAAAAGATCGTCCCATATTACCACCATTCAAGTCTCTAAACATTTCGGGTGGAACTGCAAGTACCAGAGAGTGAAACCAACAATTTTTGCAGAATTGAGTGATTTGTATGGTATGTAAGTGTAAGGGGTAAAGTACTGTAGATTTTTCATCAGTTTCAACAATAATATTAGGTACAAGAGAATATGATACATGGTGCCATTTAGTAGCATGCAAATGACATAAGACAAATATCAAGTATTTAGTATTCGCCTCACACGCTAAATTAATTTCAACATGTGAAGCGAATAGTGAAGCATTTTTTTCCATATCTAGTCAATCCGGATTCACCTTCAGCTTAGCTAGATCAGCCTCTTCCTGGATTCGAATATGAGGCATTCCTTCTTTTCTACGAAGGTATATTTTTCCATAGGACGTCCAGCAGTAGGAATACCCGTGGGTAGTTGCAAAGTCTCTTGCCAGGAAAAACAGTCGCCTTCCCTTTGCAGTAAGACTCTCTGAAATATAGATGGGCTTTTGGGGGCCAGGTAAGCCCAGGAGACTAGTGTTTAATTTTTCTTTTTTTTCTTGTAGAGTTAGTTTTTTGAGATTACTTATTAAAGTATCCTTTGCCAAGACAGAGGAAAATTCCACGATGATTGGCTTGATGACATCATTTGAAGAGTCCCGGGTCGTAGGAGGTAAATTTGGTGTCCCGTCTACCTAGACACAGAGAGTGACACTTACTGGGCTTCGTTGTCAGTCCATTTGTCCACGAACAGAACTCATCGATTTCCTTTAATAGTTCCTGACATTGATTTAGATTACGCGTCAGTATTGAGAGGTTCTCAGCAAAAGCTAAGATGGACTCAGTGTATTTGTAATTTACTTTAAACCGATCACCCCATTTCTTTTCGTGACGTATTAACTTGGTGAGTAAGATATTAATTACTATGTTAAATGCTATTGGTGACAGGCAGCATCCCTGAACATACTATTTTATTTAACGAATATACTTAGATTTTCTCGTTTCAAAACTTTAATACCTTTTATATGCCAAAGCCACTATGACCCAAGCTTCATAATAAGCCATCGTTCTTACCTGTCTTGGGAGCATGGTCTGACAAACTTTCAGCTTTTATAAAACGACGAAGTTCTGGTGTTCACGGGCTCTCAGTCAATGGACTCAATATAAACTTTGTGTATAGAAAGATACTTATTACTTATTCAATTAATTACAAATTCTGATTACCATTCACAACGCATAGGTAGCTATAGTGCAGGGAAAATAACCAAGGTCAATATTAAAAACAAACTTATGATCATTGGAAACTAAAAACAAACCTACGCAATGTTTGACTGTAACGTTTGGCTGCGTACCCGGTGCCGAATATTGAAAATTATTGATTCATAGTTTGCCGCAACCTTACTGTACAAGTTTACGATTGCACTTTGTTCTTGGCAAGGTGACTGCTGGTATATAACCACAATACTTGTGGCACAGCCATCAGTTCAGCAGGAATCATTGAGGTAGACCACCACTACGCTACCTCCAGAAAAATGACATTCATATTCAAGGTACGTAGAATACTTTTCATTTGTTTCGTAATCTATTTGGTTTTTCATTACTTCAAGATCAAAAGACTACGACACCAGCCAGACATAACAGGAATCCCCAAAAGCATTTCCCAAACATTTTGGTAGCAAAAACCAAACTAACTCAAAAATCAACTTTATTTCTTTAAAACCAAGTTTACCAATATTTGTGTGCTTCAAGAAGACACCGTATTAATTTCATTCAACTCAATTTTCAACTAGGAACTTACTTATCGGAATAAATTCCTGACCAAAAAAGCACAGGTTTAATAAGTATAGCGTGTCTGTCTGTGGCAGCATGACTCCGATAGGAATGGACCTATTTTGGTAACATTTTTATCGGAAGGGATATAGTAGAGAGAAGTGAAGATAATATTTTGGGGTTCAGCCGTGGGATCAAATGAGCTAAATAAAAAATATCCACGTACTTAGATTTCTTCTGTAACGATCTAGTGACATTCTCCAGTAAGCTACCTTGGCACACTATAGAAACTGTAGTTAAACATCATTGAGTTGCATCGGATTTCAATAGTGAAAATAAGTGCGATCAAGTTGAACTAAACTGCATTGTAACCTTTTTTCACAATGACTTATATTGAGTACAGCACGAAAGTCCAGCTAAGTTGAAGTATAACGCTAAGTTATAAACATAGTTGAAATTCGGCTTCAGTATTGTGTATCTGTCGGGTAGGGCAGGGACGACCATGTATGCGAGGACACAATGCTAGACAAATTACGTCGAATAAAAATAAATAAGCCCAGACTCAGCCTCAGATACATGGCTCGTGTCAACAATAGTGCCCGGAATACGGCAATAGGCTCAGCCCCGATTATGCGGGACCGAATACCGAATGCGTGATTATATGTATGTATGTGAAAATAAATAATTGTGTGATATAACAACATCTTTCATTTAGTTGGGTTATATGGCCAAGGGTAAAGCGGATAAATAATATTTTCTACTGTACCATCAAGGGGATGGCTAAGGGTACACAGGAAAACAAGCACATTATACGTGCTCTTCGTTTAGAGCCAATATACTTCAATAAGAAAACCAAATCAATTAATTACGACCCTAATTGACCGTACTTTACTAATAAAACCCTATTATATTATGAAATTAGTCACATTGACTTGGCCTACAAAAAACAGTCTCGCTTTCTTCGTGGTCGATTATTTTTCATTGTCATTATTGAGTAACAGTTTACTGGGTATTGACCGTGAAGGCCGCTCGTTTCTGTCACACCAAGTGGAAATGGAATTTTTATAATAAAAAAAAATAAACTCCCACGGTTATTTTGAATTACATTAGCGTATAGTTAGGTTGGTTGATCTAAAGTGGTGAAAAAAGAAAGGAGTTTCACCACGTTCGTGGAAATCAATGGTTAATTGTAGTAGTATTATGTGATGCAGGTTCAGTTTAAATAGGTACACGCTCAGAATTCTGGAGTTCTGTTTAGTTTTGAATCACTATTATCTCAGGGATTGGCGTCGCCTTCAGAACTCTGGACCTCTGTTTAATTTTGAATCATCGTCGCCTTGTTTTTAGAGATTCACTCACTTATCTCAGGAATATTTTATCCTATTTAGAATGTACAGTCAGCATCAGATAAATCTTGACGAACAAAGTACTCAAAATGATCTTAATACCGTGTTTTCTTCCCTTTCTGTTGACTGATTGTTCTGATTGTTCATCTGTGTTTGGTATACATCTTAAAATCGATAAAACAGTTTGATTTTAGACTTTGTAGTTAAGAGATGTTTGAAACTGACTAATAATGCTGACTCGTATTTCTTTTTTATTTTAGTTTCTCGCCCCATTTGCATTAGCAACGCTGGCGCTCACAGGGAAACCTCCTGGTGGTTATTCTTACAACCGCTTCAGTGGACCAGTCAGCGGTCAGATAGTTGAGGTAAAAGTGCCAGCTGCACAAGGTATAGCAGCACAACAACATGCTGACTACGGGTACGACCATCAAACTGGACAAATTGATCCAGAAACTGCAAGATATGCTCACTTGAAGACTGTAGATTATGTGGTGAGTGATGTTGTAATCACAATTTTTATTTCGTCCACTAGCATTAGGAAATTACAACCAAAAGGCTTCGCTTGCACTGAATCTGGGGGCACCGCAGGGCCCCCGCCAAGTCGACCAAAAAGCTTTAAACGTTAAAGCTTTAAGCTTTTCTCGAAGTATTTCAGGCTATTTTCGAGCCAGCCAGGATATAACTTCGTTGTGGATAAAAATAGAAGCCTGAATTTTCAGTCAGCAAGCAGGCATTCTATAAACACGGTATATTTCAAATTATTAGAACTAGCCAAGTCAGACCTTAGGCTACAATATATTATCCAAAGTTATAAGAAGAAATTATATTTTAGGTTGATATAAATAAATTTCAGGACTGACCATTGAACTTGGCATCCATTTAGATCTCACTTCTTTTCTTGTTGAAGTCAACAACCAAGGCATATTTCACAATATTGAACTTGGCTGTCATTTCTTTGATGGGATATTAATTTATTCAGTTACTACTTAAGGGGCCCTTCCTGAAACCAAATAAAGTAGAAAGGGGATATAATGAGTGCAAATATTAATACCCACTGTTGTCTTTAGTTGTTACGTAATTATCTAACCTAACAACATCTTATAGTGACCATATCAAAATGAAAAATCTCAAAACGTTCTAAATAAATTTATTGACTTGGCAATCATACTAAACAATCTTATTTATATATGTATTACGCATTTTGTTGTCTATAACTATAAATAAATTAAAAAAATCATTGTGTTACTTTTAGTACCTACGTAATTATGAGCTGTTATTTGTGATTCAAGGCCAAACCTGATTACCACTACGCGTACGGAGTAGATGACCCACATACAGGTAATCTACAGAATCATAAAGAGCAGCGTGATGGTGACGTCGTACAGGGTGAATACTCCCTCGTCGAGCCCGACGGTTCTGTACGACTTGTGCGGTACACTGCCGACCCAAAGAATGGATTCCAGGTAGAGTATACTTTGAGTTTTATTTGACATTGGGATGATGCATAGATGATACGAGTATATGGTTATCCAGCTTACTATCGTTAGATGAAATAAGGGTTCAAACGCGTAATACCAGAGTCGCTAAATACCAGAATGGTACATGGCGATAGAATAAAATTTGGCGACATACTTTATTTTATTTTGGTAGAAGTACAGTATGGTGTACCGGTGCATGCCACTCTCATAAAATCTTCGGTGATCAAAACTGCTGATGCACGACTTCATAGCACCTGACTTTCCTCACAAGGTACAGAAATAGTTGTTGCCGTAAAAGTCATAATACCAAATAATGGCAAGACTTAGAGTCTATCCCCCACTCAAAGAGCAGCAGCCGGCACCGGCAGGCTCGTGGGTCCCGCCACTGCCCTTCCTTCTCCTTCAAATGACTACTCGTATGATGTTTGTCGTCCGTACATAACATTCAAAATGTTTTGTGATATTTTGTCTTAAAAAGCCGCTACCAGCCGCTGCTCTTTCAGTAGGGATTTACCCTTAGAAGCAACGGGGGTTGGCACTCGGATAGAAGTTCTAAAGTAACACATCTTATTAAGTGAGATTATTTTTTTCAGGCAACAGTGCATAAAAAGGCTGGTGGCCAGGCGCAACAGCCTATCCGCTATGGCGTTAAGCGTGAAGAAGACGACTCCGATGACTACTAGTCCTGTTCATTTTGTAAGATTAGTTTTGTAACTTGTTGACTATTTATTACTGTTCTTAGTGTTAAATAAAAATAAGTAAACACGATTAGACATTTTATTTTGTAATCAAGAAAACATTTGATAACTTTTATTTACAAAATTCGTCGAATGATTTTATTAAAATTCCTTACCTAATATTTTGGCAAACATGTTAAAAATATATATTTACAAAATGTTATATCTGGCAAAGGAATGTAGGTATGCAATAAGTTATGTTTCGGTACTAACCCAATTTATATTTTATTGTAAAACAGAATAACATACAAAAAAGGAATAATGTCTAGTTATTTGATACGACTTTGTTTTCATACATATTCACGCCAGTAAATGCCCGACTTTATACATAATATATGTAAAGAAAAAAGGCACCTGTATAATATTAAAAATACCACACAACAAGTTTCAGTGAAACACTCACTATAATATGTGAATAGTTATTTGGTGTACCTTTATGTTGTTTTAATTTGCAGATTCTCTTAAATATTATTACGGCATGAGACTTGATTGTAACAGATGCTGTAAAGCAAAGTAAGAAAAAAAAAAATGGATATGAAAATTTAAAAAAATATTGGAGTTTGATTCATCGACTCATCACTATCACTTGAATATACTCTTCATCGTTTGCACTGAGAAAGGTACAACAATGGTATGTGTCTTCTCTCCAGATATCGTTTGCAGAGATTGCAAATATCTCAACTGAAAAGGAGCGTACCATTAGATCTATGTGGGTTTAAATTACACAAACTTATTGTTACTAACGTGTTACTAATGTCTACTCAATATTTAACTCTAGTTACATAATGGTATCTTTTCATTAAACCCTATTGAAGTTTCAAATCCACTAGGCAACACTTAGAGCGCAATACGTGACGCTCGGGAACAAGTTCGGCAATGATGCGTAACATGCGCGATGTTGCGAGCAGACGCGCAACAAGATGCGAGGCTTGTTGTTTGTTCGATATTTGATTGTGCATGGACAGACAACGTTGTGAAACAAAGTTCCGCGTTGTTGCACGTCTTTGTTTAGAACAATGTTGTGCAAAATGACGCGTGTCAACCACTAGGTTGACACGCGTCATTTTGCAACAACACGTTTGAAGCGTTATTTCATCGTAAACCACATCATCACTTATCACTAGGTTAGTACCTAGTGCCTAGTGGACACTAGGCTTTAAACGTTCTCTATCTCACCTACAGATAAGTGATGATGTGGTTTACGATGAAATAACGCTTGACTAGAAAGAATGTATGTATTCAAATTCATTGTTGATGGTAAGAGAATAAAAGCTGTTGGATCATTAAATTTCAAAAGTTTTAAGTAATTGGCTTACCGTCATACCCCACGGGTTATCCATGAGCATTTCAGTAGCTATTTGAAGACTCTTAGTACATTCTATTTCAGCTTGGGCAACCGTTATTTTAGCATTCGCCAACCTAGTTGACTCAGCTTCAGCGGCCATAGCTTTTTGTAATTGCAAAGGTAGTCTTATATCTTTCCTATAATCAAGTTTCATAGTGTTATTCATATTAAGATGATGAGTGTACGAGCTCCAACCAAGACCCTTGGGGCCGAGGAAACCTCATCTGCAAGCCGGTACACCTGCTGATTCAACGAAGATCTGGCGCTGGCATATTTCTCGGGGTTATGAGGTAGGACAGCAGTCGCTTTTTTATACCACTTAGCAGATAATCACGCGGGCCCACCTGACGGAAAGTGGATACCGTGGCCTACGGACGTGTGCAACACCAGGGGCGTCACACTCGCGTCGCCGACCCTGTTAGAACAGAGAGTTTCTGTGCCGTCAGTGTAGCTATCATTAAAGCCGTATAAGCCATACCAAAAGAAGTATATAGAAAAATAAAATAAGCGAACCCCGAGCTCCAAATTGAAAGCCTCAGATGCTATCGGGCACCATGCTAAGAAGATGATAATTCTTAAAAATATAATGTTATGAGAAAAAAAATTAACGCTTCATTAAAAATCATCTTAGCGAAAATTAATAGGTACTTTCATCATCATCATCATATCAGTATCAGTATCCGTACATAGTCCACTGTTGAACATAGGGCTCGCCCATAGACTTCCAGAACGACCGATCTAAAGCAAACCTTTGATAATGCCGTGAGGTGAAACCGGTCAGGTTAAAAATAAAAACCAAATAAAGTGTGGAAACAGTACAAGTGATAACATTATTCAATATGTGTAGTAGATTCCACCAAGTGCCATCAATCTCCAGTATAAACAGCCCGCAGGTACTTTAGTGGCGATTAATATATTATATTCATTGTTATAATTCAAACCGAGATGAGAAGCAGATGAAGAGACTAAATGCTACGTATGGGGAGATTTTAATTGCTCACGCAATAATGTGACGTCACTAAATTTATAACATGCGCAATTGAAATTGAATGCAACTGTCGAATCCGTTCGATCGTTCGAAACGATCTTACAGCATGTGCCGGCTGGTGACCGAATGAACTAAAAGACATGTTAATAAAAACTTACATCTCAACCCTTAGGATTTGTACGCCCCAGTTTTGAACCGTATTTTTCATATTTTCGAATACTTGTTGACTTACTGCGCGTCGGTCAAGAAGAATTTCTGATAGGTTTCTTGAACCAAGGGCATTGCGAAGTGTCGTAGCTGCTATATATTTGGTTGATTGTCTGAAGTAAAGAATCATGTTAGTATCTGCTAAGTTCCTTTAAAATATAAAGAGTTAAAGAGATCAGAGAGTTAACAATTCAATCTTCTTCTCTAGGCTGCATCCCACTTGCATCAAAGACTTGGGTTTCGGGGGCCCGGGTTCACTTTCCTAAGTGTGGACATCGGTACTATGTCAATACCTCCAAAACCTCTAAGAAGCTAAAATAAAACGCATTTAAAGAAGGATTAGGACGTGTTGTGTTCCAGGCGGTGAGTAGGGTAGCCAGAGCTCTCTGGAGAGTTTTTGTGCTGTCAATGGGAAGACCAAAGGCTATTCCTGCTTTGTCTTCTACGCTGACGGCACAGAAACTCTTTACAGGTTCAGCAGCACGACTGTGATTTCTGGTGTTGCACACGTCCATAGGCCAGGGTAACCACTTTTCATCGGGTGGGCCGTGGGCTCGTCTGCCACCTCAATCGTATAAAAAAATCGTTCTTTCAATTTAGTATGTTTCGGCTTTTACATCAGCGACCATTGGATCCCCAAAACCCTGGAAGTCAGCGACAGAACCTTGTTCCTGCATCAACAGAGTTGCAGGTGAGGTCGGTTTGGCACCATAGTTCTTGGTTCCATGTTCATATAAATAAACAAACCATATATTGATTATTTGTTAAAGGAGAAGTTTATATTTATAAATTCTTACTTGTAATCAGTGACTCTCAAAACTGCCATAATTGGGTTGAAAATTTTGTAATACACTACTGCATCCACAGTAACAGTCAATGAGTCCTTGGTCAAAGCCTGTGATGAAAAAAATAATTAAAAAAAGTCATAAAATAAATAAAAATATATAATAAAGTATGTTGAAATGTCCAGTTCAAGTAGGTATATAAGTAAAATAAATATACCACAAAGACATAACTGACCTCTTGAGGATGAACATCATAACAGGTGACTCTTAGATCTATGTACTTCACTGCATCAATACATGGTAAGTAAAAGATTAGACCTGGGCCATAGGGGTCACGACTACGCAGTCTACCGTTGCGTAAAATCACAACACGTTCAAAGGTTCTAACTTGCTATGGACAATAAAAACAATTATTTATCAACTTCACGATATTACACAAAAATGTATTGTACTGGTTACTGTGGACGCTTTGGTAGAGGTTGATATTGTTGTTATTGCCTCTCAGTCACTACTTACACCTGCTGCACAAAGAACTGCACGTTTCCAACTGTGGCCTAGGGCTCATCGTGGCCTGGAGATAACAAGTCCAGCCCCGTATTTCTACGGTGGTTTTAGTAATATATATACACAAAAGATTTGCACCGGTTTCGAATATCATAGACCGATTATGATAATTAGTTAATGCTTACGACTTTAGAAATGATATACAAATTAATGCTGATTTATTAAATAAAATATTTTTCTTATAATCTATTGGCTTATTTATCTTCTCCGCTAATATAGTTGTCAATTTCAAAAGAAGTAGTGATGAAAATATATTTACCACAAATATGCAAAATAAAGAAAATGGAAATAATATAATAACCAGGATGAAGGATAGAAAGACGAGAATGCATTCAACGATGGCATGTTCTGAAAAATAAAAGTATAAAATATTTAAAAAAAAATACCACACATTCAAACACATTGGTAAATAATACACATTAATAATATAAATAGATTTTGTAAAATCGTCGGTTTCATTTCCTGAGGTTTGGTTTTTGTCGCGAATAAATAGATAAGCGAAGAAGGAAAACGAAACAAGAATTAAAAATGTGATAACAAATTATCTGTTCTAATATTCCCGTGATCGGAATATCTAAAACATTCGGTGAAAGAAATTTATATAGTGCCTACGTATAGTTCTTTATTTTGAAAATTACTACATCAAAAAATATAAATAGAAGATTTAAGACATTGATTGTCCTAAAACTAATGGTGTTCGTAGATCGCCAAGATCTATGGGGTTCTGCTGATTGAAGGACGAGGTTCCGGCGCAGGCTTCCTCTTCAGATTGGAAGTCATACAGCATTAGCCCTTGGAAAAGTCTAGATACGAGTAAACCAAATTAAAAGTTCGGCACCCGGTGCTCAAAAGGAATCTTTAAATGTAACTAAGATTGGCACTCGTATGATGAAAACTACAGGTTTTGTTTGAATTTTTAGATTGATGATTTGTATACTATGTTACTAGTATTTTAAATATGTAATTGAAAAGTAAATTCAAAGACCTTTTGTAAGTTGGTTGGTTTGAGACATTCCTACATTTGCGTAGTCTAATCCCCCTTTGCCCAATTTCTTTTGGGCCTCCGGATTTTGACTATAAAAACTCATTGCGAAGTATTCTTCTGTCTCGATTGATGTAATTATGGATATTTAATTCAGATACTAATATGGCGATGCTACTTAGGCACTGAAAAATAAGCAGGTAATCATGTAGGTAATAATAACTAAAACTTTTGCATTTTGGTTTTTAAATTAGCGGTATTCATGACATATTATCAAGTTATTTGACGTTGACAAATACGAAGAATATTATGTTTTGAGTCTACGGTTTTATGGAAAAACTATAGATAATGTTACTAATATTCGTCTGTGGGCTTAAATTGATGCTGTACAGCAAATGAGATTGAATGTGTTACTTATAGAGTACGCGCCACGAAATAAGTGGCTTGGCCGCGGTGTGGTTGTCGCAACATGTAATGTTGCCAGTATCGTCTTTTTATTTTATCCGATCTTCTATTCAGATATGAATATATTAGTAGTTGAGCCACAGAACTTAAGAAGTTATTGTTAAAACCTTCTTCAAATGTGATAATGATGCTAATTCTGTTGTTACCATCTCTAAACTGAAATTTCTCTAAAATTTTCTTATTTTAGATAAACGATTGACATTTATAACCGTATTCTGTTGTTATGTCAAACTAAATTTAGTGTCTGTTATGCTTAGACAGCACTAAATTTGAATATGACATCGCTAAAACGAGTGTTACAGCTGTTAAAAATTAAGAATGAACATTAAAGGGTCTTTTCATGAAATCTGTAA
Source organism: Eilema caniola (assembly GCA_949126895.1). Taxonomy (NCBI): domain Eukaryota; kingdom Metazoa; phylum Arthropoda; class Insecta; order Lepidoptera; family Erebidae; genus Eilema; species Eilema caniola. The sequence goes on from OX421467.1 coordinate 17,886,220, forward strand.
AAACTTATCTTTATAAGTCTTTAGAATGCCGACAAATGATAATTAGTACATATTATTGATTAAATAGTAAACAAACTGTGATATTTCTCAGTCATACCTAAGCAAATACAGTTTTTCTCGGTCCACGTACCTGGCAAGTTCGCGGGGTCAGCTAGTTATTTATAAAATCCAAATCAATCGACGATTTATAGAGCTTTAAACGTTTATAGAACATTGTTCAAATTTATTGGGCAGTATTTTATATGACGTCAAATTTTTGTTTTAAATTTCTAATTTTAGTGCATATTTGACATTTAAAACGTACAACAGAATACCGTTTAACCAAAATGACAGTTGAGTACTTTCTCTAATTTTGGTTGTGTCATGCTAATTTTAAGTCAGTTGTGTGTTCTCACAATACGAAACGACATTTTGACAGGACTAAACTAACTTTTAGAGATTTTTAGCTCATTTTAGTTAGTTTGTGTCACGACAGAATTAGCATCATTATGAATTGTATTCTTTGTGTTTTTTTTTTCATATTGTGTCATGTATGTGTGTCAACTATTTTTACATGATTATCTACAATATATTTTAGCTGAATAACTGAATTTACTTTGTGTTATTGTTGATATTATCATTGGTTATGGGCATTACAGTAACCACTATTCAGTTAATATAATATATATATGATTAAACGATTAAAAAAATGATTATTTTTCTCGTGAGTACGTAGGTTTAGGTACATATGTTATCGTAAAATATAATTTTACATGTACAATGACAGGAACAGAGAAAATATCATTAGATGGTCTGATCGTAAGTACCAGTTCCAATAATTCCATTGGTAAATTGGAAGGTGTCAATAACTATGGCTGTTGATTGACCATGGTTTGTGGCAGTTTGTGGATGGTTCTGGTGATGTTATAAAGAATCCGGCCAAGGACCAAAAAGCGTACGCAAAAATTTGCTTGAATATACAAACTATTTGTTACCCGCATGTGAAAAATGCTAAAACGACTTCAGAAGCGTGGAATAACCTTAAATCTGCCTATGAGAATTGTGGAATAAGTAGAAGACTTACTTTAAAGAGAAAATTAGCTCAAATAAAATATGATGACTACAATTGTATGGATCATTATATAGGAAACATTCTTTCCGTAATTCAAGAGCTAGCAGATATTGGCTGCAGTATTGACGATGAAGAATTAGCAGAACTTATGTTAATTGGCTTGCCAAGTGAATTTGATCCACTAATTATGGCAATGGAAGCTTCTAATACAAAGCTAACTTCCGATTTTGTGAAATGCAAATTAATCCAAAGTGAATTCAAAAAACAGTCTTCAAATTCAAATTTAGAACAATCCGAAAAGATTTTATTAGCAAAGAACAAATTCGTTCCTACCTGTCACAATTGTCATGTCAAAGGGCATATCAAGCATAAATGCCCAAAGTTAAAGAAGAATTTAAAGAAGAACTCATCTCCAAATGATTCATCAACATCCAAAGAGGGAAATAATAGTTCTTTATTTTTGACTGAGACTGCTTTAGTTAGCAATATTTGTGATGGTGATAGCTGGATTTAGATTCAGGTTGCTCTAGTCATATGACTAATCGAAAAGATTGGTTACTTAATTATTCTTCTGATGTTAAATCTCAAATCACCACAGCTAATAACGACACAATGTATAGCGAAGGCGTAGGGAATGTCAATGTTACATTAAGCGACAATAATATCAAAGTTATTAAAGATGCTTTATATGTACCAAAGGTAGCAGCAAATCTTTTGTCAGTTAGCAAAGTAGCAGCAAAAGGTTATGTTCTGCTATTTGATGTTGATAAATGCAATGTTTACAGGAGGGATAATGTGTCCGTTACTGGTTCCTGTGAGCTACAAGCTACTTATGTGGGTGGTTTATACAAGATTGATCAAGGACAGGAATGTTATTCAACTTTATTAAACAAACAAGAGGCTAAAATGTTCACCGAAGGTAAAGCTTTTGTGTCTAGTACTGACTTGTTGGAGCTATGGCATCGCCGCTTAGGACACTTAAGTTTTAAAGGAATGTTAACCCTTCGTGATTCTCTGGCCCGCGGTATTAACTTTCCAAATGGAAATCTGAATACATGTCCTCCTTGCATTGAAGGTAAAAAAAGTAAATTTTTTCCCCGTGACAAGCGTGACAAAGTTGGATTTAATCCATACTGATATATGTGGACCAATGTCCGTTAATAGTTGGAGTGGTAGTCGTTATTTTATCAGCTTCACTGATGATTTTACGCGAAAGTCTTTTATTTATTTTCTGGATCGCAAGGATCAAACTACGGTTTTGAATACTTTTATTGAATTCAAAAATGTTGTTGAAAACCAAACCGATTGTAAGATTAAGCGTGTCAGAAGTGACAACGGCACAGAATATTGCAACAAAAGTTTCGAGAATTATTTGAAGCAATGCGGTATTGTTCACGAAACTACTGTTCCATACACACCCCAACAAAATGGTGTTGCAGAGCGTCTTAATAGGACCTTAATGGAAAAAGCAAGAGCAATGTTGCAAGACGCTGGCTTAATAAAAAAGTATTGGGCTGAAGCAGTCAATACTGCTTGCTATTTAAAGAATCGTAGTCCAACAGCTGCTCTTAATTAGGCTACTCCTGAAGAGTTATGGACTGGTTCAAAAGTTAACCTCAGTCATCTTAGAGTCTTTGGCTGTACAGCATATGCCCTGACTCCACAATGTCAACGTACAAAACTTGATCCTAAATCGAAACCCTGCATTATGCTAGGATATTGTGATCACACGAAGGGTTATAGGTTAGGTGATCCAGCTGATGGTAACAAAATGATTAAAGCTCGTTCTGTTGAGTTTATTGAAACTGTTAGAGGTGTTGAACACATGACTAATAAGTCAAATAACTTTACTATCAATTCAATTAATACTGTTGAAGTTTTGATTAATAATCAAAACACTTCTCAGACAGAGACTATTGACTCTAATGTTGATGAATATGCTACACCAAATGTATCTATTCAGGATGCTGATGATGTCGAAAATGTCATAGATCATCCTATTAATACTCAAGCTTCTGAAAATACAGAGCCTGTGCCTATGAACTTAAATTCAATAGATTCAGAGGTCGCAGATCGCTCTAGACCTGTACGTACACACCGTCTTAATATTCGATTTGAAGATTATGATATGAGCTGTTTCACTGAAATAGGCTTTATGGGACGGAGTGAACCTCGAACGTACAATGAAGCTATGACGTCTGAGAAAAGCAAACAATGGTTAGAGGCTATGCAGGAGGAATATACTTCTCTCATTTTGCATAACGTCTGGGAACTTGTAGATCGACCTAAAGATAGCAACGTTATAAAATGCAAATGGGTCTTTAAAGAAACAGTTGATCCAAGTGGTAACGTTGAAAAATTCAAAGCACGTTTAGTTGCTAAAGGATTTACACAACAATACGGTATTGACTTTGAAGAAACCTTTGCACCTGTCGTTAGACATTGTACTTTACGTTTACTATTCGCAATTGGTGTTCAAAATGACATGGACATTGAACATGTTGATGTTAATACAGCTTTTCTGAATGGTGATCTCAGGGAACGTATTTATATGGAACAACCCACCGGTTTTGAGATTAAGGGGCAGAATAAAGTCTGTTTACTTAAGAAGAGTTTGTATGGACTTAAACAAGCTAGTAGAGCTTGGAATGAAAAAGTCCACAAAGTCTTAGTTAACAATGGTTTCACACAATTAAAAACTGAGAAATGTTTTTATTTCACAAATAAGGTTATAATAGCCTTATATGTAGACGACTTCTTCATATTCAGTTCTAATGAACATGAAACGAAATTGTTATACAAATTGCTCAGTTCCAACTTCAAAATTAAACTGCTTGGACCTGTGACACAAGCCTTAGGTATGAAAGTTGAAAGGAACCGAGAGCAAAGTATCTTGAAGTTAAGTCAGTCTGAATACGTGAAAAACCTCCTAATCAAGTTTGGGATGAATGAATGTTATGGCATAGCAACTCCAATGGAAGTTAACTTTAATCTTCCAAAAGCTGATAAGATTGATCCAAGGTTTCCGTATCAGGAACTAATAGGTAGTTTAATGTACCTCGCTGTTTGTACGCGTCCTGATATAGCGTTCGCGTGCAGTAAGCTCAGCCAATATAACACATGTTATGATGAGTCACATTGGACTGCTGCTAAGCGCTTATTACGGTATCTTTCAGGTACAACTAGCTTCGGACTCAATTTTAAAACAGGAAGTAAGGACATAGTTATTTCATCCGACGCAGATTGGGCGGGGAATACAAACGATAGGCAATCATATTCTGGGTTTGTAACTAGAGTAGGAAATTGCGTAATAAACTGGCATAGCCATAAACAACAAAATGTAGCTTGCTCTAGCACAGAAGCAGAATATTATGCGCTTGGCAATGCTGTAAAAGAGGCAAAATTCATACGTAATTTTTTACAGGAACTCAATTATAGAGAATGGTTTGAATCTAAACCCGTCATCATATATAATGACAATCGCAGTACATTGAAAATAGTTGAGAATGAGGGTTTTCGTAGGACTAAGCACATAGATGTTCATCATCATTTCATCCAAGAATGTGTTAATAGGAAATTGATTCGTTTAGATTATAAGCCTTCGTCAGAACTGGAGGCAGATCTATTCACAAAGGCTTTACCTAAGGTTAAACACAATAATTTTGTTAAGTGCTTAGGATTAATGTAATGTTTGTACTCTTTGTACATGATTTATTTTTTATTTTTGTTGTACTCTCGCATTGTGTTATGTATTGATGGTGCTCACATGACTCGAGTAAGGGGCAGTGTTAAAACCTTCTTCAAATGTGATATTATGAATTGTATTCTTTTTGGTTTTTTTTTTTCAAATTGTGTCATGTATGTGTGTCAACTATTTTTACATGATTATCTACAATATATTTTAGCTGAATAACTGAATTTACTTTGTGTTATTGTTGATATTATCAGTTATATTCGCGCGTTTCCAACGTTACAATATTACCTAGAATGTGATCATGTGAAACACCTGGAAGATGATTGTTTTAAAAAAGATGAATTAATAGAGGCAACAACATATCAACAGAGAGTTATAGTGATACAGAATTTGATTACGTATGTGACACTTAAAAATAGCGACTATAACTCTTCTTTACTGATGAATAAATTTTATATACCAAAATAATGTACCACCTCATGTTAACCTCAAAAGACACCAATAAGACACGTACTGTGCTTGGTAACTATAATTCCCACTAATACAACATAAAAGAATGTGCTTGCAACTCTGACATGACTGCAGCCAATCAAAAAACAGTATTATGGCGATGTCATTTTTAGTTCCGCGTTCTGTCGCGGGACTTATTTTGTGGCGTTGACTCTAGTCCATTGAAAAGTTTTAATTAGGGTTGTATTTGTCACAGGATGTAATGTTCTTTTTTAGATATCAAGAGGGGTCAGTTTAAAGTTTTTTTAAATCAAGGTTTTTTGCGGATTTTATCTATAAATATTGTACCATTATATTTAAAAAAACAAACCAAAAAATATACTAATACCTACTAAGTGTCTCAAATCCAAACCCAGCTCATACCTGATTTAAACCTAACCTAAACTTCGACCCTTGCTCGAGAAACCTCCACCTATTCCAAATACTCTAAACCTCACTGTTAGGAACTGTTGGCTGATGTAACCAAATGACATAGTCTTTTGTCCTTATCTGAGGTTGGCTCGGATAGACTGAATCCAACCTACATCCAGCCTATTCAGTTTCAATTCATTTATTAGAATCTTCCTCTTAGCCACGTTCCGTACACACTCCATAATAAAATGTTGCAAGATTTCAATTTCATCACATTCTCTACAACAGAGGGTAAACCTATTCATGGTTACTAGAAAAGAGAGATAAAAAGAGATCTTTATATTTTTTTTTACTTTTTAAACTTTTTTGAATTCTTCGACATGCGATACGTCATTGTTCTTACCTGTAAACCATTAAACTTTCAGCTTTTATAAAATGATGAAGGTCTGAATTGCTGACGTGTCCGAGGTCCAACAAAATTTTCAGGAGGCCAGTTAAAAGAGAAAAAGTGTTTCCGGCTATGGAATTTATACTTCATTTAAATGTTGTAAATGATAATAATCTATCGAAAATCAATAAAGAAAGCGCATACCCTATTTAAGACACGTATAGAAAGGAGCTATACTTCTTTATCAATGGATCAACGTATCAAATGTATCCTTAAACTCATGCTGATTCATGTACCTAACTGGTGAACACATGGTAAGTAATAGTTGGTCCTAATATTTTTGATAAAGTTACAGCAAAAATATGCATTTTCCTCAATACCTCTTTCGATGGGTTTCTTTTTAAAATTCTGTTGTTCTTAAAAGAGCACATCCTTAAGAACAAGCACTTCTTTCGTCTGAGATAGTAAGGAACAAAATGTATTTACAACTGATTCCGTTTGAGTAACCTGGTTCATTACTGGAGTTTCCTTTATAACTACCACAAAATTGCCTCAATTTGTCTTTGGCTTGCACAGTTTGAGCACTTCAGGCGGTTTTAGTTTCCGTGCGTGCTAGTCTCCTCAACTCTACTAGACTACTCTAAGCTGTTACTTTAGATGGTAGATTGAGTCACCAGTTGAATAAGAGCAATCTAGGAATTTAGACTGACCTCATACAGATGTATTCGATTTGGCAGTTGTCCGTCAGCTGATACTGGATACAGTCTGCGAAGTAACAGGCACTCACGTTTTAGTGTTTCGGCAGTGCACAGATCCAAGGACGCGAAGCACCACACTTTGACACTGCTGTTTCACATAAACCAGCACCTTCACTCTTAGGAGAACCTTGACGGCCGGTAGGAACATCTAAGAACGTTTGATAAGACTATCTGGAAATGTATGTGCAAACCACGCAAAATATTCAAAAACTTCTATGAGAAAAGGTTTCCGCATATAAACATGAACTAACATTTAAAAAAGTAAGCTGTAGATTGTAGAAAATTACCAACTATGTAAATTGTAGTAAAAACGTGAAGATCAAATGATTAATTTATTTACCGACATTTATTAATCTATGGATCTGTTTGTACACATTCGTTTTCCGTACATTCAGTACATTGCTGACCTGTACTCTCCCCTCTAAGACTCTCAGGAATTTCTATTGGGAATGGAAAGATAATTGACGTTTTTTGTTGTGAAGCTATATAATTCAGTGCTTGTAGATATCTTAACTGAAACAAGCATTAAACACGGAGTAGTTGAACTGGAGTATAAAGATAGATTTTCTGATTGAACTGGAGTATAATTTCGGAAGATCAGTTGTGTGCATATAATTCAGTACCGGTTCGAAAAATTTAATTACCAGCATGACTTGTGGTTTCGCCGCTATTAATCTGGAAGCATCCCGAAGATTTTCTGCTGCTTTTATTTCACCATTTGCTTCAATTAATTTGGCCTTAGCTAGGCGTGTGGCTTCTGCTTCCACAGCCATGGCTCTTTGGAGATCGAATGGTAGCAATATGTTCTTTCTAAAAAAACAATGACGAATGAAGTCAATAAAAGATATAAAAGAATTATAGCACTGTTAGAACTATACATCCTTTTTTTTGCGTGTGGAAACCCCCACGGGCTTCTCCCCATCGGTGCCGACGATGGGGTGGGCGTGTCGGAATCGAACCGACTAAAACCACACGGTGTCTTTCCCAAGTGTCCTTTGTCGGGCACCCCGGGTAAGCCCTCGAAAGGATAACCCCAGTGTTACCGGCGGACTTTGGCTCTCACGGCAACTCTGACGGCCATCGCTTTTAACGGGCTGTTTAATACAACCACGTTGCGGGCCGTCAGAGTCTCCGTCCATACGGGAGGCCCGTACAGGGCCATGATTCGCGCGATCCCCAGGTACGTAGTCTTCTGGTGGGGGCGTTGGGGACTAGACTTCGGAGATGAGGTCCGAAGTCCCATCGGCTATCGAGAACGAGCCCATGGTACTTCATCGTGGGCTCGATGCCGATGCTTACGCCCTCTACGGTTGTGCTGGTTCCCGCCTCGGAGGGGGCCACCCCCTCCGAGGCCCGTGTTTGGATTTGTGGAGAGCCACCTCGAGTCCTAGCCGCCGTATTCGACCCACGACTTGAGCAACCCCTGCCGTTGCCATTAGTGCCGCGCTTCGGTACGCTGCTCCCCGCGCCATAACGAGGGTGTCGTCAACATAACAAGTTATGCTGACACCCTCAAGCAACGGTACGCGAAGCACCCAGTTGTATCCAATGTTCCACAGGAGTGGCCCTAGGACTGACCCCTGCGGAACACCGCACGACACTTTTCGCCGCCCTGGCCCTAGCCAGCTCAGGTAAACTATGGCCCCTTTCGGATAGGTTTGCTTCGACGCACTATACACCCAGATAAAATAGTCGTTTCGGTAAATAAGAATTTGGGCATAGTTTCGATTGCAAAATTGTCTGGCAGTATTAATTTGGCGAAATTTTATTTTAATTTCTTATGATGTATGGGAAGACTGTACAGGTGAAAGGAATGATGTATGGGGCCTTTTTTTCTGTATCATCGAATTATTATTCGAGACGATTTTGCTATCGAAACTGTGCCCAAATTCTATTTTTTCCTTTTTCCTAATCACCCAGTATATCTATTCATTGCTAAAGATATATGTCTGTTAATGGCACGTATAAGACAGTTCATGCCTTCTCGGTCTTGTGAACTCAATGAGCCCAATCCAGCTGAGAAATTTTATAATGTTATGACAAAGTATAAAAGTAGCATATTTACATTTCCAATCTTTCGAGTTGTATGCCCCAATCATTGACTACTAAATCAATCTCCTCTTTAGTTTTAGCACTCATAGATTGACGACTAGTCAAGGCATCTGCTAACGTGTACTGACCAAGAACATTTCTTAACATACAAATTGCTATTAATTCCAAAGCGAGTCTGCAATGCACGTAATTAAATTATGTTAGTATCAAATTCTTTATTGTCTGAGAATTTTGTATGTGACCGTCTATGTGATCCTTCGATGCTGTAATGGTTCTTCCCGGTCCTAAGTTGACGTGGAATGGTTCATTTTAGATGGTTCAGATTCGTTGAGAATTTATAAATTAACATTATAAAACAATTTGCAAAATGTTACCTGTAATATTGGACTTTTAACAAACACTGCAGTGGGTGCATTATGTGGTAATAGCCAACCGCATCAACTGTAACCGTTACTGAATCTTTCGTAAGAATCTGCAATATAATATCGGGTCAGCCGTCAGTGTTAAAATACTATCTCCCTGATGAAATCTCCCGTTTTATAGTAGGTACTCGTGTAGTTAGTAAACAGATACAAGACCCTTGTAACACTCGTAACACAAATGTGCAACTCGCACCTTTTCAATTTATCCACTGACCCTTCGGTTTACTAGTAGGCGAGGTGAAGTTATATTAACGGGACCAAAAAAAAAACACTATAATATCTTACATAAAAGGAAAGGAAGGGAGGAAAGACCTCCAGCAGTGTCATTAAAAGTACCAGTACAGCCACAAAACAATCGAAATTGAGTGAGTCGAGCCGTAAAGCAGATTTGGTAGGAGCGTAATTCTACATTATAACATTTTGTTTTCTAAGACGAGAATTCCGGAATCCTTGAGAAACTATGACTGCCTGTTGAACAGTAAAAGCTCGAGTACAATTTGCTTATTCTAGCTATATGGGCTAGCCACAGACGGCACATAAATTAGGCTGTCCTCTATTTTATGTGTGCACAAATCAGCATTCAGGGTGGCCACTAGCATGCGTGCGCATGCATAAGACAGCCGACGGCCTTACTTTTCATGGTGTGACTCGGTTTGAATCGAAAACGCGGATCCTATGCACCACTACACCACTTCTCTGTGCGTTATTATTGTATTTAAAAAATATTACTTGTTGTGGTGGCAAGTTGAAAGATTGTGTTCTAAGATCAATAGTCGTGCATTCATCGGTAAGAGGTAGAATCCATACTATTCCTGGACCAGCTGGTGAGTCTGATCTAATTCTCCCAAAACGTAACACAACTGATTTTTTATACTGTGGAATAACCTGAAATCAATATAGGAATAATGTCAACAGTTTCCAATTACATGTGATGTACTATACCTAATAATGTAACTCACCTTACGCATCTACCAATTAATTTTACTACAACTGAGTTATACACATACCCATCTACTCATCGTCATCTTAGCATTGTTCTCGGTGGAATTCGAGGCATTCACCTCTTCCAAGCCTAGCCGGGGACGAATTGGGCACCCCCGAGTGGTCCCCCCACCCGAAGATCGCCAGATCGAGAGATGGCCCTAGGTCAGCCGGGGTGCGAGGGATATGCTCTATAGCTACCTCACCTTCGGCCTTGGAATGCAACCCACAGACGGCGTGCGGTTGAGTCGGTTCGAGGCCGACACAACCCCTCCCTCCGGCTTCGGCGGGGGTGATAATCGTGGGGATTTCCCGCACGTTAAAAACCAAGCCCGGTATCTGCTTACCTTTACTTCAACCGAGCAATCAATTAGACTAGTTCACTGTTGGACATAGGCTTCTACTAATGTACGGTACGTTATGTACCTAAATGACAGTGTTGAATTATTAATATTTATTTACTGATAAACCATTTACTACTAATTGGTATAGGCGTTTTCCCTCTGTTTGGCTATTATGAATAAAATATTATGTATTCGTTTTCTATCTGAAATTTTATCTACATTACTGTGTAGTATCTAAAGTAGCTAACCCGAAAACAGGCGAGCAGCAACAAAGGAAATATAATTACTACCAGAACAGCAAGTACAATAATAACTTTTTCTATTTTAGTTGTTGAATTTGATCCTGGAAGTGTTAGTAAAATACATATTAGATACTTTCTTCTTCTATTAGGCCATGTATGTGAGATCGAGTATAAAGCTTTAATGTACCTGATAATATCGGTTCTGGTGTTGACCTGCCCGACATTGTATTTCCACTAAAATCTAAATTTTATCTTATTGGCAAAATAAACATGAGGTAGACAGTTGCATGACAGTGACAACATATTGATCATAGAGTATATAAAGTAATTAAGCCAGAAATATTAATAGTGAAGATAAAATTAAAAAAAACAAAAACTTAGTGTATTAGACGATAAACAACAGAACAGAAAAAACTCTGAAAACGATGACAACAAAAAGAAAACAGAATAGTATGACAGTTATAGTATTGTTATGTGTTTGTCGCCGCCAACTAGCTTAATCAGCCGTCCAAGTAACTGCCTAGGCAGTTAACTAAACGGCGCCATTCAATTAACAGCCTGAATGATATTCAGCCGTCTCGTTTATTACATCATTTAATCACCTGGCTGGCTAATGCTTAGGACAATCGTAATGTGGGGCACTACCTCGAAATAAGATAGAAAATTACATACATACATACATATACTTACACCTGTAAATCCCCGAGGGGGTAGACAGAGGTGTATTCACTGAAAATTAATGATAGGTTTATTGTGAAAGCTGCGTAATCCGACTTGGTTAGGTTAGGTTAAAAGGCTAATGCGGGAGTGGAGCATTAAACCTTCGTGGTTATATTTTTTTATAACCATGCAGAAATAAGTCATTTTTCTAACTGTTAAATAAATGGCTAGGCAATTAATTAAACGTCAGCGATCAAAGCCAAAGCCTAGCCGTTTAATTAAATGTCTGAAGACCATTTAGGCCGTTAATTGAATGGCGCCGTTTAGTTAACTACCTAGGCCGTTAATTGGCTTAAAACGGCTTCTTAAGCTAGTTGGCGGCGACATGATAACACTACCAGATATAAGTCAACCTTGTGATAGTCCCTTTCAAGGCTTATCAAATAGAGTTTATAGTAATAGAATGGCAAACATTACAACTGTTCTCCTTTGATCACTTTAATTTTTTTTCCATCCACTCTCATCTACACCATCACCAATAGTAAATCATTTAAAAGCGCGGTATGGTGTAGTTTCATGCCTTGTTATTTTGTACAAGCCCCTCTAGACAAGTGACAATTCGCTAGCAGGATTTTAATGGAATAGAATGACGAGTGTATAGGATTTGACGTATTTGACATGCGTTAACGACTGTCATTTACGTCAAATCCCATATATTCGTCATTCTATTCCACCAAACGCCGGCTAGCGAATTGCCACTTGTCTAGAGGGGCAGTTTCCATTTAGCTTATCGTTTTAATGTAAACTAGTCATTTCCTTAGTCAACGAGACTCCCGAGACCCGAGTCGGGGACAAGGTACATTAAAAAGCTGTGGCTGAAAGTATCTACTGGAAATGCACATTATTAGACAATACACGTCGTGGAGGGTGAAAAACGTGCAAATGACCTCACTACCATGCATGTCCAAGATCATGCAAAGTGAAAAAGGACGAATGAGCTCCAAGGTCACCTTGTCCTGGGATGCAATCAGGACTGTGTTAATTAAGTAGTATCATTCAACGGGAAAAAACCAGCTATAATTTTTGACGTTCAAAATTGAAACTACGAATAAACATTTGCAACAATTTAATATTAATTACTAAATACTTGACTAGAAAATATTTGTTTGTCATTATATATGCTGAATTGGTTGCTGTGAGCTTGGTCCAGGTCCTCCAATGAAAGTTCTTAAGAAATCCAAAGGAAATGGAAAGATAATAGTAGAGTTCTTTTCTGCTGAGATTGTATTGAGTGACTGGAGATATCGGAGCTGAAATAAATTCACAATATTTTCTATTTAAAAAGCTTTTTCCAATTGAAGGTAGATTAAATACCGTATGTAAATATTATTCCCGTGTACCTAGACAATTGTGAATCAAGTGCTTTTCTCTTAAATATCAAAAAGAAAAGTCTAATGAGCTCTGTAATTTTTATTCAGTTTTCTTACCTGAAGAGCCATGGGATTATCAACCATAACAAGTGATGCTTCTTTTAAAGCCTTTGATGCTTTGATTTCTCCCTCTGCAGCTATAATCTTGGCTCGAGCTTCACGATCTGCCTCAGCTTCTGCAGCCATAGCTCTTTGAAGCTGTACTGGTAGTCGGACGTCTTTTCTGAATCACAATATACATAATGAATGATTATAAAGTTGCTAGAATCTTATTTCAAAAGGATATTTAAAAAATCTTAAAAAAAACCTTATGGTTTCAGGATGAATGTTTCGAGAGAAGGTCGGATATGAACCAATCACCAGTGAACATTATGTTGCTACCAGAACTGATATTTAATTATTATGTAGGTGGACCATCGAGTACATAACCACTCTCGATGAAGCGGATATTTACGGTTCGATAGTTGATATAACATAGAACTTACATTTCTACTCTCTCCACTTCCACACCCCAAGGATCTGTAGCTTCATCTAAACTCGACTGCATCAATCTACTAATAGCTTCTCGATCTGACAGCAATTGGGCCAGATCCCTCATGCCTAGAACATTCCTGAGTGTTGTTGCTGCTAGAAGACGCGTAGATGCACTGAAAGTTTTCAAAACGAAATCATATTATATAGATAATTCGATTAAGCTTGAAAAAAAAAAATCAATCAACACAAAACACAAGAAAATAATAAATATAACAAATCAATACAAAAAAGAAATATTAAAATATTATAACTATTACTAAGAGTGAAAGTCAGTAGTTTCACTGTTCATTACGGATGTCAATGTACATTTCATCATCATCTGTGTAGTAAGCAGTGTAAGCACGTGTAAATATGAGTGTGTTTTGAATTTCAATATTTGAAGAATTTAGAGGTACCTGTAGTCAGCAACTCTTACAACCGCATTTAATGGTTCTTTGATTCGATAGTAGACCACTGCGTCTACTGCCACGGTCACAGAATCTCGTGTCAGCACCTGGAACAACAATTTTCTTATATATAAGACCAATATAACACTATAATATTTTATTTATAGCTATCTGATTAGGTATATAATAATTTATCTGCTACTGGGTTGTGTGGGCGCTCCACCAAAATTCACAGAGCCTTGTCCGCCTGTACACTTACTGACGAGGCTCTAGTATAGGCTTTCTTCGATGCGAGGTGAGACAAATCAACAGGAGAAGAGAGAGTAAGCAGACCTCGGGTTCTTAGGTGAAAGTATCGAGTGTAATAGGCCAATCCTTATAATAATGATTGTAAGTACTTAAAAAAATTACTACAGGATTTGACATGGAAGATAGTTATGTCCAGTAAAAAAATTGGTAAACTTTTTTACCAAACTGCCAAGAAGGGCTAGGTTTTTTTTTCAAGTGTTTACGTGCGATAAACCTGCGGCTTCATTACATTCTTCTAAGTAACTACTACCACTGTTATCAATTCATTCAATGAGGTCCCTTTTCGGTTTTTGCTATAAAATATACAAAGACAAAATATACGACTGTGGTTCTAGTTTATCATTATCATGCGACCCATTGGGAAACCGGCAGTGTTATAGGGACCCCGCGCAATATAGACCCTATATTGCGCTGTATAGAATGTCTTAATACATTTATTGTTATAGACCGAGTGAGCGAAGCGAACGAGAGTCTCCGTTTCGACAAGCTGGCAGATTTTGCTTTTAGTGCGTATCTATGTCGATTTTGGTCGTATTTGTGTTAATTTTGGTCCGTAACTATGTCTAGAGGGCTCATTTTTTAACCGATTTTCACTAAACTTGGCACACATGTAGTTGGATCTAGAACTTAACTTTTGGCGAGAGCTTTTTTTGATAGGAGGGAAAATGAGGGAGAAAACGGTTTGATGATTTTGGGCTGAAAAATAAAGGGCATGATTCCGCACAGGTTGTTGTGAAAAAAAATCATGTATCGGTAAGGGTTACCCTCATTATAAACAAAGCTGACGAGGAAAAAGGGTGGGGGGGACGTCAAGAAGGGTTATGTCTTTGCGCGTTTCTTGTATGAATGTTAATAAGATCCTTTATTACCTCATATCTTGTGAACCACCGTATGGATTTCAATGATTCATATCTCAAGTGGAGGGAATTTATTGCCCAAGTGTTCTTAGAAACAAGCTTTATAGCAAGCGGTACCCATTTGCAAATCTCAAACCAGATGAAAATTAATGGGTACCGCATGCTATCAAACTTGTTCCGATCTTTTCAGAATCCGTCGAGTTTTTTATTTTTAATAATTTATTTTTTTGAGGTTACCATAAAATATGGTATAAGGTGCCCGCGAGGTCTACCGTTCACAGAACTTCTAGTTATATTATTATTATAATTACTGGTAAACAAAGCAGTGAACGTGTAATTGAAATGGCGATATTCATAAAGGTGGATAAAATGGTTGTATCTACCTAATTGTAACTGTAGGTAGCTGTGGGATGACATTTGCCAAGTTCAAATGTCGTGGGAAGCAAAAGCCGTTCTCGTACAGACGTCACGATACGGCATTGATTCATTTGGTCTCATCGAGTATATATTTAGTCTGCATATTAGTAGAGAGAGATGTATCATAGTAGTTTATATTTGTACATATTAGTTTTTAAAGTTTTAGCTCTTAGATACATTTTTGAACAAAGCCCTCAGTTCCCGTTAGAAACACTTTTTGGAAACTTACTTAATTCTTAGATACCTTTTCTTATTTACTAATTAATTTAAGAAGTAGGTTCAGCTTTAAACGTCTAGGCTTTTATTAGATAATTATTTACCGTCTAAGTTTACCAGATGAATGTCATCTGATTACTTCACACAAAATAATATTGTTTCCATTTTCAAAGCAATCTTATCTACATAAGTGACGCTATGTAGGTATAGTCAGCATTAGTTTCGATCTTGACGAATAATAATTCCAAAATAAAAATAATCTTAATTCCTTGGTTTCCTATTGAAAATAATAAAACAGTTTGATTTGCGCTTAATAACATTTCTGATGACGATTGTACCGTATGCATCATTACCTATCTTTTCCAGTGTCTTCATATTTTTCGGCAACTCTTTTTTGTAGATCTCCAGCATTTCGATCGATGCCACATAATTTACTAAAATCTACAGATAATTTGACTACCGAATAATTTGTAGTTTGAAAAGGATTTTTGAATAAACGCTACTCGTCTTATTACTTCGCTAACTGATTTAATTGGTAAGCCAGTGGTTAATGATGATTCACAATGTGAGCTGTGCAATCTCTTAGCAAGGTCGGCTGGAGATTAATCTAATGTAATTTGTTTAAATAACCGAGTTTGTTGAGTGGTGTGAAAATGCGAATGCTTGCTTTCATGCATTTTTTTTACCGAATACAGTAGGCTCATCACCTGTAACTGTTCATTAATTCCTGATGTACCTGTATTTTATACAAAATACATCACTACTTCAGCGCGAGACATCATTTCACATTGTTCAGGACTCATAGATTACTTCAAGTATTTTGATGTCGCTCACGGCAAATTATTTTAATGTGTGAACTTCCGACAGTATTGTGACTTATTATTATTTATTTAGGATCGAATACCTATATTTATTACGAGTTCGTTTTATGTAGTGATAGCCGTGTTTTTCAGAGCTATAAGGGATGAATGCAAATGCCTTTGTTTTCTTGGTATTGAATTCGATCTTACTTATGTTTTCATTCCCATATACTCATTATGCTATGATCAAAATACTTTCTAGCTTTAGAAACAATTTGAAATAAAATACGGTATTAGGTTCACTGAACTCTTTTTTAAATCAAAATCTCTAGGTACACATGTTTGAAGTAAATATTTAGGTAAGATTGAATCAGAATTATAAAACAATAATGTTTTTCTTTGATAATTCATCATTTTATGGGTTGCAACGTCTGGAATCATTGTTAATTTATCCAACGAGAATATTCAGGTCACATGCCAGGCGTTCACGTCGACCAATAGACAGGGGAAAATAAACTGTTTCATACTGGTTATGATATTTACCATATATTTATATTGAACCCAAAGCCATGTGGAAGAATAGAATAGTTTCAATACTGCAATCGAGAGCAGTAAGTTAATGAAGGTGGATTTAAAAAATGGCGCTTCAAATTTAGATAGATAGATAGATAATTCTTTATTGTACACCAATATTATCACAGATACTTGTATATAGGTACAGTTACAGTTAAATGCACAATTGTATTTAAATGCACAATGCATCTTTTCACTACAAGTGGGGTAATTTTTTGATCAATGAATGATATCACAATAATTTTGGAAACGTCACACTTTTAAAGAAGATAAGCCAGAAGACTTTTCAAGTACAGATCAATAAAAAAAGCATAGGATATGGAATGGATGAAGATGACTCTTTTGAAGAAGAAATTAACTGTTTATGATTTTTTTATGCTATCACACATTTTATGCACACTTGCTCCTAACCCATAAAAATCAGATCCGACTCACCTTGATCATTGCCTTTCAATTTACAAATAAACATACGGACACTTAAAATAAATATACCGATATATTTATCAGGTGCGTTATTTATGCCTTGAGAACAATATTTATGTAACTTAACCGTTTGTTATAGTTTATTTGCAGTAAAAGTGTCAATGCGATGAATGTGAAAAGTTAAAAAAATATAATTTAGCAACTTAGTGGCTTGTCATCCCGTACCCGCAATATCTCCAATGTGTTCCTAAACCACTAAACTACTGACTAAAAAAATGGGTTTATTTGGGGTCGGCATAGCGTAACGTTTCAAAAATTATTGCGATATCATTCATTGTCCAAAATATATCCATACCACTAATGTCCCCAACGTTAGCGGAGTGGATATATTTTGGAGGCTATTTCTGAAATAAAAAGTAACCTATTTTATTTTATTTATATATTCAACTAAAAGCGTCAGCGTTAGATGAGAGGTCTCGGGTTCGAATTTTATCTTAGCTGGAGAGGGAATTTTAGTAATTTCGGTTACTAAGATTCTTAAAAAAAAATCTGGATCTCAAGTTCTATTAATATATATTATGACTAATTAGTATAACGGTGAAAGTAAGCACCCATTCTGCCTGACTGTGGGCAAGTAGTAAGTAGGGCAGTATAACAAACAGGGCTGGTTATATAACGCTATAATAAGCCTACTTCGTAACATTGTTATGTTACTGTGTATTTGTTAATAATGGAATTGTTAGAGAGCGGATCCCGGACTAAAGTGCAAGCGTTGGATGCAGCCTGGATGAAGAAGAAATCGAGAGATCTCTGAAGGGTAAGGTAAAGGTGCATAACAAATAATTTGGCCAACCATATGGTTGGGTCCCTCGGAATAAGGCGGGAGCAAATTGTTGTCTTTTCTTGATAGCTACACTTTTAGATGTACTACTAGTATTTGTATAAAAAATACTTGCTACTAGACAGGCTGTATGAAACAATATATTTGGTTGCTTTTTTCACGTGCGGGAAATCCCCACGGATACACCCCCCCTCCGGAGCCGGAGGGGGAGGTTATGTCGGACTCGAACCGACGAAACCGCACGCCGTCTGTGGGTCGATGTGCTAGGCCGAAGGTGATGCTAGGCCGAAGGTGAACAATATATTTGGTATCGATTTAAGACCACAAACTGCCAACTAACGTTTTCTGGCTGTACTATTAAAAGTAGCTGTTTCTAGTAAAAGTCATAGGGTAGAGATGGAGCATTTGGATTCCATATATGACGGAAGTTAAACAACCTTCAAATTACTTACTACGGCAACGGTGTTATAATTTGATTCCTATAGAGTAACACAATAGCATTATTGTTTTGTGTTAAGAATTAGAGCCTAATTAGCAATTGAAACATTCCATACTCATTATATAAAATGTTCCGGCTTCTAATCAGGTATTTCTAGTGTGTGTAAGTTTAAGACAATTACCTGTACAGGTTGTATTTGGTTTGGCTTATACGGCTTTAGAAGCGACAGCTGTTTGACCTCCGAATTCCCAGAGGCAAGGCTGTACCAGTGTCTCGTCCGTATGTGTGCCGATCACGGAGGACAGTATATGATTTTTTCGATCGACGGAGGATTAAGTTGGTTTGGTTTTCGTGAGACCTCATACACAGTTATTTCATCGTGTGCGTTTATCAAAAAGTATACAAGAATTTCAAATTGAAATTCAGTTCAACCTTGAAAAAAAAAGTAAATCGGCGGATGGAATATGGGTCGGAAGCGTCTACTTCTTCATAATGTTGGTACACAAAATATTACAACTTTATCTTTAGAATTCTAAACACCTGCAAATAGTTTGTTCACGCCGTAGTATAGACTATTATAACACATAATTAATCATGTAATATTTCAGCGCGAGATATTTTTCATGTTTCTAATTGAGCATGTTTAATATTTATGCAATATTGCTATTATAATTGAATTATTTTACGCTGTGCTCCAATTCCTTTAAATGTGTAAATGATTAGTTGTTTAAAAAAGGTTGCCTAAAATGATCCCTCACCACCGTCAGAGATCTGGTCAGAGATTATTTATATTGTGTCCTCCTCTGACTTAAAGCCTAGATCTGTTACTGTATCTACGTTTATACGTGCTTGTTAGTTATAGTCAACTATCGCAAATGATACTATCGGTACTATCCCTGAACATTAATACATTTCCATGCACTATATCAATACAATACCAGACTCGCCCTTGTATACAAATAGTAGAGGTGTTACTGGTCGGTATCCAGACAATTGGTTTACAAGAAACGATTGTTTTACATGTCGTAAAACTTTGATTGATAGTTTACAGCCACATCAATTAATCGTTAGCCAACTGAATTACGGCAGAAACAACTGGGTTAACGGTTTTCAATACCAATGCCTCGTCAATGCCACACCAGAGCTGGCTTGGGAGGGCCACGTGGTGAAATTATTTTCGTTAATGACGCGGAGAAATGTTAAACAATTGCTAAAAATATTTTATAAAGCATCGCTGTGACGATTATTATAGTGATCATTGAGGTATATTTATTTATTAATAAAGCGATTTCTATAGAAAGTTCAACCTCAGATGGGAGACGTGGGTCAAGGCTTATAAGCAGATCAATGTAGCGTAACAAAGTTAAACATTCAATTATTCACAGTTATTATACTCTAAAATATTAGTCTTTCATAGTGAATTCGTCTCTTTTCATTAATTGCACCATTACTAGTGGGCAGGCATCATAGGTATAATACAATTAATTTCGTTCCTATTGCTTTTTTTTTTTTTTTTTTTTTTTAACATGAGGGAAAATCCTTCATGGATGCTATGCCGGACTCCTACCGACTAAAAACCCTCACGTACCGCCTTATGGCCTGCTGTTGGTAGCCCCGGGTAAGCCCTCGGAAGGATGTCCCAGGACTACCAACAGACCTAAGGCTGCGGCCTCACCTGGGTGGTTCGGGTGTTATCCCGCGTCTATGGGGGGGGGGATCGGGTGTAACCCCGTTTCTGGGGGGGGGGGGGCGTGCGTGATCTCTCACGTCACGCTGCCGTCATGGGCCTGCTTCTGTAAGGACGGTGAGCAGCCCACTCACCGTCCTCAGGACCCCGGTCATGGAGGCCGATGGTCTTCGGCGAAGACACGTCGGCGGCGCCAGCGCCGCCGACTGCGGAATTCGGGTGGGAGAGTTCTCTCCCGCTCCCGCCCCGCCGCCTCTTTCGCGAGCATGACCTGTTCGCAGAAAGAGACGGCGCAGTCCCACTTACTCCCGCTGGAGACCATGGCTCGCACCATGGTCTCGAGCGAGAGAGTGTCCACGTCCAGACCCACCACGAGGACCTGGCGCTGTTCCGCCCACGCTGTGCACTCCACCAGCGTGTGGAGCGATGTGTCGTCGCTGCGGTCCTCGCAGTGCTGACACTCGGCCGTGGTTTCCCGGTGTCTTCGCCACAGATATCTACCGAAGCTACCATGCCCGGTAAGTATCTGTGACAACCGGTAGGAAAGAGCACCATGTCTCCTCTCCAGCCACTCGTCCATGACCGGTCTGACGGCCGCGATTGTGGCGAATCCCCCCTTTGGTTGCTCAAGTCGCACCTTCCATGTCTCCACGGTTTCCTGGTGAAGCTGGGATCGCTGGGCCTCGATTTCTCGAGACGCAGGCCTTTGGCCCCTCTCCAGCGCCTCCTTGCGCCATTTAAATAGAGACGCAAGGGCTCTCGCTTCCAGGTCCCATGGAGGGGTCCCGGCTAGGAGACATGCCGCTTCACCTGAGATCGTGCGGTATCCCCTTATCACCCTGACGGCCATCGCCCTCTGCGGGCTCAGCAATCTAGCCAGATTGGTGGCCGTCAGGGTTTCCGCCCATACGGGGGCCCCGTATAGGGCCATACTTCGCACGATCCCCAGGTACAGTCTCCTGTAGGGAGCGTTGGGTCCCTTGATGTTGGGCATCAGTCGCGCGAGTGCGGCTGATGCTCCCCTCAGTTTTGGGACCAAACTTCGGAAGTGATGTCCGAAGTTCCACCGGCCATCGAGTACGAGTCCCAGATACTTCATCGAGGGCTCGATGCCGATGCTGACGCCCCCTACCTCTAGCCTGGATCCCGCAGGTGGCCCCATCCGAGGTCCGTGGAAGCACAGAGCCTCGGATTTGTGAAGGGCGACCTCGAGACCCAGCCGCCGTATCCGACCCACGACTTGAGCAGCCCCTGCCGTGGCCTTTAGTGCTGCGTCTCGGTGCGTTGCTCCCCGTGCCGTAACGAGGGTGTCGTCGGCGTAGCACGTTACGCGGACCCCTCTGAGCAACGGAGCGCGCAGCACCCAATCGTAACCGATGTTCCACAGGAGCGGTCCTAATACCGATCCCTGTGGAACACCGCACGACACATCTCGCCGACCTGGCCCTAGCCAGCTCGGGTAAGTAATGGCCCTCTCGGAGAGATAGGCCCCGACAATTCGACGGAGGTAGGGAGGCACTCCATGGTAGATAAGCGCCTCCCTAACGCAGCTCCAGGGCAAGGTGTTGAAGGCGTTAGCGATGTCAAGAGACACCGCCACCACCACCTCACCCTGTGAGATTGCTTCCTCCGTCAGGTCTCTAATACGCATGATCGCGTCCACGGTGGAGCGCCCTTGCCGGAAGCCAAACTGGCTATCCGCCAGATCAGGCCCCACGCGTGTGAGGTGCTTGCCGAGGCGTTGTGCAATAATACGCGATCGGCCGGTATCCTGATGGAGAATTTGCCGGCCGCCCCGCCTTTCGGATCAAGACCAGTTTCCCTGTCTTCCAGACCTTGGGAAACTGGCCTTTTTCGAGGCATGCGCTAAAGAGCCCTGTAAGTCGAGGTCCAAGCTCCTCGAGAGCCAGGACCCACGCTCGGCCTGGAATGCCGTCGGGTCCAGGGGCGGTGTTTCTGCGGGATTTAAGCCGCAGTACAGCCGCCCCTAACTCACCCTCCGTGACTACGGGCACGTCGTTCTCGCTGCCTTCCGCGTTGGGCACCTGAGACGGAGCCATGCGCGGCGGAATGTGTTCCTCCGCTCGTGATGGGAACAAGGAGTCCAGGACCCCCTCCAGCCGCTCCGGCTGGAGGCTCTGGGTCAGTGGGGGCGCCTTAGGGCGTAATTTACCACGTACCATAAGGTACGGGCGCCCCCACGGGTTCCGCTCCAGGGCCTCCATCAGCTCCTCGCGGCCTAGCTTTTTGGACCACTTGATGGCCGCCTGAAGGGCCCTCTTGGCCTCTCTGTACCCATCATAGAGCTCCGTCTCTCGGGCTGCCGCATCGTCTGGGCGGCGACGCCTCCGGCGGAACCTGGTGTACCGACGGCGCGCGGTAACGCACTCCACGCGCAACTGCGCGATTTCCGGCGTCCACCAGTACACCTGTCTCCTCGCCGGTCTGGGCCTAGCCCTGGGCATCGCCGCATCGCAGATATGCGACATGGCCCTCCCGAACCACTCCACCTCGGCATCAACATCGGCAGGTCTGTCCGCTATCGGGATCCAGGCCTGCACAATGGCCGCCTCTAAGAGAGCCTCCGGATCCAGGCGATGGAGTGCCCAACGCGGTTCCGGGGGATTCGCGATAGCTGGCGGCAGATTAGGTGGAGGGGAAACGTCGAACCGAATATATCGGTGATCTGACGACGTCTCCTCCTCCTCCACAACACGCCATCCCTGGACTCGGCGGGCGAGCTCAGGGGTCGCAGACGAGACGTCTATGACCGAGCTGAGCCCCCGCCGCGTCCAGGTTGCGACATTCCCCCGGTTCAGGATGACTAGGCCACGTGTAGTGACCCAGTGCTGAAGTATCCTCCCCCTGTCTCTGGTCTCCCGTGAGCCCCAAGCCTGTGACCAGGCATTGAAGTCTCCCAGGACCAGGACGGGGCGAGGCCGGCATGCAGCGAGAACGACGTCCAGCTCAGGGAGCCATAGCTCAAACTGATGCTGGTCGAGGCTCGGCGAGACGTAAACGGCCACGACAGCCACACCGTCATATTCCGCCGCGACGCAACCCGGGCCCCTAGCAATAAGCGCTAGGCGCGAGTCGTCCGCGCCGGTCCCCCCAAAGACAGTCGCCAGGCCGTCCAGATCCACCGGGCTTCCCGGGTGAACCCAGTACGGCTCGGCGACAACCACCACGTTGATGGACCACTGCCTGATGCTCTGGTACAGAAGGTCCTGAGCACCAGCGCAGTGGTTCAGGTTCACCTGCAGGATGCGGATATGGGTGTCCATTAATGGACGTCCATTTCCGCACCCTGCCGCGAACGTGCACCCTCACCCTCACCCCCCCGTGTGGACGGACGGGGCTTTGGCCTTGAGGCAGCGCAGGCCTTACTGCCCGCCCGGTGGTTGGCCTCCTTGCCCTCCGCCACGCATTTAAAACAGCGTGGCGGAGCGTCACAGGCAAAGGCCATGTGACCGGGTTGACTACAGCGGAAGCACCGGTCTCCCACGGTGACTTCCGCTGTACACTGCACTCCTACATGGCCCACGACCAGGCACCTAAAGCACCTGGCTTCGCGGGGCTGCAGGAGATGCGCCTGCGCCCTCAGGAAGCCCCCGACAAGGAGGCTCCGTCCATCCGCCACTTTTTGGGCCGCTGCGACGGGGCAGCTCACGACTGCCGACCCGTGACCGGCGGGGCCAAAGCGAATTTCACTTGACCTCACCTGATCACGAGGGCAGCCGCTCGCCTCCACGACGGCGGAGATTATCTCCTCCGTCGTGGCCGCGTCATCCAAACCCGAAATGCGCAGACCCGCGCATTTGTTGGGTCTGGTGACGCGGACGTCACCAGTGTCCAGCGACCCCCGCAGCTTTGCCGCTAGAGCATCTGCTTTGGGGCCGCTGGTGGCGCCAGAGACCTCGAGGAGGCGTGCTCCGGTGCGCGTCACCTTGTACCGGAGACCTCCCTCTATTTCGAGGGCCTTAAGGTCCACTGAGGCTTTCGCCTGCCTCAGGACCTCGGCGTACCCCACGCCCCTCGCCTTGCCCTCTGTCGTCACCGTGATGACGACGGCAGTGGAACGGGGAGCGCGGAGCCTCTTTGGCGCCTTCGCCGCGGAAGCCTTTGCCGCTTTTGCGGCTGCTTTTGCCGCCTTCTTGGCGGCCTTCACCTCCTTTTTGGCGGCCTTCTTCGCCTTCTTTTTTGCTCCCACCACCTCCCAGACCCCCTCTCTGGGGGGATTGTGGGATGCAGCGGGAGCATAAGTTGTGCTTGGGGAGGCGGATTTGCCACTTCCCCCACGTGCCGTCTTCTTGGGGGCGGAGGCCCTCGGCTTGGGACCAGTAGCCCCACTGGTTGCAGCCGTCGCCGTGCATGGCGCGACGACGGGTGCCGCCAGCGGCGGGCGGTATGCCCGGTCCTCGAGGACGCCGAGGCGTCGCTCGATGGCCTCCAGCAGCTGGACCATTGTGGGTGTCACCTGAGGTGGTGCACGGGGAGCAGGGGTTTTCACACCCCGAGCCTCTCCGGCCCCCTGGACCAGCTGCGTCAACTTGCCGATCTCCTCCCGCATCAGCTGTTGCTGCTTGCGGGAGTCGGCAAGCTCCGTCTCCAGGCTCGCAACCCGAGCCCGGAGTTTCCCCTCCTCGCTGGAGACGCACCTTTCCAGGAGCTCCTCCAGCGCTTTGGCGGCGCCTGTGACCGCGTCCACCACGACTTTCTTCTTCCCCGCAATATTTTTTTGGCCTTTTACAGCGCCAGAGATGCGGGAAAGTGCCGCCAGGATATTTTGCGCCGCCGGCACCTCCGTGGCCTTCCCGCTTGGCAGCAGGGGCACAATCGCCGGTGGCTCTGCTACCTTCCTTTTCGCTCTGTAGAGGTCGGCTTTCCGACCTCTGCCCGCGGGGGTAGCCACTACCTTTCTAGGAGGGCCTTTGCCTGGTCCGCTCGACCTAGGTCTCTTTTTACCTAGTTCGGCAATGACACCGAGACCGAGGGCATCCTCGGTCTCGCTGCCTATGTCGTCGTCAGCCGACTCCATCTCCGAGCCAGCGTGAGTCGACACGTCTTCCGCGTCGCTTTTTTGGGTGGTTTTGAGGCACACCCTTGGGCCTGTGGGACTGTGGTGACCCCTCCCATATACCACCCGGGATGAACCCGGGAGGGGGTCCCCATGGCTGGTCGCCGAATGGGTGTCCATTCGACCACCAGTCACGGCAAGGGATTCCCCGGACGGAGTCCGGGTACCCTCATGGGTAGATTTATCCGATGTTGTTTCCATAGTCATTTTTATTTTGTGCGGTTAGTGTCCGCCGACGTTGGGGTGGAAGTAGGGAGGTTGGGAGTGGATGTGAGGATGAGGAGGGTGGGAGTGAGGGAGTGGAAGTGACGCCCTAGGCACTGAGTTCCCCCCAGCGATGCATCCCATTGCCGGGCGTCAGAGCGTGGGGTTTGGGGTGATTTTTTATAGAGGTTTTCTTCCTCGCAGCTCCGAAGAGCTACCGTGCCCGTCTGTTGCCAGACGGGGTAACGGCTCGGCCGATCGATGGTCCCTATGGGACCGTGTACTTCGCCACTGGTCGCTCAGTGGCAAAGTACTCGTCGCCCTGAGAGTTCTCCGCTAAGTACGCTCTGCTTAGCAGAGCGCATGCGGAGAACTCGCAACCGGCCATAAAGGCCCCCCCTCCTTGGTGGACTATTAGCCATGGGCGACGACGTGCACCTCGGGCGAAGCCCACGTCGTCGTCCACGTTACCAGGGTGCACCACGCGGAGGTTGTCCTACCTAACACCCCTCGTTCTTATTGCTGTCTCATATCTGCGATTAAGAATTTGGGAAATGTGAATCATTAAAATTGAGAAACAAACTATTCAATTGTTCAAAAAATCTATGTGAAATCCTGCATAGCTCTGTCCAGTTTATAGAGGAATTCCAGATTATATGGAGAGATCTCAATTCAGAACTCTAGTGGGACTACTTTATTTTTCATTACACTTGTCTATACACATGCCTTCGCTAAAGTCTGTGTCTAGACAAGTGGCTATTCGTTGGCCGGAGTTTGGTAGAATATATTGACGAATGTATGTGATTTAACATATTTGACAGTCGTTAACGCATTTCATAAACGTCAAATCTCACACATTCTTCATTTTTTTCTACTAAACGCCGCGCCGTCCAACGAATTGCCATCTGTCTAGAGGTTGGTGGGCAGAGACAAAAGTTTTAAATAAACGATTTTCTGGCTCCTTTTATATGGAGAGAAAGAGAGGTAAATAAGATACTTACCTCTTGTGGAGGTACGTTAAAAGAGACTGTTCTCAGGTCCACCTTCCTGTAAGTGTCAATACACGGCAGCACGAAGAACAGACCAGGTCCTCTAGCGCCTCCTTTTCTAACCCGACCCAGTCGGAATATGACGGCTCTTTCGAATTCTTGTACTACCTGATCGAAATTTTTAGTGTTAATATAACATTAAATGACGTGGACAATCACAAACAGTAATATTAACGATCAAACAGAATTCAGCCCCCCACAGACAAGTGACAATTCGTTGGCCGGCTTATCGTAGACGTATTGTATTTGACATTTATGAATAAACGTCATGTTTAGAATAAACATTAAATCAACGGTCAACACAGGCCAACGAATTGCCAGTTATCTAGGGGCGAAGGTAAGCTACCTATTCAACGTAATAAGTGGATAGCTATAGTCCAGTTATTTAAAAAATACTCATTTGAAGTATAATCAAAATTAGTCAAAGTAACCTCGTAACGGAGGAACAAAATACTTCAAATTTAGAAATGTGTAATTCCTTAACTTTTTATACATAGTTCAAAATGCATATGACAATTCTTGTTCCAAAAAACTGAACGTCATTACCAGGTTACGTCAGTGAATCCTTTTTCTTTATAAACATGTACATATGTAACAGTTTACCGAAATTGCAAGTATATAAACTAAGTATTTATAAAACTTAGTATTTATTATTGAAAAAACGCAGTATTATTTTAATAAACTTAAATAAATATAAAAATAATTTAATTGAAACAAAAAATAATTTATCTCAAAAAAACTTCTGGGGTTTTTCTGATAACACTAAAACCTGTCCATGACATAGGCGGGTCCAGGTTTTTTTTTACATAGGTCACGTCAATTTTTTGGGGGAACATTTTTTTGGGGTAACTCTGTTCATAGAGATAAAATATTTAAGGTACAGAGACGCTGTGTAAGGGCAATGTTCTCACCAAAAACCACTGACAGCTGCCTGCCCTATTTAAAAAATATAATATACTGACATTGCCTTCCATTTACATTCTTTAAGTAGCAGTATTTGTTAAATGCAACCTTGTTTTAATTGTTTCGGCCTCTGATGCATCTGGACGAATGCAAAGGGATAAAAGTCGTTTATGTTTGTGTTCGTCAAACACTACTCTAATGCATGATAGTATTTTCGCAATAGTGCCAAAAATATTCAATTAGCTACCTAAAAATATAAAAGAGGCAACTACTTTTAAACAGGAACTAAGAAAGCTCCTGAACGCAAAATGTTATGTAATGTGACATAATATACTAATTATTTAATAGATCTAGTTGATTTATCTTATATTATAACATTCTATTTCATTACTTTTGACATTATTAAATTTCTGTCTTTAACTATGCCATTAAAATATTATAGATGATATCACAGATTACCTAATAGCTGGAAATAATAACTAAATATTTGCACACCTCGGAGAGATTGTAATACAGACCACCATATACATTTGATGAAAATGTATCTTTTACATGCTTTCTGTAATCTGTTTTATGCAAATAAATGATTTGATTTGATTAAAAAAAAAGTCTAATTTGATTTTTAAAAAATAAAATTCAGTTAAAAGTGTAGTTCATAATCTACAAACTATTTTTAGAATAAATGCAGTCAATTCAGTTCATTCGATTCAGAGATGTTTGAATTCCTTATCGATTTATTCAGATAAATTAGATTTTAAGACACGTCCCCTAACAATGAAGCAAATGTCATTCGTGGCTTTTTAAAATGATTTGACTGTAGATACACACTTTGAAGATATGAGGGGGCTATTATCTTAGACATGAACTATACAGAAAAGGTACCAGGGTACAAATGGGCATCAAAAGGTGTTCGAATTTTGGTCTCGAATTTCAGTCAAATTTCAGTCTCGATCTATTTACAATCTCCCAACTGTCAAGAACGGTATACTTGTAACACAATTTTCAAGATCGAATATTGACAACGTGAATTTTTGACATTTCGGAGATAAAAATTAGAGCGTGACTGAACTTAGAATATACTTTTTTATTACGAGAATTGGCCCTCAGGCGTCGCGTTTCACGGATAAGTTGCAGAGGTAATTTTGTTTTAATTATGTCTCACACCTTATAACTTTTCTGTGTCATTCACGCATGGAGAATCATATTCTGTCCTCCGTGCATTCACACCTTTAGTGTCTCTGTTACCATGGCTTATGAAAAGATAATATGAAAATAACACCTAATAAATTACTATGATTTTTTTTCTAAAACCAGATGCTATACCAATCGGCCTTTATGATATATCTAATACAAAATGATCTTTGTAAAAGCGTGTCATAATAATTTGTAGAGAATCAAATGATTAGTTGAATGTACCTTTTATGTGTTTGGGTGTATTAAAAGAAGTTTTCGAGAGAATTTACAATTAGGTACTACTTATCTATAGAATTCATTTATCGCGTAGCACTTAGAATGAAATAATGTTTTTCTTGATTAATTACGAGTAAATGTAATTCAAAAACAGTTTTTAATAAATTCCATAACGATTTATTGGTTATTATTTGCTTTTAGCCCGACGTTTCGGCTACTTTTCAGTAGCCATGGTCGCGGTGCGGGGTGACTAAAGATCCGCGTAAACTTCAGACATTAAATGTTATTTAATATTCGAATTGCATCTTTACCTTGAAGCACTCGAAGAGTGAGAACGGGAACGTGACAATCACCAGCAGGAACGACAGAAACGTTGCAAACCTCTCTATACATCCCACTGAATCCGGATGTGCTGTCACACACAAACATTTTCTTTATTAATAACGGATACCGTGACACTATATAACCTACAACACTATGCACGAAACAAGTGCAAACAATTCAATTGAAAGAAAACAAAAGATTTTCTTAGCATTTCGGCAACGTCAAGTTAGGTGCGAACAAAGCGCGATTAATTATGAAGCTTCCTTGCAATATCACTCTTATTCTCAAGGGTACTTACGCATTTGTATCGTGATAGCGCAAGAAGTACCCGTATCGCAATCTAAAATGTTTAAATGTACATAATTAGATCTCAATTAATTGGAAATGAAACGTCAAGTGCACTTAGTTCAGTGTTTACTCACGACTCGACACGTTGTCACGCCTAGTATTAACCGTTCTTTGCTCCGAACGCATATTGAGTGCCCACCGTACCTTACAGATATTATATTATCAATATGTTATCGTTACACGAAAATGAGAATAACAAATTCGTAATAACAGCGTTAAAGTCGACTTACAGTCGTGGACTGCACTGATATACGGTCTAACTTACTGCCAGAAGAGTCCAGCTGTTTACACGACCCAAAAACTACACTGATTCCAACTAAAAATATCAATTACAATGCGATGTTCCACAACAATAAGAAAGCTATAAATCACCGTTGATAGCGTTTAGTCAAAATGTATTTACGTATTTCGAGGTAGCACTCCACTTCCCCCGAATCCTTGTCGTGGCAACCGAAATCCATGTGGCAGATATCGCGTAATGTGAAACGCATTGACTATTTTGTCAATCGTGGTAAAGTGGTCGTGTCTTCTAAGCGGTGTCTATATCGAAACTAAGGTGAGACGCGTGGAAGACCAGGTTCTTGATAAAAATAAATAAATAACGCACTTTGAGCCATAACGGCAGGCGAGCGCGGGCGCACACTGGACCGCGGTGTTCCAAATTGTGAGAATTAGGTATATTGGAAGCGATTCTTACGGCTGCGCACTGCATTATACACATATTATAAGAGGATGTTTGGATAATAACAGCACGAATATCAAATTGTTTCACGATAGTAAACTGTGTCTCGCAGAACGTGTATAAAGTACGCAAAATGATTACGGTTCTTATAAAAAATATATGGCGAGTGATAATATATTTAGCCATTTGGTCTACGGTGCCGGTTAATTCGAAACAGCTGTGTTGTAGTTGATATATCTTGTTAGTACAATATTTACTGCACAAATCAAGTCGTTATCAAAATGTTACGTACTTACTCGCATTTGAATCTATTTAATGAAGGAGTTGTGATTGACGTCTTTTAATTTTTCCATGATAATAAAAATACTAACATAATTAATTATCATTATTCAGTGATATATCTTTTGTGCCATGATATTTTGGTGTTTATAACATACAACATTATTTGTGTTGAACTCGTCTGCAAAATAACAAAATAAGAGCAGCCTCCCTAGACAAGTTACACAACGTTAGTAGAATATAATAAGTTGAGCCACTTATTTAGGGGGGCTCAGGTTTTCTCCTCTATTATTGGGCAGAATGTGAGAGGCCTATGTCCAGCAGTAGACTGCGATGGGCTCATTAATTGATTGATTGATATTGAGCAGAATCGAGCCGTTCTAGATTTTGATAACAATTCATTTCAATTTTGTTTTATTCAATCAATTAATTGACCTATCGCAGTCTACTGCTGAACTTACACCTCTCCTAATATTGGGAGGGTTATGATCACCTTATTTGTTTATGTGCGGTTATAATTCAAAATTTACACACATTGAACTAGAAATTATTTACGTACCTAGTCAATTTTCTATTTCTAAAAGTTGGGGTTTTTAATTAGGCTATAATATAGAGGCGTAACTAAATTTTGAGTAGTTACAATTGTTACAACAAACCACACTAAGCTTAACAACCTAATTTTGTTGACATCGAGATTTTAGAAGTTAAAATAAGATTGGATTAAACAACAGTAGTAATTTCCCTCTGTCATAATCGATACATTGTCCCATTCCTGTCGGAAAGAAAGTATTTAGTAGTAATAATGATTTCTTTATAAACACAAACACTTCTTTCCAAATCGCGGCCATCTGTTTGTGACTAACTACCCGTAAAATATATTTTATTGTAAAAGTTCGAAGTAGGCCACAGCTCTATCAAAGTTGGGTCGATGTCCAACTTGCATAACAGTATCTTTGATCTCCAGCTGACGTTTCCCGTTCTAAATGAGCTATTTTTGCTTCAATATATTTTGCAGTATTGGGTAAATGGAGTAGCTAATTAAATGACAATATTCGTTATATAATTAGAAATTTAGGGAGGCCGAAACATATATACATAATTTTAAAAGTATCTTCATGGAATTAAAAAAAAGCGGTGTCATTTATTACTATTTTAAATTACTAGTAAATAAGTAAATATGCAATATTTATGAGCAATGGAATTCCAATACCTACCCTGATGATAGAAAGAAACAACTAAAAGTTATTGTAAATGTTCTTATTTCCCTACTTAATCATATTCTGTCCTCCGTGGTATTTCCCCTTTTTTCTGGTTTATTTTATAAGGAGAGAAAGAGAGGTAATATGACAGCCTCCGTGGCGTAGCGGTAGTGAACGCGGCCGCTACGCAGGAGGCGCGGGTTAGATCCCCGCTCAGTGTAAATATTTTTATGCATGAAAATGCATAAGAATACTTAAAATGATTACTAATCAAATTGTTCTGGAAGACGAAATTTCTTTTAGAGCGAAAGTTCATTGCGAGCTTGTCATAATTGTACAGAGTGTACGTTTTTTTCTTGTCAGCCATTTTTTTCTAACAATCCGCCCTGGCTTCGTACGGGAGGTTAAAACGTTCCCGTAGAAATCCAATATAGCCTATGTTACTCATGGTGAATGGTGAAAGAATTTTTGAAATCGGCACAGTAGTTTTTGAGTTTATTCATTACAAACATACACACAAAAATACACATCTTTCCTCTTTATAATAGTAGTGTAGATTTATCAGAAACTTGCAATACGTACTTATTAATAGATATATTTCTATGGACGACGACGATACCGTGGGAAACTACACACAAAAACATTGCAAACATAATTATAAAAGTTTTTTGTATAAGTACTAAACAAGCTTGAATGATGCAGTATCTAATGATGTAAAAGGAAGTTATTTAGATACAACTACAGGACGTGTCTTGATATTTAAGAGACCGGCTGTATACACATTAGCAGTTTGTATTCATACCTACTTGGGAGACGAGGCGCCATCATCACGATAGAAGAAAAAGATTCTGCTAGTTTGTAATAAGTTGTTTACAGAAGGCGGTTAAATGGATGTATGACGTCTCACCAAGTTCTTAGCCGCAGCGTAGCTGATTATCCGGTGTTAAGAATCAGACGACAGTCACTCCCATAAGTGACAAAACCATCCATAAGGCCAAGAGGAGTAGTAACAGAAAGACATTACGTTATATTTAAAGTCCTAACATGGCCATACATACATAACACGTAAATTCCCGAAGAATTCCCTGGGCCTCGATTCTACTAAAGTAAAACCATTGTCAGACACTGCAAAAATTACCCATTTAATTTTAATTTTTATAATAATTGTCTTAAGGTCTAATATTACATGGCTTTTTGTAGAGTGAATACACTTTTCATTTAATTTCGGACTTTAAGCATGTTACAATAAAGTCTAAAATTTAATGCCATTTATTGCAGTGTCTGTGGTATGTCAGTTGATTTGGTTTTAGCAGAATCGAGGGCCTGATCATTTCGCCAACTATGATTTTCGGTCTCACGTAATAGGGAACGAGCCTATTACCGTCAAGCTGGCACTAAGTCATGGGCTGTATGTTTACTGTTGGATGGAGAACAGCAGACACTCGCGGTAAGAGATGGCGTACTTCGCCGGAAACCAACAACTATTATGTTCAGTTAACAAAATATATCACCTAAAAAGCATAACATGCTTTATATTTTGCATTTGCATTTGTTGAGCTGCAGGGTGAGTATTGTACCACAGGTTGAGAATCCACATTGAAGTACAGTTACAACCAGAATGTGCATACCAAAAATAATGCATTTAATCGGTGAGGTTCAATATGTTGTTATCTAAATAAGAACACAAGCTCATTCATTGATCGTAATAAAGTTGATTCATATCCTCCTTCATGCATAATTTAGATGCTACTGGTACGAATTTACTCAGATTCTAACCTGCGTGTTTATTAGTAGGGTTGTCAATTCTCTTTTAATTGTTTTACTAAGATATAAAATAAAAGAAATTATCGCAAATATATAAAAATATTTTTTAATAGTATTATCCAAAAGAAATACTAAAATTATTGCTTGTGTCGCTACTGTATGTCTAATATTCAAGATTTCATCTGCACTATGCCATTCCTAAAAGAAATACCCCACAAAAAATCTCTTCTACAAGAAAAAGGAAAGAAAGGCAGGTACAGACAGTTGGTCACATACGGTGTGATAGACGGAGATCCCAGGCTGATCAGACATAACTTGTTTTTAAATGCTTTCTAACCTGGTATCTTCCTAGGGGCCATAAGAGAGCGCTCCACAAGCATGCAGGTATTCAAAGCAGTGTTGTGCGAAGGCGACGCACTATATATATACATATTTATTTATTTTACATTATTAATAATAGCTTCTAGTTTTAAATGTAATTATATTTTGTGTTTGTCAATAAATATATTTGAAAATAAGTTATGTCTAATCGGTTTGGGATCTCGGTCTACGATTGATCGTCAAGATAATGAATGAAGAATTCATAACAGCAAACTTCCTCCCTTTTCTCCCCCATTTTCTCTCCTATCAAATAAACTAGTAGGTACAAACAAAATAAGCTAGTAGTTCTGTGAACAGTAGATCTTGCGAGAAAGCTTTTTACCTTTTTCTGGTTTCCTAAAAAAGTATAAAATAAATATTTTCAACAGCCAAATAACACTACAGCAAACTTCCCCTTTTCTCCCCCATTTTCCTATCAAAAAAAGTCCTCGACAAAAGTTGTTTTAAATCAAAGAACTTGTGTGCCAAGTTTGGTGAAAGTTGGTTAAGAAATGCTCCCTCCAGACAGGAACTGGCAAACATTCTGACATAGACACGGACTAAAGTAAAATCGGCCACCATGTCGAAACGGAGACTCTTGCTCGCTTCGCTCGCTTGGTAAGTCATAGATTACCTATTTACTTATATTGCTATGTTATGTTGGTAACCCTATATTTAACGTCCTAATTTACTTCAACGCTTACGTCATTCGAACATACTGTTCCTTTTGTTGCTTCGATGAAACAAAGCTTTATTTTAGTACAGTGTTGTTTGCACATGGTGATTCTGTTGTTATACATAATTAACGTATGATTTTGTTTAAAAAAACCTATTAGTTTAACCTATACCTCGGTAGATATGAATGAAAAAGTTATTGGGACAAATTACCTTGAGACGCGTTTTTTTTTGACGGAACGATCCCTTGGTCTACCTATAGACATCATAATTTCTTTTCACATAGTGTTGTAAACGATTTATTAATTTTACAACAAATTAAACCACCTACCTATAGGTTTGCATTAATTATACTTCGAGGACATACCGACATACATATAACTACGGCGTACTAACTACTTACTTTGTGACATGTGAAATGATCATGCTAATGAAAAGCTAAAGCTCTTTCTCATCATCAGCTTTAGTTTTTCTCGTGATTTATGTGGGTTTGTTGACCGAGCGAGTGCAGTGAGCGAGAGTCTCGATTTTGACAAAGAGGGTGCATTTCTGAACCGATTTTCACCAAACTTAGAGCACACGTTCTTTGATTTCAAAATCAACTTTTTTCGAGAGTTTTTTTAATACAGAGAAAAGGGGGAAGTTTGCTGATCTTGATGATTTTTGGTAGACACATCAGGGATATTACTCACAGGTTGTTGTGAAGAAGAATCAAGCCTCGTAAAGGTGACTTTATATAAATAAATAATAAATAAAAAATAGATAAGAAAAGAGGAGGGAAACATTGAAAATTAATTATTTTTTTATTTTATGCGTTTTTTAAGGATACCAGAAAAAGTACATAGGGTGCTCGCGAGGTCTATTGTTCACGGACCAACTAGTTTATTTTCTTTTCTGTTTTATTTTCTGTCCAAAAAAAATGTGTGTCGTTAAATTATTAACATTTGAATAATTATAATTTCATTTTCTGTCCAATCCTAATACTTACAAATACCGTTCAGGCAGCAAATTTAAGTTGCTACATACATCTTAAAAGCACTACGTGTGACTAGTGGTCACGTAATCTAGAACATATTTCAACATTTAATACTATGTGGCGGAATAGTTTGGTTTATAATCTACCAATACTCTATTTAAGTGGTCCTAGTTTTGCTAATGGTACATATCCTGCTCGTTGACAATTATTTTCTAGTATTCACAGATTTCTGCTATTTCTATCCATACTATCTACGCTTGGCAAGGATTGGTAATTATTGACTGGTTGTGTCCCAAATAATTATTATTTTAAGTTACATCAAGCGACGGATGAAATATGAAGGGGTGGTGTGACGAGAATTGATAGAATAAATAATGATTATTTACAGGAAGTTTGAAAGTTGCATCGTTTGTAAAAGTGAGCTGTGTTATTGTTGTTGTTAGAACAGCGACACAAATGAAACGAAACGCGAATGTATGAGCTTTAGAAGCCAAGTAGATCCAAGAAAAAATATCAGGCCTCAGTTGCTCTTTATTCATTCTTTAAGCCTTTCTCTCAAATCATTTGGGCGACTGCCATCTGACCTCCGGTTGACCTCAATAACTCCTTATGTCGGTATGATAAGAATAATAGAGGAGAGGGACATATATTGCGGCGACCCTAAATAAATTGGAACAAGGATAAGCAGATGATGTGTTTTGCAATAAACAAAATAGATGAATATTAATGTTCCCCGATATGAATATCCGCATTTAAAATGTCCAGTCTCTTAGATCTCGTGTATTTAGCATTCGCATGAATATTATTAAAACTTATTTTGTATTCAGCTTCCTCTGTTAAATTGGTGTTTGCTTTGAGTTGAACTGTTCGCCAGCTTGTGACAGACAGCTTCCTTTTAAGAAATTCTTCTTAACGACAGAAATGATGCAAATAGGCTTACTACAGACAAAGATATATTTTGCATAAGTCGTCGACGTCGGTAACTATAAAACCTAGGTTAGTACAATGTTGCGTTAGGTAATTTAACTGCTACAGTCAGCCCCGTTTCGATCTTGACTAGCTTAGTCTCAAAATGATATTAATACCTTGGTATTCCCCCCTTCCCATTGACTGATTATTCTGATAGTGGCTAGGTAAATACAATATAATTTAAATCAATCTACAGAATCAATTTATTGATTTTAACTAAAAATTATGTACATTAACATATCTTAACTGAATTTAAATTAAATTAAATTAATAAAGTTAAATTAAAATTCGATCGAGAAGATCGATCTGATGCTAACTGTACAATCACAACTTAGTATAAATATTCTGAGTAGATTAAATTTATAATATTTGACTTAAACTATAAACGGACGAATTATAAGAAAAATCTTATGAAAGGAAAAGACAGGACATAATACACAGTGACATAGCTAAGGTCTATTCAAACTAAAAATAGCTTATAAGTACTGAAAAAAACAAGCTAGGCATACTTTGAATCTAGATTACACCCAATATGGGTTTTAAAACGAGGATAAACATATTTAAAAAAAAACTATTATATATCATATTAAATCATATAATATCGGGTGTAAGGAGCCGAAGGCACCTGGCAGTACTGCGGCCAGGTGGTTTGAACCTGATACTATCTGAAACTATAAGGACTTACAGTCGAAGTGCTTACCGTTTAAGCTACGACGCTATCTATTGTAAATTGCAAAATAGGTAGTCTGTACCAATCTTGTATGACGTCAGTCGTCGGTTACGGTTCAAAGGTCAACTAATCCTGACGCTTCCTTAACATTTTACAACCATCCAACGCCGCTAAAAAAGTTTTCACTTCAAAAACTTTTTTTAATGCCAATATATACCAAGAGAACTACCAGGTGCCTTCGTCTTCGGGAGCGTACCCCATGAGGTGCGTTTGGACTAAACGAGCGAACGCTCGTTTTATCCGCTATACGTCAAATTCTTTTAGTGTAAACGGTGACAGAACATTAGCTCGTTCTTTTTTCAAAACAAGGTTTCGTTTATACTAAAATATTCAGAAATAAAGCTCGTGTTCAAGCTCTAGCTTTATTTTCGTTTGGTCTTAACGCATCATTACACCCGGTATATTTTGTATAGAACAACACATTACGCCAATCCCAGATGAACTGGGAGCAGAATAGGCAATGATGATGATAATGATGCCGCCATTATGGTAATGTGTGTTATTATACAAACAGATTCAGTAGATATATTATGTTTGTATAAATATTTTGATTATCCGGTAGAAATAAAAACATTTTGAATCGGTACGATTGCTTTGCAATAAATAAAATAATTTATGTGCAACGCAAGTTTGGAGTGAGATGAATGTATGTTGTTACAGATATCATACGAATGCAAATCGATGCAGTGCTGCCTCGCCTGATAACATATCAAGAAATTAATGAATGCAATTCCATTAGTGTTACTGTATAATCTGACTAGCTGTTGTCTGCAGCTCCGCCCATTAGGAAACTGAATGTTTTTGTGAAATAATTATATTTTCGGAGCAATTTCTTTCATTCTTTGGTAAGGTTCTTATTAATAACAAAGCATTAGCAAGTTTAAAAAAAGACTAATGTAGTGCTGCATAGTATAAATAACTTGTAGGTATGTCTTTGTTGTGTACATGCATTTTCAGAACCACCACCTGACCTTCCAAACCCGAGAGGAAAGCCTGACGTTGGCTCGCCCGCCACTCAGCAGGTGTCGAAGTGTCGACTTCGAAGGCTTCGGGGTCTTAGAAAAATACCTACTAGTCATTTCGTAAGTATTAACAAAAAACAAATTAAATGTTCTAGAACCTTTAATATAGGTGTTACATACAGGGCTTATTTCCGTCAAGCGGACAATCTTCACTGTCAGAGGAATGACAGCTCTATCTCTTAATCACCTTCTTCGACACTCCTTATTCTACTCAACCGGGAACCAATACGATATTAATATTATAACAAGCTATGCCTATTTACTGCTTAGCGCTTTAAAATGAACCCGTTAATCCCAATCATAAAAAATGATGACTGGTGATCATCATGCTCAGCTATGATTACTTTAGATTAATGTGCCGTTTGGTTTTTCACATGCCATTAAATTCTTATCATCATCATCATTTCAGACACAATTTATAGTCCCTTGTTGAACACAGGCTTCTCCTATAGACACTCAGATCGACCGATTTAAAGCAGGTAATTCTTATAATATTATACTTTTATGAATGTATGGCATATTAAAAGCAAATAGAATGGACCTTGCACTATTAGGCTTACTAAAGGCTACCAATCGAATTGTAACATGAATGTAGGCGATAGG
Organism: Eilema caniola; assembly: GCA_949126895.1. Lineage (NCBI taxonomy): Eukaryota > Metazoa > Arthropoda > Insecta > Lepidoptera > Erebidae > Eilema > Eilema caniola. The sequence goes on from OX421467.1 coordinate 17,925,159, forward strand.
CTTATCGTCCTATGTGCATCTAAGCCAGGTGCATAGGCAGAGTGGGGTCCTTATTTATAAAGCGATTGCGCGGGCTCGCACTGGAGTGAGTCGTGTGTTGCCTGAGCACTTCAAATACGAATATGCGGGTGAGTTCTGCATGAACTATTTTTAGGACATTTTTATATAACTGGGACTACAATGCCACAGAAATTATAAAATGTAAGTATTTACAAAAAAAGTCTTCGTATATTTGTGTTCAATGTCATATAATTATGTAACATAAATATTAATTTAATAAGTTCATAATAAAAAAAGAAGTTTTTGAATAAATTATGTAATTAATGAAGTTTTATAAAACTTTTTTGAAATGTGCTTGCTATCTCTAGTATGTACTTTACTTTTCAATGCCTTCATTAATTAAGTCAGATGTAGGTATTGCTGTCCACAGCTCCATTATATCGTAATTGAATGTTCTGGTTATAAACTCATTCTCCATCCACCCATTGTTGTATATGAGATGTGTGTATTTTTATTGTTAAAAAGTATGATGGGTGTTCATACTTTTTAACACTAAAAATCACACATCTCATATTTATACAACAATGGGTCCAACTGATTGCAATAAAAAGCTACAAGAAAAGAACTAAATTCAAATATTATTTCATTTAAATATTAAACAATATCCATTAATTTTTTGAACTTCTCGATCGTAAGGCCTTTTAATTAGTAAGCTATATAACAGTTATTAACTGTTCAGCCCCTCTAGACAAGTGGCAATTCGTTGACCGGCGCTTAATGGAATAGAATGACAAATGTATGGGATTTGACGTTCATGACAGTCGTTAACGCATGTCAAATACGTCAAATCCCATACATTCGTCATTCTATTCCATCAAACGCCGGTCGACTAATTGCCACTTATCTAGAGGTGCTGTGAAGCTACCGACTATCGAACCGTGGAAAAATAAAACTCAGAATAATTCGGTAATTCAATACTTTCTTGTAAATTAGGTGGTACTGGTGTGCGTAGCGTGTTTGGGCATAGCGACGGCGGTAGCTGTGCCGGTCGAGTATGGACATTATGGCGGACTATTTGCGCATGCAGCTCCTGCCCTACAACTACCGGTGGTGCACAGCGCTCCGGTGTTACATGCTCCTGTAGTACATGCGCCCGCTGTCGTAGCTGAACCAGCTGTAAGTAGCATTTGTTGTATTGTAATATTTTTCATCCGATAGTAAACAAACCCAAGACAAAGTACCGGCTTGACGGCTATAGGCTCGTTCCCCATTACGTGGGACGGAAAATTATAGTTGGCGAAATGTTGGTGTTAGTACCCGTCTGCCTACTCTCTTGAGGATATGCAGGCGTGAAAATATGTATGTATGCAATGTTTACTGATGATTATCACGTACTATTATTACTAACTCAAGAGAATAGTCACAATATTATTATATCTAGATACATAAAAGCGAAGTACCACTCACTGATTAATCACGAAATCTCAGAAACTATAACACCTAAGAACTTGAAATTTGGTATTAGGTAGGTTCCTTAGGGTATAGACATCCGCTAAGAACGGCTTTTACGGAACTCTACCCTTAAGGGATAAAACGGGAGTTGACATTTTGTATCAAAGTCCTTGGTTTTTGAAGTAAGAGACTTGAAATTTAAAGTCTATGCTCTACTTGCTTACGTGTGCAGGTAAACTAATAATGTATCCCTAGAAATCAAACCCCTTTCGGGGTTACGACCGGAGGTGGTAGTTTGTGTGAATGTTTAATTTTAAGTCGCAGTTAGTCGCTGATGATGTATAATACGTGCTATTTTCTTGAGTTTTTAAACGACTGCCTTCTTATGTCGCGTCAAAAATATAGGGAAATAAATAAATACACGGGAATAAAGCCCTGTATGTTCTGTAAATATGACCATAATGAAGAAATATGCCATGCTAGCTATACGCCCATAGCTAAAAGTTTTACTTTTGAGAGGTAACTTGTATTATTATCATTTTCTTTTTGAAATTGCAGGCCTATCCAAAATATGCATTTAACTATGGAGTGAAGGATCCGCACACTGGAGATGTGAAGTCTCAACATGAAGAACGCGATGGCGATGTTGTTAAAGGTGAGGTAATTCAAAGACGTTTTTATATTTCATTTTTTGAAAATATAAACAAATATCTTGATGTGTAACTAATGATATTTCTTCTAAAAATTGGGAATATTACTTGCACTTTCATACATAATAACATCCTTTTAACAACACTGCCATCAGGTGGCGGCAGCGCACTGTCGAAATCGAAGTTCTATAGTTATATATGTGGGACGTTTTAGAGCTCCCATTATCTGTAACAACTGCCATAGATGTTCGTATGACAACCGGGACCAAAGGCCTATTATTAAAAAAGCTAGCCCTAAGATGTGTGTATGTAGACGAGAATTCCGGCAATCCAGAACAGGTCTAGATAGTTCAGTTTTTCACAGTATTCCCCCTAGAAATGAATAAGTTCGCTTAAGTTCATAACCCATCCCAAATGTTGAGTTTTCCGATTAAAATTTAACGGAAAATTAACATAAGTACTACTGCGGTGAAACAAAGTCACTTAACTGTGGATTTTATGCACAACATGCGCCAACACATTCAAACCATATACAAGACATCAAATTTATTTTTGCTGACTGTACGATTTTGTCAAAAATCTGTTAATGTAGTTCAGAATATCTTAAAAAGTAAGGGATAGTCTCGTCAGAACGTTTTGCTGTAACCAATCCGGTTGAGGTACCTGCGCTTACTGACCCATTTCAAAAATACAGACTGTATATACAGGGTGTATTTTTGAAACGGGGCAGTAAGGGCAAGTACCTTAACCGTTGCAGTTACAGCAAAACGTTCTTAGAAGACCTTCCCTAACTTTTTGGGACATTTTGAACTGCATTCACAGATTTTGTAAAAAACTTACAGTTAGCAAAAAAAATGCAAAAAGTTCAATTTTTTTTTTTTATTCCTATCGATTCTATTTCATGTGGGGATCAAAAAACTCTATGGGACCATTTTAGCTTTCAGTACTAGAAAAGACAGAAATCGCCAAAGACCTTTCCCATACATTTCGTACGGAAATATGATAAATCAACTCGAAACTCATAGGTCAGGTAAAATTTTGAACTTTTTTAAATAAAAAAAATCATTTAAACATTTAAGAAATTGGTTTATGAAATAAATTGCTCAAAATGATTTCCATTTTCACGAATACATAAGTCTATCCTTTTTTGCACTGAACGAATGGCAGCTAATAATGTTCTGGGATGAATATTACGTAAAATGGTCATTAATGCATCCTTCAGCTCTTGAACACTGGCGTACGTCGTCTTATAAACCTCGTTTTTCACGAAGCCCCATAAAAAAAAAATCAAGTGGTGTTAGATCGGGGCTACGAGGTGGCCACTGTGTTGGACCATGTGTACCTATCCACTGTGTACCGAATAGGCGGCTCAAATTGGAACGTGAAAGGTGACTGTTATGTGGCGGAGCACCATCTTGTTGAAAATGAACTTTTCGCAATTCCGACAGGGGCCATTCGTCCATCTCGTTTTCAAGTTGATGTAAAATGACTTCATTATACATGGCAGAATTCAGTTTCCCTTCATAAAATTCCACCATAATGACTCGATTGGACATTATACCAAAGCAACAGTTGAATGAGAAGCGAACCTGATTATGACTTGCCGTAACTCTTAGTGGATTTTCTTTGGACCAATAGTGGTGATTTTTTCTGTTGTACATACCGTTATTGGAAAAATTCGTTTCGTCTGACCACAGTATGTAATTTAAAAATTCATGATCTCTGCTTATTTTTCCTCTTAGCCATCTGCAAAAAGTAAGCCTTCGAACATCATCACCCGGATGTAACACTTGAACTATGCGCCCATATCGATAGCACTTGTAGCCGTATTTCTTCCTTATCTTTATCACAAGGGAGTGGGATACACCTACTTCAAGGGCGACTTGCCTGGACGATACCTCTGGATATGCTTCGACATAAGTTAGAACCGCAATCTCCGTGTCCATGTCCACACGAGGCTGCCGCTTTCTTTTGAAAGAACCTTGCAATTCTAGGTTTTTCAAAAGATTTGTAATAACCTTTCTTGTTGGCACATGCCGCAACGGATACTTATTGCGGTACCACAGTAATGCAGCTCCCGCATTTCGATTATTGACAAAATACGCTTCTAATAAGTCAATTTTTTCACGATTAGAAGACATTTTAGCGAAAATCCTTAATTAATAACTCATACGAAGTTTCTCAGCTGAAACTAAGAATAACACACAGATTTTCGAATCAAATTCGAAATTTGAGGGTAAAAATTCTTTTTATTTACTTTACAGTCAATTCTACCCATTTCCTGGCCATAACAAAAAGTTTGACCATCGTAGAAATTTGTTTCTGTTGCCGAAATGTATGGGAAACGTTTTTGGCGATTTCTGTCTTTCCTAGTACTGAAAGCTAAAATGGTCTCATAGAGTTTTTTGATCCCCACATGAAATAGAATCGATTGGCATAAAAAAAATTTTAGGACTTCTTGCATTTTTTTTTGCCAACTGTAAGTTTTTTACAAAATCTGTGAATGCAGTTCAAAATATGTCAAAAAGTTAGGGAAGGTCTTCTAAGAACGTTTTGCTGTAACTGCAACGGTTAAGGTACTTGCCCTTACTGCCCCGTTTCAAAAATACACCCTGTATTTTGTACTTATACATTTTACCAGGAAGCTACTCGCTAGTGGAGCCAGATGGGTCGACTAGAACAGTGGCGTATTCAGCAGATGACCACAGCGGGTTCAACGCAGTCGTGCACAAGTCAGGACATGCCGTTCACCCGGTAAGGGCTATATTAAGATCTAGTACTTGCATGAAGTTTCTTTGGATGTGAAAGATTTTTAGATACAAAATCCAAACAAAAAATAACATTCTCACATTTATGTACAGTCAACGACAGAATTATGTAGTTTATTAAATTCAAATTTATTGGTCACTTAGTTAAAGAGCCTTCTTAAATAATAATCTTGGGCCTCTAGGGATTATAAGTTACTTTCCCATTACGTATATTATTATTAATTATTCCAATATAAAAAACGTATGTTTACGTTTTATTCTGAGGAACTTTAACTTAAAGGTATGATGTTCTGGATTGGCACGGGAAAAATTATAATAAAAGCATCTGATTATCCGGTTGCAGCGCCACAAAGCATCTTAGGTCTAATAATAATTACTTTTGCTATAGGTGCTTGTAAGTTGATTAAGTCTTATTATAATCGAATGAACGGTACGGCATCGTTAACTTACATAATACGAACAAACGTATAAGCATACTTTATATTTTAGACAATTAACCACTGAAGACAATTAAATAATAATATTTATAAAAGAGGTCGCCAAGGTGTTGTATTATACGACCTCTTGGTACAAAAAAGTAGAAATATTCTTATACAAGAATTCTAAATTTGCCTAATCTTAAAGTGCCAACGCTGAATCACTTCTTAAACTGTCTGTTGATCATCAACTCTTACTCGGAATACAAGTCACCGTAGGAGTCGCAATCTAGCACGCGCAGTCACATAAGGACGTTTTTGATTTTGTAGCTATTAAGGATCGTCAATCATAAGACCTTATGGAGCTACCACCTGACAATTAGGACGATCTGTGTTTAGGAATATGTATTCAATCATCAATTTGGGCCTACATAATAATTCGTTGCTTTATACATAAGTTTTAATTACTGTGTGACTAATTAAGGTAGCTATTAGACAGAAAAAGTAGTAGTCCGGTGATAGTGAGCTAATAAATATTCTTATATTTACCAGGAAGTATTAGTAACTTTTCGCCAATAACTTGTCATAGGTCGTACATTTCACAAACACGATTTCTCTACTAAGTATTGCGAGTCAGTGGAGCCGTTGCGCAAACGGTTATGGTGTATGCACTTATAAGGAAATGTAGCTAAACATAGATCTTGACTAAAGTAGGTACTTCTTTTAAATCGTTGGACATTCTGCGAAATATTCTACTTAATTTTATAGTAATATTTTTTTTATTAAATTATTATTTGTCAGCACTCAAGCAGTTCTGAGCGCGACCATACCTACTAATATTAATTGTCATAATTTGTTCTTACTGTGGCATACATTTTTGCGTTTTAGTTAATAAACATAATAGTGTACTGTCATTTTGGCTCATATTTCATTGTCAACTTTTTCTTACCATGATTCCTTAGCATAATTTTAGTAGCCTGACTTTGGTTTTTTTATTGATAATAAGAACTTTATCTCAGAGCTCAAGAATTTTAAGTTTGGGCATTATTTAAGTCATATTTACACAGGCAAAGTACAAAGACAAAGTAAAGTAAAGCTGTGCAAAACGCGTTCTATCTATAAACCGGTTTTGAATATGACATTGGAGCCTTATATGTGTTCTTTTAGGCGCTTTGTGACATTTTGAAATTCAACTAATATTTGAATAATATAATCCATGGTTTTCTTACAGCAAGTAGCACATGCTGCGCCCTTCGCTCACTACCCGTCTGCCCCCATAGCGCACTATGCCCCTGCTCCACATGCAGTCGCCTCCTATGGTCTACATTAGTACCCACCTGCCAATATTTTATAAGTATTCCTTAGGATATCGTCTATGTTATATTAATTAAGCAATGAGAGGTTTACTTATCTGGTAAAAGTTAAACCTGCATTATCAATGCAGGGTTAACTTTTTGGAAGTGCTGTTAATATGTCAGGAAATTTTATAAGCCGGCTACAAAATATTTCGTATGTTGATTGCTATGTAAAAGATCATCAAATCATCATAAAAGAGCTTGTTTTGTATCAAATAGAAGGGTTAGAGTAAGTGCATTGAGATTTTGTTAATATTTAATAAGTATACCTACCTAAGTATATTGAAAGTTGCAATGAAGCATCTGAAGTACAATTAATCCTTTATCTTTCTACTATAGTAATCTTACTTAATGTTTCGAGAGCGGTTAGCTATATTTATTTGCCTGATCACGTTTCGGTTTTATTAGTTATGATCTCAATCCATCGATATTTTATTTAAGTTTAAATTTAAAATCCTTTATGTCTTCGAAACATAATGTATTTTGTGATTATTAAATATAGTCTCTATTTAATGTAATTTTAATTTTCTACTTTCGGCTCTTAGTCTCATATGCCGAAATTCGACAATTATATATATTTTGTTTTATAATAAAATTAAAAAATATATGTACGTTTTATAACTTAGATTATTCAGACAAACTCACTCACTACTTTTCCACCATAACGTAACCTAATATTTTGTTTAAATAAAAGTGTGCTGTATGGTAAGTATAGTTAGTGTATTGATGGAATTTCTCTTCAACTACCCAATCTTCTCTCGTCCATCATTTATAGTGTCCAAATTATCATAGCATCACTTTATATATCTTGGTTTCCATCATCCGACATTATCCGTTCATGGCGTTCATACGCACTTTGCATCCAAAGCTTAATTTTACTAACAGGCTTTTTTAGTTCAGCTTTTTTTGTCGAATGGTTTTTCTCTATTTTAAACTCTGTGATGTACCTATCCTACCCATCTCCACAATATATTTATGTAGTAAATGCCCATTTGTAAATATAATTAATGAAGAACAATATTTAACCGTCATAATAGCTCCCAAAATATATTGGCCGTGGGCTTGTTCTGTTAAACGATGATCAGCCAACGAAAGATAAATGATAATATTAAAGTAATGTATCTGTTGGTAGTTTAGGTCCGCAATTACAAAATTTTACAACTAAGCGGTAGGTATATTTTGAAAGTACTGAAGTCCCTGAAGTACTGAACATTAAAGATATAACTCTAAACTTTGCAGCACGAAAAGCAGTACTGCGAAACTCGGAATGTAATCTCATATAAACTCATAGAGATTATGTGGTGACCTGTGCTATGCAGCACTGCTTTTATGTAGTAAATGCATGCAAAATAAACAACATCGCATTACCACGAACAATGATATTTAGATGTCTGTTTATTTCCTATACCTTAGGGCGGCGGCCCACCAGGCGTGATCGCCTTGCCTGATCGGAGGAACCTCCCTTTGTGTTGGAGGAAGTTCACGCCTGGTTCGCCTATGTCCAGCTGTGGACTGCGATGGGTTAATTGATTGATAGAATGAAAAAAAGCCAATAAGATGACTGACCTTTGATTACTTTATTGAAGTGATTTTATGAGCTAAAAGACAACAATTTAATTTATTTGAATATACTTAACTGATGATGAACAAAACTAGTTTTGATAAAGCTTTCCATTCGTAAGTGTTTCTGTACTTCGTATAAATCTTCTATTTGAGATACTTATTAGTAATTGTGGATCATTAAAGCAAATGGTAATACTACTCTCTACTACTCTATACACACTATATAGTAGTTATATAACATACATTGTGACTGCACCTATTTTCCAGAAGGGCAATAAAGAGGTTCCAGCATTTTTATTTTACCATCCTATGTATTCGGTCTATGTAATTATGGGGTGAGTAAGTATATTACCGTTTGTTGGGCACTTTTTCTTGATCCACGTTACTGTAGCTGAATCTGTGTTTGTCGTACAAAAAATGAGAATAGAAGTAATGGACACAAATAACTCTCTAAAAATTTATAAGTGAGCCATAGATATCTTTATTATTCATTAATCCATGGTAGTGTGTTTTGCAGCTCAACCTCCAGTTTCACACAAGGGAAAATTTTGTAATGCAATGGCAGAGCCACCTATCAAGTAAAAACATTACCTGGTTTATCACAAAGGTTTATCGCAATCGGACGAACGATGCTAAATCTGGCGCATAAAATGCGAAGAAGTAAGAGTAGGTATCAAGAAGTAATATATACGATAATATGGGTTATTTTTAAATATTATTTCCTAGACTTCGAGGTGTAACTATAGTACGTTATAGTTCTAAAGCTATTGTACTTGAAACCGGAAATTCTACAAAGAAGAAAAAGCAGGTAAAATATTTAAATTAGATATTCGACGAAGAACGGAAGAAATGTTGTTGTGTGGGTGATATCCATAAATGTAATTTTATGGTGCCTTTACACAAAAGCGGTATTTTATTGTCCTCGATATACTATTAAGGTTTAGTTTTGTCAACCAACGTTGATAAATTTATCGTGAAATCCATCATTTCAACGCCAGTTTTATGAGTAAGTAACTGATGCTCGTGGTTCCACCCGCGTGGAAGTCGGTAATCGCATCATTTGGTCATATCTGTGATCCATAAATAATTACTACAAAAAATGACGCTTTTAAGTCTGATCAAGACCTTTCTAATGTAAAAAATAGACATCAAAATCCGTTCAGTATTTTTTGCGTCCATCAAACAAACAGGGAAGAATTACAAAAAATGTGTTCAAGTACAGTTAGGTAGGTAACATGGTACAAAAGTATAATATCACCTATGTTCGTTAATTTTTTTTAGGCATTATACCAATTAAGATACCTTATAGATTCTCTAATTAGACGGCTAAACTTAAATGTCTTCGGGTGGCTTTTGCATAATTTGTTAAAAATTAATTATCCATATTCATAGAACATTCACTAATTATTTAGCATTTTATATAATATCTAATTCAATAAACTACCCACTCTTGAAATGCGGCAATAGTTAAAGCGTAATGACCATACCGACTTTCATCGCTTTTAAGGCAATAAGTTATCCTGTCATGGTGGCCTGACGTCATAGTACACATACGGGTGAAATTGCCTTCACCCACTAAAGCTTACGATTATAGTGAGTAGCTGTTTTTTCAAACAACTTAAAGGAGGTTTGAATAAATAATATGCTCATTCATGTGGACGAAGTCTGCAAGTGGATACATGCTCCTGCGACACATTGGCGAGTGTTGACATTGTGAGTTAGTCGATGTTGGAAGAACATGGAGACATTTCTAAAGGTTAGTTGCAGATTTTATTATAAAAATATAGATATTGTATAAGTGGTTAGGTTTTAGTTTAAGGTTTGGCCGAAACACCGCTACATAATATTGTAATAAAGGCATGTTTCATAATAGCAGAAGACACTCGTGAAGTATGTGAGGATCTGTGTATACCGCACCACTACCGCATCAGGGAACTTACCTTGGTCCGTGGAATATTCTCTAACGAAGTATGAGATGCAGCGAGAGAATATGAAACAATATCTAATCACAAAAAATGATAAAAGGGACCATTTAGACCATATTGCAGGCATCGGTAGTGTCTTTAATATATCATTTAGATGGCAGAGCTTGCCGTCCACCTTATGCTAAACCATTCATTTTGTGTATTTTTAGTGCTGAGTCTATTATTTGACATTAAAATTAGAAAAAGAATTGCATAATCGGGATGTACTTTGCCATTAACTTTTCCGAGGATAACCTGCATGTTCTTAAATTAACGAGCTATTGTTTAAGAAGCTTGTGTATGTAAAGATTTGTTAAACGTCTCTATTCCATTAGGGTAGGCAGATGCAACAGGAATAAAAGGCTAGATATATTAGTTAGTTAGTGTCGATAATGCTTTTTTATTTCATTAATCGAAGCTTTTTGGATTTTCTGTTCGACACTGAAAATAAACTCGTTTGGAAGTACATAATATATCTTAACATATCTTTTTTCGTGTTCAGAATAATATTTATGCACAGGCAGTATGAAAAATATGCTACATGTAGGTAAAGGCTAAATAAGCAAAGAAGTACATCTTTTTGCAGCATTATGCTAAGGAAATAGAACCTGTCTGGCAAGATTTCTTATCTATGTTATTTTAGTTAGAATATTTGTACTGTCGCATATTTTTACTAAGTACTTACTTACCTACATACACATTCATATACCGCTTCTCTCCCTCCAAAATAGGCAGAAACAACAACCCAATATTTGCTGCTATCTTTAATACTAAGCGAGCTTCTTCTGCACTGTCATTTACTGTCTTACTTTGACATTTGACTTCGACTGTTCTAGCCCTCACCACAGAATAGTTAATAGTACTAGCGTCCATCACCTATTTTAGTAGTATAGATTTGTTCTGCCAGTCTGGCCACTTACGTGGTGTGTCATTCGCTACCTACCTACTCATAATTTCCTCGACATACCCTCCGCCTTACAGAACTCCACGGCTATAATAACCTCGTGTTGTGTTCTCGGCGGTGAGTAGGGTAGCCAGAGCTCACTGGAGAGTTTTTGTGCTGTCAGTGGGAAGACCTAAGGTTATTCCTGTGAGACTCCCCTGGTATTGCACAAGTCCATAGGCCACGGGAACCACTTTCCATCAGGTGGACCGTGTGCTTGTCTGCCGCCTCAGTGGTATAAAAAACCTGTGGTGGCATTTATAAGCAGGCATCATCATCTTAGCGGATACCGATTACATAAAGAAGCTGTTGCATTGGAGTGATTATGTTCTGACCTTCCCATCCTGAGAGGAAAGAAGATAATTGTCCATTAATTAGATGCTGTATCGGCTTACCACTGACGATGGCCTGGGCCTCAAAGATCTTGATGGGCTGCTTATTAATTTCGATTGTGTGATGTGGACCAAATAATTATTTTTTTCTATAAAAATGATTAGTAAACTCACTGCTTATTACCACCAAATACTAAACTAAATGACTAATTGTAATCATTACGTGTTTGCGTATTTGCGGGGCGGGGCGTATTAGACTCTCGAGTCATAACTAATGAGGTACATAACTCAGTATGCCACTGTAGCAAAACATTTGGCAGATTTTAATATGCTATTATAAATCATAAAATGCGAGTGTCTGTCCGTTGCTTCTTAACGGTTTATATTATGAACCGGAGAGACATTTCATTTCTTAATGATAACTTTATTCGAAAGTAGTCAATTTAGTAGACTGCTGTTTATAGTCTACAATAAAGAATATTGTATTGTTGTAAATTAATATAGGTTTACATATAATATTTAGTTTAATGAGGAATAAATTAACCTTCAGAAGTTAGCTACTTTTTATAATCACATAATGCGTCGGGGTTTGAGATAATTATTTTTATTTATTTTCTGGTTGGATCGATTATACCAGTAAAAGTACCTATCCTATCAGAAATATTAGTAGAGAAAGTAAAAATTTTTTGTTGATTGAATATTATAACGAGTAGATAATCTTACAGATCTCTTGTTAACCATTAAAATATTAGTGTGTACAAAAAAGCTTATTTGAGCATAGGCATTCTGTTCTAACTTATTCTACGTTCTTGTTAGTTAAAATAACAATTTAGAATTCATAAGACTATGAAAAGTCAAAGGAAAGTCACGGAAAATGTCGATGTATTTTAATGAATGTTTTTTTTAAAGGTGTTTGTGGCAGTATCATGGTTTACCATCGCGCAAGCCGCTCCGCGACAGAAAAGGCTGACCCTAGCAGAACATATGCCTAGTTACTATTATAGTAACATTGATGGTGAGTTCAATCAATCGTTACACTAAAGTGCTATGAATTCAGATCACTTGAATAATTCTAAAAATCTAGCAAACTAAGAATATTAGCTTTTTGTAGTGTTTAATTGATAATTAAATACAACTTAAATGAAAGTAATTTTTTCGTTCTTAATTTTATTTCATCATGCTTGTAGAGCACTTAAGGCTAGCATTCTTAGTCTGCGAGATTTTTAGGATTCTTTAAATGATCCGTTTTCATTGCTCTCTAGTAATACACTACAGTTTTATTCTTGGTTTTTGTTTGTTATCAGTTTTGTGCTAAGTCGCCAACACCGCCTATAAACACCTGATACTGGAGTGTTGTATAAATCCTGCGCTTATGTACTTTATCGTGTTATTAGATAGATCTAAAGTTCAATTCCTGAGTCGATTTAGAGTTTCAGTAGGAAAAATCTGAACAAAGCCATGGAGATTGAAAAAGTATCCGGTAATAGCAATCGGCCTTGTTAATACTTCCTAATAAATAAGGAACAAAAACTATTTATTATCGTGACATTTTCACTTATAACGATTACATAGGACGATTCGAAACTCTGCATAAGGTATAATTTAGGTTAAATCCTACAATATTTATTTCAGGAAATCCAAATACATACGTGTTCGGCTATGATATATCAGATCCAGCAACTGGAAATAGTCAGTATCGTTCTGAACAACGGCATCCTAATGGGACTGTTACAGGCAACTATGGCTACATAGATCCTGCAGGAGCACCTCGCAAATATAAATATATTGCGGATGCAAGGGGATACAGGTAAATCTATGTTTTTCTTCATATACTTAACAGAATGAAACTACTACTTAAAGGACTAGTTTCTAAATATAGTTAGTACTACTAGATTTTGCCCGCGGCTCCGTCCGTCTGGATGTCGGTTATCGCCATAATATCGGTTATCGTTATAAATTTGTAATATCCTGGTCACGCGGGACCAAGTTGTAACTAATTCTATGTCATGACCATTGAATCTAGATGTATAAAGCTATCCCCGTACACCTCTCGTATTCAAACCTACAATTCCCAGCCGCGCTATCGTCTAATGACCTTCAGACCGCTTATCGTGATACGCAGTAATCCGTGATTCTATAGAAAAATGGGTTGTGAAAGACCTATTCCTTATCGTACTTTATCTACAATAGAATTCATGTATATCCCAGTCCTAGTTCCCCAACCAAAGTTCACATACTCTTATGATTGTAACTCGTATTTACTTTAACATACCTCTTAACAGATTTGTCGCTACTCCAACCTTACTTCGTAGTTAATCCACAGTTCGTCACCTTATTTATCATACTAAACTCACAATATAACATACAATTTCACTTATTTACTTAGTGGAATACGACCAGACAATCTTTTGACAACTACATTCTTAATGACGTTTGGAATTTGACAATTTTCACCGCCCTCATTCAACACTTAGCACAGAGACACCTACCACATACGTTTGCACTACACGTGAAATTAGAATCTACAAAATTAATTGTCAATCATTCAATGCTTCAAATTATAATTGTTTTCGAGGATACCAACAGAGGTCGTGTTATTCAAAATAATATACACAAACAATTTATAGTTAAGATCAACTCATCGTTGAAACTTCTATAAATCTTTATTATTTCTGTAATATAGTGTATTTTCCTCCCCCCGTGTATAAGAAATGTGGCCCCGTGCTCGCCACATTCAGTAGGACTCGCCACTAGTACCAACATAGTCCTTCCTATGCCTAAGTAGGTATTTAGAAGACAATTTTAAAGTCTCCTGCCTACTGTACCGAGGCATCCGGTATACAAATCCCCAATTCTATTTTCAGAATAGCGTAACTCTAACGCAGGACTTCAGTCCTATTGCCGTAATTCCTTTAATATAAGGTATTAAGATGATAACACAGAATCATCGTTCTAAGCGTCATTTTAGGACAATTACATTAGTATCTATCGCAGTAACTTCTGCGCTGATTGTTAACGATAAGTTTAGTTAGGAAAAGCTCATTTATTAGCACAGACCTAAATAATTATAGTTAATACTAGAACCAATTCACTTCTGAATAATAATGTCTATATAGACACTTCAGAGAGAATATATTCTCACCGAACACTTGATCAAACTACAATAATTCAGCTCAGATATAGCTTTTACTTCACCCTAGCGGATGACAAAGTTACTATAAGATAGCGATCGAGCGACCATGTGCATTCGATACAGTACATATAATAGCTGATTATGCAACAGTGATTAAAATGTCCAAACATCATTATTTGTGTGTTTGTAGCCATGGTAATCTCATGTGTAAGATCTTGCTCGTACACAAAGAACAATAGTAAAATAACTACCTCTGTAGCTAGTCTGTTTGGATACTTCCGACCCTTCAGACTTCGGTGGTCTTGCACATAATTCTGTAGTCAGAAAGGTTTCACTAGCGTGAATGTACAATATACCGTTGTGTTGTCGTTCAATAATGAACCAGCAAGGATTTATATGTAAATAATAAATATTATATCAAAGATGGTTAGGACAGATCAATCACTGTGTATTTACCTTTAACAATATCTGAATTCTGTAATGAATACACCAGTTCACTGTCTCCATTTCACTCACAATCACTCACTTCACTATTAAATCACTCGTCGTGGTGTTGCAGCATTCGCTTGTAGTTTTATTTTCACCATAATCTTAGCGTAATTATTACACATTACTGTCACTATAATCCCAGTAAATTCCAACAACGTAAATCGACATGAAAATTGGCTTGCAAAAATTAGCGGGAAAACTTTCATTCTTCGGTCACAAGATGGCGGTCATTTACAAATCTGCTTTGTTGTAATTGAACCAATTGTCTATCTAATTTCCCAATCAGTTTATCATGATTTACAATAATAACAACTTAGATCACCCCTTTACAAACGCAATACTACCTACCTAATATATATATTCATATGTTTGCTATTAGTGTGTACCTACTCACCTACCTGACTAAACTAACCATGTATCAACAAACATTCAACTACGTTAAACGTGAAATGTGTAAAGCTAATCTATCTGACTAGGGCGCAGGTAGTAAGCCTGACTTTGAACTATCACTAGTACCCCCTACGAGCAAGAGACCACGGCCGAAGCCAAGGATGTGTTCTCTCACAGGACAAGGACATAAAAGTGTGTATATATACATATATAAAGATAGACAGGACTGATCCGCTCCGGAGAGCGACAACCGCCTCCTCTCCAGTCACAAACCATCCTGGAAGCTCACGGATCCCTTTCAGGCAAAATCCGTGTGCTGAGCGCTTCAGACTATCCTCAGCATGCCTAGCTGAACAGAGGTCAAGAGCTTCGTTATCACCGATAGGTATCAACTCAGGGCAATCACGTCGATTGACTTCCTAAGCGGGGGAACCTAGCTAATACCTAAGGCCTCAACCGTCCCTAGCCCTACCAAAGTCCCACAAAGAATCCCTATATAAACATTTTATCTCATGTATGGCCCTGTACCGCAGACTCACAGTACAGCTGATATTCCGAATTGAACACGAGATTCAATTCTTAATCCCAGAGATAAAGGTGTCTTGTCTGGCTCATACGATAAAATGTTCATTTCGCGAATTATAAACTTCAATAAAGGCGAGCTACCTAATTCCTCTTTTCACTAATTTAAACACTATATATTTACTAATTAAACTCAATTATTCACAATCAAGGTAAAAAAAATCTTCACGACTTTAAATGTAAAATTCTCAAAATTCCCGCCAAAGTACAATGTACAGAATACCTTTCGCGAATCGACCAACCCCGAAGCCAGCTCAAAGAAAAAGTGTCCTTGAATTCCCACTCAAAATCCTACTTTCGCCGAATTAGGGCTCCAATAGTGTCCTCCACCAATCAGAAGCTTTTATTTTCCCGCCAAAAGTCACAATTTCTGAATAATTGACAACAGCGCTAGGTTTTCTATGGCGCCTGCGTTATAATTATGAACTAACTTAAATCTTCCGTGAACCAGTGGCCCTTTTTTAAATATTTATAAACTATTTACATACTTACACTCATTGATTCTAACTGTCAATATTTTCATAATAATATAAGATTAATTTTATGTTTAATAAACATCCATATAATACTCAATAATAGATATAGAAAATTATTCAATAATCATTTGACCTTTAAACAATAATAACCAATCAGAGCCACTTCCTGCATTTTCCATAGCTCTGAGGCACACAGATAATAAATAGTATTTATAATTGTAACGAAGGAAATTTTTGATGCTAGAGGTTTTATGAAAGTAAAATAAAGTAAATAAAAGTGAATTAAATGTGAACTGAGAACTGTAAAAAGTAATAAATATAATGTTTGGCTGGCTAGCTAGTGAGACAGATAATTGAAAGATTGAATTATAATTAATAACAATTATAATCGAAGTAATAGAACGTTACATGAATTTATAGTAGGTATTATAGAAATGAATCTCAGGGCGGATTCGCAATAAATATTCTGCCGAGGCGTTGTTTGATCCGTTGTGCAGAGATGGTGGTATGCACTTAGCTAGTTCACTCCCGGCTGCTGATGTTGCCGGCGTGCCAGGGTCCTCGCTGGTGTGCCTCACGACCGAATGATGGCGTGAAGCCCGGTGCGAAGACCCTGGAAAAAGAAAGAGTGCGGGTCAGTTTGTCACAAGGGAACTACGTCCAGTGACCCGCTAAAATAATAGCAGGTGAAGATAATCTCCCCAGCGGCAGAACAGCGTAGCTAGAAGCTATAAGAAAAATATTAATAAGTAGCGCAAGCTGGTGACGTGACCTCTGGCTGTAGAGATCATCGGCCTCGTGGCACTAAATAGGTATTAGGCTGGAATAGCACAAAATATTAGTATTAAAATAAAACAAATAAGCCATGCGTATTAGCAGGCATAAAGCTGCGCCGCTGAGAAGTCTTCACCTGTTGAAAGAAGTAGGAAATGTTGATCTCAAAACTTACCCGGTGCCGACAGCAGTTGGCCGCCGGGGTCAAAGCGACCTCCCACGGCAAGGATAGCCGAAGAAAGGGCCCACTTTAGCGCCGTGAATAGACACTTAGGTAATGTTGTCCAATCTCGCTCGCACAGCCATAGACAAATTAGTATATCGTATCGAAAATACTAAATTATCGACTATTTTAGAGAATTATTTAAAAATAGATTTATAAAAAATCCACAACGTTACAATACCCCCCCAATTAGTTCTGGGTTTTTGTTACCCAAAAACCCGATACTGGACTGCTCAATGAAATGCCTGACTTACGCTTACACATACATACTTCCTTACATACCTCCCCTATCATGTTCATCCATACTTAGCGGTTACCACTTCAGTAATGTAGCACACGCGTTCCTTTCGAAGAGAGTTTCCAGGTTAATAGGCACTGGAGACTCAGACGTAAATCAAACGAGATGGAAAACATTGAAATGTCACAGACAACAATTTCAATGAGAAGAAAGAGAGCAATCGAACCACTATATATTTTCAACTTTAAAAAGGGAAAGTGTTATGTTTTTAGTATAGGGCTTATTTTAGATGTATACATTACCGCATCTGCAATAAGGCTTATTTCACGAGTTTGCAAACCGCTCGGAAGAAGACATAACAAAAAAGGATGCAATGAGGCTTGTTTTTAAACTGAGTTTGCACGACCGCTCAGCATAATGGTATAAAACCATAAAACAGTACCCCGATACTGGTTGAATTCCCAGCTCGAAGAAAAAGGTATCTGTTGGTTTAAAACGCCAACAGATCCAACAAATGGTATAAAACCATAAAAATTCCCGGTGACTGGTTTAGTATCCCAGCACCAAGACACGGTATCCGTTGGTTTAAAACGCCAACGGACCCAAAAACAACATCGGTTGGTTTAAAACGCCAACCGACCCACAACAACCATTACTAGGCAAAGCCTAATAATAAAGGAAACGAACATGAAGTTCATAAGTTCCATCTCAAAGAGAGGAGAAAAGAAGAAGAAAATATATAGCAGTGGTAGGGTAATAAGATTTAAAATAAAGTTAAATTTAGTCTAGCCATATTAGTGTCATTGTCAAATATGAACAATGCAAAAGTATAATTAACTACTTTTAAAAGTTATGACCAAGTCAAATTATTATTAAAAGAGTTATTTTGAAAGGATAGTGGCTTATTATTTCACCCACATACAGTGAGTATTATTTATGCAACATGAGTTGCAAAACGAACAACGAGTGTTCAAAAAATTTAAAAGTTTTAAAAACTTTCCAAACTTTAAAAAGTTAAAAAATCAGAACCCAAGGTTCAACAAACAAATTATTTATTTAATGTTTTGTAGTCGTTTGCGTTTTTCTTGTGACAAAAGTTAAAAAAAAATATTTACAAATCAAGAAAACAATGGAGGCATTTTAGGGTTAACCCAAAGGGCAAATTTTTTATTTTTTTTGCAAAGTCAAAATGTTTGAAAAATTTCTAAGTTCCAGTTCCAAGGAATAGAGATTTTAATTTTTTTTAATATTTTTAATTAATGTATTTTTTATAATATTATTTTTCATTTAGTATTATTCACCATATTGTAGTGAATAAACGTTGATATAAAAACAACAGGAACATAAAAATGAAATATCCATCCCAGGAAAAGTCACAACAGAATACGGAGGCAATCATAGGGTTAAAAGATATTGTATAATAGTTAGCACAAAGTACCAAAAAGTTGTTATTCTCAAAAGAATAATCTTATTTTGTTTAAAAAAACAAGGCAATTTTGAAATAAAATTAGTAGTTTTTTAAAATTATACTACTGGCAACACTTTTTGATTGTCAAAATTATATGACGTTTGACAGTTCAAGTTACTTTTATCTTTCAGAACAAATTCAAAACAACGTTTTGATGTAATTAATTTGATGTTCAATAAGAACCAAAGATGTAAACAATTGAGAATTAGTACATTAGTACTTAAGATATATTGTAAACCAAGTCTACGAACAGGAATCATGACTTAGACGAGTCGTAAAAACTTTTCGTAATAAGTGTTCAAAGTTGGGTACATGAAGTTAAAGTTATAACTGTTTACCCTTTTATAGGTAAAGTGTATATCATTACGACCATGTAGTGATTAAAAGGTTGTAGGCAGTGTACCACCACAGTACAATAACAAGAAGAAGTTTGTAAAATACAAGTTTTATTTATTATTTTAAGTTGCAAGTATGTGTTGGTATATACTTGTTTGCCACAACAGTGGTGTAATATTATTTAAGTGCAATGTTAAGTTTATTGGAATTGACATATGATTACAACAATAGTTATTATTAGAATACAAGAAGTTGTTACTTTAAATTAATTGATTAGGTTAGGTTAACTTTATGTATTATTTTGTTTGATTAAAATGTTTTATGTCGAATTAGGTATTTGATTATTTGAATGACTGCTATATATTTGCTAAAAATAACATGAAAGGAACACACACTTTGTCATGAATATGTCCATTGATGCACCAGGCATCTTAAGAGGACTCGGGGAAATGGTAATGTATACTTTACAGAATTGCAGTAATTAAGGGTAATGATTTTAATAACTTGAAATATAGCAAACTCAACAATCCCATATGCAGAACAAGATGAAGGACTATCAATTTAAGCATTTATTATCTTTGTTGTTCTTTTCAAAGATTTTTTTTTTGTTTATTGTATGGAGATCTTTTATTTTCCTTGTATTTCTTTTCAAGGGATATATATTTTCTTCGTTACATTGGCCCCACGTTGGGCGCCAATGTAACGAAGGAAATTTTTGATGCTAGAGGTTTTATGAAAGTAAAATAAAGTAAATAAAAGTGAATTAAATGTGAACTGAGAACTGTAAAAAGTAATAAATATAATGTTTGGCTGGCTAGCTAGTGAGACAGATAATTGAAAGATTGAATTATAATTAATAACAATTATAATCGAAGTAATAGAACGTTACATGAATTTATAGTAGGTATTATAGAAATGAATCTCAGGGCGGATTCGCAATAAATATTCTGCCGAGGCGTTGTTTGATCCGTTGTGCAGAGATGGTGGTATGCACTTAGCTAGTTCACTCCCGGCTGCTGATGTTGCCGGCGTGCCAGGGTCCTCGCTGGTGTGCCTCACGACCGAATGATGGCGTGAAGCCCGGTGCGAAGACCCTGGAAAAAGAAAGAGTGCGGGTCAGTTTGTCACAAGGGAACTACGTCCAGTGACCCGCTAAAATAATAGCAGGTGAAGATAATCTCCCCAGCGGCAGAACAGCGTAGCTAGAAGCTATAAGAAAAATATTAATAAGTAGCGCAAGCTGGTGACGTGACCTCTGGCTGTAGAGATCATCGGCCTCGTGGCACTAAATAGGTATTAGGCTGGAATAGCACAAAATATTAGTATTAAAATAAAACAAATAAGCCATGCGTATTAGCAGGCATAAAGCTGCGCCGCTGAGAAGTCTTCACCTGTTGAAAGAAGTAGGAAATGTTGATCTCAAAACTTACCCGGTGCCGACAGCAGTTGGCCGCCGGGGTCAAAGCGACCTCCCACGGCAAGGATAGCCGAAGAAAGGGCCCACTTTAGCGCCGTGAATAGACACTTAGGTAATGTTGTCCAATCTCGCTCGCACAGCCATAGACAAATTAGTATATCGTATCGAAAATACTAAATTATCGACTATTTTAGAGAATTATTTAAAAATAGATTTATAAAAAATCCACAACGTTACATAATCTCTTTTCAACAGTACTTTATTGCTTTAAATATTATAATTATTGTTCCTTGTAAATAATTAATAAGTTTTAACTTTATCTGTTTATTCTTTTCCTTATTAATTTTATTATAAACAATACACAAAACTATTATAATATTATTCTTGTGTAAATATCCATAGACTATTTTTCTTAAATTCTTTCAATCATAGTCCCATCTATAGGTACTGTATATATTAAACTACATTTTAAATTTATTTGTTCACAAAACAAATTTACTTGCCCTTTGCAATTTAACAGAATAATTTCTTTATGAATCAATTTTTTTCTTTGACCACATACCATAGTGTATATTTATTCATCATTTTATTTACGTATAAAAATTCCTTACTTAATCAACTAGATGGCGTTTTACGACATTGAATTATTTTCGTTTTATAAAAAACCAAGTGATATTTAATTTACTTGTAGAAATTCTTACTTAATTACTAGATGGCGTTTTACGACATTGAATTATTTTATTTATTTATGTTTTCTTGTTTTATAAGAACCTCGAAACGGTGTTTCAGTCCGTTACATCCGACCCCCTGAATCATTTACGCAGGCACAACCATTCCCCCTTTGTGTCCGAAGTAAAGATTCACTAACCTAGCTATAACTCTAGCCTAAAAGATCTGCATGAAATTAAAATTTATTTTGGTAGTATACATATTGTTAGATTGGTTAAATCCAATTTAGGTCCAATCTCTATATGTGTGTGTGTGTGTTTCAAAATTGGGACACGATATCGCTTGCTCCCACATTCGAGTTTTAAGGCGAAACCTACGGGACCACGTTATTTCCTGCCAGCCTGACCAATTCAGCGGGAAAAAATGGTTGTGAATCATCTCAGCGCTGTCGCATAGAGTAGAAGATCATAGGGGACTTTGTAGCATGATCCATCTACGTCGCCCATGATCCGCCTACCCCATTCCCCAAAATTAGCCAAACCTTGTGGACAAACAAAAATAAAGGGGCCAATAGCCTCCACTCCACCCGAAGGAGATCCAAGGACACACATCCCATTTCTCAAACAAGCATGTAGAGTGTGCTTTCTTAATTGTTCCTAACGTGTATAGTTGAGACTCTGTGAAGGCCCATTAACGGCATGCTTAGACTTCTAGTCCTTCCTTAACCTAACACCTTGCATAACCTTCACAAAATCTATTGTAGTGTACATAGATAATTGAACCAAACTGGTATAATAATTTTAACACTTTAATTATAGTATTAATCGGGATGGCCCTCCATTCTGATTTTAACAATCCCATTCCATCATCTCATGCAATTCGCTAACATATACATCTCATATAACGAAGAAATTCATCATACACACTTTCAGAACCAACTTCCGCGGTTGTGCTCACTACCAACCGACCAATACTAATAAAGTAAAAGAGTTCTCATTATTTGTCTTCCTTCCACCCCCCCCTTTTTTCGTCTCCTTTAATATTGACATTATACGTAAACATATTATTTATTTATTTTATTATTATATATGTTTCCTTCATTTCCTTTTTTTTTATATTCAACTTTACTTAGTTATTATTATTTTATTTGGGTGGAGCCACCTCTACGCCCCACCATCTGACGAAATGAACAAGATATATATAAACATATCTGACCCTTTTAATATTTGACTACATGTATACAGAACTTAAGAAATTCTTAAACTGCCACATTCTCCTTCATGTCCTCAGATGGGCTTCACCCCTTTCCTCCTTTTATTATCAATTATTAGTACAACAAAAATTACAATTCCAACAATTTTAACATTAATTCAAAATTTTACAATTCTTTGTTTAATTCATTTTTATTCATTTTATTTTGAATTTTTACTTTACAATATTAATTTTACTCTACTCAATAATTATCAATCATGTTTAACAATTGTTAAACATTTCCTCCCCTTTTTAAGTGTTAATTAAATCTTACAATTTTCAATTTATTACTTTCTTTAATTTTAAAGAAAATTTTCAACCTTTAATCAAAATAAATAATATAACTTTCTGTTAACAACACATTAGTTACTTACAAACGTAAAATTATCGTAACAAATTGCTCCCTTTCTGGAGAAGGAAAAGAGAAAGAAAAAAAAAAACTTCCAATAACTTCACTAAATACATATAGTTAACCTTTCAACCAATCACCAATTTACTTTGGTGTGACTTTGAATCACCAATTCCTAACTCAGAAGTTATAACACAAATACGGTTCAATTTAATTTCGACAGATACAGTTAGCCATTCCCATTGTTCCCCAATCCAGTCTTAACCTAACCTTAATAACATCTCCCACTATCATCTTTTATGACTCCTAAGAATCAACCCATTGTGTAGCAATTCCTATCATGGTTCTTTATAATACCTCGATAAATGTATAGTATTAAACTTTCCTTTCACTTCGTCTGTTAATGGATTTACCAAAATATAAACATTCTTACAGGGACTCCCCGCTATGACATAAGGCCCTTCATATAAATTTTCAAATTTCTTAGTAATTTTTAACTCAGCATTAGATTTATTTAATTTCCTTATTTTGACAAAATCTCCCACTTGATACTCTATCAATCTATTTCTTTTATTGAATCCCAGCTTCCTTTTTTCCGCAGCTGATTTCAGGTTCTCCCTCACTGAATTCCTAATTTCCACTATATCTAACCTATCACTATCCTTCCCTATAGCTTGGTCAAATGATAGTTCAGTGCTAATCCCATATAGAATTTCACAAGGAGTATAGCCAGTACTTTCATGGTATGTATTATTATACAAGTTTTCTAATTTTGGCAATGTATTAACCCATCCCCTGTGATTACTACTATTATAAGTCCTAAACAGTCTTCCCAATTCTCTATTTACTCTCTCTACAGTATTAGGCCTGGGATTTCTAACTGTGGTATAAATTACTTTAATACCTAACAATTCCATCCCTTCCTTCCAAACTCGACCAGTGAATTGCGTTCCATTATCTGACATAATTGCCTTAGGTTTTATTATTTCTAAATATTTTTTCACCTTGCTAATTACCGCTCTGGCTGTTGCCTTCCTCAGATCATAAAACTTCACAAATTTACTAAAGGAATCCTGTAAAACTAATATGTATCTCATTCCAAACTTCCCCACAGGTAAAGGTCCATATAGATCTACCATCACTAAATCTCCTATATCTTTAGACACAATGGGGCAACATGGACCCACTTTATTATTATTATTATGTTTAGTTAACTGACATACATTACACCCCCTTACTTTGCGCTTTACATCCTTAGTCAAACCTTTCCAATAAAACCTCTCCTTTATATATTTCAACATCTTATAACTACCTTGATGTCCCATCTCCAAATGTACCTGTTTAATTACCTCATCTCTAAGCTTATCTGGCAAGTATATCGAATTTCTCTTTCCACCATCCCTCTATATAACCAAAACCCCATCTTTTAATCTACACTTATTAATCAGCCTGGACGATTGTCTACCTACCTCACTAGGATTTTGTAATATGTTAAGTAATTTGCTAATCTCTTCATCTTCCCTTTGATATAATTTTATTTGTTCAAGTCTTTTTAACAATTCTTTATTTTGTTTTGACTCCATGTAAAGAATACTAGGCATTTTAATCTTTTCCTCTTGTAAAATCTTCCCCTCTGGCGGATAACGTGATAATATATCGGCTACTATATTATCCCTACCTTTAATATGTTGTATTTCATATTGGAAATTTTCCAAATAATTTATCCAGCGAGTTATTTTTGCATTATATAATTTCCAAGTCTTCACGAATAATAAAGCCTTATGGTCAGTCTGAATAATTACCCGTGCACCCCGTAAATATGATTCAAATTTCTCTAAACAACAAATCACTGAATAAAACTCTTGTTCTGTTGTAGTCCAATTTAATTGTGCACCCCTCAAAGCTCTACTATAGAACCCCAATATCTTCTGCTCATCATTACTATCTATCTGGTATAGAACCCCGGCCAGCCCTATTTGTGAACAATCAGTTTGTAAGTAATATGGCCTAGTAAAGTCTGGATGATGCAACATTATAGTTCCTAAAAACAATGATTTAAGTTGTTGAAAAGCTATTTGTTCCAAATCTCCCCAATTCCAAACCTTACCCTTTTTTAATAAATTATATAATGGTTGAGCCTGTCTATGATAATTTGGAATAAATTTCCTATAAAAATTACATAATCCTAAAAATGCTCTTAATTGTTTAATTTTTCTAGGTGCTGGAAAGTCTTGAATAGCTTTAACTTTCTCTGGGTCAGTGCGTAATCCCTTTGTAGAAATAATATAACCTAACATCTTCACTTCCTCACAACAAAACTCACACTTCTTGAAATTACAAGTAAGGCCTGCCTTTTGTAATTTCCCAAGTACTATGTCCAAATGCTCTAAATGTTGATTAAGTGATCCTGTAGTAATAATAGCTAGGTCATCTAGGTAATTTACACAATACTCCCTAACCTCATGTCCCAATATAGTGTCCATAGCCCTACTAAAACTCCCAACAGATGTCTTTAACCCCTGCGGTAATACGTTATAAACATAAGACTTCCCATTAAAGGTGAACCCCGTATATTTCTTACTATCCTGAGATATTGGTATTTGAAAGTACGCATTGTTTAAATCTATTATACTAATAAATTTAGCCCCATGGAATGAGTTCATAACATCTAATTGTAAAGGCGGCTTCTCAGTCTCAGCTACCATAAACTTGTTAATTTCTCTAGCGTCTAATAACACTCTGATGGAATCATCCTTTTTGATTGTAAAGGTTAAGGGACTACAATATGGAGTTGAAGCTCTACTAATAATACCTAAATTTTCCATTTCGTTTAACTTTAATTCCATTCGCTCTCTGTAAGCATAAGGTACTGGATAACTCCTCTTAACAATGGGGACGTTCGATACCATAACTATTTTATGTTGATAACAATTAGCTCTACCCAACCGTGATGTAAATAAATTCTCAAACTTTTGTAACAATTTTAACAGTTTATCCCTTTGATTACTCTCTAATACAACCCCCGTTTCTAACTCTGACCAATTAACTTCATCTAATCTAGTCTCTATTAATAAGGAATCTTGAACTTCTTTAAAGCTACACCCGTTGTTACGTTTAACGAACGGAATTACGGATAACTGATCCCCCTGTTTTATCACTAAACCTCTATTTTCCCCACTGGTATTAAGAGTTACTCCATGTCCTTTCAGCCAATCAAACCCCAATATTAAAGGATTTATCAACCCCGGAACTACTATGAACCCCGTCTCCGCAACAAACTCTCCTAACTGTAACGGTAACAAAACTACCTTCTTTATTTCCAAACTTTTATGCCCTACAGCTGTTCTTATTTGAAAGGGTTTAATTGGTAGCCAGGGTATCTCTACCTCCCGGCCTAACTTTAACTCGTTCAAAAACTCTTCTGACACACTAGTAATATCACAACCTGTGTCAATCAGTGCCATTACCTCACACCCGAAAACGTGTACATATACCTCCGAAGTAAAACTAATTTCTCCCTCTTTACCTTCTTGTTCTTCAAATACTACCCCTTCTACCCTTGGACTTATACATCCTACTTGTTTAAAGTCAGCCTTCCACTTAATTAAATCTACTATTTGCTCGTCAATATATAACTGTTTTGGTTCAAAATGTCTATAACCTAATCCTTCTTTTGCCTTCCTATCTAATAATACCGGTGCCAATGGTGTCCTAATTCCCCTTCCCCCTTTTCCTAGCATTTCACCTGGTTTCCACCCCATTTTACGCATAATTTCTAATGCAGCGCCCCCTTTAATTGAGACTGGACCGGGAACCAAATTTCCAATCCCTCCTAGTTTAAACCTTCCCTCGCTGTATCTTCTACTACCACCGATGAACCCGAAGCTGCAACGGCTGCTACCTTTGACTGCTGACTAATTGCTGGTCTTGGCCATTTCTTATAATTTTGACGATGCTCCTTGAAATTACGGTCCAACTCCTTCTTCCTCTCCGCCTTTGCCTGTTGAACCCCACTGTCTACTCGTGCGATGTCGTCCATCTCCCTTAAATAATCCGCCGTCTCTATGATTGTGTTCAATTTAGAAGTATACCATCCTTGTTGTATGTACTTAGGATACTGTCTGACTATATCATTCACTAGTTGTCTCTCTGAGATCTTATAGGTAAGCATTTGCGCCTTCCCGGTTAAATTCAAAAAGTGCCCCAACATAGTTGAAGATTTATCTTTATCCCAAACGCCATTTACGATCGACCTCCGCAGCTCATTCTGCTTGCTCTCACTCCAAAAGGTGGATAGAAAATCCATCTTGAAATCCTCAAAATTAGTCCAACGCAACTTATAAACCCTCGCCCAATCCCTGGCCTCTCCTGACAGACATTCTTGTATTAATTCTAGTTGATTACCCCCTTGTCCAATCTTCTTAAGGTAAGTTTCTAAATCTTCTAAAAAGGTCACTGGGTGCAAACCCATATCATCTCCATACTTAGGCTTATCTAATGTGATATTCCGTATATGATAATTAATATTTCCTGGTAAACCTTGATTATTAAACTCCTTACGTTCTCCATTATCCAAACACACTCTGGTTTGTTCGTGTGAAGAATTCGAAAGCTCTGGTTCCACTGCAGAAGGATTCCCTACCTCGGATGACATTTCCTCATTTTGATTGACAGACGCCGATTTAACCTCTTTCACCTCAGCCCTCAATGCCTCTATCTGTGAAGTCAATATTCCCAATGCCTGGTTTATCTTCTCTATCACTGAACAATCCATTGGCTCCACTACTTTATTAGAGTTCAAACCCCCACTATTTCCTTTATTTACTCGCCTAGAAACTGGGTGAACGTTGAACGACTCCTCAGAACTCAGATCTCCCATGCTATTTGCACATGTAAACCCAGTATTTGACTCCCTATATCGAGCAGGTGTCTTACGCACCCTACCCTTTGGCTTAACCATCTTCTCTTGGACAATTATCAAGGTAATATTCTAAATGTATTTAGTTCACTAGAAACCACACACAATTCCCCCCTTGTGGCTTCCAATATCAAATAGTATCACAACACAATAAAGTCACACCGTATTTAATTATACTTCATCAAATTACAGTTTATCAATTACACTTCATTACACTTTAATAAATTTACACATTTTCAAGGTACACTTATCAAATTACACCTTCTTTTCTCTTCTCTTCCCTTTTTATTTATTAATAAATGACGACTTTTAGTTCTAAAAATTAATTCACAATTGCATTAACTTTGTATATTGTATACACTTATTCACTATTATACTATACTCCTGTCTCCCCCATTTACTTCCCTATCTATCATAAATTCCAAGGACGACCCCCCAACTATTAATATTTTATTTCATTCATCATGTTTTTTTTTTAAATTAAAACACTATCTCGACCCCCCATTTTCTAATATTTTTAATTTTAATTATTACTATTAAACCCCCTCTAATATATTAATACAACCCATTTCCCTCTTACCTATATATATTCACGGCAACAAATTGTACGGTATAGCATAACCATACCGTACCTTAAGGAACTTATTAACTTATATTAACCCCAAATAATTTCACTCAATACTTACTTACTTTCTTCTTACAAACCACCCCATAAGACCCTCTTTTTTTCCTAACCTTATACCAATATATTTTTGCTTTAATAGCAATATTTCTCCCTCTTATTTCCAACTCATAATAATTCTTTAAATCCATTTTGTTATATTTTTTTTTTATTTATAAATACCTAAACTGTAAAGAAATCAATACATCAATCTAACTACTACTATATATAATTCTTGTTTTTATTTAATATAACCAATAATAATATTTTCTGGTCAATGATATTTTTTGTTTACATCTCAATTATATTATAATTCACAGAGTGATTGCACCGATACCTAATATATTCTAATTAATGATACTAAATTATTAATACCATCTTGTGACCATAATACTACCATTCTATTCCACTCCATATTCTCCGCTTAATATAAATGCATTTACTTATTTAATACCAGACCCTACTGGATCCTGGTTTCAAGATATTAGTATTATACCTACTTCCGTGCATCCCTAGCTAGTCTTGGTCGCACAGTACCAAGTAGCACCGTGATATTGACCTTCCCGGGACAAACAAACGTTAACATCCTGGTTAACGACACAAAATTGTAGTGTCATCCTGTTTACCAGGCACTAAATTGTGGTGTTATCCTGGTCACCGAGCCCCAAATTGTAATGCTCAGTGCCATGGATCACGTCACCAAGTTGTAACGTCACTGCAATAACCATACTAATCCTGGTCAGAGGCACCAAATTGTAATAACCCCGGTCCTAGATCAAAGTAATCCTGGTTAACGGCACCAAATTGTAACTAATTCTATGTCATGACCATTGAATCTAGATGTATAAAGCTATCCCCGTACACCTCTCGTATTCAAACCTACAATTCCCAGCCGCGCTATCGTCTAATGACCTTCAGACCGCTTATCGTGATACGCAGTAATCCGTGATTCTATAGAAAAATGGGTTGTGAAAGACCTATTCCTTATCGTACTTTATCTACAATAGAATTCATGTATATCCCAGTCCTAGTTCCCCAACCAAAGTTCACATACTCTTATGATTGTAACTCGTATTTACTTTAACATACCTCTTAACAGATTTGTCGCTACTCCAACCTTACTTCGTAGTTAATCCACAGTTCGTCACCTTATTTATCATACTAAACTCACAATATAACATACAATTTCACTTATTTACTTAGTGGAATACGACCAGACAATCTTTTGACAACTACATTCTTAATGACGTTTGGAATTTGACAATTTTCACCGCCCTCATTCAACACTTAGCACAGAGACACCTACCACATACGTTTGCACTACACGTGAAATTAGAATCTACAAAATTAATTGTCAATCATTCAATGCTTCAAATTATAATTGTTTTCGAGGATACCAACAGAGGTCGTGTTATTCAAAATAATATACACAAACAATTTATAGTTAAGATCAACTCATCGTTGAAACTTCTATAAATCTTTATTATTTCTGTAATATAGTGTATTTTCCTCCCCCCGTGTATAAGAAATGTGGCCCCGTGCTCGCCACATTCAGTAGGACTCGCCACTAGTACCAACATAGTCCTTCCTATGCCTAAGTAGGTATTTAGAAGACAATTTTAAAGTCTCCTGCCTACTGTACCGAGGCATCCGGTATACAAATCCCCAATTCTATTTTCAGAATAGCGTAACTCTAACGCAGGACTTCAGTCCTATTGCCGTAATTCCTTTAATATAAGGTATTAAGATGATAACACAGAATCATCGTTCTAAGCGTCATTTTAGGACAATTACATTAGTATCTATCGCAGTAACTTCTGCGCTGATTGTTAACGATAAGTTTAGTTAGGAAAAGCTCATTTATTAGCACAGACCTAAATAATTATAGTTAATACTAGAACCAATTCACTTCTGAATAATAATGTCTATATAGACACTTCAGAGAGAATATATTCTCACCGAACACTTGATCAAACTACAATAATTCAGCTCAGATATAGCTTTTACTTCACCCTAGCGGATGACAAAGTTACTATAAGATAGCGATCGAGCGACCATGTGCATTCGATACAGTACATATAATAGCTGATTATGCAACAGTGATTAAAATGTCCAAACATCATTATTTGTGTGTTTGTAGCCATGGTAATCTCATGTGTAAGATCTTGCTCGTACACAAAGAACAATAGTAAAATAACTACCTCTGTAGCTAGTCTGTTTGGATACTTCCGACCCTTCAGACTTCGGTGGTCTTGCACATAATTCTGTAGTCAGAAAGGTTTCACTAGCGTGAATGTACAATATACCGTTGTGTTGTCGTTCAATAATGAACCAGCAAGGATTTATATGTAAATAATAAATATTATATCAAAGATGGTTAGGACAGATCAATCACTGTGTATTTACCTTTAACAATATCTGAATTCTGTAATGAATACACCAGTTCACTGTCTCCATTTCACTCACAATCACTCACTTCACTATTAAATCACTCGTCGTGGTGTTGCAGCATTCGCTTGTAGTTTTATTTTCACCATAATCTTAGCGTAATTATTACACATTACTGTCACTATAATCCCAGTAAATTCCAACAACGTAAATCGACATGAAAATTGGCTTGCAAAAATTAGCGGGAAAACTTTCATTCTTCGGTCACAAGATGGCGGTCATTTACAAATCTGCTTTGTTGTAATTGAACCAATTGTCTATCTAATTTCCCAATCAGTTTATCATGATTTACAATAATAACAACTTAGATCACCCCTTTACAAACGCAATACTACCTACCTAATATATATATTCATATGTTTGCCCATTAGTGTGTACCTACTCACCTACCTGACTAAACTAACCATGTATCAACAAACATTCAACTACGTTAAACGTGAAATGTGTAAAGCTAATCTATCTGACTAGGGCGCAGGTAGTAAGCCTGACTTTGAACTATCACTAGTACCCCCTACGAGCAAGAGACCACGGCCGAAGCCAAGGATGTGTTCTCTCACAGGACAAGGACATAAAAGTGTGTATATATACATATATAAAGATAGACAGGACTGATCCGCTCCGGAGAGCGACAACCGCCTCCTCTCCAGTCACAAACCATCCTGGAAGCTCACGGATCCCTTTCAGGCAAAATCCGTGTGCTGAGCGCTTCAGACTATCCTCAGCATGCCTAGCTGAACAGAGGTCAAGAGCTTCGTTATCACCGATAGGTATCAACTCAGGGCAATCACGTCGATTGACTTCCTAAGCGGGGGAACCTAGCTAATACCTAAGGCCTCAACCGTCCCTAGCCCTACCAAAGTCCCACAAAGAATCCCTATATAAACATTTTATCTCATGTATGGCCCTGTACCGCAGACTCACAGTACAGCTGATATTCCGAATTGAACACGAGATTCAATTCTTAATCCCAGAGATAAAGGTGTCTTGTCTGGCTCATACGATAAAATGTTCATTTCGCGAATTATAAACTTCAATAAAGGCGAGCTACCTAATTCCTCTTTTCACTAATTTAAACACTATATATTTACTAATTAAACTCAATTATTCACAATCAAGGTAAAAAAAATCTTCACGACT
This sequence comes from Eilema caniola, assembly GCA_949126895.1. NCBI lineage: Eukaryota > Metazoa > Arthropoda > Insecta > Lepidoptera > Erebidae > Eilema > Eilema caniola. The sequence goes on from OX421467.1 coordinate 17,957,561, forward strand.
TTAAATGTAAAATTCTCAAAATTCCCGCCAAAGTACAATGTACAGAATACCTTTCGCGAATCGACCAACCCCGAAGCCAGCTCAAAGAAAAAGTGTCCTTGAATTCCCACTCAAAATCCTACTTTCGCCGAATTAGGGCTCCAATAGTGTCCTCCACCAATCAGAAGCTTTTATTTTCCCGCCAAAAGTCACAATTTCTGAATAATTGACAACAGCGCTAGGTTTTCTATGGCGCCTGCGTTATAATTATGAACTAACTTAAATCTTCCGTGAACCAGTGGCCCTTTTTTAAATATTTATAAACTATTTACATACTTACACTCATTGATTCTAACTGTCAATATTTTCATAATAATATAAGATTAATTTTATGTTTAATAAACATCCATATAATACTCAATAATAGATATAGAAAATTATTCAATAATCATTTGACCTTTAAACAATAATAACCAATCAGAGCCACTTCCTGCATTTTCCATAGCTCTGAGGCACACAGATAATAAATAGTATTTATAATCTCTTTTCAACAGTACTTTATTGCTTTAAATATTATAATTATTGTTCCTTGTAAATAATTAATAAGTTTTAACTTTATCTGTTTATTCTTTTCCTTATTAATTTTATTATAAACAATACACAAAACTATTATAATATTATTCTTGTGTAAATATCCATAGACTATTTTTCTTAAATTCTTTCAATCATAGTCCCATCTATAGGTACTGTATATATTAAACTACATTTTAAATTTATTTGTTCACAAAACAAATTTACTTGCCCTTTGCAATTTAACAGAATAATTTCTTTATGAATCAATTTTTTTCTTTGACCACATACCATAGTGTATATTTATTCATCATTTTATTTACGTATAAAAATTCCTTACTTAATCAACTAGATGGCGTTTTACGACATTGAATTATTTTCGTTTTATAAAAAACCAAGTGATATTCAATTTACTTGTAGAAATTCTTACTTAATTACTAGATGGCGTTTTACGACATTGAATTATTTTATTTATTTATGTTTTCTTGTTTTATAAGAACCTCGAAACGGTGTTTCAGTCCGTTACAAATTGTAGCCTATGTGTTGTACTGATGTAAAAGATATTTTATGGTAGAGTTTCATTAAAATCCATTGAGTTTTTTTTTACGTGAAAGAGCAACAAACATCCATACATTCAAACTTTCGCGTTTATAAAATTAGTAGGATTCGAAGAGCGCAAATCATACAGAAAAGTCGCCCAGATTTCGATTGACTAGTACGCCATTGTAGTATCTACCTACTGCAATTGCGGCTAATTAGATAGTCATACACCGAGTTCGATTTCGGTCCTAATTGTTAATAATGAGTATCCTTCTTTTACCTACACAATAGCTTATGACATCTGTGTGATATAAAATAGTGCTAGCGTACTTATCTTTGTGGTGAAAGAAGACGGTTGTTTGCGTGTCCCGCGCCTCTTTTCGGAACCGATAGAGTGCCGAAAGGGTCCTCGCTTCCAGAATCCACGGTGGCGATCCGGCCAGGAGACTCGCCGCTTCAAAGGATATCGTGCGGTACCCCCTGATGGTCCTGGAGGCCGTCGTCCTCTGCGCCGCGTGGAGCAGAGGCAGGAACCTGGCCCCCAGGGTGTCAGCCCATACGGGGCACCCATATAAGGTTATGGACCGCACGACACCCGGGTAGAGTCTCCTACAGGAGTCCTCTGGGCCCCTCAAGTTGGGCAACAGCCTGCCCAAGGCATTCGCCGTTGCCACCAACTTGGGGCGCAGACTTCGGAAATGTTCTCCGAAGTCCCATCAACCGTCAAGCACTAGCCCCAGGTATTTAAACCGGGGCTTGATGTCGATGGGAGTGCCTCCCACTGTAAGGCTGGCTCCCGGGTCTGGCCTGCGCCGAGGGCCATGAAAGAACATGGCCTCGGACTTGTGCAGAGCCACCTCGAGACCCAGCCGCCGGATTCGTTCCACGACTTGAGCAACCGCGGTCGTGGCTCTCAGGGTCGCCTCGCGGTGTGTGGCCCCGCCCACCGTCACCAGAGTGTCGTCCGCGTAACACGTGATGGTGGCACCGTACGCGAAGTCACCGCGAAGCACCCAGTCGTAACCGATGTTCCACAGCAGCGGCCCCAAGACCGATCCTTGTGGAACACCGCACGACATCTCACGCCTACCGACTCCGGTCGAACTCAGGTAGACGACGGCTCTCCCCGTCAGGTACGCCCCGACTATGCGGCGGAGGTAGAGAGGCACATCGTGGTACACGCGCGCCTCTCTGATGCAACTCCAGGGCAAGGTGTTAAAGGCATTGGAAATATCCAACGACACTGCCAGCATCACCTCCGCCAGAGTCCTCACACGCATGATGGCATCCACAGTGGAACGCCACCGGCGGAACCCGAACTGGGTATCCGCCAGGTCCGGCCCCACTCTAGAGAGATGCTCGACGAGGCGCTTGGCAATGACTCTTTCAAAGAGCTTGCCCACCTCGTCGAGCAGTACTATGGGCCGGTACCCGGACGGCTCGTCCGCGTCTTGCGGATGAGGACCAGTTTCCCCGTCCTCCACATCTTCGGAAACTGGCCCCGCTCCAAACATGTGCTGAGGAACCCTCTCAGTCGGGGTTCGAGACCGTCTTCCCCTAGAGCTAGGACCCACGCGAGGCCTGGAATGCCGTCGGGTCCCGGGGCGGTGTTCTTTTTGGCTCTAAGCCTTCGCACCGCCAGCTCTAGTTCTACCCGAGTAACCTCGGGCACGTCGTCGTCAATCACCGCACCGGGCGCCATAGGCGACCGCGGCGGCGGAGCCATCTGCGGCGGAACATGTTCCACTCGCGCCGGGAACAGGGATTCGACCACTCTCCCGAGCCGAGCCGGCTCGAGCACCTGGGTCAGCGGAGGGGCCCGGGGGCGCAGCTTTTGTCTTACCATAAGGTAAGGCCGACCCCATGGGTCCCGCTCCAGCGTCTCCAGGAGCTCCCGGTAACAAGTGGAGATAAATTAGTACTAGCGTACTTTAGCTTACCTACTACATATCAGACGAAGTAAAGTCATGTGGACATGACTATTATAATAACACCCAAAACTCATGTAGTATAAGACCACGAAGGACAGAATATAATTAAGTAGTACCTTATCTATTCTGTGGTAGTACATAACACTATACCACAGAATAGATAATAGTTGACTATACTCAATTAGGTTATGTTAAGTACATACTAGTGGTTCAATTTTGTTTTTTAGTCTTCAAAATAAGTGTCTAAACAAAAAAAAAAATTATAAACGGAGTTTCTAAATCAAGCATATTAAAGAGACATCCAGATTGTTTACTATGTTTCGTTAAGTACCTAACCAAAAGGTTCAAGTTTTAGTTGTTATACTAAAGCATTATAAATGAAATATCTTTTCCATTTTTAGAGTGTATGCAGATAGGTCCACTCCACTGCCTCATCCGAAGCCGCAAACACATATAGAATACGTGGATCCATCTATAACATGGACGCGACCACCTAAGAAGCCAAAGAAAAACAAAATCACAACTACAAAAAAATTTGTGTCAAAGTTAGGACAATTATTTAGTGATACATATCTATAGAAATGAAATCCATTAAAACAAAACGGTAACATTTGCCAATTATTAGTTTTGTTACAGTACCTATTGAACTCAAATTGTGCAAATAAAACCTCAAACACACAGACGCGATATTATCAGTTCATAATACCACTACCACTCGCGTTATTGCGCATGCGAATTCCTATTTACGCCGTTATTATCGTAGTAGTGTCACAGAATAGATAGCATAGTCGTATTCGCGTCTAATGTTTTAAAAACAAATATCGCAATAACGTGGTATGCGCCTGTGAGTTTGAGGCCTTACTGATATTGATTGAGATAGTTTTCATTGCTCTTAGGTTATAAAGACAGGAAGAAACAATGACCTAGTGGCACATTATCATCTCGATATCCTTGCCTGTTGTACACGTGTCATTATAAAGGATAGAATTACGTAATAAATTATAAAAATTTAAGTGATTATATTTTAATGTCTTTGAGAATGATGGCCACGGCTCTTCTGAAAGGAAATATCAGAAGGGTCATGTACCTAATATAAAAGTACGACATCGAAAACATTTTAGATTGTAGTAAATTATTTATTGAACTATTTATTTCTACTAATAAATTCACTAATAAAAACAAAGGTTTTTATTTCCTTGTCTGTTTCTCGGGATATGAGAAAACGTTTATAATTGCAATATTATCCAGCCACCCATCTATCACTAACAAGATTGCACCCGAAGCTTTCATCCGGAACCCGGAGTTTTAAAGGAATAAATGAAGATTTTGACATTTTTACATTTTCAATTTGAACTATAGTGTTGTACGAGCTACGTGCCTAGATTGTAGTGTGATACTGGATAATGATAATTGAGACGTATAACGGGTGTAAGGGGAACGCTCCCGAAACCGAAGGCCCCTGGTAGTACTTCGGGTACACTACATATTGGCATACATTATTTTTTCGATTTTCTTCATCATATTAGTAAAGTTCAATGAAACGATAATTTCATAAAAAAAAATAATTTCAAAAAAAGCACGCCGCGGTGCCATTTGTTATTTCTGCAGTGATGTTTAATTTAAAAAAAAAGTTATGCTGGCCTCTGGAGCGTTCCCCTTACACCCGGAATGTCTCTTATATGTCCCGCGATTTCAAGCGTATGCTGAGGCCCTGCAAAGACTCTCACTCTTCTTCCTGACGTGCCAACCAAAACGCCTAGTACTTATGTCCTTGATCCTGAGTACTACACCTCCTTTGAAATTCATAGCCTAAATCTTTCATATTTTATGTCATCGACAATTGATATAATTTTTCTAGCACGTCAAAATCTGACTTTTATTGATAGAGTTTATGTTATTGCTATTTTATGAACAAGTATTATTTGTATGGGAAAGTAAGGTAATAATGCACTGGAAATCGTATAAATATGTTGTTTGGTCTTTACTCGCTTCAGGTTTTGCATCTTGTAAGTATGAATATTATGCTACAATTATACACAGTTGCTTGGGCAGGAACTGAGGAATAGGTTAAGATTAAGCCAATACGTTACCCTTTAAATCTTATATGATTTATTGATGATGATGATGATGATTGATGATTTGAGAATATTGCAATTGTAAACTGCCTTATATTCTATTCTAATGAATAAGTCATAAGACTTGACACATTATATACTTGTAAGCATGGGTAGAAGCCTCAGAAGGTTTGCATTTTTAACTTCATAGACATTATAATTATTATTTCTTCGTTTTCTCTTTAACTAATGAAGTTGTAGATAAGCAATGACAATGGGGCCTTGGCCTATATCATGAGGCCTTGGTCACGTGACAGTTTTTGTAGTGTCGCCATTCCTAAGTCCGCAGAGCTATATTTTTCCCTTAATATATTTTAACTGTAGTTTGCCTATGGTGAAAAATAATATGCATACCTACTATGAGTACGTCCCGTAACCCCCAGGAAGGTATGCACTATTACTATTCACAACTATAAACAACATCTGTGGCATATATCATCCAGATCTGTTTAGCAGTTTTTACGTGAAACGGTAACAAGCATCCTACCTTCTATACATCCGGAATATAATATTGGATGTATTTTTTACACCTAAAGGTTATCCTACTGGTAAACGTGAACAAGCTGCAGATAATGAAGTAAATGAAGAAAAACTTTTTCCTAACGGAACAGTTATTGGGCGATATTCCTACGTTGATAAAGATGGTAATCCAATTCAAGTTAAATATTATGCTGATGAAGCGAGTTATGGGTAAGTCCATAGTCAGTTCATATTTTATTTTCAAACAATTTTATTGTCAAAAGTTAATCTCAGTCAAAAGTTAGCTGGGAGGTACTCTCATTACCTATATAGTAAGAAATACTCCATACAGCTTCTTAATATTAAATGAAATAGTTTGACAAACCGAGAAAAATAACAACCATTTCCATTTGATTTCAGGGTAGAATTAAAGAGTCTTAAAATTGTGGATTCATCTACACCTGCATCAATTGAATATTCTAAAGATGTTAAGCCCGCAAAAGTTACGGCACCAGATTCATATTTCCCAAAGTCGGATATGTCGGTACCTGAGAAATTTTTCCCAAAGTCGGAGTTACCCGTAGGTGTCTTAAATTCCATTGACTCTATTCCTAAGAGCAAAGTCAGTATTCCCTATCAATATTCAAATAAAAAAAATCGTTATAAAAATGAAAATCCTGACCCCGATTTTGAAATTTACTACCAAAAGGAATTACAAGGGGCTGAGAAATGCGGCAAGGAGAAAGTTCACGTTTATTTCGATAAGCAGAGAAAATTACGTAATGATTTAGATGATTTTGAAAGGGACAAGTACTATAGCCGGTTTTGAACGTGAGGTACTGCTGCTAAAATAAAAGTTTTGCAAATCTTGGTACATGTTTTATTTAATCTTTATTGTACAGTGCTAACAATAACCTTTAAATCATTTTCAGCCGTAACTAATTTATTAATAGCTACTTTTCGCACTGATAGGCACTCCGTTTTACTGTAAATTGAAATTGGATCCTGTTCGTTTCTTATATGAATAGCCTCCCCAATATAACTATATCCTTGCTGTTTATCTTCTCTTGAAACACTTATCTAAAAATATATATTTCTTTATGTGCCTTATAAACATAGATGAGGACTACAGTTGTTTTTTAATTGTATACCTACCATTTTCAATTACAAAGGGTAGAGATATTATGAACTAAACAGATGAGTATTGTTACACAGGCTTACAAAACCCAAAGGGTTACCTTTTGGAGTCTAGCCTCTCCAGCCGAATCCTGATCGACAGAGCAATAAAAAAAAAGGACTTGATGGTTCCTGCCATTCTAGATCCAAAAATAGGGCCTCAGCATTGTCTTAAGATTATCGATGTAGGTATACTTAGTGACATTTTATGGAGATCTTTATTGTTTTATACCACTTAGGTGGCAGACAAGCACACGGCTCGCCTGATGGAAAGTGGTTACCGTGGTCTATGGACGCGTGCAACACTAGGGGAGTCACACTCGTGCTGCACAGAGAGTTTGTGCCGCCAGTGTATAAGATAAAGCATGACAAGCCTTTGGTCTTCCTAATGTGAGCACATAAACTCTCCAGTTAGGTCTGGCTGCCCTACTCACCGCTGGGAACAACACGAGGTTATTAGGACCACGGTATCCTGTAGGGCGGAGGTCCTCCCCCAGTCGGACTGCTCAATTGGACGGAAATACCGTCGTATCGTACCTACCTTTATATTAAATCTACAATCATCGTCATCTTACACAGCTTTTTTCCAGTCTTACTGCGTCATGGCTGAACTACAATTAAAGCTGTAATGTTTCTTGTAAATCTCATTCGTGCTATAAATTCGTCAATTAAAAATACAAAATGCGTCTTATATATAGAATAGATTTTGATACTTACAGAGTAAATTCTATGTTTATCATTTAATCTGCATAGCCATAATAAAATAAGCTCATTATCATCTTTATTGCTGTTACGATAACTTTGGTTTTTGGGCACACCTTTGTAAGCACGTAATATGTTAGTCTGAAAAGGTAACTCTTATATATATACTCTATAACCGCAGCTGCTCGTTGGTACTTCTATGGATCTGCGAATGTGACTCTGGCACAGGTTTTCCTCTCAGTGTTGGGAGGTTAAAATAGGAAACGGCTGAAGTTCTCGAGTGCAACCGGGATTATCTAGCGATAATCCAAATTATCGCTAAGATGATGATGATAATTCATATCATAGGCCGAATGACTCAGCTTCATTTAACATACTAATGTTTTCAATTACTTTTTTAAGAATTTTGCATGCTAAATATTCCTTTAATTCAATTTGAATATTCAGAATGAAAAATGCTTAAACATTTAAATCAAATTATATGGGCGGAGTCGTTAATTAATGTTTAAAAATTAATGTTTGAAAATTGAAAAATCATTCATTGGTTCCGATAGTTCGTAAGAATGTCGGTAGATGCTCCACTGTCGCCAATTTGAATTGGTTAGGGCGAGGTTTGGTAGCTTATTGGTCAAAACATTGCCCCAGTAAGGCAAAGATCGCGGTTTCAAACTCATAACTCATAAACTCCGCCTAGAGTTACTGTGAGTGTGTTGTATAAAACGATTCTAATGAGATTTTAATGTAAATAAACATTAATATGTTGAATGAAGCTAAAGACAGCGCCTGGAGTAGCGGTAGTGAACGCGGACGCTACGTTGGAACGCGGGTTTGATTCCCGGTCAATGCAAATATTAGTGCATGAATATGGGTATTTGCAATGGTCTGGTCGTGCCTCCGGGCACGTTAAGCCGTTGGACCCGGTTGCCACACGAACATCCATGGCAGTCGTTACGGGTAGTTGGAGCGTTAAAAAGTCCAACAACTGGTCCAACTGCAATGCTTCGATATCGCTTTTGGGTTGTGGAGGTCAGATAGCAGTCGCTTCATGGTAAATATCGAATGTCAGCCAAATCCGCAGTTAGACTGTTAAAGCAGACCCCAGACTCCAAGATTAAACCTCAGATGCGACTGGAATTAACGCTAGGATGAAGAAGAAGATATTGAATGAAGCTGAAACGATCCGTCCGAAGCTTCTGAAAAGCTATGGTGCTCGTTTTACAAATGTTATTATGAAAGCAACCTGTTCATTCCTTTTTCGTGTATCCTCTAGCAACGTATAACTCTTATTCATGGATTCTCTTGAAGAACGCTTTGTATTGCCCGCAGTGATAGGTTCGATCGAAATTTTTGCAACCATTAACAGTATGATTTGGCACTCCTTATTTAAGTTGCGAATATTTGTATGTGATTCTATGCGCCTCAGAGATGTTTCACTTGGTCTGAAATCAAATGTTCTTATCAGTTTTTAATGTAAATGTTTTTTTATAGTAATATTTCTGTTTTTAATCTTTTCTAATTTGACCAAACATTTGTTTCTAACTTGACTTCTGCAAAAAACCTCCTTGTGCTACTCCTTGGGAAACGAAAATGTTCTGCTTCTGGCTAATGGACAAGACAGGCATAAGTGCTCATGTTTTGGGTTATTTGATTCTACATGAGCCACTCTGATTTGTTAACCGGTCAAAGGTGATGCGCTCATTTCTCAAGTGCGCTTCTTCACAAGGCTTGAATTGTACTCAAGTCCCATCGAGGGTTCCCGCAGGGTAATAAGTCTGGTTACCTCACCATAGCCACCAACCCGTCGTGTCTATGGTGAAGGAGTACTCTGCGATTTCTATACAACAAAATTTTGTTAGTGCACCAAAAGAGATGCCAAATAATAATTGAAAGTAATGTAGAATACCCTTTTTCTAGTGGCATCACAAAAGTTGCTATGCACTTCGTTTCCTCTGACAGCGCCGAACAATTGAGTAAAACTTCTTGAGGTTCGCTTCTATTTAATAAAAATCTTGGTAGTTTGGAGTGATCGAAGTTGAAATGTTGTGAAAATGAGCCAATCGTCACAATTTTTGAGCAGCTTGTTACAGGACATACAACAGGTCTAAAAGAAACGAAATTAAGAGCATTTACATGTACCTAGTTAAACAATGATAATAAATGTAAAAATCTGATGATTAGCGACTTGAGGCCTTAAAGGAGACAGTTTTGCAAAGCTGAACTGAGGTCATTACGTATACCTATTTACTATTTCACTGTTTTGTGCCAAACAAAATACATGCTGATTTATTTATCATTCATTATGCGAACATGTCTGTCGTGTAAGGGCCGAGAAATAATAAAATTATTATTATCAGTTATATGGGTAATAATTGATAATTTACCTGGAAGTATTTTCATAATTCTGTTCTTTTCTTGAATCATCGAAAACGTACTTTGAAGTTAAACTGGATTGGTTATCGCAAAATTTCTCATTTCTGTATATCACTACTGTCTTAGGGTTACATTTAGAACAACGGCCCTGAAAATATATTTTGGTTTTCAATCTTGTTAGTTACATCACTCACAAACTTAAAACTGAAGGTATAATCAAGAAAGGCGATACGGTTTCTCTTCACTTTTTCTAACCGTAGCTTCCTTGTCGAGTGCACATACTTACAAACTTATGTTACATTAATTTACATACCTTAGGAGTTGACGTTGGATATAAACTTGTAGTCATGTCTTCATTGCAAAGGGCAATATTTTTATCAGCTGAAATGTGGAAATATACTTTTATGTATTTACATGCTGGTCCCTTGGGTATACAGGGCCCTACTAACACAATTGTGGCCCATGCCGACTACTAAACTAAAAAAATAACAGACAGTCATAAGCCCAAAGTCGTCAAATCTAATTGCAAATCTTATCCCTCATTCGCTTACATGCTTGTGACGTGAAGGCTTCCCTTTCGAGGCAGGGAAGTCAAACGGCAGTTGTTCTCCAAAAAGTCAACAAACCAATCAGATAGACCCCAGACGCCAAAGGGCCTTTGAATGTAGCCAGATTTGGAGCTCGGCTGATTTTGAGCAAACAATAAACAAGTTACATTCGAAGTAAATCAATTATAAATAAAAAAGTTGTGTAAGTCTAATTTTAGTTACTCTATATTTAGTTACTCTTCTAAAAACTTTTAACAGTACTTGAGTGATCGCCGCTAGACAGATCTCGATGATTTAGCCCTGACTGGCTAATATACGATACTTCTTTATTACCAGTGGGCGCACACTCTTTTTCAGGCACATAGTCACCGTCATCATTTCTATTATTAATGAATCCTAAAATGAAACCAAGAAATTATAATTGTGGCACTGCTTTTTGTACATAGATACCAAAAATAAGAGTGTCCCATAAATTTTTATGCTGTACTGCACATAACATTATCCCTTCCATCTTTAAACACAAATCCGATCACTATCTTCACTTGTCATCCAAGTCCCATGCGGTTCCTACAAAGCGACTAAGGGATAGAGTTATTTTATATCAGACAGATAATTATATACAGTTTGAATTAAATTTTTAAGCATTTTTCATGCTAAATATTAAAATCGATTTAAAATGAAAAAAAAATGATTTGGTATAGGCGGGGATCGAACCCGCGATCTTTGTCTTACAGGACAATTAGTTTATATATTTATTTCCTGAGACTTTGCATTCAGATTACTATCAGGCGAGGTGAAGTCAAATTGACGTGTCTTGAGTGTGTTTAGTTGTCAGTTGACAATAACATTTGATGAAAATAACACTCGGCGACGGCGATCCGAGCGGAGAGAAGCTCACTTTTGAACGAGACGCGGGGCGAAGTGGTCAGGTCAAGACACAGCTAACCTCACTGCATTCTACCGGTTTGTGATTTATTCTAAGTCTAGTTTAAATCTTAATATATTTTAAGCATCCTTTGTGATTTCGTGTAACAAAGTTAGTGTTATAACGAAGTATTGTGTACTGGACTATAGCCCGCATTGATTTTCGAAATACCTTCACATCTGTTTACCATCCTGATTTAGACGCAATAGTACCTTCTGAGCTGTCGCTTCGACATATATAATATATTTTATGAAGGTATATATACGACAGGTATATATACCTTCATAAAAGAAAATAAAAATATAAATAAAAAAAATTGAATTGCTTAGCACTTACCACCACGTAGGCAGTTTTCACAGATAACATGGCGTCCTGATTTACATAAGTAAAATAGCGATTTGGACGGAGATTTACATATGGAGCAGCAAACTTTTCTATTCACGGCACACGATGAATCAGAAGGATTGTATATAACCTTCAAAGTAGATTAAAATAAATAGACAAATAAATTATCACCATCATCATCTAGGCGTAGAGCCTTGGTTGCATTTGGGTGCTTATTTCTTGTACGATGAGTGGAAGTCCCCAACGGGTCCTCCTAGTCCAACAGCGTAACACCCACCAGTCCCACTAGTGCCGCGACCAATATCCCCCCTGCCCGGCTATGCACTTGCTGACCCCTGAACGCAATCCAACCGAGATTGGACTACTATGGAGGGTTTTTCATAATCCTTCATGGTGGTTTTGTGACAAATCAAATTTCTACCACCAGTAAATCTCTACGTAATCTCACTAAGTAATCTCTACTCCGCCTGGTCTTAGATATCCCTGGCAGAGAGTTCAATAACATGCATTTCATCCCAGTACCCCTGTAGGAAAGATGAATAAAATATTTCGGAACCAACTACACAGTGTGTGGTAGTAAAATATTATTATTAGGTAAATTACAGCTGTTTACAGCATGCTTACCTATACTAAACGGCCTATTTAAAATTACATAACACAAGTGTGTATGCCACAGCTTTGCCAATGATACTCATTCGATCTAGATGCAACGCAATAGTACTACCGATGAGGTAAGTATCCTTTTTACAGATATTTAAATAATAGGCTCTAAAGGTGCAGTCTTTTAGATTGATTTTTTGTTATTACTGTCTTTTATGTATTTATTGTTATTGCTGTTTTTACTCGGTCTAAAAAGTACTTAAATGCATTTATAATAAACTATTTAGTCGAATTTGGGTGAATTTTCTTAAGGTAGGGATAGTAACAAAACTTCCGGTATTCGCTAGATCTGGCATGGCGCCTGTAGCGAAAGGAATTTCTATTAGTTGATTGATTTACTTCGTGCAAGTACCTAGAGGTAAATAAATAAATGAAAAAAATATTTATCATATGCTTGCGTTTATATACAGGGTGTATTTTTGAAACGGGGCAGTAAGGGCAAGTACCTTAACCGTTGCAGTTACAGCAAAACGTTCTTAAAAGACCTTCCCTAACTTTTTGGGACATTTTGAACTGCATTCACAGATTTTGTAAAAAACTTACAGTTAGCAAAAAAAATGCAAAAAGTTCAAAATATTTTTTTTATGCCAATCGATTCTATTTCATGTGGGGATCAAAAAACTCTATGGGACCATTTTAGCTTTCAGTACTAGAAAAGACAGAAATCGCCAAAGACCTTTCCCATACATTTCGTACGGAAATATGATAAATCAATTCGAAACTCATAGGTCAGGTAAAATTTTGAACTTTTTTAAATAAAAAAATCATTTAAACATTTAAGAAATTGGTTTATGAAATGAATTGCTCAAAATGATTTCCATTTTCACGAATACATAAGTCTATCCTTTTTTGCACTGAACGAATGGCGGCTAATAATGTTCTGGGATGAATATTATATAGGATGATATAATAATGGTCATTAATGCATCCTTGAGCTCTTGAACACTGGCGTACGTCGTCTTATACACCTCGTTTTTCACGAAGCCCCATAAAAAAAAATCAAGTGGTGTTAGATCGGGGCTACGAGGTGGCCACTGTGTTGGACCATGTGTACCTATCCACTGTGTACCGAATAGGCGGCTCAAATTGGAACGTGAAAGGTGACTGTTATGTGGCGGAGCACCATCTTGTTGAAAATGAACTTTTCGCAATTCCGACAGGGGCCAATCGTCCATCTCGTTTTCAAGATGGTGTAAAATGACTTCATTATACATGGCAGAATTCAGTTTCCCTTCATAAAATTCCACCATTATGACTCGATTGGACATTATACCACACCAACAGTTGAATGAGAAGCAAACCTGATTATGACTTGCCGTAACTCTTAGTGGATTTTCTTTGGACCAATAGTGGTGATTTTTTCTGTTGTACATACCGTTATTGGAAAAATTAGTTTCGTCTGACCACAGTATGTAATTTAAAAATTCATGATCTCTGCTTATTTTTCCTCTTAGCCATCTGCAAAAAGTAAGCCTTCGAACATCATCACCCGGATGTAACACTTGAACTATGCGCCCATATCGATAGCACTTGTAGCCGTATTTCTTCCATATCTTTATCACAAGGGAGTGGGATACACCTACTTCAAGGGCGACTTGCCTGGACGATACCTCTGGATATGCTTCGACATAAGTTAGAACCGCAATCTCCGTGTCCATGTCCACACGAGGCTGCCGCTTTCTTTTGAAAGAACCCTGCAATTCCAGGTTTTTCAAAAGATTTGTAATAACCTTTCTTGTTGGCACATGCCGCAACGGATACTTATTGCGGTACCACACTAATGCAGCTCCCGCATTTCGATTATTGACAAAATACGCTTCTAATAAGTCAATTTTTTCACGATTAGAAGACATTTTAGCGAAAATCCCTCATTAATAACTCATACGAAGTTTCTCAGCTGAAACTAAGAATAACACACAGATTTTCGAATCAAATTCGAAATTTGAGGGTAAAAATTATTTTTATTTACTTTACAGTCAATTCTACCAACTTCCTGGCCATAACAAAAAGTTAGACCATCGTAGAAATTTGTTTCTGTTGCCGAAATGTATGGGAAACGTTTTTGGCGATTTCTGTCTTTCCTAGTACTGAAAGCTAAAATGGTCTCATAGAGTTTGTTGATCCCCACATGAAATAGAATCGATTGGCATAAAAAAATTTTTTGGACTTTTTGCATTTTTTTTGCCAACTGTAAGTACAAAATCTGTGAATGCAGTTCAAAATATGTCAAAAAGTTAGGGAAGGTCTTCTAAGAACGTTTTGCTGTAACTGCAACGGTTAAGGTACTTGCCCTTACTGCCCCGTTTCAGAAATACACCCTGTATAGTTCCTTTATTACATATGCTTTTATGTACAGATGTCATTTTATCGTAAATTAAATATAAGGGCACTCTAAAAACTCTCCTGCATCAAATTGAAGGTAAGGCTCAAAAAATATTCAAAGGTGAACATAATACTGAGGAAATTTTATTTTATTTTAATTGTTTTCAAAAATATAGGAAACTGTAGGTCTGTTTTTGCAAAGTGTTGTCGATTTTAATGTAGTTATAAATGACTGTTTGTTTCTTACACAGAGCGTTCCCCTTAACAGATTGTTTACACCTATTTCTTTACAAAGTCGGGTGTGCCTAGCAGAGCGTTTGTTATTCCGTGTGCTAGCTTATGCTAATAGAATCTACGCATCAACTTCTATGTTTTGAACGTATGGAATTTATCGATAGCGAAAGCAATATCACAGGTAATATTCTTCTCGCGTAACTATACTTGTGCATCCGAACTGCAACGATAATGTAACGTGAATAATAACAAATGATGATGCGACCTAATCAGAATGAATGAAAGGATTGCATTACCTTCTTCGACATAGTAATATTTTGTTTTTCCTCTCTTTTAAAGTAATATCAAAAGAATAAAATAAATATCTTTATAAAATTCTTAAACAGTTACGAAATAATGACGTAAAGAATTGACAATTTGTTGACAAGATTATAGAGTCGTAGAGAGTCGTAGATATAACTAATAACCAAGGAGTAGATATTTGCACACTAAAGTAATTGCGAAGCACTTTATCAGAAAAACTACGAAAAAGAACGTACATCGATATGAATCTATTCCTAGCACAACTATTTGAAAGAATAATTGATATTTTTTTAAAGAATATTAGCAACCAAAATCACTAATATTCCGTCTAACCCCTCCCAGCTGAGCTAAATTGCTTGTGTTCGGAGTGGGTTCATGTTGGTAGTGTAATGGTTCGGCTCAAATATGATGGAACTTACCTATTATAAATGTATCATGAGAGTACCTTTTTGTGCAAAAATATAAATGGATCTACCCGCCGGGCAAGCGAGTACACAAAGGTTCCATTTGACTAAACCGCATGCACTCTTTTGTCTTATATACATGTCTCGGGGTTTTTATGACGGAGCAACATTATGCCTGCAAGTTTCGGTAAGATCTTCAATTGATTAATTTTATGTTTTGATTGCGATATAATTTGTAATTTGAAAACTAATCTGTTTATTTAGAATGAACAAAATATCACCATAAAGGATATGAGGTGATTTTAATTGAAATGGATAAATAGCCTATAACTTTTACGAAGAACTTAATAACTTTCCTTCTACCTACATAACAAGGGTTATTCATCTCCTGTTAACCAGGTAATATAATGTACAGTCAGCATCAAATCGGTCTTAATAAATAAAGTAGGTACTCAAAATGATCTTAATGCCCTATTGACTGAATGCTCTGATATTTGGCACACGCCTTTAGTTCTGACAATAATACAGTTTAAATCAATAAAACAGTTTGATTTGCTCTTAATACTTTAGTTTTAAGATCATTTTGAGAATTTGAAGTCAAGAAATTTTTGACGCTGACTGTATGGATGGAGAACAGCTCTACAGCAAAACGTTTACTGGGTCCGGTAGTATTCCATATTACAAAACAAATTGTAACATGCCACAATAACTGATAATCGGTACTAGGTACCGTACACCGAAGTTGTATAACTCCCGCATAATCGATATCGTAATGCACTTAGTAATTAGGTGAAGCATGTTTTTGCCAAAGACCTATTCGTAATGAATTTTTGAAGTGAAAACTTCTTTAGCGGCGTTGGTTGGGTAAAAAGTATTAAACTCGCGTTAGGATCACGTGCTAAACTCGCGTCAGGATCACGTGACCTTTGACCCGTAACCGAAGACTTTGTAGGACGACATGACGTCGTACAACATTCCTAGCTACAGAGTGTTTAGTTTGCTAGGTACGCTAAGAAGCTTCGTAGCTTAGCGGTAAGCGCTTCGACTGTAAGTCCTTATGGTTTCAGATAGTACCGGGTTCGAACCTGGGCTTCTGACACTTTTTGTGATTATGTTTTCTTTTTGTAATTTATTACGTTTTGCGATTTTTTTTACTTTTTGTAATTTATTAATTTCTTCTGAGAGAAAATTAGCAGAAGATCAGTGATAGGTTCTATAATTGGTGCTATATTATAGGTATGGTATGGTATGGTATGTTTTTTATCTTTTTCTATGTATTTAACGAAAAAAGAAAGAAAGATAAAGTTTTCACTTCTGCCGGCACTTCCGGAGTGCAACCCGTCTTTTCTTAAATTACTGAATGCGTTGCCTGTATTTTGGTATTAGCTCATCTGAACTAATCTCGGATACCGATCCAAAATCATGTACTTTAGAGCTCAGAGTCGGCTAGATATCTTACTAATTAATAATTAGTTTATCTTGGTTACTTTTTAATAAAAAAATCTGCCACCTGCACTGCTATTCCTGTTTATCTCTGTGCCAAACTGCATAAATCCTAATCTGAGGGAATTGATTAAAAAACATCAACCCACCCACATCAAACGCTCGCATTTATCAGTGATATCTAGGATTTTTTTGTAAACCCAACTAAGAGAGTTAATGTGTACAATCTAGCAGCAAGTGTCTAGACTGCAGACTGCTGCTTTGAAGTCCTGAGAACGTCTCTGATTTATTAAAAAACTTGATTTTTTGAGTTGAATAAGCTAATCTGTGAGTACAGTTATTTTTCTATGGACTGAGGATATACACCTGTACCTGTGTAACTTAAGCGTAATACTTATGCTTATGTAATTATGTGTATATGATAAGGTGTAATCTCAAAATCCTCTTGTTCGAAACGCATTTTATTATAGTCCATACTTGCGTTATGGTTGCCAGTTACACGCTAGTCTTGCATGTAACTAACAACCATGTTCATAATGATTATAATGTAATGTAACACCAATTGATTTACGATATCCATGATCTAATTTTCTGGACACATGACGATCAAGACAGCATTACCTCCATTGTCACATAATTGGGTAGAATAAGGAAAGTGTGTTAGCAATAGCGCACAAGTTATGTAACTATTCTCGTATATTAGTGACGTATATACGAAAATAAGTAAACCTTACCTACTATTTTCCCGGCCAACCAACCGAAGAAGAAATCGTATAAGGTGATTGCTTAGTCATGTGAACTAGCAAAGTTGGAGTTTAAGATAGGAGAAGAGAGATACGAAGACATTTAGTTACTTTTAGCCTTTCGGTGTTTTAACAGATACATTTTGGAGATTGTGCGTTGAAGTTTTATAATATAATTCCTCCAAGGCCCTTCCCATCATCGAATGACATGGTGAATATTTCACACAATTTTACAAAACGTTACAGCAATACGTTCATGGTGCATACTGCAAAAGAATTGAATACCGAGTCCTCCTGAAAGTCTTCCAGTCTAAAGTTTTTTAATCATTTTTATTTTTTAAACTTTATGCACAGCAAATTGTACAAAGGCGGACTTAAGGGTGTCACCCACAGTGACGATAATATAAAACTTTTCGTCTTAAGATACTATAATATTTTATCATAAGATACAATATCGCTCACTATAAATTTTGTTTGGACCATCAGGATAATATTATGTTTTCCGGTGCAGACAGAAATGTGAACTCTTTACTATAGCAAGAATAATGCAGGATTGATGGATCGAGAAAAGAGATTGCTTCTAGGCAAGCACGTTCCATCACTTACTTACAGTTAAGAATATAAGATAGTGATCAATAGACTTTTTATCATACCTAATAAGAAAAAGAATTCTTATATGGTGAAAGTACTGCAAAAGTTTCTTGATGGGTGGATAGGCATTAATGAGTACTCAAGAACAAGAACTTTGAATGATGTTTGTCACTTTGGTTCGTTGTGACTTCGTGGTTTAGGACGTCCGTGAGAAAATATGAAGCAGTACTTGCAATATTTGTTCTACAAAAACAGAGCACAATTAAAATATATTACCCGTTGGCCTGTCAGGCTCTCTTTCGCGAGAAAGAGAGCACGACAGGCTGAATGTCATCAAAATGGCTAGCGTCATGAGAGGAAACCTGGCTGAGGGTCAGGTGCATACTTTTACAGGATTTCGCAAATAATGTATGCGGCCAATCCATGGTCACTTAACATTCAAGGGGGTTTATAGTCATGAATACATGGCTTTATTCCCGTGGAGTTTCATCATCTTCTTCTTCAAAGCGTCAACCCCACTCGCATCCGAAGCTTGCAGATTGGTGTCTGGAGTCCGCTTTACCAGTCTAACTGCGGATTTGGCTAAACTTCGATATTTTCTGTGAAGCGACTGCCATCTGACTTCCACAACTGAAAGGCGATATCGAAACATTGCAGTTAGACCACATGTGGAGTTTCATCTCGGCTAAAATTTTTTATGTATTTAATTAGCCCAAGACATGCTTTATTAAGACCCATCAAAATCAGTATAGCATTATTGTGACACTCAGCAATGGGTCTAATGTAGGAGACAATGTATGAGCCTTTTTTTTTACTTGTGTTTCCACAAGTAAAAATCCCCACAGATACTCTTCCGGAGCAGGAGGGGGAGGTTATATTGGACTCGAACCGACTAAAACGATGGAGTCATCAGATACCTTATAAAAAATAAAGTTATCTTTGAAACCAAATATTTAATCGTTTTGTTTCCGGTTTGAACTAGAACTGAAACTTTATTGGGTAACTGCATGAGTTATGTAGGCAGGGTAGGTAATAATTTGGGGTGTTTGATTGGAAACCTTTACGTGGTATACTCTGGGCAATGGGCCGAAGATGGCTAGAGTATTGCCCTTTTTGTGGTTTGTTGACCGTACTGACCAGCGGCGGTACCCGCATGAAAAATGGGACAAATGATGATGTATTTTTGAGTTAAAGTGCTTTATTTTGTCAAATTTAATTTATAACTTCATATTTCAAGGATTTTCTTTAATTTCATTTATCATGTTTTTTAGAAAAATTTGATCCTTGACCCTATTGATTGATGATATAAAAATACAGGATGTATTTTTTTAGGATGTTGGATAAGCCTGGCGTGGCAAGAGAAGTTTAATAAACGTTTGAACGACATTTAGTTTCTTTTTTAAAATAAAGGTTTCCTATTGGCGAATTTCACTATCCCCAGTATTTAGAGTACTTCCCCTCCAGGTTAGGTCAAAATCTTCCACCCCGTATTATAATTTTTATAAATATTTTAATATTAAATAGGATTTTAAATCAATGCGCAGATATTGAAGATATTAATTTAGAAAGTCTTAAAAAGACGATACAATTTTTTTTTTCTTCACTCAGTACATTCTACATTGTTTGTCATCATCATCATCTCCTCCTCCTAGCGTAGGCCTCGTCGCATTCGAAGCCTTCGCCTCTGAGTACGGGGCCTGCTTTTTCCAGTCTAACAGCGACGCGGTTGAACCTAGATATTTTCCGTGAAGCACCACATGAGTCACATGACCTCCACAGCCCATTGACAATATTGACCTTCTATAATTAGATTAGTTGTGCGACTACTAGGGCACTACTCGTAACGAATTCCAAATTCTATTAATGTATATTAAATTTTTTATTTATTATAAATGTTTCTTTTAATTTAAATTTACACAATAATCTTGACATTTCTTAAATATAAATGATTTTTTAATGTACATTGAAAGCATTACAATATCTTAACCAACTTTCAATAAAATAAAATTAATAAAGTTACTATATATACACAAGTAAAAAAAAAACAAACTATAGTTAAAAGAAAAATATAAATAAATAAATTAAATATAAATAAATTTCATAAATCGTTTAGTATAAACGAGACATTACATTGCAGTGTAAATTATGTGTGTTTTCGTACCTCCAGTGTACGCTTGCCCACCACCCTAGTAATCCACATATAAACCAACGGTGAAATTTCTCCAGCTGCATTCGGTACTCAACACTCGAGACAAGTGTATCATAACTTTACAAATTAAGTAGATTGTCCCGATTTTAATCGTCGTGTGCGGGTGTCCTAATTAGTAAAAGTGTGTTAACTTCAAGTAAATCGAAAATGGCCTTAAAGGTGAGGATCAATACATTAATTAATAAGAGCAACAAATGGTAATTATTAGGGCTCTTAATACTTTGCAGTTACGATGTTAATGTTAATTATACAACACTGTGTTGCATTCCAATACTTAAGCTCTAAAGAAAGCGGAAAGGAAACTAGTGAAATATAATGTTTCATTCATCTCAATGAACTCATCTAGAGTTACAATCACATTAACAAAACATCTAAGGTTCAGTTTCTGATACTCGGTAGTAAATATGAAATATTTTTCTTCTATGTATTGTTCAGTGTGTTTATTTGTGTTCGATATTGTTAGGACAAGGTTGGTATAAAAGAAAAAAGATGAACAGAAGGTGCAGTGGGAATGGGATTAGAATTAAACGTGAGAGAAGACGCTATCAAAAGCTAACATTTTATAAATACAATCTTCTGTACTATGACCAGCACTCATTTAGAAGGAAATTATTTACTCAGTAATTTCAAAAAAAGAAGATGTCAAATTAGTCCGATTTCTTGTTTGTTTGAGTAGGGTTTAGTATCGACGGTGATCCCATATCAATTTAATTAATACTTATTGAAGTTCTGGCTTTGAAGATACTTCAAGGAATTCACAAAATTTAGGATTTAGGACGAACTATGATCGAAGACCTGGACTCGATAAGACCTAAAAAGTTATAAAATAGAACTCCTACAGGTCAGGTTAGTCAAACTAAAGCTAGGAATATAATAATATTCATAATAAGATAAGCTATAGGTACGTGAAAAAAATTATTCTTTTAATTTTTATATTAAAGCTCTGTGGCTCTTAAGCCATGAACAGGGAAAAGATTTGTTTCAATTTTGCAATTGTTTATTAATGCAATATTCATAAGATTGAAATTATTAATTAATAGAAGTATATACGATAATATATACAATTATATAGTTCTGTTAATGAACTGTTGAACGCAAAGATCGTAATACGATCGACTATTCATATCAAACCATAAAAACGGTACTAACAAAACGTCCAAAGTTGTATAGAATGAGATGCTTAAGCTCACAATACATACCATCATCGGTTTGTACCTTTTTTTTAAATATGTTAATGTGGTCCAATTGAGCATACAGTTTATTTTCAAGCTTATGTGTCATAATATACTCTTTATAATAATGTTTCATTTTAAGATTTCATAACCTATGACTGTGATTTGTGTATTTTTCCAAACGTCATAGTAATGAGTTACACACGATATTAGGTCACAGGGCACTTGAGGTTACAATAACAGCAGTTTAAAGTGAAAACAAAAGTAATAATTTACATAGCATTGACGACAAAATTACGTAAAAACACATTCTGCGTAACCATCAATGGAATACTGAAAGTGTGTGTGAGAATATAGGTAAAAACGACTATTGTTGGTTGGGAGACTCGCGTATACATTAATTTGCGATGGATACTATTGTCTTGCGGTTCAGAAAATTGCCATAGCATTAGAAAGACTGTTTATATCTACTTATTACATAGTTTAGTTCTTATGTAATACTAGGTAATGTCCGGCATGTGTTACCATGCTTCTTTTTTACTGTTTGCACATTCAGTCATGTGTTAAATTACTTGCCGAAGATACAATGTAATCAGATGAATGGTATTATGAATGCATAGAGGAGACATTCATTATTACTTATATAGATTGTAAAAGATTAATATGTAGTTAAATAAAACCATTTAATTATTTCCAAATTTTCAAATGAGATAATCACAAAAAAATATATTTCTAATTAATTTAATTAATTTTTTCCTCAGCTTCTTTAAATAAATTTTTCAACAGACTTGCTCATAAACTGGCTCTCATTTTACGGCAATTAAGCAAATAATGACGCCTATAATCAAACTGTGGCATTTTGATTGTTATAATTCACAAGTAAGTTACCGATTCTTTTCAAAAATTTTATTGCTTCAGTTGTTTCTACCTTCTAAGTTTCGGTACAAAAAAGGTAGCGTTACAAATAAATTAATATACTTATTATTTGCTCATTTCATGCAACTTTGTGTTTAAAAAGATAATTTCAACTTGTATGTATTTAATAAACAAAAGTTTTAATCAATTAACCTTAATAACTTTAGTTTTGTCTCAGCGACCAATCAAAAAAAGAATCCTCTTTTAGTCTATGGTCGATTGAGATGTGCGTGCATTGCAAAAGAAATGTTATTTTTTGCGAAAAAAAATAAATTCAAAAGTCTTTTTTACTTCTGAAATTACAGTCATTATTTTAATTAAAATGTCTACAAGTACTAGTTATGAAGAAAATTATTTATGTTGCACAACGGCCGGTATATGATGTGATTGAAGTGAATCACTGAATGTTATGGAAAGATTACTACATGAAAACTACAAGGGTAATCTATTTTTGTTTTATTTTATTCACAAGAGTGTTGAAAAACATAGTATGATACACGTGAATATTGATGATTACCGTCCTTGGCTTTGTTGAGACTCTCATCTAACGCCTCGGGTATCAATGGCACCTCAGCGATAATCACCAACTTTACACACTTGTACTTTGTTTTTACGTGCAGGAAATCCCCCCGGGTTCCCCCCCCCCCCCCATTTGGAGCCGAAGCAGAAGGTTATGTCGGACTCGAACGGACTAAACCGCACGCCGTCTGTGGGTCGATGTGCTAGGCCGAAGGTGAGGTTGTCTCGTGACATATGGGGGGTGGAGGTCGGTTTGCGCCCTCCGAAGCCCGAGCCGCCTTCGAACGCGGCCAGCGATGTTCGCGAGTCTTTCTCGTTCGCTGCGCCGCGCCCGCTCTGCTGTCTCCTTCACGAGCATGAGCTGCTCGCAGAAGGATGCGCTGGCCGCCCACGCATCCGCGCAACGGACCATCGCCGCGAGCAGGATGGAGAGCGTGAGCACTCTCACCCCCAGGGCCGTCACAAGCTCCCGCCTCGGCGTTTCAAACGCCGGACACTCGGTGAGCGTGTGCAGCCCCGAGTCCACGCTCGCGTCGCAGTGATGGCACTCGGGCGTTGGTTCTATGCCCATCAGATGCAGGTACCGCCCGAAGTTACCGAGTCCGGTGATGACCTGCGTCTGACGGTACGAGAGGCCACAGTGTGGCCTCTCTAGCCACTCCCCCATGATGAGTCTTACCGCCGCAATCACGGCGTGCCCTGCGCTTGGTTGCTCAAGTCGTAGCTTCCACTCGGTCACCATGGCCCTGTGGAGACAGGATTTCTCGGCCCGAATTCCTTCGGACTCGGGGTCTAATCCCCGCCCCCGCGCCTCCTTTCGGAACCGATAGAGTGCCGAACGGGTCCTCGCTTCCAGGATCCACGGTGGCGATCCGGCCAGGAGACTCACCGCTTCAAAGGATATCGTGCGGTACCCCCTGATGGTCCTGGAGGCCATCGTCCTCTGCGCCGCGTGGAGCAGAGGCAGGTATCTGGCCCCCAGGGTGTCGTATGGGCATACGGGGTACCCGTATGGGGCCATGGACCGCGCGCGAATCCTCGGGGCCCCTCAAGTTGGGCAACAGCCTGCCCAAGGCATTCGCCGTTGTCACCGACTTGGGGCGCAGACTTCGGAAATGTTCTGAATGTTCAGATATTTCAACCGGGGCTTGATGTCGATGGGACTGCCTCCCACTGTAAGGCTGGCTCCCGGGTCTGGCCTGCGCCGTGGGCCATGAAAGAACATGGCCTCGGACTTGTGCAGAGCCACCTCGAGACCCAGCCGCCGGATCCGTTCCACGACTTGAGCAACCGCGGTCGTGGCCCTCACGGTCGCCTCGCGGTGCGTAGCCCCGCTCACCGTCACCAGCGTGTCGTCCGCGTAACACGTGACGGTGGCACCGTACGCAAAGTCACCGCAAAGCACCCAGTCGTAACCGATGTTCCACAGCAGCGGCCCCAAGACCGATCCCAGTGGAACACCGCACGACATCTCACGCCTACCGACTCCGGTCGAACTTGGGTAGACGACGGCTCTCCCCGTCAGGTACGCTCCGACTATGCGGCGGAGGTAGAGAGGCACATCGTGGTACACGAGCGCCTCTCTGATGCAACTCCAGGGCAAGGTGTTAAAGGCATTGGAAATGTCCAACGACACCGCCAGCATCACCTCACCCCGTTACACACTTGTACTATAATGTACTATTATAAGAATTTAACAATCCTAAATAATTGTTTCAATATTCAGTTTAGAAGTTCCTTTGACCACCTGTGGTAATTTTCATTATTTACATTCACTAATTTGTTAGTTTTTGATGCATGACAGAAAACAATAAAATAAATTTGAGGCCAGTGTGAAAAATCCTTATAGCATAAAGTTGAAGTTGATATTACTTCCTAATAAACGTTTTAATGTAAAATCGCTGTTCATTTAATTTGTTAATATTGACGGAGAGCAAACATTGAAAGTAATTTCACATTCGCTTTTATAGTTAATTGACGAAAACGAACAATAAGACATGTTTAATTATATCTTAACAGGAACTGTCCACAATGAAAAGATAATGATAATTGTTTTGTAACAATATTTAAACGGTCGTAAAAGTATTTTATTTTTGTTAGGGTTGTCGCTAAATGGACTTGAAGTATACACGTGTTCTTGTTTTATAATGACGAGGAGGCCAATTCTCGTAATAAAAGATATTCAAGATTCTGTTACGATCTAACGTCAAAATTGTGTAATGCTAACTATTCAAATCGATTAAGATAGGAAAAAAGCGAATCAGGTCAGGTGGGAATCAAACCCCGCCATCTTTCACTTACAGGGGAAATGTTCTGCTTTAAACTTTAAACTTTACGTGACAAAGGCGCTAATGCGATAGGCTCTATCGCATTAGCGCCTTTCACACGTAAAGTTTTAATTGCGCATCGGGACTGCGTTCCAAACCGCCACGCGCCGGTTCGATCTGTCAGTAATATTGGGATTAAAACATGACCACATTTCGGCAAGACAGATCTTTAAGGTTCCTGTTGTTTTAAAATGGAACCCTTCACATGTGACCGCGGATAAAACTGTGAAGTGATGCGTGCGCGCCGACCGCCAGATCGATCTGTAGTTTTCCGAGCTGACAGTTTGGACTGGCGCGTGTAAACGTAGTTATTAGATAGGAACGACAGATTGATATGGTGGCCGGCGCGCATGCCTCGCTTCCCACTTTTATCCGCGTCACATGTGAAGGATTCATTATCTTAATCTCAATCGATAGACAAAATATAGTGTTACGAGATTATAATACGGTTTTTGACATTTGGAAGATTGAGGTTTGATCGGAACTGAATTCCATACTTCTTTTGTTTTGAGATTTTGTATTCTAAAGTTATATAAGTCTCCATCTTACTCCAATCTCGGGGCACGCCAGTGCCTCCGCACAGTCAATCAAAAAAGTGGGTTTTTTAGTAAAACAAAACATTCATATTTATAACCATTCGAATCGATCAGAGCCAAATTATACTCAGACGATGTATAATAAATCTCTGATGAATGTGTATAACTATTTCGGTCCATTAAATGTACTAGGTATACATTTTATATGTTCTATTCTCGTGAAGATTGCGTCACATAACATGAGACTGTTACTCGCCTAGTGTACTGTTATGATGATTGGCATAATATAAGTAGTGCTTTGTTGTATATGTAATTATAACAGTTTTACACTACCAATTTTGATTGAGATTTAGAAGAAAAAAACCATAACTAGACTCTTGCTCACGATTGCACTAGTGAGTGAGTAATCCTTGAAGACATATTCAGACAATTGCCGTAAATTATGAGCTTTAAGTACAGCTCATTTCAAATAGCTTTTTTCTATATCATACGCTACATATATACCTCTAGTGGAGGATTTTGTCCTCACCTCCGTAAACTATCACATTCGTAATTTTAATCAATGTAGACACCTTAGAATACATCTATAACTGAACGCCACTCAGTATGAAGGTCATATTTCTTCTGAATTTTCAGCATTGTGTTGTATTTCCGGCGGTGTGTAGGGTAGCCAGAGCTTACTGGAGAGATTTTGTGCTATCAGTGAGACGATCAAAGGCTTGCCCTGCTTTGACTTCTACACTGACGGCACAGAAACTCTTTGTGTTTACAGGGTTGGCAACACGAGGGTAACTCCTCTGGCGTTGCACACGTCCATAGGTCACGGTAACCACTTTCCATCACGTGGGCTGTGGGGATGTCTGCCACCTAAGTTGTATAAAAAAATCTGAGGCTTCCGACATACCACGGATCCATCCACTCTTTCACTTTCTTTAGGTTTAACTCATTGGGTTTTGGGCGTGACTAACATCAAACGGTCTGACGTCAGACGGTCTGACGTTAGACGGTCCGACGTACCCAAAAGGAAAGCCACCGCCAGAGCCTCGTCCGCCAATAAGCAGGTAGCATGCAGGCTGTAGGCCCCAAAAGACCCATTTCTTCTAAACGTCATTTATATCACATTTTTATCTATCACAAATCTTATTTATATTGTTTGATATCTTCCAGTTGGTGATAGTAGCCTTGGCTGTAGTGGCGTATGCGCATAGTCGCAAAGTCCAGTACTTACGGCCTGCCAGGGTAGCTGTGGGTGACCTGGAGCCAGCGGCGTCGTTCATCCAGCCAAAGTTAGGTTATGAACATCATCACGTCTCGGAGGATGAACATGTTGATTATTATGTAAGTATTTTATATGCCATTTAGGTGGCCGACAAGTACATAGCCCACCTGATGGAAAGTGACAACGGTGGCATATGGACGTGTGCAACACCAGGGGAGTCACACTCGTGCTGCCGACCCTGTAAGAACAGAGAGTTCCTTTGCCGTCAGTGTAGAAGGTAAAGCAGGATAAGCGTTTGGTCTGCACACTAATAGCACAAAAACTCTCCAGTGAGTATTGCTAAGGTTCTAAACTAAATCTTGAAGTAATTAGGGAAAATATTTTTTGAGAATGAGAATGGGTTTTTACTAATTAATTTTTTTTTTATTTACTTTTTGAAGTGAAAACTTCTTTAGCGGCGTTGGATGGGTAAAAAGTGGTAAAGTCGCGTCAGGGTCACTTGACCTTTGAACCGTAACCGACGACTGACGTCATACAACATTAGCGACAGATTGGTTATTTTGTTAGGTACACTATGAAGCTTCGTATCATAGCGGTAAACGCTTCGACTGTAAGTCCTTATGGTTTCAGATAGTACCGGGTTCGAACCTGGGCTTCTGACACTTTTTGTGATTATTTTTTCTTTTCGTAATTTATTACTTATTGTGATTATTTTTTCTTTTTGATATTCATTAATTTCTTCTGACAGAATATTAGTGATAGGTTCTATTCTATATCTATATCTTTTTCTCTGTATATAACGAAGAAAGAAAGAAAGAAAAAGTTATCACTTCTGCCGGCACTCCCGGAGTGCAACTCGTCTTTTTTACGTTTACTTACTCACTAGTCAGAAAGTTACAAACCAAAATGTTTCATAAATAGATAAAATAGTTAATACATATCCTTTATTGCCAATGGTCCTCTTGCATAGTCCGTCAATGTCCTTCGATAATTTTATTTTAATGGTTTTTGAAGGTTCACGGACAGTAGTAGTAAAAATAAAATTTTGGTATGATGTGGGTTTTTGTTTTAACAAGAAAATTAAAGAAATCAAAAAAAGTTTCGTAGTTATTCATTAAATTTAAGTAAAATTTTTGGTTTTGTGTGAGGTCTTAACAACGTCTTCTAATAATAATAAATCAATTCTAACCTAAAATCCAATCAAGTAGAGTTGATAACTTGAACTTACCTCACTGTCCTAGATTTACTTAACGAGTAGTTGGAAAGCTTGTCATAACAAATGCTCACATTGGTACTGGTTTGACTTTATTGTTTTCTTTATTACCAACACATCTGTCGGATTAAAACACAGTTAAATAATTTATTGTTAAGTTACATAAAAATTACAATACTTTTATCAATTCACTTGTTTTTACTTGCAATAATTTTACACCATTGCATAACAGATCTTTACAGGGCTGTTACCAATTAGTTATATAAATAAATATTATGAATATTGTGTAATTATTGCCGTATTGGTTGGATGAAATAGTTGGTATAGTATAGATAGTTGGTATAATATGTATTTCCGCGCTTAAAAATAAGCAAGTATCTAATTTATCTATTTTTACTCATGTAATCCGAAAGATTGTCTGGTGAGAGGTAGCTAGATAGCTTTTCAGATTATCCAACCTATCCATACAGTCATCTCTACAGGTTGATATCGTTTAAAAGAGCAGTTAAAACTGAAGCTCAACTTTTAATGATTTATGAAAACAAACGGTTTTACCCACTTTCTAGCGGTTTTAAACTGTCCGTCTAATGCATGATAGAGAGAATACTCTACAAAACGAGAATACACTGACCTTAGCCGCCTCCCACTGTATGTCTTGATGTCTCATCGAAAACTGGGTACTGTACTCAAATAAATCATTTATTTTGCGGAATACAGGTTCACATTATTTTATTATGATGCAGGTATTGTATCACCATACTCCACAGCCAACTTGAAAAATTTAAAGATTTTAATGGTTATTTACATGAGTCCGTTACGCCACAAAAACATAAACATGTCATCTGATCAGAGAGAGCTACGAGCTCTCTCTGATCAGATGACATGTGTTTTACCTCTTGTAGAGAGTTTTTGTTGATTGTAGTTGGTTGGATAATATGTATTAATGTTTTCGATTGCGAAACTGTAAACGCATCTTCGCAGTAAACAGTGCAATTTACAACTTCCTATATAATAATAGTAGTTAATTTACTCGAAAGCTAAGTAACAACGGTGTAGTAAAACGACACATGCTTTTAATAGATCGTAAGTTTATGTCAATTTGTATATGAGCAGGAACACAGACATGATCGTGTTTCCTGGGCTACGTTCCGCTCTTGATGAGCACTTGACGTATGGTACAAGGACGAGATTGACTCACTATGTTTACTATTACCGCTGTTTTTATCTTTTAATTTTTCTTTCTAGTTCAGTCATCTTGGATTTTTGCATGATTTTGCCAAAACTTAATGAAAATAGGTCCACTAGTTTTTACAGTTTTAGAAGCATCAATGGGGAGAAACATTTTTTTTTTTATCGTAGGTGCTGAAATATTGTTGGGTTGGTAAATGTAACGGGTTCGTATCATTTGCGCGCCCTAGCCCCAAATAATTCAGGGTAGTACACTATTTCATCCTTTTCATACTTTCTTGTCAAACATCAGCTCTTCAATTACTTCTTTACTTGCTATGTCAACAGGAATTTATTTGTAATTTTGAATTTTCTTCGCAAAGATGTATCTATACAGTATATGGTCTAAGATTTTAATAAATTATACACCAATCAGCTTACGACTTAGCCCAAAGATTTCCCTATAAAAACAGTTGCGTAAGAGCACGTGGCGTGCAAACAGTTTCTCTACACCGCCAACTCACCGCAACGTTGATCTCACGGAACGGTGTAGCTAACATTTCCGAGTTAACCATATCCATGGGTACACTTGACACGGCAGGTGTAATTGAAGGATCAATACTTAGCAGTCATCTATATTTAAGAATGAATTCCATCTATACTACTTACTACTAGACAGGTATAACACGACGGCATTTCCGTCCCAATTGAGCAGTCTGACCGGAGAAGTACCTCCGCCCTAGAGAATACAGTGGCTATCTATCTATCTATCTATCAGCCAATAGACGTCCCAGACAGTGGCTATAATAACTTCGTATTGTGTTTCTGGCGGCGAGTAGATTAACCAGAGCTCACTGATGAGTTTTCTGCTCTCAGTGGAAAAGCCAACGGCTTGTCCTACTTCGTTTCTGCACTGAAGGCACAGTAACTTTCTGTTCTTGCAGCACAAGTTTGGCTCCCTGTTGCACATGTCCATAGGCAACGGTGACCACTTTACATCAGGTGGGCCGTGTGCTTGTCTCCCACCTAAGTGGTATAAAAAAAAGATTAATATTGAGTCGCGATTCGGGGGTAAAGTGGATATGCGAGACGATAGCTGTGTGCTGGTCAACTAAGTTCCTTAAAAATCTTCACCATCAGCTACGTACCCGTATGAACTCCAAGTTTCGACCCTATCACGTATTATTTATAAACAATGCAAATGCTATATTAAGTACTTAAAATATAAATAAGCAGAGTTAACCAAACATTATTATTTTGATTTCCAGGCATACCCGAAGTATGTCTTCAAGTATGGCGTGAACGACTTCCACACTGGTGATATCAAGACGCATCATGAGTCCCGCGACGGTGACGTTGTCAAGGGTAATATTTTACTTTTTGATATAATCATTAATCTTCACTTTATTCATGGGATTACCCTCATAATTTCTTATTGAAATACTCGAAGACCTAACCTAACACAATTTACTCATTAAATTAAACACTGCTTGTTGAAACACTTTAATACAGCAACGAGGTAAAAACCTACCTAAACAGTGAAATAGTTCAGTGATAACACTATTATTTCTGCAACTATTATACTATCGCAAAATTGCCTTTTGACTTGTAGCGCTTAATATACAGTGGGAATTATAGTGCGAATCGATTAAGATAGGAAAAAGTGAAAGCCCAGGTGGGACTCGAACCCACGATCTTTCCCTTACAGGGGGAATGCTCTGACCACTGAGCCACCGGGCCACACCTAGGCATTCACTTTTTCCTATCTTAATCGATTTGAAAAGTTAGCATAGTAAATGCTTCAACATTTCATTCAATTATAGTACTAAGTTTTATTGATTTTATCAATGATTATGAGGGCCTCAGAATACTTCTGTACTCTGAGATAAGGGCATATAAGAGGGCAGACAAGGGAAAAGTTGTACCTAGTTAGCAAATGGAGCTCATTGGATTCATACGGTACATTAAACATGGTTTGGTGCTGGTGTACCATCCGGCTAATGTGTGACTCTGACTAGCAAACCAATTTTTTGTTTAAACAATTTTTTTATTTATTTTACAGGTCAGTACACAGTGGTCGAGCCTGACGGTTCCATTCGTACTGTAGATTACACCGCAGACAAACACAACGGATTCAACGCAGTAGTTCACAAGACCGCGCCTATATCACCCCATGAAGCTGGACATTTCCACCACTAATTCATTGCCTAAGATGAGAATTCCAGTTGAAAATATTTTAAAGGTTATTTAGGCTAACAGCATCACACTCAATAATATTGATAAAAGATACAAATAAAATACAATTTATTGTGTGTTTAACACACACAATATGTATTTTATTGTCAATATAATGAATATCTGCTTGTAGGCAGTGTTTCATAGTCCCATAGGACATATAATCAAAGTCCCTTAGGATTCTTTAAAGAATTTCAATTGGAACAGAAGTTGAAAACATACTATTTCTGATCTTATACAAGGTTCAATTAAGGCCAATTTTCGAAGTCTTTACTAGTGTGTTAGTTATTTAGGGTTTTAATATGTATGTGTAAGTGTGCGTTTGGCAAAACATTGAATAAATGGGAAAAGTCAAAGCATTAGATCTCTGAAATATTTGATTGTTAACTTTTCCGTAATTTATTATAATTAAGTGTTAAATTGTTTCCACAAATGTACCTGAATGTTGTAGGTTAACACTGTATTTCATATTTCTAAGCATATTCTTCTATTTTAAGTTTGTTATCTTCATAATGTAATTTCGGTTGTAAGGCATCAGTATTGTCAATAAACTGACATATTTTTTACATATTCCTTTTAATTTAATTTATTAATAGTAGTTTGTCTACTCTGATACTATAATACAAAGATTATAAAGTTGAAATCAAAACTCTTATGACAAACATTACGCACGGGCCAAAAAAAAAGTTTTATTACAATACAGGTCTTGTATGGACACCTATATCATTAAATGACTTTTTTATCATAACGATACTCCTATACAACCTCCATTTGGACTGAACCTCTACTTTAAAAAAAGAATCCACCGATTCGGAAAAAAAAGATACACGCATGCACAATCGATGTTTGCGCCTTGGCGTCAACATTTTGCATTTAAATTAAACAAAGTTTGGTTTTGTTTGTAAAATAAATTAGTTTATGTATATAGTATGAGAGTAGATAAAGTACTGTATGACACTGTATATAACTTGGTCTTATAACACTCGTGTGATCCTATAAAAAAACTCGACTACGGCTCGTTTTTTTTAAAACACACTCGTGTTATAAGAACCCTTATTATGCAACAGTATCATAAACTATTATTATTATTAAACAGCGTCGGGAACAACACGGAGCCTTGTGGGACACCAGCGTTTATGTCTATGCGGTCCGAGCAGCTGCCATCGACGACGGCTTGGATACTTCTGTTGGACAAAAAGCTGGCAATCCATTCGCAAAGTCGCTCGGGGAGTTCGTAGCGTGGCAACTTCGAAAGAAGACTTCTGTGCCAGACCCGGTTAAAGCCCTTTGCTATATCGAGGCTGACCGCTAGGGCCTAGGCTGTATCGGCCTGGCATGATATTTGGGTCTCCGTCAGAGTCTCTGTTCCGTCAGCGCAGAAGACAAAGCAAGGCTCCCCACCACCGCAGACGAGCCAGGGTTGTGTGTCCCCTCCCAGATACTGTAGCCGAGTCCACTCCGGTTTCCTCCTCCGGCACGACTACAGCACCGGGAACTTTACACAGGCTGCTGGTTCAGCCTCCTGAGGCGGAGATTATGTGATCCCCAGGTTCGGGAACCGTACAGCCTGCGAGCGGCCAGCGGATAACCGTTTCACCGGGCCTCCCTGACCGGCGCGCCAACATTTCACATCCTCACTAGTCAGCGGTGGTATTTTAAGCCTTTGGTCTTCCCACTGACAGCACAGAACCTCTCCAGTGAGCTCTGGCTACCCTACTTACCGTCGGGAATACAGCACAAGGTTATTATAACCGCGGTATTCTGTAGGGCGAAGATACTTCCCCAGTCGGACTGCTCAGTTAGGACGGGAGATACCGTCGCGTCCTACCTTCTAATGCAATTTATACCATTGTTTAAACAATAGATAGGTACATCACGGTTTTTTAAGAACCGGGCCCAAACCAACCTCACCTACCCGCCTCTACAAATCTCTGGTACAGACATTCTTCTTGGGGTTGGAAAATTAGACGACAGCCGCTCCCATAAAAACCAAGGTAAGTTAAATAAAGAGTTAAAATAAGAGCGCGGTTCCCGGGCTCCAAAGTGGAAGTTTTGGATGTAAATGGAACTAAAGGTATGAGCTCGTAACCGACCGCGTACACAAACAGCTCGATGGATTTATTAATGATGTGTTTTTTTTTTACGTGCGGGAAATCCCCACGGATACCCCCCCTTCGGAGCCGAAGGGGGAGGTTATGTCGGACTCGAACCGACTAAACCGCACGCCGTCTCTGGGTCGATGTGCTAGGCCGAAGGTGAGGTTGTCTCGTGACATATCCTTCGTACCCCTGCCGACCCAGGGCCATCCCTCTCGTTTTGGCCCTCCTCGGGAGGGGGGACCACGCGGTCCCCGACTCGCCCCCGGTATGGGGGGGGGGGGGCGCGCGCATTGTCTAACGATGAGCGCCGCCGCCGTGGCCTGCTTCTGCTAAGGTGACGAGCGGCTCCACCCGTCACCCTCAGGCCCGCGCTCATGGGGGGCGGAGGTCGGTTTGCGCATTAATGATGTGTTAAAGACACTATTAAAGAAAAACACAGTATGTTTTTCGTTTCAACGTTTTCGTTCTGGAAATTTTAACTTCTAGAATAAACCTCATGGGTAGCTAGAGATTCTAGTTGTCAATGAGGATTTGAAAGTGATTGCACTGCACAACAGACGGTGGTGAAACTAGGGGAGTTAGGATTGGAATGTCTCCGTCACCCATCATACATCCAAAATGCTCCAACCAAGTACTACTTTTTTCGAAATTTAGATAGTTTATTCATTGAAAAAAAAAAGACATTTTAGATGAGGCAGTCCAAAACGCCTTCAAAGATTTTGTTGATTCTCGCTTCCGTGATTTTTTCCGCAAATAATTAATGAACTGCCTATAAAATGGCAAAAATGCATAGAAAACAACAGTACATACTTTGATTAATTAAATTAAAAAACTGTAAAAAAATAGATTTTCATTTTCCATATAAAACACCAATTTCATATGTAATGACCAAATATTACTTACTATAGGAAGTGTACTTTGATCTCACACATCGTACATATAAGTAGGTACAGTACATAGACCTTTGTTTGGCTGCAGAAAATTAAAGGCTTTCCTCACAATGCCAAAGGTACATGTTCAGCGATATTTAAGGATATACGTTTGTTCATTTCAGAAGTCTGTGTGAATAGAAACAATGGCATATCAAGGTTCTAACAACAATAGAGATCGCCTGAGGCTTTGTCCTACAAGAAATTAATTTACTACGCACTGTACGCTTTGGGTCCCTCGTAATAGTTGGATTAAGGACCTGTAGGATATCTAAGTTTAATAAAACTTTAAAGCAATTAGTATATGTAGGTACAAAATTTGCTATAGATTGTAAAAAATCACATCCAGGACAAAACTTGTACCTGCGTCCAAGAGGCCTGATGAACTACCTGGGAGTGTCTTAAACATTCGAAATATTTCCTACAAAATTTGTACTGTTGTTTTTTAGTATTTTGAAATTTCTTTAAAGATTTTTCGCAATCTACCTCCATTGATAAACCATTTTTTTTTCTATATCAAGGATTTTTCTATATCAATGCCTGTCTCTTTTATGATGGGGACAGTATTTGCAGGGAGTATGAATGATTTAGATACATTTTCTACTGATGTGTCAGTAATGTCTTTTTCAAGTAGAGCGACTATTAGTTTATATACCTGTGTCTGTTGTAAAGATGTTTAAAGTTATTCTTTATACACAGTCTGGCCATAAATACTGTTACAATTCAAAATAAGACAGATATTAGGTACATTTGAATTTGGAATCTGTCTTTTTTATACGATTGTTCATGGAGTTTTCCAATTTTGGCGCCAATACATTGTACAATATTTTGCGATATTATAATGAAGTGGGGTGATAGAGAGAACCAAATCGCTGTGATTGCATTACACAAAGTTGGTATGGAGCCAAATGTAATTTTTAAAACTCTCCATACGCTTGGTATTAGTCAAATATTTATGTATCGGGTTATTAACAGGTACAATGAGACCTCCTCTGTTTGTGACTGAAAAAGATCTGGCCGTCCACGTAGTGTTCGTACGAAAAAGGTGATCAAAGCAGTAAGAATTCGAAGAAATCCTGCCCGAAAGCAAAATATTTTATCTCGGGGGATGAAGCTAGCACCCAGAACCATGTCGCGTATTTTAAAAGATGACTTAGGACTTGCAGCCATAAGAAACGCACTGTTCATTTTTTAACTGATAATTTAAAAACTACTGGAGCGGTACGCAAAGGTCACAGAAAAAAATTTACGAATGAGAAAATCTTTACAATTGAGCAACATTTTAACAAACAAAATGACCGTATTTATGCTCAAAGCTCTAAGGAAGCTTCCCAATTAGTCGACAGAGTGCAACGTGGGCATTATCCGACTTCAGTGATGGTTTGGTGGGGTGTTAGCTATGAAGGAGTGACTGAGCCATATTTTTGTGAAAAAGGTATCAAAACATCGCCACAAGTGTATGAAGATACCATTCTTGAGAAGGTAGTTAAGCCCCTTAATAACACCATGTTCAATAACCAAGTATAGTTCTTCCAACAAGACTCGGCGCCGGGTCATAAAGTTCAGTCCACGCAGTCTTGGTCGGAGGTGAACGTTTCGGACTTCATCAGACAGCCTCCATGGCGTGGCGGTAGTGAACGCGGCCGCTACGCAGGAGGCGCGGGTTCGATCCCCGCTCAGTGCAAATATTTGTAGGCATGAATATGAATATTTGCATTGGTCTGGGTGTTTCTATGTATAATATGTATGCATTTACAAAAAAAAAGTATTTAAGTATGTTTATCCGCATTCTAGATTCCATAACACAAGCTAGTTAAGCTATGCTTACCATGGGTCTAGATAGCGTTGTGTGAAATGTTGAGGAATATTTATTTATTTATTTATCAGAGCTAAAGACTGGCCGTCGTTTTGTCCCGTTCTTAATCTGCTGGATTATAATTTATGGTCAGTTTCAGAGAGTTTCGGCTTGTTCTAAACCCCTAAAACAATCCATACGATTGGCAGTGAAGAATTTTCGCATGGAAAGAGTGTGTGCTTCTATTGATAACTGGCCTCAACGTTTAAAGGACAGTATGGCAGCCAATGGAGACCACTTCGAATAAGCTTTTATTTTTTAAATTGTTTTATATTTATGTATTAAACTAACAAACTGTAAATGTAATAAATATTATTTGCAATTTTTTTTCTTAGTGACTGTATTTATGTCAAGACTAAGTATCTACAGTTTTTTCTTCCTTTCTCTGCTTAGACTTTAATATAATAATAGGATTGTATGACTACAAGTGCGAGGACTTGAAATTAGAAACAAGTTTAAAAATATAAGCTAAAAGTTCTGTATACCTCAATTAAATAAATAAAAATAATCACCTCGAAGTAGGCTGTATTGTACAGAATAGGGTAATTCACACATTTTAACAATGATATAAATTGGCTGAAATTAGAATTCATGATTACTTCATCAACCCTTTGTATTCACTTGAGAACACACAACAAAAGGACATTATGTTAATCAGTCGTTTTGTTATCGTGATAATCTTTATTTCGACTAGTTTAAGGTAAACGTTAAATTGACACACTCGTTTTATATTCCTAATATTTCTATATTCTTGAATGTCAAGCCCATATATTTATAAAACTTTAAGTGAAACTTGCAAGAAATAAGGAAGAATGACCGTTTACTTTATTTTTTGAAGGAAAGTTAGTGGTTGGGGGAATGATTTATAAAAATCTGTAAGCTCTATAAATAAGAATTTTTCATTTAATAAGTTCAGATAAATAACTTGAATTATGCATACAATAATGTTTAAATAAATAAACCTTTCTGGGCTTTTGTTATACTTCTAGTACATTAGACAATTTCTTATTTAACCTTTTGTTATTAAATAAATAAATAAAAACAAAAGTTTTGGATTCTGTGTGGCATGGTAGTAAACGCGAATGCTACGCAGGAGAAGCGCGGGTTAGATTCCCACTCAGTGCAAATATTTTGTATGCATGATGATGGTTATTTGCCAATGCCAACCATATTCATATTTCATGCAAAACCCAATGGTTGGTTGTGCGTCTGAGAGTACGTTAAAAGCCTTCGGTCCCGTTTGCCATAGGAACATCTATGGCTGTCGTTACAGGTAATAGGAGGCCTAAAAATTCCACCAGTTGGCCTATTTGCAATGCTTCAATATCGCCAATGGGTTGTGGAGGTCAGGTGGTAGTCGCTTTACAGTAAATTTCGAAGTTTAGCCAAACCTGCAGTTAGAATGGAAAAAGCAGAACCCAGACTTCGAGGTGAAAGCTTCAAACCAGGATTCACGTTAGGTTGAAGTAGCATGAAGAAAGCTTTTCTATCTTTTTTTTTTAACGTGAGGGAAAATTCTTCATGGATGCTATGCCGGACTCCTACCGACTAAAAACCCTCACGTACCGCCTGCGGTTGGTAGCCCCGGGTAAGCCCTCGGAAGGATGTCCCAGGACTACCAACAGACCTAAGGCTGCGACCTCACCTAGGTGGTTCGGGTGTTATCCCGCGTCTATGGGGGGGGGGGACCGGGTGTAACCCCGTTTCTGGGGGGGGGGGGGGCGTGCGTGATCTCTCACGCCACGCTGCCGTCATGGGCCTCGGCGACAACCACCACGTTGATGGACCACTGCCTGATGCTCTGGTACAGAAGGTCCTGAGCACCAGCGCAGTGGTTCAGGTTCACCTGCAGGATGCGAATATGGGTGTCCATTAATGGACGTCCATTGCCGCACCCTGCCGCGAACGTGCACCCTCACCCTCACCCCCCGTGTGGACGGACGGGGGTTTGGCCTTGAGGCAGCGCAGGCCTTACTGCCCGCCCGGTGGTTGGCCTCCTTGCCCTCCGCCACGCATTTAAAACAGCGTGGCGGAGCGTCACAGGCAAAGGCCATGTGACCGGGTTGACTACAGCGGAAGCACCGGTCTCCCACGGTGACTTCCGCTGTACACTGCACTCCCACATGGCCCACGACCAGGCACCTAAAGCACCTGGCTTCGCGGGGCTGCAGGAGATGCGCCTGCGCCCTCAGGAAGCCCCCGACAAGGAGGCTCCGTCCATCCGCCACTTTTTGGGCCGCTGCGATGGGGCAGCTCACGACTGCCGACCCGTGACCGGCGGGGCCAAAGCGAATTTCACTTGACCTCACCTGATCACGAGGGCAGCCAGTCGTCTCCACGACGGCGGAGATTATCTCCTCCGTCGTGGACGCGTCATCCAAACCCGAAATGCGCAGACCCGCGCATTTGTTGGGTCTGGTGACGCGGACGTGACCAGTGTCCAGCGACCCCCGCAGCTTTGCCGCTAGAGCATCTGCTTTGGGGCCGCTGGTGGCGCCAGAGACCTCGAGGAGGCGTGCTCCGGTGCGCGTCACCTTGTACCGGAGACCTCCCTCTATTTCGAGGGCCTTAAGGTCCACTGAGGCTTTCGCCTGCCTCAGGACATCGGCGTACCCCACGCCCCTCGCCTTACCCTCTGTCGTCACCGTGATGACGACGGCAGTGGAACGGGGAGCGCGGAGCCTCTTTGGCGCCTTCACCGCGGAAGCCTTTGCCGCTTTTGCGGCTGCTTTTGCCGCCTTCTTGGCTTCCTTCACCGTCTTTTTGGCGGCCTTCTTCGCCTTCTTTTTGCTCCCACCACCTCCCAGACCCACTCTCTGGGGGGATTGTGGGATGCAGCGGGAGCATAAGTTGTGCTTGGGGAGGCGGGGTTGCCACTTCCCCCACGTGCCGTCTTCTTGGGGGCGGAGGCCCTCGGCTTGGGACCAGTAGCCCCACTGGTTGCAGCCGTTGCCGTGCATGGCGCGACGACGGGTGCCGCCAGCGGCGGGCGGTATGCCCGGTCCTCAAGGACGCCGAGGCGTCGCTCGATGGCCTCCAGCAGCTGGACCATTGTGGGTGTCACTTTAGATGGTGCACGGGGAGCGGGAGTTTTCACACCCCGAGCCTCTCCGGCCCCCTGGACCAGCTGCGTCAGCTTGCCGATCTCCTCCCGCATCAGCTGTTGCTGCTTGCGGGAGTCGGCAAGCTCCGTCTCCAGGCTCGCAACCCGAGCCCGGAGTTTCCCCTCCTCGCTGGAGACGCACCTTTCCAGGAGCTCCTCCAGCGCTTTGGCGGCGCCTGTGACCGCGTCCGCCACGACCTTCTTCTTCCCCGCAATATTTTTTTTGGCCTTTTACAGCGCCAGAGATGCGGGAAAGTGCCGCCAGGATATTTTGCGCCGCCGGCACCCCCGTGGCCTTCCCGCTTGGCAGCAGGGGCACAATCGCCGGTGGCTCTGCTACCTTTCTTTTCGCTCTGTAGAGGTCGGCTTTCCAACCTCTGCCCGCGGGGGTAGCCACTACCTTTCTAGGAGGGCCTTTGCCTGGTCCGCTCGACCTAGGTCTCTTCCTACCTAGTTCGGCAATGACACTGAGACCGAGGGCATCCTCGGTCTCGCTACCTATGTCGTCGTCAGCCGACTCCATCTCCGAGCCAGCGTGAGTCGACACGTCTTCCGCGTCGCTTTTTTGGGTGGTTTTGAGGCACACCCTTGGGCCTGTGGGACTAAGCTTTTCTATCTAACTGAAATAAATAAGAAGATCTTTTTAATCTACTCACAATAAATGCTAAGTTTAAATTTCACCTTACTTAGTATATCTATCTATAAAATCAACATGTATTATTCGTAACAAATAAATTGACATAAAGCTAAAATTGATACATTTTAGGCACAGTGTCATGACGGCATAATTTACATACCTAGTATTGTCATCGCTAGGTAATTTCGTAACAGATAGTAAGAAAGAGCGTGAAAGACATAGTTAGGGGTATCAAAAATCACTTTGTAATTTCATTGAGCGGCTAGCGAAACCAATGCGAAGGATAGATATTTGATTAGAAGATTACCATTGTGATACAGAGGAAGTATTAACCTTTGAAGAGAAGCAACGGAACCGTTGCTAAGAACGACAGAAATTCGTCATAGTCCGTCATTCTTTGTTTGGGTAGGCACGAACAATTCGCTATGGTGTTTTAGTGTTCGTGAATGTCACATAGGTTTTATACTCTAGTTATTGCTCTGGATTATGTTTCGTAGTAAATTCTTGAGAAAGATCTTTAGGTGCATGTTTCTAACAATCTGGTCCTCGTATATAACCCCCAATATTCAAGTCAAATATTTGTCCTAACTAATTTGAATTTA
This sequence comes from Eilema caniola, assembly GCA_949126895.1. NCBI lineage: Eukaryota > Metazoa > Arthropoda > Insecta > Lepidoptera > Erebidae > Eilema > Eilema caniola. The sequence continues at coordinate 17,998,657 of OX421467.1, forward strand.
AATAAAATAAATAAATAAATAATTTGAATTAAATCTTTAAGCATTTTTCATGCTAAATATTTAAATCGAATAATGAGAAAAAATTGAATCGGTCTAAGGGGGGGGGGGGGGGTTTGATCCCGTGATCTTTGCCTTACAAGGGACTGCCCTTGTAAGGCAAAGATCACGGGATCAAACCTTTGGCCACTAAGCTACCAGACCTCGCCCTAACCAATTCAAATACGTAATTCATTGTCACGTAAAATATTTGTAATAACATTTAAAACTATTCCCACTAAGAAAAAATATATCATGACCTCAGAATTAATTACCACGTATACACACAAAACACACAAACCCCAAAAAGGCTTCAAGTAGATCAGTGTAGCAATAGAATCTGCATACTAAACATATTTTCTATTGTACCGTGCGAAATTTTTTCTCGCTACGGAACTCTAGGAGGAAATATCCAACCTGTAGGTACCGCCCACCAAGGCTGGTACAAAATAAGGCCACATATAAATGCCTGTGAACCCTCCATTGTATTATTCAAGGAGTGGACATAGACAAAGACAGTTGTATTTATCCCAGTGAGTGTTTAGTGTAAGTAATTGCTAGAATGTGTAATTACCTGTGTTTGGTCGTGGTCGCGTGTATAGGAGTGGTGTCGTCGGCACCAAAACTGAGAGAATATGCTTATCCACCACCTAATTATTATGTAAGTATTTTTATTGTTCTTTATAGCATTTTTATAAGTTTGAAACGGTTAAATAACATCAATGATTATAAAAGACCCTCTTTATACTAATAATAAGTCTACGTAGTTTATGAACGAATAAGAGGGTTTCACTATGGTTTAGTTACATTTTCAGTTTAATATACATAAAAAGTCAGTACTATACATGTGAGTTTTTATGTTAGGTATTTTTAGGTTAAGTTGTATATCACTAGGATTTTATACATATTATTAAAAATTCCTTAGTTAAAATAATAAAAAAATAACAATTAGAGTAGAATTTGGGCCACCTCTTCTGTTCCCATGTGGTGTCATACAAATCATAAGGGATGGAGCTGATTAACTTTAACATCAGACAGAAATTTACAGCCCAGACTTAGCCTCAGATAAATATATAGATAAATAAAATAGTGCCCGGAAGACTGCAATAGGCTCACCCCCTATTACGTGGGACCGATTGGTGAAATGTGGGTGTTAATTTACCTCTGCCTAACCCTCCGGGGATAAAGGCGTGATTATTAAGTATGTAAACCTTGAATTCAGTTTCAGTACGACTGCTCTCGTAGTACAGGTGTTTAACTTTTGAAAACTTATGCTGTACAATCGATGTGAGATCGATGTAAGATCGAATATATTTCATCAGAAAACTGCTATTAGTGCGGCAGTGGTAAGATCAAAGGCTTGTTTTGTCTTCTACACTGACAACAGAAACTCTCTGTGCTTACAGGGTCGACAGCCCGAGTGTGAGTCCCCTGGTGTTTTACACATCCATAGGTCCAAAGAGGTATAAAAAAGGAAATGAATAAGCTTTTTCATTTATTTTCAGAGTTCACCACAGTACGCGTTCAAATATGGCGTAGCGGATCATACGACTGGTGACGTCAAATCACAGCATGAGTCCAGAGATGGTGATGTTGTCAAAGGTAACTGACGTGCGTTTTACGAATTTTAGTTAAACCTAAAACCTAAACACTCTGATACTCTGGTCTAGTTACAGAAATTCGACACGGCAATGTGTTGTGGAGATCAGAATATATCCTATCCTATGTTTGTTAATTTCTTAATTAGACTGAAAATCGCTCCCAACTACGTTGGAGAAAAGGCTCGAAGGATGTATGAGTAATACGGGTATCGCATTAAAATATTATTAGCTTCTATCAGCTAAACTAAATTAGTCTAAGGCTACCTTAGGCTACTCAAGCTACTTGTACTTTTGAACCTAGACTCCACTCTTCTGTTCTTTCTCTTGATCTGGCTTTACTGTCATTCAGTTACCCAGGAAAATCTTTCAGGTCCAAGATTTCGGGTCGAAACACGCGGGTATTGGAGAAAAGTAGAAAATGGATACCGTGTTATTTAAATGTTAACGATTGTTTGTGTTTGTTGTCTATATTATATTAGTGGCATAATAATCACATAATATTCACTTCCCCAATAAAAATAATATAAATTATGTTAATAAGCCCGGGAGGCATTACATAATTTAAATCATATTGTCAGTTTGAATGGCACACATTTAATATTCACATTAACCCTGTAATCGTCCATTGTAAATCCCTTACGGTAGTGTGCGTGTACACATCAATCACGTTCATAACACACAATGCACAAGATAAATCTCCACGATGCATTGTCTTATGATATATAGCTACAATCGAATGCATGTGAATGTAAAAAATGTAAGAAAAGCTGAAAATTCTCAAGCGATTTCCAAATTAGCATCTTTCTTGAAGGTGATTTTTTTTTTTTTACGTGCGGGAAATCCCCACGGATACCCGCCCCTCCGGAGTCGGAGGGGGAGGTTATGTCGGACTCGAACCGACTAAACCGCACGCCGTCTCTAGGTCGTAGTGCTAGGCCGAAGGTGAGGTTGTCATGCGACATATCCCTCGCACCCCGGCTGACCCAGGGCCATCCCTCTCGGTCTGGCCCTCCTCGGGAAGGGGGGGACCACGCGGTCCCCGACTCAACCCCGGTGTGGGGAGGCGCGCATCGTCCTACGATGCGCGCCGCCGCCGTGGCCTGCTTCTGCTAGGATGACGGGCGGCTCCACCCGTCACCCTCAGGCCCGCGCTCATGGGGGGCGGAGGTCAGTTTGCGCCCTCCGACGCCCGAGCCGCCTTCGGGCGCGTGCAGCGATGTCGGCGAGCCTCTCTCGCTCATCGCGCCGCGCCCGCTCTGCTGTCTCCTTCGCGAGCATGACCTGCTCGCAGAAGGAGGCGCTGGCCGCCCACGCATCCGCGCAGCGGACCATCGCCGCGAGCAGGGTGGAGAGCGTGAGCACTCTCACCCCCAGGGCCGCCACAAGCTCCCGCCTCGGCGTCTCAAACGCCGGGCACTCGGTGAGCGTGTGCAGCCCCGAGTCCACGCTCGCGTCGCAGTGATGGCACTCGGGCGTTGGCTCAATACCCATCAGATGCAGATACCGCCCGAAGCTACCGTGCCCGGTGATAATCTGCGTCTGATGGTACGAGAGGCTACCGTGTTGCCTCTCTAGCCACTCCCCCATGATGGGCCTTACCGCCGCAATGACGGCGTGCCCTGCGCGTGGTTGCCCAAGTCGTCGCTCCCACTCGGCCACCATGACCTGGTGGAGCCGGGATTTCTCGGCCCGAATATCCTCGGGCTCGGGATCGAATCCCCGCTCCCGCGCCTCCTTTCGGAACTTATATAGTGCCGAAAGGGCGCTCGCTTCCAGGATCCACGGTGGCGATCCGGTCAGGAGACTCGCCGCTTCGAAGGATATCGTGCGGTATCCCCTGATGGCCCTGGAGGCCATCGTGCTCTGCGCCGTACGGAGCAGAGGCAGGAATCTGGCCTCCAGGGTGTCCGCCCACACGGGGCACCCGTATAGGGCCATGGACCGCACGACACCCGCGTAGAGTCTCCTGCAGGAGGACTCTGGGCCCTTCAAGTTGGGCAGCAACCGGCCCAAGGCATTCGCCGTGAGCACCAACTTTGGGCGCAGACTTCGGAAATGCTGTCCGAAGTCCCATCGACCATCAAGCACGAGCCCCAGGTATTTCAACCGGGGCTTGATGTCGATGGGAGTACCTCCCTCTTGGAGGTGATTAGCTTGATACAAGTATTTGAGGCAATCATCTTGCATAAAGATTAATTAACGTATATTTATTGGGTCTACAAGGGCCTACTAATATCCAAGGATCCTTGTCATCCAAGCCAACTTCACCTGGAAGTTAGTGAACCTTCTAAACACTATACGAAACTCTAGCGCAAGATTTTCTCTCAGGATTTTCGAATTTGTGTAATATATGTAAAATAATTTCCGACGTTATTTAACGTGGTTTCAAAAACTATAATTTATTTATTTATTTACATCGATGTTAGCAATATAAGCTTACAGTATTCACCAAAATGCTCATCCATATCGGTATTTTAAATGGGAAAGTGTGCGTACGTGTGTGTCTGTTTGTCCGTCTTTCAGCACCTAAACAACTGAACCGATTTTGATAAAATTTTGTAAAGAGGTGTTTGGTCGCAATAACCGACATCTAAGCAGGCGTAGCCGCGGGCAAAAGCTAATATGCTATATGTTCAAGAATAGATGATTACAGATTTATTATTTACATAAGATTGTCAATAGATACATTAAAATTATAAAGTTAAATAAATAAGAGTGCATTTTACAGTCCGTTTAATATATTTTTTCGGTTGGATGGCAGTTACTCCCGGGAAAACCTTGGGCTTCAAAGTACAAACTTTAGATGTAACTGGGAAATGGCTTTTAGGCTACTGATAATGATTGATGAAAATATTGTATGTGATTTTATTGAATGTGCCTGGTTTATGTGTATTGAATTGAAATATTAGAGCATTTTATTAGTATGAGAATGGGATTGATAATAGTTGTGTGTCATGAACTTGATAAGTGAGTAGTGATTTAATTATTGAGCCGTCAAAGTCAAAACAGGACAAGTCTTTGGTATCCATACTAATATTATAAATGCGAAAGTAACTCTGTCTGTCTGTCTGTCTGTCTGTCTGTCTGTATGTTACGCTTTCACGCCTAAACCACTGAACCGATTTTGATGAAATTTGGTATAGTGGTAGATTAGACCTTAAGAAAGGACGTAGGCTATGTTTGTCTCGATAACCGACATCCTCGCGGGAGGAGCCGCGGGCAAAAGCTAGTTCTTAATAATAAAGAATACCGAAGGCTAATTCTGCTTTAACTTCTGCTCTGAGCGCACAGAAACTCTTTGTTTTTACAGGGTTGGCAGCACGAGTGTTACTCCCCGGGCGTTGCACATGTCCATAGGCCACGGTAACCACTTTCCATCAGGTGGGCCGTGTGTTTATCTGCCACCTAAGTGGTATAAAAAAAAGGAAAATATCATTATTCTTTTACAATTTCACGTGGGACAACAATTTTATGACCTATTCCAATAAGTTAAGTTCTTCAGGGCATTTTGCTTCTGTAGAGCAGTAGTAGTGGATGCAACTACTCCGATTGAGGTAATGGGCTCGATTACCGTGTCAGATCAGCGTGGAAACAATCCCAAGCGACTACAATATGGGGTTCTTCAAGAAGGGTATTAGAAGGTATCTACAGGGTCGGTAGCACGATTGTGATGCCCCTGGTGTTGCAAACGTCCAAAGGCCACGGTAACCACTTCCCATCAGGTGGGCCGTGTGCTTGTCTTTAACCTGAGTGGCATAAAAAAAAATTGGCCAAACCCTCCCAGCATTAGGAGAGGTCCAGCAGGGTACTTCGATAGGCTAATTGATTAATTGATTAAGTCAGGTAAAGATATTATAATATATCGAATTAAAGAGAAGAAAATTGAATCTGTCTAGGCGGGGTTTGAAGCCGCGATCTTTGCCTTACAAGGGCAATACTTTGACAATTAACCTCTAGACCTCGCCCTAACCAATCCAAATTTCTCCCTCTATATCTGTCTTTGAGGCGACAGTGGAGCATCTACCGACATTCTTGCGAACTATCGAAACCAATGAATGATTTTTAAATCATTTTTAAACATCGATTTTTGACTGTGTGCGGTTTGGTTCCCGGCAAAGTAGAATTTGGGCCACCCCTTCTCTTCCCAATGGGTTTTGGTACAAAGCGATTAAGGGATAGGGCTGATTAGCTTTAACATCAGACAGATACGTACAGCCCAGACTCAGCCTCAGATGCACGGCTCGAGTCAACAATAGTGCCCGGAATACGGCAATAGGCTCACCCCCTGTTACGTGGGACCGAATATAGATTGGTGTAATGTGGGTGTTAATTCACCTCTGCCTAACCCTCCGGGGATAAAGGCGTGATTATATGTATGATTTTTGACTACTCCGCCCATATAGTTTTAGAATTAAAGAGAGAAAAAAAAAAGAGCGAAATCACCAATCTCATTGATTCGATTTAAATATTTAGTATAAACAATGCCAAAAATGTAATTCATATTATTATGTACCAGTAGTATGTTATATGTGTTAAGATAACTGAAATGGTAAATGTACTCAATATGCTAATATAATGTACTCAATAGCTTTGTAGTTGGATCAGAATGTAGTTTTTTCTCCATTTTGTTCTTTTTACAAGCTTTTATTTAACTTGCAATGTATGTTTGTTCGGGTGGAATCTTACAACTCAATTTTAAGGCACTTGCCCTCAACCGATTGAGCTGAAATTTGGTATGCACGTTCAGTTCGGATGACAATGCAAGAAAAAAAAAAAAAAAGATTGTTTTTAAAAAGGTTTTTCGAATATATCTTATTCAGTTCCAAGCTTCCATTCAGTTACTTATTTCAATTAGTCTTAGTAGAATCTTGATTTTAAGATTTCCATGAAGCCCCGTCATTACGTCTTAATATTTTGAAAAACAGTTTCTGCAAAATTACTTAATTCAAATAAAATCAGCTTTGTTTGTTCTTATATCTCGTGGCATATAACTACAACAATAATAGATTTTCCTTTGTGTCGCAAGAAATACGCTACCTTATTATATTAGAGTCATTGCACGCCGTAATCAACACCGTGGGATAGTCATTGTATCACCAGATTATCTTAATATTGTATGAACAAAGCCTACGCACGACTATGTGTGGTAGTTTTCACATTACGTGTCAGTAAAGAGATACCTCCAGCAGTCATTAGCGGCATAGAATAAAGTACATATTGCGTTTTCTTTCAAAGCAATTTACTTGTAAAAAGCTATCCCATCAAATACAAGCTACTTCTCTCCGAGTTACCTTATTCTAAGGAGATGTATTGGTTTTGAAAGAAAAAGAAAGCGAAAGATATTCAAAGCTTCTTCGATAATCACCAGGGAAGTGGGCAAAATAATAACAGAGTGCCAATTCTCGTAATAAAAATAGTGATCGCTTTTGACATTTCAGAGATTAAGATTAGATCAAGACTGAATTTTGAAATCAGGTGATGCGTTGCTTTGTACTGATAACTCCGTAAATGTCATTGATGTGGATATATTGTATATATTAAAATAAAATAACTTGAGATTAGAATTCTTAATCAAACAAAAATTATTTAAATTTTAAATGACAAAATAGTTTACACTGGTTTAGACTGGTATAGACCTACGATAATAACACTAACTTGATCCTTTCCATGTTTTTCTTGATTATAGGACAATATTCATTAGTAGAACCAGACGGATCTATCCGTACCGTGGACTATACAGCGGACCCCGTCCATGGGTTCAATGCAGTGATATCAAAATCTGGACCTAGCTTCCATACACCCGCGAGGCCAGTGAACCCGACACTCCCCGTACCAACGAAGCCAGTGGTTCAGTATGTGCCGAAGCCCGTACCAGTTCCGGTAGAGGTTTATCAGTATTACCCACAACGGGGTATCTTTAGAGAATCACCATCACCTTGTAAGTAAACTTAGAGAAAAAAGTTTTTAAGTAATGAAGGTTCAGGGTCGAAGCCATTTTAAAGAAAGGACATAATAAGAGTACCAAAACAGGCGAGCATGTATAAAAGTAAAATAGCCGAAAGATGTATGTTAGCAATTGCAACCCCACTGGGAAAGAGGCGTGACTGTATATATGTATGTAAAGGTTCTACTTAGATTTTCATGGCGCAAGTCAGTGCCTTACATCGTTTTTGTACATTATCAATTTTAGTACTTCATAGTGGTCAATATGTATTATTTTTAAGACTACAAATACAGTAAATTAATTTCAGTAGTCAGATTAATAGTAAAGAAAACACAAGTCATTGGCCTAAAAGTTGGTATTGTTTGTCTGTTAATTTTATGATTGTACTACACGATTTTCTTACTATTATATATTATATATATATTATATTCTATTATTTTTCTTAAATCTGTTACAGTGTACCCAAATCCCGGAGGCGTTCCTTATCCTGAATATGATGGATTTGAAATTGATGGATTCCCTCTATCACAATTTATGTATAATTAGACTTTAAGAAAAATAAGATAAGCATGTGGCCAGTTTAGAATAATATAATTCTATAATGCATAACAAGCAGAATCCTCCAAAATTGTACAATTGGCCGTGACAGTGATGATCTCTTGGTAGAAGCTTAAACGAAAAGTGTAAATTCTGTCGAAACATGTGTGAATGTTTTTATGCGTGTGAAATGGCTGTGCGTTTTTCATAATTCAACAAGATATGTCATTTTAGCGTGTTTACATGCTCATTTTTCATCCTTATTGATGAACAAACTTTGAAGGTATTTTGGTCTGTAATTAGAGACTAAAATGACAGAGTTCTAAAGTACAAATTGAAAAGCGCTTAGGGTCTGTAATTTGACTTCCATTTTTATATCATATTACTTATAGATTATAGTAACAGTTATTATTTCCTTAATAAACATCGAAAGGTAACCTAAACTTAATGTTCAACACATGTCTTGTAAATTATACCTTGAATATTATAGGAGGAATTAGTCAACGTTATTATTATATTTTAAACTCAAAGTGACATATATCAGAGAGGTAGCTTTTACGTTTTTAGTTTAAACTTTATTTAAATAGTTTGTTATCCCTACTTATTATTGTAACATAAAACACAAAATGTAATTGTTTTTTAATTTCCACCAAACCAGTATTTAGTATAGTATCAAGATAATTCATATTTTGTTTTTAATTAAACATTGATTATTATATTTTATTATTTATTTAGCATTTTATAATACATTAACACGTTATATTATAAATTAAATATTTATCTTAGAGGTATGAGTATACATTTACCTATATTAATACAAACTGTTTGAAAATAGTAAAAATAATACAGTTATACCTTTAGTTATAGGATATGAGAAAAATATTTAGCATAATTCACATGTTAAGTTGTGTAAATATGTATAAGAACTAATAATGCTTTATCACCGATAGTAATATCTTTTATCTTCATATACTTATTTTATTTGTGTATCAAAACTCATCTTAAAACATATTAGTAGAAAAATAATGCAAATAAAGCTTTTGAAGTACAAATTGTATTCTTGTTCTCTTCTTCTTGTGAAATCTATAAACAGAGGACCGGACGAAAGACGACGGGAAAACTACTATGGCTTATATTGAAAAGACTTGTATTATCAGTAGCATAAGGTAAAGTGATTGATTTAAAACTCATAAAATAGTTTAACCAAGAACCAATCACGATTGAATCACTTGGGCTCAATAGTTATTTTATAATATCCTACCTTGGTTTATCCCCCACTGGAGATGGTTAAGTCGGTTACCAAACATGTTTGATTCCTAAGCTAACTTTGTAATGTATATCTACTATAACATTAATTGTTATTAAACTGAAGAGTTTCAATTGACAAAATCTTTTTGTGCTGTATATAGCCCGTTTTTCAAGAAAGATTATAAAGAAGCCGCGTAGTAACCATAAATGTCTACAAATTCGGAAAATTTCGAGACATTCGAAAATTAATAAATTGCGGCCATAATTTTTTATATTTATATTTTAAAGGGATGATACGGAGCTTCGAAGTATGCCACGGGCCACGGGTGAAGCTGGCGCGGGTCAGCTAGTTAATAGCTCGAAAAAATCGTATTACGTATAAATAGAACCGTATTTGTCGGTGTCCATAGATCTATATAAAAATAATAATAAAGTTATGTATCGAGTTGACAAAAAATATAGATTATTGGCTCTAGAACTGTTTCCAAAAGTCGCCAGGATTGTCGCTAAATAATTTTTGTCGTCAGAAATCTTCTTTGGTCGCTAAGACTTGAGCCAAAGTCGTCATTTCTAGCGATGAAGTCGCTAAATTGGTAACATTAGTAACTACTATCCAACAGTTCCTGCCATTTCGACTATATTATTGTTTATTTGACATTCGCTTTACGGCGCAACTCCAAACCACCTGACACGTTCGTATTAAGGGCTCATTCATGCACACCTCCCGGAGCACCATGCTCATGCCTCACTATCACCAGAAAAGACACAATAAAATATCTGGGAGTACAAATAGACGATGGTCTAAAGTGGGATAAACATATTACTGCTGTAATAAACAGAACCATGCGTCTTGTTACTATCTTCAAAACACTTCGTGAATCTGCCAACGTCAATACACTAAAGATGGTATATTCACTATGTCAATCTATCATTGGATATTGCATTCTTGTGTGGGGTGCTGCTCATAAAACACTTGTTCTTGGAGTGGAGAGAGCACAAAGAGCCGTACTTAAAGTAATGACAAGGAAACCGTTATTGTATCCAACATCCCAACTATACCTTGAGTGTAGGGTCCTAACGGTCCGTCAGCTCTTTGTGCTTCAAACTATTTTGAGGAAACACACTAGTCTTCCCCCATCGAATCCCCAGAAGAGAAGAAATGCACCATTAGGTGTTCTACATAAAACATCTTCCGCTGAACATCATTATTATATAATAAGTTCTTATATATATAAACAAATACACAAAAAGCTTAACATATTGGACTTGGATAGACGCAATCTAAAGCTAAAAGTTACGGATTGGTTGCTACAGCAAGATTACTTCAGCACCGAATCACTTCTCGTTTTTCCTGCGTAACTTGTCTCTGGTTACTCATTCGCTTCAAATCTTCATATGTATGCAAGCACACACACCACATCCTTGCTGGTACACACTTGTATCACACACACTCATTCTCATTTATATACACACACATCACATATACCCTCACTGACAAAATACACAAGAAAAGCGTATTTGAACCATTTCTAGTTTATTACTTCCACTGTATGCAATTATTGAACTGCTTTTATAGTTTTGTTACTTTGTTTGAATTTTTTTTTTCTTCTCTTATTTTATTACTTATATCTATACTAAAAATGCATTAATATGCTAAAATATTATGTAAAATGCTATAAAGTAAGTTGGCACCTGTGATACAATGTTTAAGTACATTAGTACAGGTGTCTACGTTACACATTATAATGTACCTATGTTTAAAAACTGTATGTAGTATCGTTGTAAACTTTATAATATTTGTAATCTGTGTGAAATAAAGTTACATTATATATATTAGTACGGAATGTCCAGGTCTATGGGGCCATATCAAAATCTCTGTGCTCCAGTCTCACTTGTATCTGCACCGGTTCATCTGTTAATTTACAGACGATACTCTTATTCGCACCTGCCCCTCTAGACAAGTGGCAATTCGTTGGCTGGCGTTTGATGGAATAGAATGATGAATGTATGGGATTTGACACATTTGACATTCAGAACGACTGTCAGAAATGTCAAAGCCCATATATTCGTCATTCTATTCCATCAAATGCCGACAAACGAATTTCCACTTGTCTAGAGGGGCTGTAAAAGTTAAGATAAGCTATTAGAGGAAATAACAGCGTAGGAGTACAGACCGCAGGCTTTAAGTAACTTAGGATGCAGCCATAAATTGGGGCTTTAGCTGAGGTATGTCTTTAAATAGACAAGCACTATAATAAAGAGGTATTAGTTTATTTAGCTCTCATTATATTATTAAAGCAAAGCACAGAATACATATTTTACATTGCATACTATTTTTACTCTCAACAAATACTTGAACTTAAATTAAGCAGGCACATTGATAGCTTATTTATTCTGTACTGCACCTATGTAGATACTTTTTTATTCTCTGCACCACCTGTTAGTTTGGCTGGAGAATGCCTATGGTGGTAAGTCCACCTGGATAAATTGAGTGCACGAAGTTTACAAAAATAAATCAATGGCATTAAAACGCCTTCTCATTTCTTAAATTTATCTTCCATGTTGTTGCAGAAGCCTGATTTTTTCAACAGGCACCTTTTTGTTGAAAAATAGCGCCTGATTAAGATTTATTACAAATCGCAGTTCCGCAGATCAGTGTTATGCAAACTTGAATTCATTAGTTTTACAATGTTACACACTTCTTAATAATCTTATTAATTCTGTGTATTTAACATCCTAACCCAGTCTGTCCCAGTCAGCTTTTTCAGGTCGTCAGTCCACCTGACTTGGTGGCGTCCCACCTTCCTATACCTATAGTTATTAAAGGCATAATATAATATTTTTCAACAGACATGCACATAAACTGGCTCTAATTTCACCGCAATTAGACACATAATGACACCTATACTCAAACTGTGGCTTTTTAATTGTTATAATTCACAAGTGAGTTATTACTTCGTATTTAAATAGATAATTTTAACTTATTCGTATTTAATCCACAAAAATTCCAATCAATTAACCTTAAAACCTTTGGTTTTCTCTGTAAAAACTTTAATTTCCCCACATAGACCGCGCCAAATTAAAAAAGAAACCTCTTTTATTTTTTTATTTATTTATATTCTTTATGCACAAGTACATAGGTGGACTTGGTGCCACAGGCATTCTCTACCAGTCAACCAAAGGTGGTGCAGAGAAAGACTCAGTTGGTGCATTATCAAAAGTAAATCTGATACAGTTACTCACATACATATAAGTAAAGCAGTGTACATAAATATACATATCTACTAATGAACACATATATCAAATATATACATAACGATACAATATACACCTCATAAATACCATAATACACATTACATACATAGTACATATTACATGTGGATGGGTTTGATATTTTAGGGAGAGGGATAACATAGGCCTTACGCCATAGAGATGGGAACTGCCCTAAATGTAAAGAATAATTTATAATGTGAGTCTAAGATTGTAGTGATCACACGATGACTAATACTATCATAGCCCACGGCGTTGGATTTGATAGAGAAAATTATCTTTTTGATCTCACTTTGTCACTTTTATTCTATGGCCGATCAAAATGCATGCGCATATCAAAACAAATTAATCGGTTTACTATTGTTTGACAAAAAACGTATGACAAACAATAATTTTATAAACAACGTTCGAAAAACTAATCATTTAACAAACTTTCATTTTGCAAATATATTACTTCAAAAAGTATAACTTAGAAAATATTTCAATTGTTAAAATTTTATTTTAAAAATGGTAATTTGTCAAAATAAAGTTAGTTAACAAACAGGCAAACAAGCAAGGTTTATGCTGGCGTTTTGCATACAGTAGGCAAGTAGTATGTAGCAAACATCGTTTCTGGCACAGCTCCGCTGCTACGGGGCTCCGACGGCCCCACACGAGCTTGTCGTCACAGATGATTGGGACGCCCACACCGCCGCGGCTGAGGCTGGCCGAAGCTGGGCTTTAAAATCACCTGCTGCTTAGCTCGTTTGCCAACTAACATGTTTATAAAATAATCAATATGTGAAATGATGCTGACTTCACCTCGCCTGATGGTAAGCTGAAGGCAACGTCTCAGGAAAGTACCATGTTAACAATGGTGGCACTCAGCTTGACGGCCTCATCAGACGCTTTTTCACGACCCGCTTAAAGAACCCGGTACTGTAGGAAGAAGGAAACACGTGAGCTGGCAAGGAGTTCCAGGTCTTAATGGTGCGACAAAGAAAGGAGTCACCAAACCACTTGATTCTTGAAGGAATATTCTGCACCGTATACGGGTGAGATCTAAGCCCTGCTGTAGAAAAGAAGAGGGCGGGACCAATTGGAAGAGCTCATCAGAACACTCACCATGGTAGAGACGGTAAAATACTGCCATGGAAGCAATATCTCTACGCATCTGCAAAGGCTTAAGGGTGCTTGTGACCTCGGGATTCCCAATAATGCGGACCGCACGTCGCTGCAACCTATCGAAAGCATCTAATAAGTACTTTGCGGAGCCATCCCAGAGATGCGAGCAGAGACACCGCTGCTCCGGCGTGAAAAATCGTCTAACTCTGTTCAAGACTCCGAGTTTACGCGAGGCTGTTTTGATGATACTCTCAATGTAGTTTTTGTTATTCAGTTTGCAACGAACATCCATACCGAGGATAGTGAGGTTGTCCTGTAGTTGCAGTGGCATGCTCTGAAGAGTGGGAAGGGGTAGGAAAGAAGATACCTTTACTGTGAACGCACATGCCTGTTCCATGTTTTCAGAGCCCCATTTGGGAAATGTTGAATGTTGTTCAGCGGTAATCACCAACTTTACAGTTGTACCAAAATGTACTATAAATTCTATTTTAACACACTTTTAGATTTAATTTCTCAATGAGCTGTTAAGGTTGTTAGCTGTTAGTTAGCACAGTAAACGCAGCAATTAAAACAAATGAAATTTTATACATTAAATTTATGCATAAAAATACGTTTTATGAATGGCAATGTAAAATAATAAAATATAAATATTTTGAATACAAATTCACAACACGCTTTTTAAAAACTAATTAGAGATCATAAAAATGTTTAAAAACGTGTAGTCCTACTTTTACTTTTATTTATTTATGTTTTTAAATTATTATATTATTTAATCGTTATTAACAGATCAAAACTTTGTTACAGACTTCCTCTTTTTTAGGTATATTAATTTAAAATCATCTAATTTAGGAAAAACTCGGCTACAATTTTAGGCTTACGTTTAGTGTTTAGGCGCCCGCTCACTAACAGTTTACCGGACGACGCGCGACGGCCGGACGATATAAATCTGTCAATAAATCGCAATAACCCACACACTAACAATTTCGTTAACGATTTTGAACTGACGACTTATGCGATCCGATAGTGTGTGGCCGCCGAACGATTCCAGACAGTTCTAAACGGGACAGTCCTAGGCCGTTAGGGCGAACAAGCACACTTCGGCCGGCGGCCTGTCGATCAACGTTTCGTGTCAGTTTTTTTTTACGTAATAAACTTAGAATAACACTATAAAATAATATTATTATTTTGTCTGAGATAAATAACATTATGATGACATATACTTATTTCACTAGTTTTTACTAAGATTTTATTCAAATTATGTACATAATCATCTATATTTCATTGCACATAGTCCATAAGGTCCAAAATAGCTTACAACAATTTCATGCAATGACTTTCACGTACTTAAATAAGAATTACGCAGTGCAAGCTATTTTCAACCTTATTGACATTGGAACGCATCTGATTTATTTCAGCGGCATTTATTTATGCGAAAAAACATGTAATCAAGAAAATGTCAATAAGGTCGAAAATCGCTTGTACTGTTTCACAGTCTCTGTGTAACTGATATCTGACCATTACCGGCAGGCGATCGTACGACGGAAAACTGCTAGTGTGTGGTCGCAAAACTGACAACAGGGAATTGCCGGCAGGCCAAAATCGTTTCAGTGTGTTGGCGCTATCGGCTTAGGACTGCAGGCCACCGGACAGATCAAAAACTGCAGGCAGACGGCAGGCGGACTGTTAGTGAGTGGGCGCCTTTATACAAACTTGAATACATTAGTTTTACAATGTTACACATTTTTTGATAATCTTATTAATTGAAAATGGTACTATATAGAAGAATAAAATAATTATAAAATTATAAAATATTTATTTTCACTTTATTAATCAATAAATAATAAATATTAAATAATAAATAAGATTGTTACATTACAATACCAATAATTTGATGGAACATATTCCTTATTTAATACGCATAACCTGCAAAAGACAAAAGTCGCAATAAATACGGTATTAGTTGAACAGACGTGGATTTGGCACAGAATTTCTTCTCGAGGTTGGGAGGACACCCTGAGGAAGACACGCCTAAAGGAGAAGCCATCCTGGTACCGGTGCAACGTGAAGGTGTCGCTTCGGTCCCTCGCGTTGCTAGGATGCAAAGACGCATGCGCCAGGATTGTCAATTTTGTTTATTTTTCGTTTAATCGTGTTTTGATAATTTTATTGTATATATGTTATAATAGTAGTTTTAAGTGTTATATAAGTGTGTTCCATGCAAAGAGACTGTAACCACGAAGTGGAAAATACATGTGCAAGTCAACTTGTTCAGTGCCCAGATTGCTCCCAGGCGCGTTTTTTTAAAGGTAAGCGGGGTCTGAAAGTGCATTTTGGGAAAGTACACAAGTCCCAAAATGCACTTGCGATCCAAACGAATTCGCAAACCCCTACCTCTACAACCCAAATTCCTTTTTGGCAAACATTATCAAAATTTAAAAACTCAGTTCCAATTTTGAAGAGAGTTCCCCGAGGCGCTAGGCCATCAGTAGCGCAGAATCTCACCCGGTGCATAGCCGTGGTAGTCCGGGAGAACTCTCAATACGCTTGGGAACAATTGCTCACCTTCCCTTACAGAATTCTACATGTTGCAAAAGATCAGGCGACCAAAAAAACTTTAACAACACAAATAAAAGAAAACTGCTCTTCGTCTCATACTTTTGACCCAAAATTCACAATTTTTCATAAAAATTCAATTTATCACTATGTAGAGTCCAAGTTAGGAGAAGGTGACATTAGAGGAGCTGCAAGGCTTTTATTCAGCAGTGATGTTATGGCGCCTTGCTCTCCAGATACTCTGGCAGATTTGCAGAGCAAGCACCCATCACCTGCTGATAACCTTTCCTTCCCTGAGCCTTTGGAGACAGACGCTGAATGTCTCAGTGTTTCAGCCAAGGACGTGTTAGCAGCCGTTGGCTCTTTCCGGAGTGGGTCTGCCGGCGGCCTCGATGGCCTAACTCCACAACATCTCAAGGACCTTACCGGTGTAAGCGTCGGGGAAGCTGGCGACGCACTCTTGAAAGAGCTAACGGCCCTAATTAACCTTATGTTGTCCGGCAATGTGGACGAAGGCATCATTGATTTACTATACGGCGCTAACTTATGCGCCTTGCGTAAAAAAGATGGCGGCATTCGTCCCATTGCCGTAGGTTGTACATACAGGCGAATAGCAGCCAAGTTGTGTTGCAGAGAGTATAGAGACTCTCTCACAAATAAATTCCAGCCCCTGCAACTCGGCTTCGGCTCCAAAGGGGGCTGTGAGGCTGCTGTTCACGCCCTATCCACGTTCCTTGGCTGTAGTGGAGGAGAGGTTGTGCTCAAAGTTGACTTGAGGAATGCCTTTAACTCGGTTAACAGGGACACTTTGTTGACACAAGCTAAATTAGAAACCCCCAAAATTTTTAAATTTCTTTGGCAATGCTATAGTCACCCTTCTAAATTACTTTATAAAGATAATATTTTAAACTCAGCGGTAGGGTGTCAACAAGGTGATCCTCTTGGGCCAGTCATTTTTAGCCTGGCTATTCACCCCATAATTCAGCGACTAAATTCTAAATTTAACATTTGGTATCTGGATGATGGTACTCTTGGTGGTGACGTAGAGACAGTATTAAAAGATTTGGCATTTCTAAAAGAAGAATTTAGTTCAATTGGCCTAGAATTAAATTCCACCAAATGTGAAATTTTTCTTTGTAATCAAACTGATAGTCTTTCGGTACTCTCAAAATTTAATGCTTTGGCTCCAAATTTAAAAGTTTTACAAAAAAGTTCTCTCCGCCTCCTTGGGTCACCAATTCTAGAAGATGCCTACGAGTCTTTTGTGGTAGAGAAAATACAACATTTTTGTGAAGTCTCGGACCGCCTGTACCAAATTAATATTCATTCAGCCTTTACCATCATTCGGTTTTGTCTTTTCGTACCAAAATTTACACATGCTCTGCGTTCATCTCAACTTTTTAAATGTTCGTCTCTTTTAGGTCAAGTGGATAGACTGTTGCAAGACACTCTATGCAAAATTCTAAACATTAATTTGAGCGACCGAGCGTGGCTTCAGGCGTCCCTCCCAATTCGCCTCGGCGGCCTCGGCGTTCGCAAAATTGCAGATGTAAGTATGCCGGCGTTTCTATCTTCGGTCTATGGCACTGAAGAATTAGTCAGGAAAATTCTGTCTTCTTCACTGATTAATTCAGATGTGCCAGGTAAGGCCGAAGCTTTAAATGCTTGGAAAATGACCTGCCCAAATTCCGTCATGCCAGCCAACCCATCTTCTCAAAGGCAATGGGATGAGCCGCTCAGTATTGGTGTTAAAAAACATTTAATCAGTACAGCTACCACTGATGCTGAGCGTGCTCGCCTTTTGGCTGTGGGGGAATGGGAATCTGGTGTTTGGCTCCAGGCACTTCCTTCGCCCAACATTGGTACAATGTTGGACGACACAACCTTCCGCATCGCGACTTGCCTACGTTTGGGGGCACCGTGTGTCTCTCCGCATCGATGTCTATGTGGAGAAGCAGTCGATTGCCTTGGACATCACGGATTATCTTGTAGCAGGAGCGCAGGCCGCATGTCCCGACATGCCAACATTAACGATGTTATCCGTCGGGCTCTTGTCACCGCCGGCGTGCCAGCTATTCTTGAACCTGTTGGCTTGGCGCGCGTCGATGGCAGGAGACCGGACGGTATGTCTTTGTTACCTTGGAAGA
Source organism: Eilema caniola (assembly GCA_949126895.1). Classification (NCBI taxonomy): domain Eukaryota; kingdom Metazoa; phylum Arthropoda; class Insecta; order Lepidoptera; family Erebidae; genus Eilema; species Eilema caniola. The sequence goes on from OX421467.1 coordinate 18,017,097, forward strand.
TGGTAGGCCTTTGGTGTGGGACGCAACTTGCGTCGACACCCTGGCGCCTTCCCATCTTCCAAGTACAATGGACTGCGCATGTGCTGCTGCTGCATCAGCGGAGACTCTCAAACGGCGCAAATATACCAATTTAACTGGTAATTATATTTTTGAGCCGTTTGGAGTCGAAACGTTGGGTCCGTGGGGTCCAAGCGCGCGCGCGCTATTCAAAGAAATAGCGAAGCGCCTAATCGACTCTTCCCGTGACCATAGGGCTGGCCTTTACCTCGCTCAAAGAATTAGTATCGCTATTCAGCGTGGTAATGCCGCCAGCCTTTTAGGCACGGTACCAGTAGAGGTCGATGGGGAGGAATTTTTCGATGCCTAAAGTTGCAGTCTCTCCCCCTCTTTTATGTTATTTTTGTATGTATTATATAGCATAATTTTTATTATTTAGTATTATTCTGTAATATAATTGTTAACCTGTAAGTAGATACCAAATATATTCAATAAAACTATGTTATCAACTAAAAAAAAAATCTTATTAATTCATTAATTTTGTGGATACATTCATCAATTAGCCTATTGCAGTCCACTGCCGGACATAGGCCTCACCCAATTTTGCTATACTTTAGCCTACTATTTCCGCGCAGTTCAGACGGGTTGGTACTTCTTTCGCAGTGACATTGTCTGCGTATTTTTCTGTTAGTTGCCTCTTACTATACCTTTCAAATGACATGGGGTGTTGTTATTTGTTTTTTTCTCCGTCACCACACGGACAATTGATGGCAGGACTATAATTAAGTAACGGCCAACATAGGATAAATACTTTAACTTACATAAGTTAAAAAGGTCTTAAGTACACCATTTCCAAAACATGAAAAGCATCTACTACTAAAATTTCAATTTTACAGGACCAGCGGTTTTGCCTCTGTGTTGATGAATTATTCTATGAGAGAAAGTAATTTTGTTTATAATAGATTTGACTTCTTCCTATTTTGAAATCGCAATAACTCGGAAATTATGATACGAACGAAAAAAAGAATGAGAACAATTTTTCAGGTTTTTTTAAATTTTTATTTTACTTATTACCATTTACAAAAATACAATTTAAATAAATAGAAAGCAAACCATAAGCCACTAGCTTGTCTGGAATGCTGTACCTGTTATGGTCCACGAGCCACATTTAAATTTGGTCAATGATTTCCTCCCGGGGGATACTTTGTACAGTGGTTAAGGAAGTTAAATCATGAATTTTCGTGGTTGTCAGCTGGCACTTTGCTGGTGGGGTAAGCAGTGGTGACCGCTCAAACATGTAAAAAAATGAAAAAAATTCAGTCATTTCCTCCCAGCTGAAAATTGGCTAAATTACAGTTAAGCCAATGTCTTGAAGGAAAAAAATTGTCAGCTGCTCATATCGCGGTGGAAAACCTGTCAGCTGGTGACCTGAAGTTGTAAAAAAAATTAAAATCGTCAGTCATTTCCTCCTGGCTCAAAATTGACTAAAATACAGTTAAGCCAATACCTTGAAGGAAAAAAATTGTCAGCTGGCAATATCGCGGTGGAATACGCGTCAGCTGGTGACCAAAAGTTTATAAAGTTGTATGAAAAATTAGTCAGTCATCTCCTCTCGGCTCAAAATTGCCCAAAATATAGTTGAGTCAATACCTTGAAGGAAATAAGTTGTCAGCTGCGCATATCGCGGTGGAAAACGCCTCAGCTGGTGAAGTAGCCAAAATTCAGTAATTTTTTCCCGGTTCAAAATTGGCCAAAATACAGTAAAGCCAATGCCTTCAAGGACAAGAAATGTCAACTGCAAATGCCCCGGTGGAAAATGCATCAGCTGTTCACAGGACAAAATTCAGTCATTTCCTCCCGGCTCAAAATTGGTCAAAATATAGCTAAGCCAATACCTTGGAGAAAATAAATTGTCAGCTGCTCATGCCGCGGCGGAAAATGCGTCAGCTGGTCACGTGAAAAAATTCAGTTATTTCCTCCGGGCTCAAAATTGACCAAAATATAGATAATCCAATACCTTGAAGGAAATCTATTGGCAGCTGCCCATGCCGCGGTGGAAAATGCATCAGCTGGTCACGTGACAAAATTCAGTCATCTCCTCCCGGCTCAAAATTTGCCAAAATACAGTTAAGCCAATACCTTGAAGGACCAAACTTGTCAGCTGCCCATATTCATATCCACACCATTTTGTCACGTGACCAGCTGACGTATTTTCCGCCGCGGCATGAGCAGCTGACAATTTATTTTCTTCAAGGTATTGGCTTAACTGTATTTTGGCAAATTTTGAGCCGGGAGGAGATGACTGAATTTTGTCACGTGACCAGCTGATGCATTTTCCACCGGGGCATTTGCAGCTGACAATTCTTGTCCTTCAAGGCATTGGCTGAACTGTATTTTGGCCAATTTTGAAATGGGAAAAATTATTGAATTTTGGCCACGTCACCAGCTGAGGCGTATTCCACCGCGATATGGGCAGCCGACAAGTTTAGCCCTTCAAGGTACTGGCTTAGTTATATTTAGGCCAATTTTGAGCCGGGAGGAAATGACTGAATTTTGTCACGTGACCAGCTGATGCATTTTCCACCGCGGCATGGGCAGCTGCCAATAGATTTCCTTCAAGGTATTGGATTATCTGTATTTTGGTCAATTATGAACCAGGAGGAAATGACTGATTTTTTTCACGTGACCAGCTGACGCATTTTCCACCGCGGCATGGGCAGCTGCCAATAGATTTCCTTCAAGGTATTGGATTATCTATATTTTGGTCAATTTTGAGCCCGGAGGAAATAACTGAATTTTTTCACGTGACCAGCTGACGCATTTTCCACCGCGGCATGAGCAGCTGACAATTTATTTTCTCCAAGGTATTGGCTTAGCTATATTTTGACCAATTTTGAGCCGGGAGGAAATGACTGAATTTTGTCCTGTGAACAGCTGATGCATTTTCCACCGGGGCATTTGCAGTTGACATTTCTTGTCCTTGAAGGCATTGGCTTTACTGTATTTTGGCCAATTTTGAACCGGGAAAAAATTACTGAATTTTGGCTACTTCACCAGCTGAGGCGTTTTCCACCGCGATATGCGCAGCTGACAACTTATTTCCTTCAAGGTATTGACTCAACTATATTTTGGGCAATTTTGAGCCGAGAGGAGATGACTGACGATTTTAATTTTTCATACAACTTTATAAACTTTTGGTCACCAGCTGACGCGTATTCCACCGCGATATTGCCAGCTGACAATTTTTTTCCTTCAAGGTATTGGCTTAACTGTATTTTAGTCAATTTTGAGCCAAGAGGAAATGACTGACGATTTTAATTTTTTTTACAACTTCAGGTCACCAGCTGACAGGTTTTCCACCGCGATATGAGCAGCTGACAATTTTTTTCCTTCAAGACATTGGCTTAACTGTAATTTAGCCAATTTTCAGCCGGGAGGAAATGACTGAATTTTTTTCATTTTTTTACATGTTTGAGCGGTCACCACTGCTTACCCCACCAACAAAGTGCCAGCTGACAACCACGAAAATTCATGATTTAACTTCCTTAACCACTGTACGCAGTATCTCCCGGGAGGCGATTGGTCATGAGAACCTGTCGCTGGCTTGCGGTCTAAAAAATGCAGTAATCATCATCCTATAAGAAAGCGATGGAGACTTTTGATATTTCTTTTATTATGGTGTATTTAAAATCTCTACCCATTTATAGCTCTGTGCTAATTCATGCAAGCTCAAATGTTTATTTTATCCGCATTATATCCTACATATTTCACCGATGAAGATAAATGCGTCTCATTTATTTTATAGCGGTATAAAATTATGCTCATTTTTAATCTTCCAGCCGACCATTATCCATTGTAAATTTTATCTGGTCTCATTTCCTTAGGCTTTATTTTTTATATAGTAATATCGATATTATGAAGTCACACTACACTAAGTTTAACTTATGTTTAATAATTCTGTCCTCCGTGGTAATACCCTAATCATAAAGGACAATGTTAAAGTATTAACATGATAGGAAGCTAGGAAGAGACAAATGCTATTGAGTCAAATCGAGTATAATGCAAAGAATTTATCGTTCAAGTACGAGTCGTGACCGCCAGTGTTCAAGCCGGAATGCGATAATAAGCTCATCCTCGTTTATTACATTACACTGTAGTGAAAAATATTCGCACCTTTACAGCTATTCTATTTTAAGCACGATATGAGTACCTACTTTTGAAAAGAAAATAACGAAACGAATGAAAACTTTTATTATTATTAGAAAATAACTTTTTTTACTGAACCCACCTGCATACACATTACTGTAACTCCTATAACATTCGGTATGCCAGGCATAACCGTAGTGGTCGATATCAACGATATTTGATTAATCATCATCCTATAAGCGTTATTCCCTCTTGTATAACTTAGTTTTCTCCGTTTGATTTGGATTATATGATTTGTATGGGAGCCACTGCCGTCTGCTCGCCTGCTGCAGGTGAGGATGGCTTGGCCTAAAGGTTTTGGTAGTAAATGTACTCTTTTAATATCGGTTGTAGAACACGAATAAGCATATTCAATTTGAAATATTAAAATCATTATCTCGAATATTTTTTAAATGATTATACTGCAAGTAAGTGTAAGCAAGCTCACAATAATATTATAGATCACGACTTGTAAGCAAATTGTAAACGATGCGAGAATAATGCGATAAATATCTTTATGTTCATTGAATCACATTATTATGAGCGAGATTTTTGGATGAGGTTATGTTTACATCGCCATTTGACTGCGAATAACACCTGTTTATTAGCAAGTGTTAAATTTTGGTAGTTATATTTAACAGTTGTGCCCCGAGTTTACGGCAGTGTTGTATATAGTAGGAAGTGGTCTGTTGGGAAATTTTGGTGATAATTTGGTTTGTTAAGCTTTAAGAGAAACGGCTGTCATCCCCCAAAATGAAATGCAAGAGCACTCAAGATCTTGTGTCTCAAGCACGAGAATGTACGTTTCTTTATAAAGCTTATTATAAATAAGTATTCCTTTTAGAGATACTATCAAAATTTGATTTTTGAACAGTTATTTGGAAGCCGTCCTCATTTACGAGATAAAATAGTTATCTATTATATAATACAATGTCCACTACATAACTTTACATGAGAAATCTTGAACTTTTTTGCGAAATTCATCAGAATTAAAATAACTATCACAGTTTCATTGACTATTATGTGAATATTGGGCATTAAATCAATTATTTTCGCTAACATAACATCTTTCGTAATCATTGCTAACCCATTACCTAGTAACCTTTACCATTCTAAAACCTAAATATTTTTATAAATTAATAAGGGTATCAAAGATATCCACAGTTTGAATATCAAATCAATGCGGTAATTTTATCGATACACTAAGCTACAAGCTATAACTCTATTATAGGGATAAAAACATTGCCAAATAGCAAAGACGATTATTTACTGAGCAGTGAGCAATTAAAATATGTAAGCTATACCTTCTCTACACTATAATTATACGAATAATTACAACATATTCTTTACATTCGGTAACAAGATCTAAGCCTCGGGCATTATTTAGTGAGTGACATTAAAAGTATGAGAACAGTAAGACCTTTTAAAAGTATTGGTATGACATCCAACGATTCGTCACTCGCATCATGCGAATAGTGCAATACGATTATCAATTAGTCATAACAATACAACAGTATCGATCCACTGTGACAAATCGAATGCTGCTGACTAATATTTGAATTGAAAGTTACGTCATAGTTAAGTCAATATAATTTCATAACAATACCATTGGTCTTTTGGGAACGCAAACTTTCTTATGTGAGTTTCATCGTTCATTTAAACGGTATTTATTGATTCGATGCAAAGTGTAATCTAATGTTTTTCAATTGATTACAATGTAACATATAGTGAATTCTGATTGAATGGTTGCAATAAGATTGGATACTGAGAATGCTCAAAGCATGGATTCATATTTACTGACCCGTTACTTTTAAGGAATTTTCTTTCGGAAAATTATAATTGGTATTGGAAAAATCTGTAAAAATATAGTATATTATTATAATGGTGTATTAGCATTGTTCTACGCCACTGTCTTCATTTTCAGAGATTTACAGGTGTCAGTACAAATGATTCGTTGAAATAATTTTGAACGTAAAGAATATAGTTCCGTTTGGCAAAATTGACTTTTAAATATTTTTGACTAGTAAAGGTTGGGACGTCGTTTGTCAGCATTGGAGATTATGACAGACAGATTTTATGCCAGCTATCAATATGTCTTAACCTTGAGATGAGCTAACGAGGCTGTTCTAACCGGAGACAGTGGTTTTGGACGACATAATGATACGCCAAATAGTGAGTTTGTAGGATCGTACATTGCTTTTATTAAACAGTAGCCCTAAAATATAGTTTGCATCAACAAAATGTGAAGCAATAGAATCGGTTGCAATATCGTTTTGGTGCGTGTGAAATATGAGGTTTGCAACAAGCTATCGTTGAAATATAAGTTTGTTTTATATGAAACTATTTGTGATTTAAGACTTTTTGCACTTATATGAAACTATGGTTTTCTGATGGTAACTCTAAGATATGTTAGGTTCTCATACGAAAGCAGTATTGTGCAAGATTTTTTTTACGATACTTGTTTCCCGGATGGCAAATTGAACAGAGTTTATATTTTCTTGAATCCCTATCTTAATATACATAAATCTCGTGTCACAATGTTTGTCCTTAATGGACTCCTAAACCACTTAACCGATTATAATAAAATTCGCACACCATGTGCAGTTCGATCCAACTTGAGAGATAGGATAGTTTAAATCTCAAATTATAGTCCGATTCGCGATAACCGACATCCACGCGGGCGGAGCCGCGGGCGACAGCTAGTATATATATATATATATCGACCGTAGCTATTAACAAAGTCGGAACTACAAAAACACTACTTTTCAGTACGGCCAAATAAAGTTTTGAACTTGCACCAAATTCACAAATGCCCATATATTGAAACCAAATTTCGCGTAGTGCTACAGTTTTGAAAGATAATGAAGGTCGTAATATGAATAACAAAAATAAATCTAGGAAATTCTAGAAAAAGCAGTTGTTACATTGTTAACCGAAACCGATACTAGCACACTTGTCGTAAGTGACATATCCTACAATGTTTCACGTACTATGAAAGTCGTAAGTGGCACATCCTACAATATTTCACGTACTAGGGAAGTCGGAAGTGTCACATCCAACAATTTTTCACGGTACGTAATTACAAGGTTATGTCGGATGTGGGGGTGTTCATAGGCCTTATGTATTAAAAGAAGGTTTTTATAACTGATAATATGTTTTATTATTATCCAATTAAATGTAAATTAAATCAAGATAGTGGGTTGGTACATCGAACAGGTTAAAAATTCACAAAAGTAATGAAAAGTACAAGTAATTACAGTCCAGAACCACTGACTACGCCTTCGTCGTACCCCTTGGTTATGTGCTATTTCTATTGCCGTGTGGGATGCCAGTCCCTCCTGTGGCTGAGAGGCTCCACAGCGCCTGCGAGTATGGGATTGTCGGCGAGCCTCAACGTACGTTTTTGTATCGATTCGAAGGGGTCAAGCTGGTATGCAGATGCTCCGGCAAAAGGTGACAGCAGTACTCCATATGGGGCCGGACTTTTGCCTTATAAAGAAGGAGTCGTTACCCTGCAGTGAAGTACTGCTTCGCCCTGTTAAACACTCCAAGTTTCTTCAATGCCAGCTAGGCCTTATCCTCCAAATGGCTGCGGTACTGGACGTCGCTTGAGATGTCGACGCCTAGGATCCCGATACTCGAGGAAATGGTACGCGGTGTACCCAGGAATTGCGGCGCTACAACAAATGGGGTTTTCTTAGAGGTGAATACACACTTGCGTCTTAGTGGGATTGAATTGGACTAGGTTTAGTCGACCCCAATCGGATACTCCCGATTTTGTTCGCAAGTTGTTAGCGACTCTCCTTCACCTTAGACTGAGAGATATTTGCACGGCCCGTGTATCACGTGTCCCCGGTACTGTCTTCCGCATAGCAATGGATGGAGTCATCAGACAGCATATCATTTTTGTGCAGCAGAAACAGGGTCGGAGACAGCACGGAGCCCTGTGGCACACCAGCATTTGTGTCCATGGGGCGACGGCTTGGATACTGTCGGTCGCTCAGTAGATCGCTTCCTTCAAGGTATCTCAAGAACTTTGTATTAATCACACACTCCATAACCTTCGAGAGAAGGGATGTTATAGCAATAGGCCTGTAATTGGACGGGTCTGTCCTGTCTCCTTTCTTTAGCACAGGATGCACGAACTCAGTCTTCCACGAGGCAGAGCAAGAGAGCGCGAAAAGCTGCGTAAGTACTGGGCACAATTAGGGGGCACAGCGCCTGAGCACCATCGCCATATATACAATCCGGCCCACTCGACTTCCAAACATCTAAGGACTTGAGTTCCCGCCGGACCACCCGTTGCGTGATTTTAACTTCAGGCATGGAAACACCACGGCTGGGGAGAATGGTTGGCTCGGCATTTCCGTCATTCATTGTCGAGTTTGACGCAAAGAGGTTACCCAAAAGATCGGCTTTCTCCTTAGCGCCATGGGCAAGGCTACCGTCTAGTTTCTGCGGCGGCGGAAGGCAAGAGTGGCAGAAGTTTGGCCGTTTGCTCGCTCCTGATGCGATCCAGCGGTTGGGAATATAGCATTCCATACCCGTTAGAATCGCTTCAGCGACTGCTCTTGCACAAGAGCGTTTGTTGTTGTTTGTTAGGAATCGTTTGAAGTGACGCAAAACCGCCTCCACGGGTACGACGAGAAGAATTCTCGCAGTCCGTTCCAGTCTACCGACTTGTAGTGCCCGACATGCAACCACTGAGGTGGCCGCGGTGGTTCTGGCCACGCGAGAATCACTTGCGCCCAGACGACGCTGTGGTCCGAAGTACCGAGTGGTGCCTCCACTCGGTACGTAGTCAGCAGAGGGTCCAATAAAGACTCTCTGTGGGTCTCGATATCTGGTTTTCTAGTGATAGAATGCACCAGTTGCGAGAACCCATAGGTCAGGGCGTAGTGAGCAGCCCTTCCCGTAAAATCAGTTCTGTGCGACCCAACCACTCCACATGGTGAGCGTGAAAGTTCCCCAAGAATACCAAGTCCGCAGCAGGGTTGAGCCGTGCCCAGGTCACCGTTATGGGACCTGTAGACGCACGCATAGATACGGGTAGGGCTACCGTGATCCATACGTACCCATAGAGTGGACAGGTCCCTGTCTTCAAGGCCGTTTAGACAGCGACAGCAAACGTCATCTCGGACGTACATGCATAACCCGGTTTTACTCAGGCAGTTATGCTCGGGTTTGTACCCGGGGTACATAAGGTAGGCTGTATTGGCCTGGCATGATATTTGGGTCTCCTTCAGAAAGAATAAGGTCGGCTTTGCTGTCTCAAGATGGTGATGGACCTCGTTAAGATTGGTGTGGAGGCCCCTGATGTTACAGAAGTCAACTTTCATTGTGGATGAAGGTGCCGCTGTAGAACGTCTACTCTTATTATTCTTGGCCATAATAAAAATGGGAGGGGGAGGTAAAGAGAGGCTCTATGCCGTCAGTGTAGAAGACAAAGTAAGGTTTCTCGCCACCGCAAACGAGCTAGGGTTGTGTGATTGGCTGGTGCGGTGGGCGAACGGGCCCCGGGTCCCCTCCCAGATACTGCCAAGTCTACTCCGGTTTCCTTCTCCGGCACGACAACTGCACCGGAAACTTTACCCAGGCTGCTGGTTCAGCCTCCTGGAACGGAGATTGTGATCCCCGGGTTCGGGAATCGTACAGCCTGCGGGCGGCCAGCGGTTAACCGTTTCACCGGGTCTCAGTGGTGACATCCAAAGGGTTTGGTCTTCCCACTGACGACACAGAGCCTCTCCAGTGAGCTCTGGCTATCCTGCTCACCGTCTGGAACACAACACAAAGTTACTATAACCGCGGTATTCTGTAGGACGAAGGTACTTCCCCAGTCGGACTGCTCAGTTGTAACGGGAGGTACCACCGTGTCCTACCTTCTAAAATAACATACCTATAATTAAAAATGTCACATGAGGCAATAGAAAACCAGTCAACTCTTCCTAATTTTAGCACTATATACCATATCCAAACTACATAATTGTATAACTGTTTTAGAAATAAAGTTGATACTAACACATCCAACATCTAAATTTAGTAATGTACAATTAAAAATGGTGGTAGTACCATATATGACAAATACATTCATTATAAGAACGAATAACAAAGTCGGTAGTGCCATATCCGACAAAAACGTTTAATAGAAGAACGAGTAACAAAGTCGACAGTACCATAACCGACAAAAACGGGAATTATAAGAACGAATAACAAAGTCGGTAGTGCCATATCCAACAAAAATGAACGAATTCAAAGCGCACAATAATGTAGAATGTGGTACATTCGACACAGGTAATAAAATAAAAATCCGTTAACAATGTGGGATTTGACACATATTACAATCTTAACCGTTAAAGTACGTCTAGATCGAGACATTGTTATTTTATACTATATACTGCACATTTACGTAAAACAATAATATAAAAATATAAAACACGCACACGCAGTCGCCCCGCTAACAATGAGCGAACTGGCAGAACCGCCCGTTGCGCGCGCGCCCCTTCCCCTTCTTAGCCCCGCGAACTTTGTAGTAACATACTTACCTACATTATTATTCGTACGCTCCTATAAAATCCGACTTTGTTAATCTAGAAATACTATGATAGCATTTAGTTTCAAATTTGAAACTTTGCGAGAACATAGTTATAGACGTTTGAAGACCTCAGGAGCAATAAAACGAAAATCGCCAAAATGTAGTTCCGACTTTGTTAATAGCTGCAGTCGATATATATATATATATAATATACCGAGGAAATAATGACATTGATTGGAAATATCTCACTTTAAAATAACTTTGAAAAATAGGTAGAAACTAAGGTTTCCAGCATTCTTAAAGACTTCAACGAAGTTCAGAATACAGCTTCATACAAAGTATAAGCATGTTCTTACAAAATACGGCCTACTAAGTAGGCACACATACATACTACTAAGTAGGCCGTATTTTGTAAGAACATACTTATACTTTGTATGAAGCTGTATTCTGAACTTTGTTGAAGTCTTTAAGAATGCTGGAAACCTTAGTTTCTACCTTTCAATCAATTAAAATTAAAATTTTATGATGCCTACCTATTAGTAAAATATTTTTATTTATTCTGGACATTAAAAATCTATTCACATATCTTCTGCATCCCAGCGTTAATCCCAGTCGAATTTGAAGCTTTCAAATTGGAGTCTAGGGGTCCGCTTTTACCAGTCTAACTGCGGATTTGGCTGAACTTCGATATTTTCCATGAACCGACTGCCACCTCCACAACCCAATGGCAATATCGAAGCATTGCAGCTAGACTAGTTATTGAACTTTTAAGAGCACAAACTACCATAAAAACTGCCATAGATGTTCGTATGGCAACCGGGATCGACGGAAGGCTTAACGAAGCACGAACAGACCAATGCAGATACCCTTATTCATGGATACAAATATTTGCACTGAGCGGGGATGGAACCCGCGACTCCCGCTTAGCTGCCACGTTCTCTAACGCTATGTTACAGAGACTGTCTATGTGGTACGTATATAAATACATTAAGCAATTCTGTTTTTTTTTTTTTAAATTGTCACGTAATTGGTTTTTAAGCCCCTTTTTTATATAAAACAAAACAAAAATAAAATTGAAGCACAATTGACAGCCTTCGTGGTGTAGCGGTAGTGCTCTGCGAGCGGTAGTGAACGCGACCTCTACGCAGGAGGCGCGGGTTCGATCCCCGCTCAGTGCAAATATTTGTGTGCTTCATGCATATGGGTATTTGCATTGGTCTGGTCGTGCCTCAGAGAGCACGTTAAGCTGTCCGTCCCGGTTGCCATATGATGATCTATGGCAGTCGTTACGGGTAGTTGGAGCCCTCCAAAATACAACAACTAGTCTAACTGCAATGCTTCGATATCGCCTTTGGGTTGTGGAGGTCAGATCGCAGTCGCTTCACGGAAAATATCGAAATATCGAAGCGGACCCCAGACTCTAAGTTGAAAGCTTCGAATGCGACTGGGATTAAAGCTAGGATGAAGAAAATATAAGCACAATAAAGATACAAACTACAACTAATGAAATATGTACCGGTAAAACGGGGTGAATAGAGATCGAGGGGTGAATAGAAATAAAATGGTCTGCGAAATTCTGTAGTTATTATCTTTCAAGTGAAGCTATGGACCAGTGCAATGATATAATAGACAGACATACTAGATATCTGGTTAGATACTCAAAAATTAGTCAAAGAAATTATTTAAGAAAATCTAACGACCATTTTATTTCTATTCACCCCTCGATCTCTATTCACCCCGTTTTACGGTACCTAAAAAACAAATAAAGTAAAAAAAATTACATGTGTAATTTTAACATTATTTATTATCCGTATTGAAATGAATGGCTATGAATAATTTATTAGATATTATAATACAATACACGATAACAAATGATATCTAAATACATTCAACTATATTAAAATTTCGTAACTTCGAAGATTGCTATGATACTAACATCTTTCCTCTTTTCTAAAGGCCCATTGGTGATTATACTTCCTGAAACTAAATAATATTGCTAGCTGATGAATTGTACGTAACTCGAAGGTGCTTCCTCACTCTCACTTCCTCATCAGACACACTTTTAAGGAGCCCAGTCTAGAAAACGAAATCATTTAAGATAGTGGGTCTTTGTTGTTGCAATAACAAACAGTTCAAAAAGTTTTATGTAACGTTAACAATAATACCATTAGCATCGTATACATTGCTTTCCATTGCATAAGGTGATATCTATCATAATAATATGTAGATTAAAGTTTAGTTCTCATAACAAAAAACATGAGCTTTTGTTCTTTTCTTATCTACTACCTGCAACCTAGTGACAGTTATGACTTAAGGTTAATTTTCTTAACGGATTGGACCAATCAGAGAATTTTCCTCGTTTATCCGCTTGTTTTGCGCAACATCCTCTGTAAGAAGGAGCTAGACTACAAGCATTTCTTTTACTTTTGAAACTCATTTTACTTAATCATTACACGATTTATCTATTATTACTTTTAAAACATCTTTTGCCAAATAGTATATTCAAAGAATCAAAGAATCAAAGAATCAATTTCGTTTATTCAGTTTAGGCACATAAAGAGCACATATGAACGTCAAAATTTTACAATAATGTCAAGAAATTACTAATATAATAGTAAATTAAGTAAATAAATCATATGAAAATGATTCTTTCGCTGGTTCGGTAAGTTGGTTCTACTGAGAAGAGACCAGCAAGAAACTCAGTGAACAATATTATAGTTTCTTTTTTTAAAACAATTTGTTTTTTTTTTCATAGGTTTATATTGTGCGAGCAAGCAAAGAGATTAGGATGACCATGCATTTTTATCATTAAGGTATTCGTTTACTTTGTAATATCCTTTTTTCATTAAAGTCTTTTTTACTTCGATTTTAAACTTATTTAGTGGCATGTCAACCAACTCTTGAGGAATTTTATTAAACATTTTAATATTGTTACCTGCATATTAAGTGATAATACCTATACTATTTTGTTCTAAAAAATTATTTATTCCTTTATGAAATTTCTGTGCTACGCACTCTCATTGCCGTATGTGGAGGGCTTTTTTGTTTTACTTCTGCCTAACCCATAGGAAAGAGGTGTAACTTTATGTATGTGTAGTTTGTGTCAAATTTGTGTCTAAAATTTGGCACAAACTAAAAACATGAAATATGCATTTTCAGCTTCAAAATCAAACATCGAACTTAAACAATATCTAGATCATAATTTATAGCTGGCTAAGTTTATGAAAGCAATTACGACGATACAGATCGATCAAACGTTACATCTACCAATTACACATTGTTGAGTCTTAAAGGGGTATTATCTGCAAGTGAAGGTTCAGCGGCCCTTGTTTTTAGAAATGAATCATTGTTCTAAAACGGATGTAGTTCGATAGTTACAGACTGGTTAAACTCAATAAAGATTATCTTGATAATATAACTACTCTCCGTTTGACTCTGCGTTAATCGAATCAATATCAAATCTATGGTGAAGATTCAAAATCATTATAATTAATTTTACTAATAATGGCTTGATAGCAAATCAATATTTCTAAAATCGTATTAAAGCTGGTTATGCGACCATTACTTAAAGCATTATTCCAGTTTTATTGCGCTCGTGGAAAAAATGTATATTATCTTAAAATAATTATAGGCATAAAACTCGACGTTTAAACTGTCTATAATTAAACTGTCACACGGCTGACAGACTGAATTGAACTCCATCGATTTTCCGAATCGTTTTAGGCAAGCGATTCATAAAGTTCCTTATAACTACTAGCTACCAACTGTCCTTCGCATGAAAAAATATGAATTTTCGAAAGGGGACCAGACTGATTCGTCGTAACATTACATCGCAATGATATTTAAATAACACAAGTTAACATTGGTCCAGTATAAGCTGGGCTGCCCTTGATCTTTACAGATTGCCTCCCAACGCTTCCGACGCACGCCAATAATAGACTCATGACAGTCATGACATACGAGTACGATACGACTGTCCGGTAACACGTACTACAAATGTGAAATATGTAGTTAGGAAACTACCTCTTAATGTTGAGAAATATTTGAAATAAATCTATTAAGTTATAATAATAGTTCTTTCAGTATTGAAGGACAGCCTAAATATTATATGTTATTACTTAGATTAGAATCTGATATGTTGTGGTATTAACTTTTATTTTTTATTTAACCTAGGCCGTAGCACAAACGATTGGGTATCTTAGCAATGACGGTTGTTGTCAAGCTCCAAGAGGCGAAATGTTGTATTTCATTTCTATGATTTAAAATTGTTACACTCGGTTAAATTGGCCTTGAAAATAATTCGATATTTTCACTATTTTTTGTGAAGATGATTCGCTTGAATATTTCTTTTATAATAAAAGAGGAAAAAGTACTTAATTTGTAACCTTGTATTCTTAACATTAAGTCTCTTCATCGTAGCGCCACTCTCTGTCCCATCCACGAGTGATGAACGAGACATTGATGCAGGCTTTTCTCACGAGGTTGGGACATCAAGCGGCAGTCGCCTCCATAATAAATCAAGAGGTGCAGGAGATCTTGCCTTGAGCTCAATAGTGCGAGTTTTGGTTGCGACTGAAATTGGTGCTCGAATAAAGAAGGGTTTAGAAGTAACCCAGAGTTTGTAGAAACCCATTAATGCACAAACCAAGAATCGAACTCAGAACTTCTTATACAAACTTATAAAATCAACCACCTATATCTATTCTTACCTTATAGCCTTGTAAAAATAAAATAACCAGTGTATTATAGTCTACGAAACCTTAATAGGATATGCAAAAGGATCCTCTGTATGCATGAGTAACAAGTTGCCATTTATACACCTTTACAGTTTTTTTCCAGAGATTTTAGTTACCTATGCATTGTATGGCACTTCGACTTAAAGGTCAAAACAATTTATTTGGTTGGACACGGAGCACTTTACAGCTTTGTAGACTCGTAATCCTCTTTTAACAACAATAGATAGGAATATGAGTAGGTAAGTGGAAACTCTGGCACTTATTAATGTACACAAAAAAGGAAAAAAATACATTCAGTCGAATTTAGAACCTTGTGGAAGTTGGTTAGAAGGTTAAAAATGGTGGTTAACCGGAGTCTGGACCCCAGACTGCGATGTGGGAGCCAAGATGATGACGTCAAAAGTTTATAAATATTTGCAACTCATTTTGCATGTACCTACCTACTTCGAAAAGTAGAATAAGTTGCCATGTTGTATCGTCAACGTTACGTTATCACTTAACTAACAGTTACGATAGTGGTCAAACGCGTGCCTATAAACGTTAACATATTCATGAAAGTTTTCTAAATACTCTGCATTCTTTTCATCAATTAGTGACATTTCATGTAATATAGTGTCTAGTCTATAGTATCGACTACCGCTATAACTAACAATGTTGCTTCATTTATGTTGCCTCATGCAAATGTGCCAGCTTCGAAATCATTAATAAGTTAAAACAAGAACTAGTCACTAAGCAACCTTTAAAATTAGAGCATTTAATAAGCACTAGATGATTATTACGAAACCACTGTACATTTTAAGGTCTAATTTATTCATTAGACATTTAGGCTGATTTTGCATGTAAATTATAGTAATCCCATCAAAAAAAAATTGTAAAATGAGAGCCAGGTTCAATATGTGCCTTGGTTGTTGACTTCAACGACAAAAGAAGCGAGATGTAAATGGATGCCAAGTTCACTGGTCAGTCCTAAAATTTATTTGAAACAACATAAAATATAATTTCTTCTTATAACTTAGGATAATATATTGTAGCCTAAGGTCTGACTTGGCTTGGTCAGATATCGAGGGACAACCGGATAGCAAAGAGAAATACCTATTATTTATAAATTTAATGATTTAACACTATTGATCTGCACTAAATGGTAAAACAATAATTAATACTAAACTCTTAGTTATTAGTACTAAAACGGAAATATTTGAATTAAAAAATTAAGGGTGGTATTCAACTTGAAATATTCACGTGAAAACCTTAAAATCCACATAAAGAACAGTTTATGATTTATTCCTTTGTTTTCACCTAATTAGCTATCTGCATACTAAATTTGAAGTTTATAGGTCATCTGGAACTGGGTTAGATTTTTTATCTATAGGTCAGTCAGTGATAATAATGACGTTTTCGGACGTTAACATCTAAATACCCATTTGATATGTGTAAGTACAATTTGGAGCACATATGTATTTCACATGTCTCAATATATAAGCCAAATTTGACACGTTTATGTGAAATAGGTTTTGAATTATGAGGTCAAAAATGATTCGTGTAATATTACACAGGATGCTGTTCGCCAGTTCTGTTACTTGAACTTGGCTTGACGCGCTACCGCGTGTCTAGATAGACTGAATTTGTTTAGGTTTGTGAATACTAGTTGCCTGGGCACGCAGGTGTACTTACTTCAATAAAAACCCTATCACGATTGCACGTAGATCGTGAATTCAAATTCGACTGGTTGCTAAAATGACGCTTTGTGAAGGTTGGGCGACGAACCCACTGATCTCCTCACGGGTACGTGTAATAAATACGAGCAACCTAAAATGGGGGCCACTTTTTTGACAGAAAATAAGAGACGCATTTCAAGCTTCTAGTGTAGGTAATATAGGGAACTATGGGCCTCATAAGAAGGCTCAAGGTCACCCAAAGGGCGATGGAGCGTGCTATGCTCGGAGTTTCCCTGCGTGATCGAATCAGAAATGAGGAGATCCGCAGGAGAACTAAAGTAACCGACATAGCACACAGAATCGCCAAACTTAAGTGGCAGTGGGCGGGGCACATAGCTCGTAGAACAGATGGCCGTTGGGGCAAGAGAGTTCTCGAGTGGCGACCACGCGCCGGAAGACGCAGTGTAGGCAGGCCTCCCACACGGTGGACCGACGACCTGGTGAAGGTCGCGGGAAGGGCATGGATGCGGAAGGCGCAGGACCGGTCACTGTGGAAATCCTTGGGGGAGGCCTTTGTCCAGCAGTGGACGTCTTTCGGCTGAAATGATGAATGATGATGATTCAGCCTCCAACCTAAAGTGATCTAAGGCAAGGTAAGCCGGTGAAATTTAAGACGAAATTGTAAAGGCATATTTAGAAGCTTGTTTATACTAATACATCTTAATTAATTTAGTATGTCATTCATTTTTATGACTTGCATTTTTTATGGTTACCGGTTCACAGTTACTTCATTACTTATTTGACCTAATTATATTTTAAAATGTCATGGAACGTTGCAACATTGTTTTATATTAAAATTTTGAAAATATGTCATTTTTAAAAGTGTGGCGCTCTTAAAAATTAAAATGGTTTTCGCAAAGCAGCAACTTATGCACCAAGAACTAGAGCATTCATGTATTGAATCGTGTGTTCACCGGCCATGAGCCGTGATCGACGGCAGAGGAGTCTTCAATTAAAGTGTTATCCAGTACCATCGGCGCGTGAGCAGGGCTACCGACAATAAATCATCATATAATTGCGTTCTATGCTGAACCACGAAGGCTGGCACATTAATAACCTCATACAAGTTGCATGGTTCACGATTAAGTAATATAAATCGATATTGTTGTGATTGACGACAGGGTGATGTTTTGTTATAGTTTGGGCGTGATATATTAGTGATCAAATGTTTGAGATGTGTTCATAAATGGAATGTACATCTTGATTTGGCTTCTGAACGTTTGCAAAATCAGTACTGATTTGAGTAACAAAACTGCAGGAGTGTCGCCTTTGCTACAGCAGTCACATTTTGTGACGACCGCCTGACTATGTCAGTAATAAATATTTTATCATACCGCTTTCGTCGAGCCCCGGCAGCGATAGCCCCAAGAAGTGCTGGTGGTAAAAACAAGGAGCTGGGCAGATTTGAGTAGATAAACCCGGGGTTTACTTTCCTACTGAAAAGCAAACAGCGACTTTTGAGTTTACAGCTTCAGCTGCAATCTGGATCACCGATTGATGATGATTATTGAGGTGAACAAAGCTTACAGATGATAATTTATGTACGTATTAGGCAACATTAGATGAATCGAATGGGCTTAAAGATTTATGAAAGTTGTTGTGTTAAAATCGAGGCTACGGGGAACTTCTCTACGGAATGTGACCCTACATACATCTTATCTAAAATGTTATCTGGAGCTCAAAAGTTCACGAGGCACGCATCTTTATTATAAACATTATAATCGCATTTAACATTACAAGCTGTACTACACTTTAGGGTTAAAATATATGTCAAATGATCCAATATTATAAAATAATATTGATTCTTCTAGCGCTGTATCCCTATGCAGGTGAGGTTGTCTCGGGCCCTGAAGAGCAAGGTGTAATCACCATCAAGTGATGGTGATTACTTGTGCCTATTACTTTTATTTACTTAGTACCTATTCCCAGGCAAGGATCCTTATATGAAGTTCCATTTTATGATACTTTTATGAGCTGAATTGTTGATCTGACTAATATGTTCTTTGGCCTGATCAATATGTTGAACTGAACCGATCTTATCTGAGCTAATCAGATAAGGCCGCCAAACTTAGCGCCACCATTATATCAGTATTTCCAGCTATAACAGTGACCCCCATTAATGAGTCTTCCCTTTTAGCTTACCATGAAGCTAGGTAAACTTATTTAGGCTACATAAAAAAAGTTAACATAGTAGTAAAATTTTAATGTAAGTATTTGGAAGCTATCAAGGTTGTGACGATATTGCATTTTGTTTGCAGTTGACTTTTAAAAACGATATTTAACATTAAGTTTAACTCTCCTTTTTATGTAATAAAGATATTTATAACAAAATGTCATGGGCTTCATTTCCCTTTATTTACTAAAATATAGGTTAATGATATTACAATAAAAGTGATTTTAAAGGGACAAGTTTAGGTGTCTTTAAGTAACATATGAATTAGCGAATGTTACGCCAAGTATGTAAGATACATGTGGTGGGCAGGTTGGGGTCGACCTCACAGAACATACACTGATAAAAATAATGTTCAGGAAGAAGGGCAAGTCAAAAGTACTCGAAACCGGTGAGTTTGCATGAAAGTTTTCCGACAGTAGAAGAAGCTCGTAAAATACGCCAAGTACAGATGCAGATGGCGGGCTGTCCCTGCATACCCCAGGTGGCAAGAGGCGTGAGTATAATTCCCAAGTCACAGGCGTTTGCCTAGTTTGGGAACCAGGATACCCAAAAGAAAAATAAAAGAGATTGTCGCAATTTTCAATTACTGTATTATATAATGTATCTACCTATGTAATCATTTGTATCCATATTGTTGTAAATTGTTGTTGCTGAATAAATTAAATTATTATTAAATTATTAAATAACAGATAGATAGATAAATAAAAAATACTTTATTGTACACCATTAGATTTACGGTAGGGACAAGTAGATAGCATTGCATAGTTTAATGTACAATATGCGGACTTATCGCTGACAGCGATTTCTCCCATTCAACCTTTTGGATTATATAATTATGTAACTTATCAAAGATGATTCGTGGACATGTGTCGTGTAGTTTGTAAGGACAGAAGCAAATTTTGGCTTATTGTCCCCATTTAGGTGCCTGTTGGTTGCGGGAACGGACATAGTTTCTATCACCAGCGGAGCCACGGGCAACAGTTACGTAGTAATTGTAATGATAATACGATCGCTCGTGGCTATGGTATTAACTCATTAAAATTTATGTTGATGAGGCTGTCGCATAGTTGAGGCATAATTGTACCTGCTGACCTTCGCAGGTACAGAGTTTTTATACGGACAACGCACTGTGGACATAAACATTGTTGAAACGATTGTTGTTCAGTAGACCAAAGACTCGATAGATCTGTAGTAGGTAGGTATATGATTATAACTACTATAAGGAAACTCTACAGCAATTCCGGGGTCCGCTCTCCGTCTTATTCTATTTATTACCGTTTGAGACTCCAGCCTCAAGAGGAAACTTGCGCCATTGCCACGCTGTATATACAACAAATGTGTAGGTTAATGGTGTTGTAGTCGTTTATAGAATTTTTTACAAATTTATTTTGAACAAAGTCGGGACTCAAGCCGCTAGTATGTAGCTAGATATACCCAATAACACTTACTCTCTTACTGTAACACTATAATACAAAAAATTAACAGTATATAAATAGCAGAATGTACTAGACACAGAATGTAATGTGTAGATACAGAATGAAATAGGCGGCCTTATGACTAACGGCGATCTCTTCCAGGCATTATTATACCCCATAAACGAAAATATTTTCATAAAATATGACAAATCTAATATCGTTAGGACTCTAGATATTTGTGTCAAGCCTAGAACGTTAATAATCTTCGTGTAAGTGGACATGACATTAAGCACACACGCTTGAGGTTAAGGCCATTTTACATACGTGTACAACACTTGTACTGTGTAAAACGATTAGCCATTAAAGTAATCTGCATAATACTACAGTATCTCATAAAATAGTTTGTAAATTAGCGCAGCGGTAACACAGTATTTAAAGCATCGGACTTACGATTGAGAGATAAGGGGTTTTCACATTCATCGGATATCCGAAATCGGTGTCGGACGCCGATAGCCGACACTATTTGCTTTTCACATATAAAATCGGCCCGAACCGCCATTTACTCGAAAGCGCAGACTAGTTAGGAATGCACGGGATAAAAAAAAAGAAAAAACATTTCGACCTCATTGACATGATATAGTATCGAGTTTTATTCTTATATTCGTGATCAGCGTCATCTATTTACGCGAAAAGACACGTAATAAGAAAATGTCATTAAGGTTGAAAATTGCTTGCAGTCGCTATTCTAGTCTCTTTGTGATCCCATAACCGATATCGGACCGGACAATGTGAAAAATACATCCATATGTCATACATTTGACTTCTTCCGATATCGGATATCGGATATTTTGAAAACGCTCTAACATTAAAGGAATCTTTGAACGACATGAATTTTTGATTAGTAACATTTTAAGGCAAACAGGTGAATGTTTGTGACTCTATCACGACAAAATAATTGAATAATAATAGTAATGCATCATCCACGGTCGTCAGTCATGAGATTGTACACCCCGCGGAAATGTGGGAGTCGAGGATTTTTAAATGCTAAGACCCTTCATAATCGCGAGGTGTGCAATCTCAGAGACTATTTTCTTAAGTCCAACGTGGATATGCATCGTGATGTAGTCAACGTGGATGTCGGGCTCACCCCGCTCGGTTTGGCTAAGGAGAACTGGCGTAGGCCTACAGTTATTGGCACTGATAGCCGCAGGGAGGTATGGCAGAGTAAGGAGCTACATGGCAGGTTCTATCGGGCCCTCCACAGGCCCGAAGTAGACCTATTAGCATCTGTATCCTGGCTACGTTTCGGTGACCTTTTTGGGAAACCGAAGGTTTCGTCTGTGCAATTGCCGACGAAGTTATCAAGACGAATAACTACCGGAAGTATATCATGAGGGATGGCACAGTTGACATCTGTCGAGCGTGTCACCAACTTGGTGAATCCCTCAGACATATTACTTCCGGTTGTTCTCGTCTTGCTAACGGCGAGTATTTGCACAGACATAATCAAGTAGCCAGGATAATCCATCAGCGACTTGCTCTGAAATACAACCTTGTGTAAGTTACTATAGGTATGTTCCTGAGCCAGTTCTAGAAAATAGTCATATCACATTGTACTGGGATCGATCTATTATCACTGATAGGACTGTTGTAGCCAACAAGCCTGACATTGTGGTGATAGACCGATCCGAACGCCGAGCATTGATTGTCGATGTCACCATTCCTCATGACGAGAATCTCGTGAAAGCTGAGAAAGATAAACAGATCAAATACTTAGACTTGGCTCACGAGGTTGTCGACATGTGGAATGTTGACTCAGCAATCATTGTACCGATAGTCGTGTCAGTCAACGGACTGATAGCAAAGAGCCTCGACCAACACCTGAAGAGGCTCGGGTTAGACGGTTGGATCAAGGGCCAGATGCAGAAGGCAGTGCTCCTTGATACGGCGCGCATCGTGAGGAAGTTCCTTTCTCTGGAGCCCTAACCACCGGTAGCTTGGTCCTTGTATCCGATACCGGTGGGACACTACTCTTTATATTTTTAAATAGATGTTTGTTTTTTATTTTTCTATATGTATTTAAAAATATAATTTGTAAGTTTTTTAAATGAATAAAGAGAATAATAATAATAATATTGTCTTTATTATACACCAAGTACATAATATCATAAAAACAAAACAATTTGGTAGGTACGTAGAATTGGCGGCCTTATCGCTCTGCGGCAATCTCTTCCAGGCAACCATCGGATGGAGAGAAAAATAAAAGAAGAAAAGAAAAGAAAAGAAAAAGAAAAGAAAGAGAAAAAACAAATGGTTGAATACAGGACTAGGTTATGTATAGTGTGGAATACCACAAAGGGTAGATAAGAAGAACCTGTGGTTCATGGGTGTGGTTTTAGTACTCCAGTGAGACAGCTTAATTCACGGATTTTGACTGTTCTTGAGGCTAGCCTGCCTAGATCATTTTCAATAGCATATTAAATTCATCATTTATATCGAATCATCATCATCCTAGCAATATTTCCAGCAACGAGGCTTTTACCATGGAGCCTAGACGTTTCTTTTTTTGTCCTCGATTTCGTTTGTTTTATACGAGACGAGATTTTTGGAGCGTTTGCCGTCTTATCTTTTTTTAATTCATGACACGTACGTTAAATTGTAATGAATGACATATAGCTATAGTCTATAAGCTTGGTTACTGGGCGAGTCATAAATCTCTCAACCCAGAGAAGAAAACCAGCACCAGAGCGTCGTCAAACAATATCCGATCACTTTACAGGTGAGATTGGCTTGATCCTGTAGGTCATGTATATCAAACTAACAATCTCAGAAGTTTTCAAACACGTTAGTAGCCGGTATTTCATTTATTAACTACCTTGAAATAGCATTTTGGTCTTTATGTTTTTTGCATATAAAAAAAACATATGGTAACACAAGTAGTATATCTGCAATGTAAATGTCGCAGCCAACTAGCTTTATCAACCGTTCAATTAACTGCCTAGGCCGTTAACAAAACGGCGAAATACAATTAACGGCCTGAATGATATTCAGCCGTAACATTTATTACATCATTTAATAAACTGGCTGGCTAATGCTTAAGCCTTTCGTAAGATGGGGCATCACACTGAAAAAAGACAGAAAATTACAAAGATATGAACATACAGGTACTCACACTTGTAAATAAATAAATAAAATAAATAAATAAATGTTTATTGCAAAGCTTCAGAACAGTACAGCTCTAAGGTATTACGATTATATACATTGCACTCACAGAATATTAATATTAAATGCATGCCGCCCATGAATGCCCATAGAGGTCAGTAAGGCGAAAGCGCCAATGGTAGACACTGTAAGGAAATGCCCGAGGGGTTAGACAGAGGTGTATTCACAGAAAAGCAGTGATAGGTTTATTGAGAAAGCTGCGCAATTCGACTTGAATAGGTCAGGTGGGGTTTTGGACGTTTTTAATTGTAAGTATTAAGGCATATACAAAATAAAAAGCAGAGCACGCCAAGTAAAATAAAAAGCAGAGTATATTCTTAGCTGTTTAATTAAATGGCTAGGCAAATAATTAAACGCTATCGATCCAAGCCATTTGACTTGCCGCTTAATCAAATGGCTGAACATCATTCATACGCTAATTGAACGGCGCCGCTTAGTTAAGAGCCTACGCAGCTAATTGAACGGCTGAGTAAGCTGTTGTCTGCGACATATACATTATAGGTGTCACATAGAATGATAAGCATATTTTAATGCGACTATGACTGGTAGCAACATCGTGGATTTGTTCCTTGTCGATCTTTTTAGCATTCCGTACCCAAGGAGTGAAAACGATACCATATTACTATTATTTAGACTTCTCTGTCTGTCTGTCACCTGGTTGTATCTCATGAACCGTGATAGCTAGATACAAGTAGTTAAAATTTGTAGTGATGATGTATTTTTGTTGGCGCTGTAACAGAAAATACTAAAAAAAGAAGAGTTAATATATTTTTTTTACGTCGGGAAATCCCCATGGATACCCCCCCCCCCCCCCTTCGGAGCCGAAGGGAGAGGTTATGTCGGACTCGAACCGACTAAACCGCACGCCGTCTGTGGGTCGATGTGCTAGGCCGAAGGTGAGGTTGTCTTGTGAAATATCCCTCGCACCCCGGCTGACGCAGGGCCATTCCTCTCGGTCTGGCCCTCCTCGGGAGGGGGGACCGCGCGGTCCCCAACTCGCCCCCGGTATGGGGGGGGCGCGCATCGTGCTACGATGCGCGCCGCCGCCGTGGCCTGCTTCTGCTAGAGTGACGAGCGGTTCCACCCGTCACCCTCAGGCCCGCGCTCATGGGGGGCGGTGGTCGGTTTGCGCCCTCCGACGCCCGAGCCGCCTTCGAACGCGGCCAGTGATGTCTGCGAGTCTTTCTCGCTCGCTGGGAGGGGGAGGTTATGTCGGACTCAAACCGACTGTGGGTCGCAGTGCAAGGCCGAAGGTGAGGTAGCTATAGACCATATGCCTTGCACATAGAGCATATCCCTGGCACGTAAAGCATATCCCTCGTACGTAGAGCATATCTCTTGCACAGTTACGGAACCCTTCATAGTTCGACTTGCATATGGCCGTTTTTTTAAAACAATTAACGACATTACCAGAAGAATGATTTATTACTTCAAAACAGCTGTATAATGGTACCTACAACAATATTGCTGATATATTCAGGTTAAGGAGACACTATTGATAAAAAAAATGGTTGATTAATAGTTTATTCTTGATTAGTGATCTACTTTGTATTTGAGGATAATTATTTCAGACCGTGACATTTAAAATAGTTACATAAACTTAGTTATATCGGCCATTATTGTCGCCCGAAAAAAAAACTCGAGCTTAACCACGAATGTGTTTCCTTCTTTCTATATATTTTTTTAGTGGGGCGTGAAAAATTGTATGCCAAGATCATGGTACTAATTTGTATAAACTTCGGTATTCGTGGGATTAATTATCACGTGGAGTGCGTTTCAAATGATGATGGGTTTTGAACATTTTAAATATTGAGTCATATACAAACTAGTACCTAGTTTGTATATTGATCAATACATTGAATAGCAATGTCTTGAAATGTTAAAGCTATTATGGTATGTTAATTGTTCAAATTGATTAAGATTGGAAAAAGTGAACTGGTCGCGCGTTCAGATCCCTTCTCAGCATTTCACTTTTTCCAATCTTAATAGACTACAAAGCAATTAGCAGCAAGTGAAAATACTTCTACCAATTAGGGTTTAACGTCATATTTTAGAAACGCACTTCCATTTTATTTTTGTCATACAAAAATTGAATAGATACCCCTAGTGTATTAAAGTCGCAATTTAGTGGGACAAGAAGTATACTTTCCAGGATACCGAATGTTTAATCTGAGAAAAAAGGCCATAAAAATAACGATATATTTAGTCCCATAGATGGGACGACAATTATATTGAAAAAGGTTAATTCGCTAGGTAATATAATATACTGTCAAGTCAAAGAAAGGCCATACCAACAACATATAATTACCTAACTTGAAGTTCGATGTTAAAAATCTGGAATTCTCTATATAATTCTAATGAAGATCATTTATAATTATGTATAGGTAGAAATACATCGGCAAGAAGACCTTAAATTTAGTATTACCAAATAAGTAGGTCATGAAGTAATTTACCCGAAGATTAATCACCATTTGGTAACACATTGGTATATTTTTGCAAATATTAATTGATATCTAATTTCAATGCTCACTTATAAAGTCAAGTGCTATTTCTTCAACTGGGTTATTAAAGTAAACATTCCTGTATTATGAAGTTTTGAATTTACGCAAGCCACCTCTGAAATTGCATTAAACATGCCTTTTAAGCAAGTATTTAGATGTAAGAAATCGTATCACGTTGCACTCTGTTTAGAATTATTTCATCTTTTATTTTATTACATAAGTAAAATCAATCATCAAAAATAATTCTGAACTCGCAATTTTATTATGGAAATTTTGTCTGTTTTTCTGGGGGAAAGCTCTTGGTCAGACTTTTAATCTAATATAAGTTTGATTACAATTGTTAAATCCGATATGATCAAAAATGGCGATTACCGAAAACCATGACGCGGAGCCGCAGGCATCTGCTATTTTCACTATACAAAACACACACGAAACTCATTAAAATATGGTAACTCTAACATAAGCAATATATTGCCTAATTCTAGATGAGAACACCTAGCAGTGATTTTCAATTTATGTCGAGATAACTTAGAATATGCTCTTCCTTTCGCATCGCGAGCAGATGACAGGGCCTTGTGACTACAGATTGTTTACGCACGAACCAATGTGATGTTCAAAATAGAATCTGTCTAAATCACTCGTTGTCTATGCAGAGGTAGCATGGGTTATATAAAGATAAATGTCAAATTGCTTGTCGATTGCCTTTTATGACTGGCCCAATAATGATAGTATACTTTAATTTTGTGTTAAATGTATTCCACGGTTTCACTCACGTAGAATACTGATTTAGTTTCTGAGGCCTGATAGGATACCTATTCTCTATGTAGTCTATATAAAAAATACACTAAAGGCACTGTATTCCAGGCTATAATATTATATCTGAGTATAAAATTTCAATTAATCAATCAGTTGTTCGATTAATTAACAATTTATTTCATTCAGATTCATTCAGCCGTTTGCACAATTGAGTAATAAATCAAATGTATAATAATAGTAATATTTTTTTAAAAAACATCTGAACTTTATTTATAGTAACTCAATTTTCTGTATGCCTGATGCAAAATATGAAACCTCGTTCATATAGATCTACAGCCTCTAACTGAGACAAGCTATTCTATAGCAATCTCATATATTTTGTACAACCTATTGCTTTAAGTAAAACAAAAGGTTGTTCTAGCTATTTAATCTTAACAAATTACAATTTAATGCTTACTATTATTAAAGCAAATCTTTTAGTTTTGTTTAATGTACGGAAGCTAGGATTATTTAATGTTTTCAATAGCAACGTATAATTTTAAAACTCCGTCTACATTTCTTTGAAACAATAGTAGGTTTTTGGTAGTTGCTAAAGTGGTTCTATACCATATTATTAAGAGTATTTTACAAACACAAGTTTTGTACATGAGGTCTTCATTCTAAAGTTAAGGAAAAGGCTGTAAAGGTCTAAATATTACAGTTCTTTTGTACGTTCAAAATCAAGCGTTTTTAAAATTACTGGGTCAGGGGTTAAACTGAAGTTGTTAAATAGTCCAAAATTTCTATACTTACGTTAGAATTAGTGTAGATTAATAAAATTCGTATCAACACTGAACAATGAGCTTTTTGTCAAACATCTTTTTATTTAACCATATCATGTACTGATAAATCTTCTGCTATCAAAAGTGTTTATCCTTCAAAAATCTATTAATTTTCTTAAAATAATAAAATTATATAGAGTCGTCAATTTGACTTCACCTCGCCTATAGTAAGCTGAAAACAAAGTCTCAGGAGAGAGAGTCACCATTATAGGCACGTAGCATATTACGGCCACATCAGATGCTTTTTTACGCCCCGCTTAAAGGACTCGGGACTGTAGGAAGAATGAGACACGTGGGCATGTAAGGAATTCAAGGTGTTAATAGTGTGGCAAAGGAGAGAGTCAACGAACTGCTTGGTTCTTGATGGAGTATAGTTCTGCACCGTAGGCGGGTGGTATCTAAGCCCTGCTCGTGCTGTCCTGTGTAGAAAAGAAGAGGGTGGGACTAATTGGAACAGCTCATCAAAATATTCACTATGGTAGAAACGACAAAATACTGCGAAGGAAGCAACATCTCTAGGCATCTACAAGGGCTTGGAGGTGTTCGTGACCTCTGGATTTCCAATAATGCGAACCGCACGTCGCATTTCACGGAGCCGTCCCAGCTATGCGAACGGTATTCCACGCAGGGATGAGCTTGTGTTATATACAGAAGACTGTTGCTTCGACCTTAAAAACGTATTGCTTTGTTACAGGAGGCCCTTTAGACATAATGGTGGTTTTTTCTAATTCCGCATTCAGTAAATAAGCCCAATAAAAGTAATAAACAGTATGACTTGAAGTTATATTTCAATGACATTCTATAAATGTGTAATTTTCATGTCCAAACGTTTTATTTGACAGTTTAATTCTATATTTTATTATCATTTAAGTTATCATATCTACTAAATATAATAAGCTGCATTTAAGCACTATGGTTAAAAAAAACACCAGGTCAAGCTAAATACATATTTAACAATATATTATTATTTATGAGAATTTAATAATTATTGTATTATTAAACTGAACAGGTTTAATTGTTTGCTTTATTTGGACTAGGGAAGTGCGTCCAAAAGATTAACATTTCATACAGCGGGCGGCGGGTGTTTCAAGTTCAATCCCCGGTCATGCACCGCTGACTGATCGAAGTTCATGGGCGTATTAGAAATTCATTATCACTTCTAACTATAAAGGGAAGTATTGTAGAAAACCAGGTATAAAACTAGAGAATTCTATATACAATTCTCGAATACCAATTTGAGGTGATTGTTAATTAATCATACCTACTTTCTCAGAAATTATCGAAACCTGTGCTTAGCAGTCGGGCAGTATAATATTATTGTATGACTATTGGTAAATCGACGAATCTGACTCGGCTGGGCAGCGTTCGGGAATGATGATATCCGTAGGAGAACAAAATTAACTGATGTAGCCCAGTGGATTAGCTCGTTGAAGTGGCAGTGGGCAGGACACATAGCGCGCAGAACAGATGGCCGATGGAGCGAAAAGTTCTGGAATGGCGACCGTACGTTCTGGTTCGCGAACGTAGTGTAGGACGCCCAACGGCCAGGTGGAAGGACGACCTCATCAAGGTCGCCAGGAAGCGCTGGATGCTGGCTGCTTTCGTTCTGGAAGTCTATGGGAGAGGCCTATGTTTAGCAGTGAATTTGAAAATAATAGGCTGATATGATGATGATGATAATTGCTTCTATAGTGATAGTTGTGTTATAAATAGCAGAGCAAAACTGCTGATTATTGGGGAGTCCTTTTTAGAACTCAGTTATAGTAATAGTAATAATGGTCACATAAAATATTACAAGGACTCAACGTAGGTAATATACATTACATTTCAAACTATCTATGTGAGAGACTGGTATCTGTACCTACTAGGATTCCTTGTATATAATATCTAACATTTTGAACAGAGGTCTTAAAGTTGACTTAACAGATTATGCTTAGAATTACTTCTAAGATAAACACGGAAATCGAAGTAGGAAACTAAGCTTCTTAACATCACTTTTTATTATTAGTATGTCTTAATTGGTTGTGTGTATATTTAATAGCACCGGATAACCTATCGAGGCCAATGCTTCTAATACAATATAGTTATGGTTGTAATTCATTATGAATTGAATAGCTCCTTCATTGTGTAGGATTCAGAAGATGCAGTTACATTGTGTGTTAAAAATGTGTTCACATTATGTGATCTTAATGCAGTATTTATTCATATATTAGGTAAGTAAGTAGTTATTTTTATAGATCTGCATGGTTGTTGATATATTTTCATGTTCTATAATTATTCTGAGAAATAACGGAATACTTAACATTGTGTATTTATTAAGAGTATTCGATATGTCGGCACTGTTACAAGCGCCAGGACCACGAATGTACTGATAAACAATAGACAATACTATGAACTAATAAATATCCCGATATTTTTATAATTATTACGTAAATGACATGTTTTTTTTACGTGCGGGAAATCCTCCCGGATACCCCTCTTCCCCCTTCGAAGCCGGAAGGGGAGGTTATATCGGACTCGCCGCCGCCGTGGCCTACTTCTGCTAGGGGTGAAGGGCGGCTCCCACCGTCACACTCAGGCCCGCGCACATGGAAGGTGGAGGTCGTTCTGCACCCTCTGACGCCCGAGCCGCCTACGAACGCGGGCAGCGATTTCTGCGAGTCTATCTCGCTCATAGCGTAAATGACATGTAGTCCTGATATAGACAGTTGAATGCGCAGTTGATGCCATCGATAGTATCTCAGACAGGACGATGGTTGACTGAATCCGCCAACAGTTCGTTTCGATGGGGAATACTCTAACAAATTGAGCTTTCTTACGCTGAAACTCGTTACGTTCTGGAATGTCTAAATTGAAATATTATCGTAACGACATTTGAATTATTGATAACATAACATAACATAAACTCACGCCTGTATCCCCGAAGGAGTAGGCAGAGGTGCTAGCACCCACATTTTCCCAGTTTTATGTTAAAGTCCCAATGTAATAGGTGGCGAGCCTATTGCCATTAACCGGGCACTTATACACCTGCGATAAATACACACATAACTTCGAAAAGCATCGAAAAGTCATTGGTGTGTGCCATGGTAAAACTTGGGATCGAACCCGAGACCTCGTCTCAGCAGTCCATTGCCCATACCACTAGGCTACCGCGGTCTGACTAATTGATAGCCACACTTACATCAAAGTCAAAGTTTAAAACCATTTTTGTGCAATTGTGCATAATATACCATTTAAACGGCATTTGCGAAAGTACAAGTGGTAAATATCACAGTGACCTAATTCCTCTTTTAAACACCAGACAAGCCTCTCCTTAATAAGCATGTAGGCAAGCGAAGGGAGAAAGGAAAATTCATAAGTAAAGCTAGGAAGTAATTGTCAGACTATATTTACTTTCATTTCCAGTCCAATGAGATAATAGCATCACGATATCATGCAATCAATAAACGCGTACCTTCGTAATTTCAATAGAAGACAATATTAGTTCATCATCATTTTCTTAGCTATTTCCTAGTTGCGTCCAAAGTTTTGTACATTGGAGCCTGAGGTTTGCTTATTGTTTAATTGTTCCATGTCGGCTTTTTCGGAAGCGACTGCCATTTGCCCTCTTAACTCTAAAAGGAAAGCCTGCGCAAGAGCCTCATCTGTTGCTTAGCTGGCGCATCAACTTGCTGGTGAAGTTGCCCAGCATTCTGAACATAACTAACTACTAGAAATATCAAAAATCAAAGTTTACAAGCAAAAGGGTCATTAGTTTTGCAACTAATCAGTTGCATCCAAGGTAGTATTGCACCATTACAGCTAGGGCGGCACTCACTAACTATTCGGATGCGCCCGCGCCGCGCCGTGTTGAAACCTGTGTGCAAAATCGTGACTTATTACTCAAATACTGTTCCGATGATTGCCATGAAAAAGCTAGCTGTAATTATTACCGTTCGTTTGTTATTGACTGTTCACGCATGCTATATCGCACTTAAAGAATAATACATTTAATTTTATTAAATTCAGTTTGCCAGTCAATTATTATAATAATTTTGGTGTAATTTACTCTAGGTAATTTCTTTTGAAAACAGCTTTGCGCTTTGCAATTAACATGTTGAGCATTTTAACTCTTCTATGACAAACGGGACTGCATCTGTAACTATTTTTTAGTGTGTATTCTTTTGGCGAATGGATTTCGCGTATCTTATTTCCAACCAAGCCATGCCATTTTCCTTTTCCTTCCCCGTTAACTTCTGCAGGTAACATCAGCGCAAGTGACATCAGTGTGGTACCTATATAGACTACAGTAGACATTACTTGTCAATCTCCCTTAGATAAATCGTTATAAAAGTGTAGGTATATGCATATAGTACTAAGTTCAATAGATATTTCAGTTGAAAATTTCGATATTGAGTGGACATTATTAAATAGTATTGCTCACCAAATTATAGTAAACAGTTACTGAATAAGTCACAATCATATAAGTTGACAAATCATCCCACATCTGTTCTTAATTCTAGCTTCAATAATTTTAATGTAATATTTTTTAATTCAACACGTATGTGTTGTCTATTATGCTAAACCACTTTTTCTCTTACATAGTTTAGTCTCATTCAAGGCTTTGGGGCCTACCTAGTATGGTTTTTGTACATCATAACGAGGTATTTTTTGTTGAATTTATTCGGTAGCATTAGCTAATTAAGGTTTCTTTTGGTCTCATGTTCTGTGATTTGGCATATCATCATGGCATTGAAGTAGTATATTTTGTATTATTTTAATCGCCAAGTTGGTATTAACGTGACTGATCGTAAGATTGAATGATGTTCAATGAATTTATTGGCTGAAGGGAAACATTAATGAATTTAGAATAATATTTAACAGTATTATATAAATCAAGAGTTTCTAGTCATAAAATAAATATATTATGCTGATTACCACCTTTGGAATAACAACGACCCTCCATTTTAAGTTAAGTGTGCTTCTTTTCAGGTAATAATTACCAACCATTGGCACTTACTTGACACGATTGTAAAGTTGTAAATGATATAATTGAAGAAACAACCGCGTTTACGCCTACAAGCATTCTTGTATAATGAGTTAATAAGACTCTTTATTTTAAAACAAACTTGGCTGCAATGCTTAATTTTATGTACCGCATTTTTATGAAAAGGAAGTATTGAAATGAAAGAGGAAGTAAAAGAGACGTATTTCTAAATGATCTGAAGAAATGATTTTGTCTAAAAAATAATTCAGATCAATGAAGGGTAGCTAAGAATTCTCTCTTTGTACTTTTGTGTACATACTTTGTGTACATTTTTCTAGACCAGCAGTGTACATTTAAAGTTTAACACATTCAAAGGCTACCAATATTAATTTAGACGATTATTGTGTAATCTATTAAAATGGGACAATATAGGGGTACAATTATTTCTGCTGAGAATTTATTTTTAGGATTATTCTGTTCAGTTCTGCCTGCCACGTTCAACATAAAGTGCTTATAGCATAATTTTTCGAAATTTCTGTCACATTTCACGACTCAGCTACTCTTTTGGGTTTGTATTGTAAATGTAATCTGTAATGTAATTTTATTGAGTATCGTTAGTAAGTGAAGAAATGTATTTGACCCGCAGTTCACGAGCGATTGACGGGCAGTTCAAAGATTATGAGAACAACATTTTGTTGAACTGCAAATACTGCAACGTCACTGCAACTTGCGCCGCGTGTTATAAATTACGTGACAAGAACTACTGCTGATAACCACATATCAGATATCATCAGAAATAATATTATATGGCTATTATTCTCCTCTATTTATGAAGCTTTTTATTATTATGTAATCACTCCATCAATCCTGTAACCTCAGCTTCTACTTCTTCTTCTTCATCCAAGCGTTAATCCCAGTCGCATCCAAAGCTATCAACTTGGAGTCTGGGGTCCGCTTTGCCCAGTCCAACTGCGGATTTTGGCTAAACTTCGACATTTTCCGTGAAGCGACTGCCATATGTCCTCCACAACCCAAAGGCGATATCGAAGCATTGCAGTTAAACCAGTTGTTGGACTTTTGAGGGCTCCAACTACCGGTAAGGACTGCCATAGATGTTTGTATGGCAACCGGGACCAACGGCTTAACGTGCTCTCCGAGGCACGACCAGACTAATGCAAATACATGGGTATTATGGGTAGGTTAACAGCCTCCGTGGCATAGCGATGGTGAACGCGGCCGCTACGCAGGAGGCACGGGTTCGATCCCCGCTCAGTGCAAATATTTGTATGCATGAATATGGATTCATGCGTACAAAAATTTGCAAGCGTATTTGGCCGCGTTCACCACCGCTATGCCACGGAGGCTGTTAACCTGCAATATCCTGTAACTTCAGTTTGTTATATTGTAACACCTTTGTACCTAATATTTTTTGCAAATAAATTTAATTTGAATACAGAAAATGCAACCAAATAATGATGTCAAACGAATACAATCACATGTTATTTTAACCATGGGACTACGCAGGTATTGCTGGAAGCGTTGGTTTGGCCCGTAGACTGGAGTCCAGGTCCAGCCAAACCCTGGTTGTAGAAAACTTTGCCTTCAGCTTATCACCTGGTGAAGTGAAGCCAAATTGACGTGCCCTATATAAAAACAAAGTAGAATTGAGGCACAGGTAATATTAAGTATTGTGTAAATTTTTAGTTAATGAAATAGAATTATTTTGAATTGATTTGCGTGAACTTCCGACAATATTTTTTTTTCCAGTCTCAATATAAATGAATACAGTTTTATCAATGTCAGCATTTTCAAGAAAAGGATTTTGTATTGATTCTATTAACAACCTCGATGGCGTAGTGGGAAAGCGTTCGACCGGTAAGTCAGAGGTCGTGGGTTCGATTTCCGCTTAGTGCAAATATTTGTATGCATGAATATGTATTCTGGATGTTTCTGTTTTCGCTAAAAATAAGTTTTTAAGTATGTTAACTAGTTGAGCTATGGTTACTAGGGCTAGTACTATTATCAGTTCTATGCTTTCTATCTGTCTAGATAGCACAATGTAGAATCTCTTAGAATGTTCTGTTTATTTCTGTTCAAAATTATGTCTAATTACACTTTGAGTTTTCTGAATTGTGTGCAAAGGTAACTATTTCCCCCGCCATCAGCAATGACACATTCTTGACATTAACACAAAAACTGAAAATCTCTCCATAGTTGAAAGTGGAAACAATCAAATTTTTGCTAGAAGTAGCAAATTACATTAGTGGTGAGTGATTTATTTTTGTGTTATAGTGTGGAGAGCCTGCTAAATTATTGTACCTACCTGTTACCGCAAAGTATCAAGCGTATAATGGTTATTTTTTTATTTTCATGTTTCATTTTTTTATACCACTTAGGTGGCAGACAAGCATATGGCCCACCTGATGCAAAGTGGTTACCGTGGCCTATGGACGTGTGCAATACCAAGGGCACCATACTCGCGCTAACTACCCCGTTAGAACTGAGAGTTTCTGCGCTGTCAGCGTATAATATTGTTAAAGTGAATCAATAATGACCATGAAAATATTGTTTACAAATACATTTAATATTGTTTACAAATAAAATAGGTAGATAGCGCCGGTCATTAATCATTATGTTGATGGATGTTGTGTAAAAAAGCCCAAAGCATCATTATATTCTACTTCCTATCAATCATTCATTTATATGATATCTTTTTTTCAATTGAGATATCTTGTGTACTTACTACTAAGGTATATAAAATTTACCTACCTAACAGCAAACGGTGATCGTGGCCTATGAAAATCAACAAAAAACAAAGTTTCTCTAGCGAGAACTAAAAAGGTATATCATGCATTTAATCGATTAGGATAGGAAAAAGAGAAAAAGACTTAGTCGGATTTGAGCCCACGACCATTCCCTTACAGGGAGAATGCTCTGACCACTGAGCCATAATTCTAACAAATGTTATAAAATTACAGATTAGGTTAGGTTAGGTTAGATTTATTTCATAAAATATTATAATTCTAACATCATCATTAGCATCATATCAGCCACACACAGTCAACTGCTGAACATAGGCCTCTCCCATAGACTTCCAGAACGGCCGATCTACAATCTAACAAATGTTATAAAATTACAGATTAGGTTAAAGGCTTGCCGATATTATATGAAGGAATGAATTAAAAAAATTGGCAATAAAATAAAAATTCACTTTAGTAGAAGACGAAATTAAAATGTAAAAATAATTTGTTTATGAGTTTGAGATTAGAAAATAGAGTACAGTCAGCATCAGATCGATCTTGACAAACGAAATACTTCCCGAAAGGGGAAGTACCTCCGCCCTACAGAATACCGCGGCCATAATAACGTCATGTTGTGTTCCCGGCGGTGAGTAGGGTAGCCAGAGCTCACTGGAGAATTTTTTGTGCTGTCAGTGGTAAAAGCTATTCCTGCTTTGTCTTCTACACTGACGGCACAGAACCTCTCTGTTTATAGGGTCAGCAGCATGAGTGTGACTCTCCTGGTGTTGCACACGTCCATAGGTCATGGTAAACACTTTCCATCAGGCGGGCCGTGTGCTTGTCTGCCACTTCAGTTGTATAAAACAAATACATAGTACTGAAAATGATCTTAATGCTTATATGTTTATATTCTTATATTTATAATACAAATATACAATTAATTAATGTAGGTATAATACAATTTTTATGTGCATACGTTACATAAAAATTGTACAAAGGCGAACTTAATGCCAAGGGCATTATCTAACAGTCAACATTTTCCCCCTTCTAGTTGACAAATTGTTTTGACATTCAGTACATACCTTTATTTCGGAAAATACATACATACATACATATTATCACGCCTTCATCCCCGGAGGGTTAGGCAGAGGTGAATTAACACCCACATTTCACCAATCTGTATTCGGTCCCACGTAATAGGGGGTGAGCCTATTGCCGTATTCCGGGCACTATTGTTGACTCGAGCCATGCGTCTGAGGCTGAGTCTGGGCTGTACATATCTATCTGATGTTGAAGTTAATCAGCCCTATCCCTTCCCGAGGAGGGCCAGACCGAGAGGGATGGCCCTGGGTCAGCCGGGGTGCGAGGGATATGTCGCATGACAACCTCACCTTCGGCCTAGCACTACGACCCAGAGACGGCGTGCGGTTTGGTCGGTTAAAGTCCGACATAACCTCCCCCTCCGGCTCCGGAGTGGTGGGTACACGTGGGGCTTTCCCGCACGTAAAAAAAAAATAGCCCTATCCCTTAGTCGCCTTGTACGACAGCACATGGGAAGAGAAGGGGTGGCCCAAATTCTACTCTGCCGGGAACCGCGGACATTTCGGAAAATAATACGATTTAAAACAATTTAATGTGTTTGATTTGCCCATAAAACCTTGATATCAAGATTATTTTGACGTTGACTGTACATGTACAAGGAACCAAAAGTTTTGTTAAAAAGCTTCTAATCGTAAACTTCTTTTGTAATGATTAAAACAATATTTAATCAGTAATTAACTGTAGATTACAGTAAAAGTTTCTCCGATGTGACCTATAAACGTTTTAATAAGAAGCGTCGGCAGCTTAGTGGTTAAGGAATCGGCCTTAGAGCGTTTTCACACTCATCCGATATCCGATGTCCGATATCGGCGTCGGACGCCGATAGCCGACATCCGATAGCCTTGTGCTGTTTTCACACTTATCCGATAAAATCGGCCCGATACGACCATTTGCTCGATAGCACAGACTAGTTAGGGATGCTGGGAGTAAAAAAAAGAAACGAAGTGCAAGCAATTTTCGACCTTATACTACTTGTTTTAGTTTCTTTGTGTTCCGATATCGGGCCAAAACAGTGGTGTTGGCTCTGATAACCGATATCGGGCCGGACAATGTGAAACATTTGACTTCTACCGATATCGGATGTCGGATATCGGATGAGTGTGAAAACGCTCTTACGATCGAGAGACCGACGTGAAGCCACTCCTAGCACAATCAATTTAGCTTAGTTGGAGCGGTTAGAGGGAATATTAGTAATTTCGATAATTTCAGTCGCTAATATTCTTTATTCTTTCGATTTTATTGGTAGTAAAAAAGAAATAAGGGTATCAAACTCAATTAAATAAGCAATGTACCGACCGACAGAAGCAGGAAAAAACAAAATTGACATTTGAGTTTAAAAAAAGGCATAGGAGGCAAAGTATATTCAAGAATGTAAAAAACACAAGGTAAATAATTGTTACTTGTTACCTATAAAGCTATGTGAATCTCCTTGTATATCTTCGTTTTGTTTTTCTTTTTACGTACAAAGTGATAATTACAATCTTTTAATTTATAATTGGTTATTAAATTGCTTACAGAAGCTATGGTATGGTAACACGGGCTGGTCTCAGCAACTCCACGACAAGGCGCGGTTTTTGCGTGAGGGTGGGCATTTTATTCGATCCACCCCAACTCGTTGAAGAACGCCAGCAAGCTATTCACGCTGCTGGCGATCTCCCGGAGCGTACCTGTGTTTTCGAAGTACTTAACCCTGTATGTGGCGGTTGCAGGGCAGTGTAGGAGCACGTATGCCGCTGTTTCTTCTTCCCTCATGCAGGCTCTGCAGAGAGGGCTGTCGGTGGCCTTCCACTCTCCTGGCCATTACCGCTGAAGCTGCCAGGGTAATCCCCATGCATTCAGCTTGAAATACTGTGTTATGGGTCCCCGGCGGTGTTGAAATGGATATATTAAGGTCCTCCGTGAAGACACCAGCCTCGGTGCCTGTACCAGTTTTTGATCCATGTGTAAAGATGCGTAATTCGTTGGGCATAAAGCCTCACAGCGGTGGTCCTCATGAAGTTGGATCTTGTATTTTTTGTCGAATACATGTTGTTTGGGTATACGATCATTTATTGCTCCTATTTTACGGATCTCCTTAGTGAGATCTGTGAGCAGTGAAGTGTCTCCTGTGTTTCTCTCGCTCCATAGGTTGAGTGCCCTTAGGCGTATAGCCGCAGCTGTTGCTTCTTGGCGGATAAACAGATCCAAGGGTGGGAGTCCGAGCATGGCTTCCATTGCCATAGTGGGGGTAGATTTCATGTTTCCAGTGGTTGCCATGCAGGCTAGTCTTTGGGTCCTTTGTGGTTTAGCCGCTATTGTGCTGTTTTCAGTCCTTGGCCACCAGACGATAGCGCCATATGCTATCATGGGGCGGATTACTGTTTCGTGAAGCCACAGAATGATTTTTGGTGTTAGCCCCCATTTTTCTTTCCAGAAGCTAACAGGACGTAGATTTTAAATCATCATCATGAGATGCGCTAAATTGGTTGTAGAAATACTCTGAAGATGTGAATTTATCAAGATAATTAGGCACATAAGCTTGTCAATCTAAACGTTCTAAGTCTTTCTCAAAGTGGTACCACTTTTGAATGGTAAAGGTCTCGTTATTATAATAATGACTGAACAAGAGAAAATTGAAGCTTTTACCGTGATCTAGAAATATAATTGGTAATTTGTATTTGTCTATTACTGCATCGATAATTTAGTTCTTATATCCACTCAGTATCATCAACACCTCACGTTCTTTAAAATGACGATTTTTGTTTATATAAAACTTCTATATGGCAGCAAAAGAATTTCATATTATAAAACTAACAACTAACGAGGAAATAAAAATCAATGTAAGTAGAACTATATTTTTTCCACTGTGTGTGGTCAATTATATTATTCAACGATTTTTGATAGGTTAACCTGCGTAGTATGTATGTGAACGGCGCTATGGCAATTCTGCTAAGAAGATAAATCTTTTGCCTATTGTCGAATACCGTGATTTATGGTTGTAAATTAGAATTTGATAATAACAAATTTGTCTAAAATATGAGAATCCTTCAGATTACATAAGTTTAAAATTTATTATTTGCATTCATCTGTAAAGTTGCGATTTATTGACCTCGTTTATAAAGCGAGGGTGGTAGAAATTTGATGGCACAAATTTGTCACAAATTTCGACCGGGTGAGTACCACCGTGCACTTTTGCGAAAAATCCTCCATAGTAATCCAATCTCGGTTGGATTGCGTTCAGGGGTCAGCAAGTGCATAGCCGGGCAGGGGGGATTGAGGTCGCAGCACGAGTGGGACCGGTGGGTCTTGGCGTAGTCTAGTGGGGGGTGGCGCGGGGCGACGTGCCGAACAGGGAGACCTGTAGAAACGGTGGTGCCGCTGGCCGCCCGCGGCATAGTACAGGGGCCCAACCGGGACTAACCACCCTGGGAGGCTGCCCCACCAGGTCGCGCATAATCCCGATATGGCTCGTCGTGCCGGTTGGTGACCGGACGAGGGAGCCCGGCGACCATACTCGGGGGGGTACGGGGGCCCTTCCGTTCGGCGCGTCGGCTCTCGCCATACCTCACATTCATAGATAAAACCAATATCCCACGCTTTGTCACGCTGTGCTGCGACAACAATCGCCTCTTTTTTCACGCCTTCCCTCCTCCTCTTCATTCTCATGGCAGCGCATAATAACAGTAGATTGGTCTACACAGCGGCAAGAAACTCTCCCTCGAGCTCGCTATTTGAGGTGGAGTCCACGAACATCTGTGGGCTCCATACAAACCTCAACGCCGTCCACCAACACCTGGAGACGGCGAAACCAGCAATGCTGTTTCTTACGGAGACACAAATACGCCGCCCTGATGACACGACCTACTTACTCTACCCCGGCTATGTCCTTGAGGAGAATTTCCGCGCAAAAGCCGGGGTGTGCGTGTTTGTTAGGGCGGATGTTTGCTGTCGCCGTTTGCGCTGCCTAGAGGACCCTTCCTTTTCCACCCTTTGGGTACACATAGACCATGGCTCTACGAGTCAGATCTATGTGTGCCTCTACCGCTCCCATACAGGAGATGCCGAGACAACTCGACTCTTTGAATACCTGAGTCAGGCGGCAGATGATGCGCAGGAGCGGTTTCCGAACGCTGAACTGGTGTTTTTGGGGGATTTTAACGCCCACCACGAGATCTGGTTGGGCTCCGCCAAAACAACCAACGCGGGAAGAGCCGCCCATGCATTTGCTCTGGCGCATGGCCTGACCCAATTGGTACACGAGGTCACTAGGATACCAAAAAGGTCGGACCATGAGCCCTCTCTGCTAGACCTTCTGCTGACGAGTCGCCCGGACCAGTACAGTGTTTCGGTGAGCGCCGCTTTAGGTGAATCCGACCATTGTCTGGTCCGTTCCGAGGTGCCCATTTTAGCGCCCCCACGTCCCGTGCAGGGGAAGCGGCGTCTCTGGCACTACTCGTCAGCGGACTGGGATGGACTGCGTGATTATTTTGCGTCCATCTCGTGGGTTGAACGCTGCTTTGAAGGTAAGAACCCATCTGAGGCCGCAACTGCTGTCGCCGGTGAGATCAGTCTGGGCATGGAATATTATATCCCCTACACTGATGTCGCCGGTGTCCGCAGGGCGCGCCCCTGGTTCGGGCGCGAGTGCGCGGAGGCTGTTAATCATAAACAGTCTGCGTACCGCGCTTGGATCAGGGCGCGCGCTACGTGCGATCCCATCGTGGGCCACTTCAAGGCGGCGTACAACAGAGCCACAAAGGCCTGCAAGAGGGCTTATGTCAGAGCGGATACCCAGCGCATAGCGCGGCTTGGTCAGGAGCTAGTAGAGCATCCCACGGGCAGCCGTGGCTACTGGCGACTGGCTAAAGCCGTGCAAGCCAACTTCTGCCAGCCTGCGGCCCATGAGCCGCAAGAGAAAGCAAATTTGCTGGTTAATCTCTTTGCGGCCAACTCCCGAGTCGATGATTGTGGTATGGAGCCGCCGACACTGCCCGTCAGTGACCATGCAATGCCTGATATTCGTATCAGGCAACGCGATATCCGAGCAGTGTTGCAGTCACTCGATGTCCGGAAAGCCAGTGGTCCGGACGGTATTCCAGCGGTGGTTCTGCAAAAATGTGCAGCGGAGTTGTCTCCAATGCTTGCGCGGCTGTACCGGCTGTCCTACAGCTCTGGTACAGTGCCTTCGGCTTGGAAAGAGGCGAATGTACAGCCGATCCCCAAGAAGGGGGATCGCTCAGACCCAAACAACTATCGACCCATAGCCGTCACCTCAGTGCTGTGCAAGGTGTTCGAGCACATTATTAACAAACAGCTCATGCGTCACCTTGAAGATCACTCCCTAATTAATGACCGGCAATATGGCTTCAGGCCGAAACGGTCAGCGGGTGATCTTCTGGCGTATGTTAACCATATTTGGGGTGAGGCTATGGACAAGCACGGCGAGTCATTGGCAATTAGCCTTGACATCGCCAAAGCTTTCGATAGAGTTTGGCACAAGTCGCTTCTTTCCAAGTTACCAGCCTTTGGTCTGCCTCCTAGACTGTGCGACTGGGTTGCCGGCTTCTTGCAGGAGCGCCGTATTCGCGTCCTTTGTGATGGACGAGCCTCGGAGTTCTTGCAGGTAAATGCCGGCGTACCGCAGGGATCTGTCCTATCGCCAACTCTCTTTCTTCTGCATATCAATGACATGCTGTCGACCGGCAGCATTCATTGCTATGCGGATGATAGCACCCTACACGGGAGTTATCATGGACGTCCTGCGGATAAGCAGACGCATATTGCGGAAAAAAGGCAGCTTCTTGTCACTGAGCTTGACCGGATCCTGAATCACATTTCCCAATGGGGCTCTGAGAACTTGGTCGAGTTCAATGCCAAGAAGACGCAGGCATGTGCGTTTACAGCAAAGGTATCTTCTTTCCTTCCCCTTCCCACTCTTCAGAGCACGCCACTGCCACTGCGGGACAACCTCAATATCCTCGGTATGGATATTCGCTGCAAACTGAACAACAAAAACTACATCGAGAGTATCATCAAAGCAGCCTCGCGTAAACTCGGAGTCCTGAACAGAGTGAGACGGTTTTTCACGCCGGAGCAACGGTGTCTTCTTTACAAGACACAAATTCGTTCCTGCGTGGAGTACTGCTCACATCTCTGGGATGGTTCCGCAAAGTACTTATTAGATGCTCTCGACAGGTTGCAGCGACGTGCGGTCCGCATTATCGGTAATCCTGAGGTCACGAGTACCCTCGAGTCTCTGCAGATGCGTAGAGATGTTGCTTCCTTGGCAGTTTTTTACCGTCTCTACCATGGTGAATGTTCTGAAGAGCTATTCCAATTAGTCCCACCCTCCCCCTTCCTATACAGGACGACACGTGCAGGACTTAGATGTCACCCCTATACGGTGCAGAACATTCCTTCAAGAACCAAGCGGTTCGGTGACTCTTTCCTTTGTCGCACCATTAAGACCTGGAATTCCTTGCCAGCTCACGTGTTTCCCTCTTCCTACAGTCCCGGGTCCTTTAAGCGGGGCGTGAAAAAGCATCTGATGAGGCCGTCAAGCTGAGTGCCACCATTGTTAACATGGCACGTGTATATAATGGTGGCCCTCTTTCTTGAGACTTTACCTTCAGCTTACCATCAGGCGAGGTAAAGTCAAATTGACGGGTCCTATTTATATAAAAAAAAAAAATAATAATAAAAAAAAATGAAATCAATCAATTACAACTATTTTACCAAATAAATAGACTCATTTAAAATGCAAATTTGACAAAGTTTAAATTCAATTTAATGAAAGTATAATGTTTTGGCAATTATGGTTTTTAAAACGTAATTTTTTCTGAAAGCGTTAGAAATTGAATTCTCAAAATATATGTCAGATTTGAGACAATGTTCTCGTATCCACAAAATCATATGGCGTGTGAAATTAGTTCATTTTCATTTTCAA
Source organism: Eilema caniola (assembly GCA_949126895.1). Taxonomy (NCBI): domain Eukaryota; kingdom Metazoa; phylum Arthropoda; class Insecta; order Lepidoptera; family Erebidae; genus Eilema; species Eilema caniola. The sequence goes on from OX421467.1 coordinate 18,060,883, forward strand.
AATGTTTGTTCCTTCTCCTTCCTAGGGGAGGAATAGGGTCAATGGTTAGAATGGCCTACATAGAAGAGCATATTGTCATTCATCGAAGTCTCCTGCTGGCAGTAAGTAAATAAGTAACACTATAAAATTACTATCTTTTTTATACAACTTAGGTGGCAGACAAGCACACGGCCCACCTGATGGGAAGTAGTTATTGTGGCCTATGGACGTAGGCAACACCAGGAGCATTACAATCGTGCTACCGATCCTGTAGAAACCTTCTAATACTCTTCTTGAAGAACCCCATATTGTAGTCGCATAAAGAATGTATCAAGTGTGCGTTATTTTCTTCATTGATTGTTTTGTATGGACTTATTATAACTAACCGCATTTAATCCTTGTAAAAGTCATAGATAAGCGGAGTAACCCATTCGCAGGTTTACTATTACTAACATTACATCATGTGATGTGGTGGTAACGTTTGTTCTAATGTAATCGTGCACTGATCTCTGAACCACAATTATGAACCGCTAACAAGAGGCTGCAGATACACTAAATCTATTAGAATAATGATGACTATAATTCGTGTATCAAAAACACTTCCTGGAGTCATTCTCAACAATTTTTTTAACATGTTTCCGCTTCATCATTACAGTTTTAGATTGCTTTCGCAATATCAATGAGAATTAATAGGAACATTTTCGTTTTGAACTGTGCTCATTAATTTTGCAAACAAGGTTTAAACTAGCAATCTATAGTGCCACGCCGTTCCTTGATTGTTGTAATCAGTGTTATAACGCTTTAAGATATCTTAAATTTGATGTTCTGTAAGTTGAATAATGACATACAATAATCTTTGGTTGCACTTTGAAATGCGTTCATAATAGGTAGTTAGACGGTGTCTGGATAAAGTGTACCTAATCAGGCATTATTCAAAACAAGTAAATGTTCTAGAACAGTTTCTAGAAAATTCTAGTGAAAATTTATAAGGTCTTCATCTGTTTAAACTTATTATGTAGCTGTAATCGAAGGTATATAAATATAGTAGTACGTCCTCACACTTTAATTATTTATCATTTTATTTTCACTTTCACTTTTTAGTAGTACCTATATACATTTTATTTTCTTACGGTTTACGATTTGTAAATGTTTTCGTTTTAGTTTTACATATTTTACATATTTCTAACCAATTCCCACTGGTTTGTTTGTATGTATTAAATTGTGCGGCAGTGCTTCGTATTATACCATGGTTAGTTTACTAAAACGAATTCGATTTATCAATATGAAAACACTTCAATAATCTTTTCCTTTTTGTTGGATAGAAAAAATAGGTCATGCACTAGTTGTGATTTGGCACTCACTCTCAGGTGTAGCAAACTAGTCTATTGTTCAGGTACACTTTAAAATTACGCTAGTATTGTATTAATTCTTTTAGTGGCCGTGTTTAAAATTACTTAAATAATCAAATAATTTACCAAACTACTGAAAATCGTAAGAATAAAACACTGTAGTGACACAATCTCTTTATATTCGATGCATAGCTTAGATAACACGTGTGTGGACTTAATGAAGGCGTTTGTAATCAGTCTACCGTACATTTTTGACCAAAACATTCGTTTTTCCTTATAAGAACTGGTATACCATTTGTTCTGGGGCATGGCCCGCATTGTTGTGAGGTGTGAAGTAATGTCATTTCGTCATTTAACCTTTAACAAATGTGCACAAAATGAGAATATTATTAAGCTAATGCGGCTTTTTGTAAAACGTGCTTTACGATAAGCATATCTAACAAAAAGTAGCTCTGCCAGTTCACTACTGTTTTCTGTCAATTTTTGCAACTGAGCAGTTACACATTTTTAGATATACCTACTTTGGAAAACTCTGCTATTTTGACTAAACAGACAAATGAAAAGGTTCTCAAAATGTTTGTAGAGAGGGTAGGTACGTCTTGAACAATTTAAATAGTAACTCATTCTTTATTTTTAGGGAGTGTAGTTGCCGACTGAAGTTTCCCTGAGGTAGATGGGCTAAAAGCAGCCTACGTTTTAGGTTATTCGGTCTTTTCTCACAGCGTTTGGAAATACAACATCATAAACAGTTGCAAGTAAATCCATTGACTACGTTTCGTGTATTGCTACCTACGACATATACCCCGTTTAAATTATGGTGTAAATTGATGTTCAGACCAATAAATTCGTGTAGGTACAGTTAGTCCTTTAGGTGCCTTGATGAACATACTAAAAGTCCCCGAAGGCGGGATCTGAGCCGGAGGTGGGGTAAGGGGGGGGGGGGGGGGAGAATCTGTTTTCTTTGTTTGTATTGTTCGAGAACTATTGATAATAGCTCTTCAATTACTTCTATATTGTTTATTTAAAATTTCTTTCTCCATTCTTTCTCTATTATTACTTTCTCTATTCTTCTTTTCTCTATTAATAAATACAAGAGGCCAGATGCTTATTAATTTGCAATAAAATCAACTCGGCTTGACCACATAGAGATCGGTGCATGTTTCGTTGTTTTTTTTGTAGAAAAGATGATTCTTCAAGCATACCTAGCACCCAGTACTCAGTCTGAGATTGACAAATATCGATTCACTACCTTCAGCTGCACCAAGTCCAAAACTGTTCAAGTATCATGCTTGTTTATTTTTATTTTTATATACGTCACCTCACGTGATGGTAAGCAGAAGGTAAAATCTCAGGAAAGAGGATCACCATTACATACACGTATCATATTAACAATGGTGGCACTCAGCTTGTCGGCGTCATCAGATGCTTTTTCACTCCCAGCTTAAAAGACCCGGGACTGCAGGAAGAAGGAAACACGTAAGCTGGCAAGGAGTTCCAAGTCTTAATGGTGCGACAAAGAAGAGAGTCACTGAACCGCTTGGTTCTTGCAAAAATATTCTGCACCGTATGCGGGTGACGTCTAAGCCCTGCACGTGTGGTCCAGTGTAGGAAAAGAGAGGGTGGAATTAATTGGAACAGCTCATCAGAACATTTACCATAGTAGAGACGGTAAAATACCAGTTAGGAAGCAATATCGAGAGAGAAGAGTCTCTAGGGTGCTCGTGACCTCAGGATTCTTATTAATGAGGACCGCACGTCGCTGCAACCTGTCCAAAGCATCTAATAAGTACTTTGCGGAGCCATCCCAGAGATGCGAGCAGTATTTCACGCAGGACCGAATTTTTGTCTTGTATAGAAAGAAGACGCCGCCGCTGCTACGGCGTGAAAAATCTTCACACTCTGTTTAGGACTCCGAGTTTACACGGGGCTGTTTTGATCATACTCTCGATGTAGTTTTTGTTATTCAATTTGCAGCGAACATCCATACCGAGGATATTGATATTGTCCTGCAATGGCAGTGGCGTGCTCTGAAGAGTGGGAAGGGGAAGGAAAGAAGATACCTTCGCTTTAAACGCACATACTACGCTGCAAATTTTTGCAGAATCACCGCCAGAATACCGACCGGACTGGCTACTGACCTGGCTTTCCGGATATCGAGTGACTGCAGTACTGCACGGAGACCGCGTTGCCTGATATGAATATCAGGCATTGCGTGATAATTGATGGGCAGTGTCGGTGGCTGCATACCACAATTATCGATTCGGGAGTCGGCCTTTCTGAGCTATCTCTTTCGGCTCATGGGCCAGGGATCCATCAAAGTTACGCAGCAGGGGCAGTACAGACTGACAGAAGTTGGGTTACACGGCTTTGGCCAGTCGCCAGTAGGCACGGCTGCCCTTGGGATGCGCCTCTAGTTTCTGACCAAGCCGCGCAATGTGCTGGGCATCCGCTCTGACATAAGCCCTCTTGCAGACCTTTGTGGCTCTGTTGTACGCTGGGATCGTACGTAGCGCGTGCCCTTACTCAAGCGCGGTACGCAGACTGTTTAGAATATCACGCTTATAGAGTGAATACTCTATAATCGTGATATTCTTAAGCCAGTCCTTAGCCCTTTCTATACTTGAGGGAATTCTCAAGTACAGAAATGGCTTAGGAATCAACTGAACCCTAAAATGTGGGGTTGGAAGTGAGAAATCGATGAAAACTTGTTGGTTACTACGACTTTACTGCTACGTTGCTATTTTCTACCGGTGACTATTTATAAAACTAGAAAGAATTTTTGAGAATTTCACTACTAATGGGGTTAAATATGGGAGGAAAGTTAGTATGAAAGTCCACCATTTTTGATGCAAGCAGCATGAAATTTCGTATAATCAGGCGTAGATTAGAAATAAATGAACACCTATATCAGCGTTCTCCAAGATTTCACTATTATGAGGGTAAAATAAGTGATGAACGGCGAACGAATGAAAGGCAACGAATAGACCTCAAACAACTAGCCAGTAATGTCTACTAGTTCTCTTACTTTACCGGGTGCTCGGTATACCTGAAAAATCAACTTTTTAGAAAACAAAAAAAAATCAAACAATCCACGATTTCTCTTTGGCCGAGCCGAGATGATTTTATCACATATTATAAGCTGTCTTACATTTGACTTCTCGTATTTGTTTAAATATATAATATATATACAGTACAATGTTGAGAGATAATATATAGGAAATTTAATGTTGATAAACATTAAATTTCCTATATATTATCTCTGAGAAGTAACTAAAGAGACATCATTAATAGTTTCCTAAATAGAAGCAAAAGACCGAAAATAAAAACTTATAGCATGTTCATTTGGGCAAAAAAGTACCTAAACAAAAACATGGATATTGATATTCAGTGACAAGTCAATAATAAATTAATAGGTTATCTCAATCTATTGCAGGCAGCCTATGAATTAAAGGGTACATATTTAAATAATATTGGCATCTGAGTATCTCATATCTATACTATTATAATAAGCATGTAAGTGGGCGGTGTGCTATTGTTATACCACAAGTACCTACCATGTAAACTGGTAAGCATTAAAATGGGTGGCTTAAATTTGACAGCTCATAATGGCTGCCAAATTTGACTTATTACCATACAATGAGCCTCTGTGTTGTTGGAGGTTATAGACCAGGAGATAGTTTTTTTTATACCACTGAGATGGCAGACAAGCACGCGGTCCACATGATGGATAGTGGTTACCGTGGCTTATGGACGTGCACAACACCAGGGGAGGCACACTCGTGCTGCCGATCCTGTAAACATAGAGAGTTTCTGTGCGGTCAGTGCAGAAGACAAAGCAGGTATAGCCTTTGTTCTTCCCACTGACAGCACAAATACTCCCCAGTGAGCTCCGGCTATCCTACTCTCCGCCAAAAACACAACACGAGGTTATTATAGCCGCAGTATTCTGTAGGGCGGAGTTACTTCCCTAGTCGGACTGCTCAATTGGACGCAAATACCGTCGTGTCCTACCTACTAAGATTATCCTAAGATAGTTTGTTAGGCTTATTATGGCTGGGGCTAAAATGTGCATTTACACTGTTTAAAATCGCTATTCATTAATTTTACCGAGTGCCCGGCGTGGGAGACGCCGAGACGGGAGCTGGTGGCGGCCCTGGGAGTGAGTGCTTGGACAGACTAAAGGCGGCGGCGGACGTGGACACGCGACAAGCGATTAGCGGTTAAGCCTACATAAGGTGTAAGGTGTAAATGCTGATTATGAACACGTGACGTGATTCCAGAGGCGACTCGCGACACTTCATTAACCACTCCAATGCTATTTATATATTCATGTATCTTAATGTTTGCACTGAGTGGGGATCGAACCTGCGACTCCGGCGTAGCAGCCACGTTCACTACCGCCAAACCAACGAAGCTGTCAACTGTCACCATAAGGTATAACAGGTAATAAGCCCATATGATTTATTTAAAAGCTCAACCATATCGTGACACGATACTATTAAAAGTATTGTCTTCGTTAAAAATACCGCAAGCGATCTTGATGGTATTCGGCCATGGCTTTTCTGTGTTTGGACTGCGGTTACAACACGAACAGAAGATCAGATGCATGAATAATACTATATTGTACAGCGGTACATATGACTGATCTCAATTCAATGAACGACTATTAAAAAAAAAATTTTACTCGTGCACATTCTGGTAGGCACTATCGACTGATTACACTTTGGTATTGATTACATTTTCGCAAAAAAAATCACATTTATTCGTAAAAAATACATTTTTTAGATCGCAATTCGACGACACCTTGAGCGTGTTCATAATGCATCAATTATTTTAAAATTATGTACATTATGATAGCCATTCTACACTTTTATGAATATAAATCAAGTCGAAGAAGTGGAAGAAATGTATACTTTCTCGTGTAATTGAAGTAATCAGTGCTTGAATTCATGATACTTGGAATTTAGAGGACTTGAATTTTAAAATATTTAAATACTTTCTTTCTTTTTTTTAATGTTCAGATGTAACTGGTAAATACTGCATCTATTTCATTGAAGTTAATAAACTTTAAAAATTACTAATAGTTCCATTTTGTCTTCAATTAGATATTGCAAATATAGTTTTAGAAGTTTTCGTTTTGTTTAAAATCACACATTGACGTTACTTTAATTAATCGTCTCAAGTGAACAACTGGTTACATGCTTATAAATATTCATAGTCAAATACCTATTATAATATCAATTTTATCACCGACCATAAATGTTGGTTGTAATTTCAATGGGTGTCAACGAAATTGATTGATTTGTGACCAGGCGCCAAGATTTTATTATTGTTTAGTGCCTTTTTGATAGATACACTCAGCGACAACTGTGACAAAGAATCAGAAACAATATAAAAAAATATTTTCAAATATCGTAAATCTTCTATATTTGAATACAAACAAGTATATATTTTTTTACTATTTTTAAAATATGTTTAATACAATTATAATACAATTGGATAATTATAGTTTTTTTCTAAATAATTTATTTAAAATAACGAATTTAGTTGGAGACATTTTCGTGCTAGTCCTACTTTTATGTAGTTTTTGCATCGGTTAGCATGGATTTTGGTATGAATTATGAACGGCATGAGTAAGGAATACGCATTTGCTATGATTTAAGAATGGTATGAGTTCTCGTGGTATGAAGGCGGAACAATCCGCTTTTGGTATATAAATGAGTATTGTTGGATAATTTATTTAAATAAATCATAAAGATCTGATAAGGCGCCATGGCTCAATGATCTGTCAAACTTCCCGGCGGGAACATGGCATCGGAGCGAATTCAAACTGATATCATAAGAATGCACGGAGTTAAAAAAAAGCCACTATATGATGCAAAACATGACTGATCTTCTATATTACATCATTTACTTATTGCATGTTAGTATGTACACACATGTTTCGAACAAACAAAAAGATGTAATATTGTTATTACAAGGGTATATAATTTCTGGTAGGCGCTGAAAATGATAGTGAACACAGAAATAAATAAATACTTATTAAATTCAGTGCTACCAAAACCCAAACTATCGATTTAGAAAAGTCCCAAGCTAACTACTTAATGACATAATTATTTTTTGCAAATATGTAAAATACCCACATTATCGCGAATACCTATACTCGTAGGTACAGTCGACAAAAAAATCGATAGTGGATACTATCAATTTTGTCGACTGTACATTCAAGCATACAAATATTTATGTACATTAAGCGGAAATCAAATCCCCGACCTCCAATATAGCAGTCGAACGTCAAACCACCAGATAGGTCGTCTTTTAGTATACACAAACAGTTCTATTTATAAAAAAATGTACAATGACAGTATGTACTCTCCAAGAACAAAGGAAAGGCACGGTCATTAACCCTTTCGACACAGGAGAGGCGTGCAAATGACTTTCATTCACGCGCTCTTCCACTAATCAACAATACGTGACCATGTCGACAAGGAAATTAAGATTCGCATCTAAGCATATACTTCTATTAACATTCACCTTGAATTAAGCTCGTTCGTCTTGCGTGATTTCAGTACATCGTTACTATGTAAGAACCGGTTCCTTCGATAATAAGGGCATTTACACATTGCATTGAAATGTTACTTATAATTATAAATAAATAACTTTTGCCCTCGGCTCCGTCAGCGTGGATGTCGGTTATCGCGACCAAACATAGCCTATTTCCTTTCTCAAGGTCTAATCTACCCCTACCTATACCAAATTTCATCAAAATAGGTTCAGTGGTTATGGTGTGAAAGCGTAACATACACACAGACAGACAGACAGAGTAACTTTCGCATTTATAATATTAGTATGGATAAAGTGGGAATTATAAATTAGTAACGGGTTAATCCTGGATGGGACTTGAATGTCTCGCGCCGATGAATGCACTGTGTGAAAATGATATTATGAGCCAGAAGGGAGTGAGGGTTGAGATGACTGCATGAATAGAAAATGAATGAATACAGTAAATATGAAGTAAAACAATTTACGCTTTTCAAAACAGTTAGTTTTAAAAAATAATGATCTGATTTTTGATAATTTGTTACGATTTGTATATTTATTATCTTTGCGTTAATTCTACTTACATCTAAGCCACCTATCGGTTTCCGGAGTCCCCCTTTTCAGTGTAAGAAACTATTCTTGGCTGCTCTTAGCGGCACGCAGCGGCTTTCTAAGGCAAAATTTTACAAATTATTTTGAATTTAGTACAAAAGTCAGGCCGCTGCCGGCCGCGCTGCGCCGCTGCTCTTTCAGTGGGAATTGACCCTAACTGCGACGCGTCTGGAGTTCGATATTCTCCGTGTAGCGAAAAACAATTGACCTCCGCACCACAACCCATTGGCGGCATACAAGTAAGGTATTGCAGTTCGTCTTTTCTTATATTTTATTAAATAATTTTTTTGATTTTATAATAGTGTGAACCCGCCCTCCGTAGCTCTATTTAAGACGGTGTCTGCAGTTCCAACATACATGTACTACAAATAGTTACAGATAAACCAGGAAGTGGGACTCGGTAACTCAAACAAGACTAACAGGTTTAAGACTTATCAAGCATAGTTACGTGACATTTTATTTGTAAAAAAATATGTTATGAGTACCAAAAAATAAATGAAATCTAGATGTTTAAGTTACTTACTATTGTATAGTGTCGATTAGAGGTTGATTTGACATTTTGAAAATTGAAATGTCAACCTCCAATCGATACTAGTTAAAAGTAAGTAGGAAGTTACAATATACAATATTATACTGTATTTTTCTGGTATTGAATACTTATAATTTACCGTACATACCTTTCTTATTCAACTGAAATAAATAAGAAAGGTATATACAGTAAGTCACTTTAAGTTTCATGAGTGTCCTCAAAATGGGCGTACCCCAGGGGTTTCCTCCAGCCTTTCAATCTTTTCAATCTTTATTAACTCTATCGATTTTAATAGTTCGCATGCAAAATGCTTTAAAATTTCATTCATAAATTGTTTAAGTTCCTATATCTGCAGATTACCTAGGTAATTTACAGATTAACTACCAGGCTTACGGGAGGTATTAGCGCGGGCGTGAGCCAAGTCAGCTCGTCGGATAGTCGGATAGATTAGGGTGAAAAGGTCTCTGTGTGACCTCTGCCGCACCCTACGTGTATTTTCTTGTGATAATGCACAAAAATATACGTTGCTTCGCTTCGGGAACAGCAAGCGCGGAGGAGCGGGTAAGTGGAACAAAAGTATTTTGTTCACCGTCTTCCGCACTTCAACGATGTACTGTCAGTTACTATGTAAAATATATTTTGGTTTCAGGAGCGTTCCTATTACACCCGGTAAAGGTAAAGTGTAAAAAGAAGTTATTATAATTAAAATTTCGCACTTTAACTGACCGTATCAGATAATCGCCATATTATCTAGTTAAATTGCACATTAACGGATTCTGTAATCTAACGGTAACATATATATATTGAATGATAGGTACAGTCACTCATCATAATCCTTTCAATGTACTAATTAACTTACTTGGTTATCAAGTGTTTCTGTCTCTTAATCATGTAGAATATACTGCTTCCGGGCTGTCTGGCCGTGGTCTATGTGAAACTTGCGTTCCAGACGTTTCGTCGATCACTGCGGTTGACATCTTCAGTGGCGCAGGGCCGGGCGACGACGACTTCGGAGACCTTGCCTCGCCGGCGGCCGAGTCGCAACTCGGCCGCCGGCGAGGCAAGGTCGAAGATGTCGACCGCAGTGATCGACGAAACGTCTGGAACGCAAGTTTCACATAGACCACGGCCAGACAGCCCGGAAGCAGTATATTCTACATGCAACGCCGGCCGTGAAAGCCTGAAGACTTGACTTGACTATGTCTCTTAATCAGTTTGTGGTTAGCGAAGATGTTAAAATGATAAAAACAATTTAATGATATCTGAATATTCTGAATATCTCAGTATCATTAGTTGATAATACTAAGATCTTCACAAAAGATATCTTGTATGACTTTTAAAGAATATTATCTAAAGTCTAATGAAATTCTGTTACATTAATGATTAATTACAACAAAATGCAGAATATTATGTGAAGAATCGTTCTTAAAATGATTAATTTCTAGTGAGATAATTTATATAAATTATGAATAAATTTTTTGTTTCGCTTTTTTGCGGTTCCTGAGAACAAATTCAAGAAAATGGTTTCTGACTCTCGCGCTGATGCCTACATATTGGGTGTCATTCTATAGTGGTTCATTTTTAACACAAAATTTGTTTATTTAGTCCGTGGGTTGAACTCGTATCTCGTAACGCGTCCTTATTTTGAAACATATTGATTACTTCTTGGACAATAGTGTGAGTTGCGTTTCCATATTGGATAGGAAGGTAGTGTGAAGTCCAGATGATATGGGTCATCATTCCAGATGTTGAAGATCAAATGCTGGTCCATACCTGGGTAAATACATTTTAATGCATTTTTTTACTTCAATGAATATGATTATATTTATAGAAATTTTACTTTAATACACAAAGTATTAAAATTAAATAAACCTTGAAGCTGAAAATCCTTTTAAAAAATATCTATTTTTAATAAACGCTATTGTGATTTATTTGGTGTTATTTTTTTTATTATTAACACTGAAAACTAATTACGTATCTACTTTTTACCTTCAAAAAAATGTTAAATCGATGTCGTAAACAAATTTATTATCTTGATTTTTGTACGAATATTTTGAAAATATTTTATTAACATTAAATAAAATTATCATCACGGGCGTTTGTGTTTGTGTGTTGACTTTTACAAAAGTGGCTGCTTTCTTCCCTCCCAAATCCAAGAGTAAAGCCTGCGCCAGATTCTTATATATCGTTTAATTCATTTACATTTAATTATATAGGATAGATATACATGTGTCCGCTTCGACCGTACTGCATCCATACTGCAATATTATAAATGTGAAAATAATTCTGCCTGCCTGCCTGTCTTTAACGCTTAATCACAGGTCCAATTTTGATGAAATTTGGTATAGGGGTAGATTAGACCTTGTGGAAGTACATAAGGCTGTGTTTGGCCGCGATAAGCGACATCCACGCAGGTGGAGCCACAGGCAACAGCTAGTCAAAAATATTAAGAAAATAGATTGTATGGTAGGAATTACTATTTCAAGTGAAATTATCATATTTAAATTTGGAATATGTCAACATTCAGGACTGAGCTACCGGGACCTATCCTAGCAGAGGGACCCTACTGGTATCCATGGGAATTTCCATACGACAACTGGTAAGAATTGCATTATAAATTTCATGTATTAACCTAATAATCCTAAAAGTTTTAAATTTACTGTTGCAATATAATGACAGACAGTATAAAAAAGTGTATTTCGTAATTGTTTACATTTTGTAATTTTACAATTACACATTTTTTGAAATTTATTCGTTTCCAGCTGTTAGCTATAAATAAATTATTAATAAGAAAGCATTCCTATTATCAAATCCTACATATATTATGAACGCGAAAGTTTGTGAGTATGGATGAATGGATGGATGGATGGATGGATGGATGGATGGATGGATGTTTGTTACTTTCACGTAAAAACTACTGAATGGATTTTAATAAAACTTTACAATAGTATAGCTTATACATCAGAATAACACTTAGGCTATACATCATCACGCTACTACTCAAGGGAGCGGAGCAGTGATCATTATTGTAAAGTAGTCGAAGACAAAGTTGAGTAGTGAGGTGAATTAAATGCTCAATAGCATTGGCTCAACTAAGCGATAACCAACGTCCACGCAGGCGGAGCCGAGTGCAACAGCAAGTTAATAATAATTGATACAGGAGATGAAAAATCGAAGAATTTACTAAGTAATATAATACGTCGATATTCATCTTAATCGGCAAGATTGATTACATAAATTATCGGAACAATATCTGATGTGATGTCATCTCATGATGTTATGATGTTTATGTAACAAAACCTAAGTATTTGAGGCATACAGATCTGTTAGTTATTAGTGGGATCTACAAACATACTTACCTACATAAATCCCTTCTGTAAATCCCCGAAAGGGGTAGGCAGAGGTCCCGCGTAATAGGCGGCGAGCCTATTGCCGCCAAGTGGGCTCCTTCCTAACGAACGAATGGTAGTGGAATCTCTTTTATGCTTTAGTGCACATTTTATGAATAATAACATTAACAATGGTGTCAAAATAATAAGAGTCTTGAGAGAGTTTTGAGACTGAGTCTTTATAGTTTGTGTAATAGTAATTACTAGCTTTTGCCCGCGGCTCCGCCCATGTGGATGTCGGTTATCGCGACCAAACATAGCCTATGTCCTTTCTCAAGGTCTAATCTACCCCTATAAAAAATTTCATCACGGTCGGTTCAGTGGTTCAGGCGTGAAAGCGTAACATACAGACAGACAGACAGAGTTACTTTCGCATTTATAATATTAGTATGGATTTTTTCACACGTTTATAATAACACGCATTCAATTTCCAAATCAGTCACGTTTGACTAACTATTACGAGAAATCATACTAATCCTATTTGAGCGTGACCAGGGTGTGATACCATCTTTACATTTGCATACTTACATGCAAATTAGAATCAAATAAATTTGTTAGGATTGTATTTATTACCTTTTCTTACATTTATTATCTTTTCTTGTACTTATTGCCTATTATTATTATGAGTACAAAGGATGGTTTTTATCCTGTGTACGCATTACATTTCTATTTCATTGACATATAGACAGTTATTATGATAGCATTAATGATCCTCTTGATGAAACCCGCCTGTAAATACCTGAAGGAGTAGGCAGAGGTCCCTCGTAAAAGAGGGCGAGCTTATTGCCGTCAAGCGAGCTCTTTCCTAACGAACGAACGGTAGTGGGAACGAAGGGGTACGCTTTGGCAGAGGATCGTACGAAATGGCGCACATTGGGAGAGGCCTGTGTCCAGCAGTGGACTGCAGTGGGCTAATTGATTGATTGACCTCTTGATTTTCACAACATAGTCTCATTAGTCCTCAGTATAAATTACTAGTCTCTGTCATGTACCTACTTTGTACAACAGTACATATAATACATAGATATATATACATACAACAGAAAATAGCCATTTTATATTGGTGGTAGTAACTAGTAGTAGGTCTACGAATAATGTATCCTATAGTAGGTCTAACGTCTTGCCTGTTCAAGTCAACCATTCAGGCTCATCAGTGCTCCTTCTTAACAACGGACGATTATTAGGCGCAGGCTAAACACTTTGGGTTGAGAGGTAAGTTGATAGTCACCCTCGGAAAAGTTCCACCAATCAAAAATGACAGACTAACCCCAGAACTCCAAAAAGGTAAACTTTGAGTCCAACTGAGAAATCGTTAGGAGAATAATGATAAGTGGTGTTGGAAATGTTCTTTCTGGTAGGTCACTTATAGCTAGTAGTCAAATCCCGAGAAGTAAAACGATGATGCATAAGTGACATTAACGCGATTGGTAAACCATTCTGTGATATTTTGTCATGTAAATGACCTTAGTAAGTTATTTTAATCATATTTTCATATTTTATTCTTATGACATCGAATCGATTATGTTCTTCCTATTCGATAAGAAACCGCAATCAATCTTCGACTATTACTTAATTGATTTATTGGATTTTTCTACTTCCTAGAGCTCTTATTCAGTTTCTTATATTGTTACATTAACACGATATAAACTTAATGAGCCAGAACAAAGTAAGAACGGAAAGGAATTTTATGTTATGTGGAAGTAATTTATTGGTCTACAGACATTCAACATAATACGAGGTTAGGGTGTGTGTACATGCATAGTGTGCGAAACAAGCGAAGCTACGTCATCGTAAGTCCCTGAAATTATAATAATATCTACTTATTGATTGATTTTCTTCCATCACCCGAGTGCCATGTAACCGCATTCTAAGCTTATTCTTTGGAGCTCGAGCTCCATTCTCTTGCTTCTCCTTTCCATATTTTAGGCTTGGTTTGCTATTATGAAAAACGACAGTCACTAGATCTGTCGACCCTGAAACGATAGCCTCGTTTATCAATCAACAGGAGGACAGGTCTAACTAAAATCAAGAAATCAATTGAGACCACACTCAATTTATTATGACGATTCATGATTTATGATTTCCTACCACTGATTTTATCGTTACGTGCGATCCTGCATTTTATTCCTGGTTTCATTACCGTTTTACTGAGAAGTGAAGGATAGGTAGTACACGTAATATAGTTAGATAAAAGAAAAATCTCATAAGTAGTTAAATTCCGTCCAGTCATGTTTTAAGAGAATGGTACCTATCGACCTTTATCTTTCAGTTCTAATGAGGTAATATAATAAGTTATACCCAGCTTTCACAGCTGATTACATAAGGGTGCTTCAATATTTAGGCGTCTATTGTTTATAAATTGTAACAGTCATGCTCGGTATAAAAGAAATCATTCATAATAGGAATCGCTTACCAAATTCGGTTGGAGATATTTCGTATGATTATGACTATAACTTTCCCCCTACCAACGTCGAGGAATCGGCGAAGCTGATTATTTCCAGAGATTGGTTGAACTCCGCCGTGACACATCTGTTGCCATTTAAATTTATTTTGAAAATGTTGCCATTGCAAAGGCGAGGAATAAGTATAAATAAATTATTAAAAACCTTTTTAAAAACTATTTTTATAATCTTGCATTGTCATCCGAACTGAACGTGCATACCAAATTTCAGCTCAATCGGTTGAGGGCAAGTGCCTTAAAATTGAGTTGTAAGATTCCACCCGAACAAACATACATTGCAAGTTAAATAAAAGCTTGTAAAAATACTGTAATCTATACTACTATCCCTTGTAATCTAATGTTGGTCTACAATAAAGAGTTGTCTATCTAACTATTTATTTAAAAAACTAAATATGGGTCTTAACCACGTGCTGTTTAACTGCTCAATCTCATACTCTTTCGAGCACATAGAATAGAATAGAATAATACTTTATTTATACACCATTTACATATAATCTAACGAGTGAAATATACTTAATACAATTGTTGTACAAAGGGCGGCCTTATCGCCATAATAGGCAATATCTTCCAGACAACCTTTGGATGGACTAGAGTTAACTATAAGAACAGCTGTTAGTTGGTGTGACTGGAAATGACAAAAATGATATATGAATACACAAACAAACATAATACATGCGCAACCGCATTATATATACACATAAACCTACTCATATACGTACATATTTTATAATATACATCAAAGTGACACAGAAAATTTATGTCTCTCCAGATCATCAATTTATTATTATTATCTAAACAAACTTTCAGTAGTTGGATAATTATATAGATTTATAAGTACTAACGTGACAGAAAATCATGCTCAATTTCTTCATCATTAATTATCATCTCTCTCACGTAGGAATAATATAGATATTCAATATTCATCGACTGGTACTGACGGAATTAGAGGTGCGTGAAAGTTTTTATTAACGTTAAAAAGGGAACGCCGAGCCTACGTGTCATAATAAAACATATTGTTGAACCTTTGACATGTGTTATTTGAAACCCACATTTTAAAATTATCTTTATTGACAGTTGGTAAAGTCATTTGATGAGTCCAATTAAGTTAATTCTCATAGTAAGCAATTTTCTTTAGCTTTCGCTGTTTCACAGTGTGAGTACTTATTTCCACGTTTAGCGTTTATCGAATATTTTTTCTTCTTTTGGCTTGGCCTGTACGACTTTTAAGGAGCGTGTGCCGGTCAACCTCCTAAACCTGTAATACACTCAAGAAGAGTAAGGTCTGCGCTGGAACATCTTGAATCTGTCAATTAGCAGGCGTACCGGTTGTCTACGTCTTGGCACCTCTTGGTACCTCTTGGCTTGATACCATAGGTCTTAATGGATTACTTTATACCACTAAAATACCTAGTATTTAAGAGTAATATAACTATCAGCTTCCTTTTTTAGATTGTTCATTACACACAACATTTACTTCAAGTATTTATGGCATTAGATGGTTGTGAACTACTGGTATAATTAATTATGTACGATTAGTTAAACATATTAATTACGTACTAGTAGGTATGCATATAATTACAATAATAAACCCAGACTATTGTTACTTTCCAACAAAGGTTCAAAATACATAAGCTGTGTAGGTCTATCTACCTTTTAAATCTAAATAATAATAATATTCAAAACCGTAGTAATAGTTGGCAATAGGAGCTCGAAATTCAAATCTAGAGTCACGAATGCCACTGGTAAGACGCTATGTGATAATGACGTGTTATCAATATTTAAAAACCATGAATTCTATTTACTCAATAATATCCTCAGGCAATT
Organism: Eilema caniola; assembly: GCA_949126895.1. Lineage (NCBI taxonomy): Eukaryota > Metazoa > Arthropoda > Insecta > Lepidoptera > Erebidae > Eilema > Eilema caniola. The sequence continues at coordinate 18,077,566 of OX421467.1, forward strand.
TTTCATTATCACTTCTCACTACTACTCCGCCTTTCTTATTTACATAGTTACGGTTCAGTCCGATTACGCAGTTGCTGTATACTTTGCCTAACCATAATCTCGGGTATCTATTCTCAGGAATGTGTTTGGTGTACTTAAATTGAGGAAATTGTCTGTGACCACGGTTGAGCTTGACCGCCTGTCGAACAGCAGGTGATTTCGCCGTAGAATATGAAGAATTTTACTTCCTCCAGTTTAGGGAGCTTCGTTTTAGAATTTAATTTACTCAATTATTACTTCAACAAAATTATTACCTTTGATTTTAGTAATCTTTTAAACGTAAATTCACACTAACGACATCAACCATTGTATTAGTCAAGTTTTCTATTTCAGCAATGAGAAAACTAAAATTATTTTATTATTTTTGCATGAAAATTTAAAGCAATCGATATTAATCTATCTTACAGAATTTGGAACGCTTCAGGCGAGGCTCGGTAGCTCAGTGGTTAGAGCATTCCCCCTATAAGGGACTGGTAACGGGTTCAACGCCCGCCTGAGCGATTCTCTTACTATTATGGTAAGTGAGATGTTTAGAAAAAAAAAAGAGGATTAACGGACGAGGATCAGACGCAGGTATTCTTCTCGGGTGGGAGGTCAAACGGCAGACGCTTCTACAAAATCCATGAAAAACAAAATCAAAAGGAGTTGAAACCGGGAACAGCGTTGAGATGACGAGTTTTACAAAAGTAAAACCTGTTCTCAACTTGTAAGCACTTAGAAAATAGAAGCAGATCATAATATAAAACAACTAACTTAGTTTAACCCAGTTGAATGCGTAACGTACGTGTCTAGTAGTCTGAAATTAACTATTAATAATTATAAATAAATTACATGACCGTAGAGTTGTAGCACAGGTTGTTTTCCGGCAAAGTGGCAGCTATACGTAATAATTGTTTTATAAATTATGTTATGTATATAAATACAAATTTCGTGAACGCTTAAAATAAATAGTTCTAGCACTGCACGAGTTTTGTTTTTATTAGCATTTAATTGATGATTTAAGCAAGAAATGAGAGAATGAATTGCAGTATGCCACTATAGGAGTTTGAATGAAATAGATGTTTGTTATACGTATTATCGACATAAGAGCTTGGGTGAAGAGCTTGCACGAATATCGTATATCTACTGGGCGCCAATACATTTATTAGAAGACGTCATCATCACAAGAACCCACCGCACCCATACCCGGGCACGTGAAATTAGGTTAATGGGGTCAAACATCTGTTACTCTCATAAAATCTACGATATTTAAACAGGAGGAGTAGGGGATTGGACCATGCAAGCTTTGTATGCAACAGGGATAGACACTCGGACAACGAAGATGATATTAAGATAATATGAATTCACTCATAAAGCAGATAAATCTACTGTCTAATAAATTATGTCGCCAGTCATGCGTTTCACGTGCGATCCGACTCGTGCGATTGCGAGATAGCCGAATCATTTTATCGACATACAACGCGTGATTACTCCACTAGCGGGTAAATCGATTCATTCGCTTGTCTCTCGAGTCACGTGTCACTCGTGTGGAGCGTGACTTAAGCACAGTATAAATGTACAATTTCCCAAAATATGAGATACCTATTGCGTCCAGTATGGTCCGGAGGTGGTAGTGTTACAAACCTAAAAACTAATTCTTGAATGGTGAAAGAGCAGGTGACAAATCAATCTGAACAACGGAAAAAGACAGTCGTTGCCACACACCGCGGAGGGGCGATGTCTACGATGCCGGACGTTAAACGCTTAAAATCCGTGGACACAGTGCGGGCACGTACCAGGGGGGATTACCATGAATGTATTCCTGTATAGTTTGTGCCCCAGAACAAGAGCAGAGTATAGCACCACAGGGATTTAAGTGTTTAAGAGCCACACATAACCTTGGGAATTCCCAGCGTCAAACGTCCCGCTTTATGAAATGTTCTAAATTTCCCCTGGCGAAACAAAAAAGAAAATATAATCGAACCACCAACATAGTCATTGAGGATAACCTTTGGATAATACATTCACAATGTAATTACTGTTGAGTTTAATACGCTTGATAGACAACTCATACGGTGTGGATGTCATTTCCAGCTAGCGTATTAATAACTGTGTGATAGGTACCTGAAGGTAAGTACACAATGGGATAGGTTCACAATATTCTCAAAATAAACCCTGTGTTTATAATTATTGGGAAAAGTAGCACGCATGACAATGAAGAATAAATAAAACATAAAATACAATAGTAAACTCTGTCACGAATTGTATACTATTATTAAGAGTTAAATTAATTGAGCTGTATGATAATAGTGATTGTTCTATTTACTCGCATGACAATTGTATTCTAGAAGGCTGAAAACATTTGGTTTGTGAAATGAACGAATTCTTTGCACTCGATAAATGTAACGGTAATGTTAGAGAAGGTAACTTAGGGAGAAGAAATATTTATTATATTAGCCACCTTTACAGTATTCTAAAATAATACTCTTATAAATAAATTTCTAATACTTGTCATTTTGACTCCATAGGAATTCAATTCAATCCCGGTTTAGTTTGGCGGGATCCCATATATCTGGGAAGATCCCAGTAGTTCCATTGTCTAGTTTTATTATGGAACTACTGGGAGTTTTTCTCACAGTAGTTCCATAATGGAACTAGACAATGGCACTACTGGGATATAACCGGTCCACTGGGAAAAAAAATCTCAGTATTTCTACAATGGAACTGTATAATGGGACTACTTGGCCATAGCCTGTTCCATAAAACCATTGGCCGAAAAAAATTCTCAGTAGCTGCATAATAAAACTAGACAATGGAACTACTGGGATCTCCCGATATATCTGAATATCTGGATGTAATAAAATCGCGCGGCAAAAAAGCGGAGGTCTTTCAATTTATGCATCGATTTTATTTAATGAATGATGAGATACGGTATGACTCAATAACTGTAATCTGGGTACATGTGTAAACCCCAGTACAGGAAATCCTAATGCAGGATTGTACGTGTATGTAGTTTAATTCAACGTTAGGTATATTAAACGGTTGAGATATAATCAGTTACTCATATCTTGTGTAAGTGTAATTTCTGAGAAATGACGTGGGGAAATGTTAGATTTGTAGATGTTTTAATTAACGCAAACCTTGTTAAAGGTGCAGTGTATTATTATGACAGAGTAATTAGTAGTCTGCCGTGTATAAGTAAGTATGTATGTAATATGAGGGACTTTATTAACACCTGCCTGCTAGCTGGTGCAATGGCTGATCAGTGGAAGATTTTCTTGGTGTAGCCTTTCCTTTTTCTGAAAGTCTGTCAGGCACTCGTCACTCCCGTTATCATCATCAATCAATTAATTAGCCCACTGCAGTCCACTGCTGGACATAGGCCTCCCCCAATGTGCGTCATTTCGTACGATCTTCCGCCTTCCGCATCCAGTCCGTCCCAGCCACCTTTTTCAGGTCATCGGTCCATCTGGCTAGGGGGCGTCCTACCCTTCGTTTGCCTTCTCGCGGTCTCCACTCTAGGACTCGTTTACTCCAACGGCCATCGGTCTTTCGACAGACGTGGCCAGCCCATTGCCACTTCAGCTTGCTTATTCTGCGAGCTATGTCGGTAACTTTGGTTCTTTGTCGGGTCACCTCGTTTCGAATTCTATCCTTCAGAGAAACTTCAAGCATAGCTCGCTCCATAGCGTTAAAGCCAAAAGTAATCTAATATATATGGAATATCGGAAATGTGATGAATGCCACGGATGCAACCGGGATCAGCAGGTCTAAAAAGGCCACATTGCATGTTGAACTTCATTTGCAGATAAGTAGGAGATATATTGAGACTATAAAATGGTGACATTATTAATATTTCATTCATATTTCATCTGCAACATGTTCATATTCTAGTGACATTTGTTATAGATATTGCTACAAATAAAAATATAGAGACGCGCAGAATCGTAGATGTGCGGTATTGACTAAAATAAGATTTTGACATTAACATAGTGTTAACTGGTAGTTATTATGTTCTTTTTACCAATGTTCACGAAGTCCATCTAATAAACCTGAATTTAAAACAAAATATAGAACTACAAATAAATTGTCTATTTTTATTTTTATTTCAGTGTGGTAATTTTGTCAGACATGATTTTAAAAAACTGAGTTATCAATCAGTGTTAGTTGTTTAGTTTGTTTAAATGTTTCAGTAGGTTCAGGTACGAAAGCTTAAAATTAAAATAATGGGAGCCCCTTATTTCGTAGAAAGAAATTTCGTAGAATTTCGTTTTACAGAAAATGTTTCATATAATATTTGGTTCTAATATTTTTATTTCGAATATTATTTTTTCAAAAACAATTTACTACAATGAAACATATTTCACAGAAACACAATTGAATGAATTTTTAATCACATTTTTTTGTTTAACAAACTTATCAAACTGTAGAATTATTTTTTAAAGAATATTAAACCACCTTTATAATGTTCCAAATCACATTTATGGGTGTGCGTTGTTTTTTAGACAATTGTTTAATATAATTTTGTATTACAGAAAATATTTCGCATAATTTCGTTTCATAGAATAATCAATATACAGAATACTTACTTTAAAGAATTTTAAATCATTGAATTTTGTTTCATATAAAGTTAAACATTAGAATAATCATTTCATAGAATGTCAAATCAAATATTCTTAATCATTATATTGTTTATTTAATAGAAAACTTATTACAAAGAATAACATAACAGAATAACATTTATATGGTTTTTTATAAACTAAACAATTGATGCGTCTACAAGGTCGATCCTATCCTATCAAGGTCCTACTTCTGGGTGGTTTATAAAAAAAAATAACCACGAAGGCCTAATGCGGGAGCTTCACTACGCTCCGCTCCCGCATTAGCCTTCTAACCTAACCTATCCGAGTCGGGGTAATCTGAGTCGGGGCGCATTAGGACTTCGTGGTTATTTTTTTATAAACCACCCAGAAGTAGGAGCCCCGCGTAGCGGGCCTCTGTCGACCTTGTAGACGCATCAATGGTTTAGTTTATTAAAAAATTGTCCCATTTAAATGAGGGTATGCATTTTATGAATTGAAACGTTTAGAAACTGTCACTTTGATAATATGTTATTCTTTGTAATAAGTTTTCTATTAAATAAACAATATAATGATTAATAATATTTGATTTGATATTCTATGAAATGATTATTCTAATGTTTAACTTTATATGAAACAAAATTCAATGATTTAAAATTCTTTAAAGTAAGTATTCTGTATATTGATTATTCTATGAAACGAAATTATGCGAAACATTTTCTGTAATATGAAATTATATTAAACAATTGTCTATAAAACAACGCACACCCTAAAATAATGACAATGATAACACTAAAATGAACGCAAAATGTAACTTACCCTACTAACATCTAATACGTCGCGAATTTGTTATAATGAAAGGCTCATAAATTGAAACCATTTTACGCATTTTCATACAATACTGTCAAATGAGATGATGTACTCAAATAAAATTTCATTTTATGATAATGTTAAAAATATAATTTTATTTACACTTCCATATAGCCGTAGTTTGTCGCAAGCAGAAAACAATATTAGATATAAGCTCAATCAAACATTACACACATTGACATTTCATAATTCCAATAAATTTCATTTAATTAACATAAACTTGTATTTAGAAAATAAATTATTATTGACAAAAGATAAATTCTATTTGAATAGATATTTTAAGAGACAGATAGCATCTTCGCTATCATATTATATTAAATACTCAGCCAAGAATTTGGCTAACCAACCTGCTTTTATTGAGCAGAAAAATGACAATGTTTGTCTTGCGACATTGGAATCTGTTCCAAATAAGAGTGACAGTCATTTAAATTTAATTCTAGGACAATAGGGGAAATCTCTAGCAATTTAATTTTAGGGACAAAGGAAAAGTCTATGTTCATGAATATTATTCATCAAAATATTGAGGGTTTTTCTGGCAAAGAGTTAGAACTAGAATTATTTTTAAATGTAATGCATATTCATGTACTTTGTTTAACTGAACACTGGTTGAAACAACATGAACTATTAGTTAATATTGACAATTATAAAATCATTAGTTCGTTTACTAGAGATACCGCTATAAGAGGTGGGTCACTCATTTTAATTAATGACAAATTAAAATCTAAAGAACGAAAAGATATTGTAGCACTCTCAAGTGAGCGAAATATTGAAATATCATGTGCAGAGCTTGATCAATATATTATTATTAGCGTCTATCGACCTCCTTCCGGAGATTACCACCTATTTGAATCTATTATGGAAGAAATCTTAAAAAGGGCATTTCAATGTAAGAAGAGGGTAGTTGTATGTGGCGATTTTAATGTTGATATCTTAGAAAACTCCCAGAACGCGTTAAGGTTCCTCAATCTTTTTAAATCTTTTAACTTACAAAATCTTTTTTGTGAACCAACTCGCACCACATCCACAACAGCTACCTGCTTGGATAATATTTTTACTGACAGCGATGTAAACGACAAATCTATAATAAACTTCATAAAATCCGATCATGCAGGTCAGTTAGCTAGATTTGAGCACCAACATGTTCCATTGCCAAAAAATATAGTATGTAGACCAATCACAACATATCGTTTAGAAAAATTTAAAGAAAATATTAATAATAAAGTATCACTTTTGGAACCAAGTATTGCTGAAAACCCGGATGATCTTTACGAAGATTTGTTCGGAGTAATCAAATACGAATTTAATAACATTTTCACAACTAAAACAATTAACACTAATCAACTCAAAATTAAATTTAGTGATTGGGCTACACCTGGAATTTATAAGAGTAGACAGAAATTGTATAAATTATATGAGACAAAGGCATGTACAAATGATCCACAAATCATTGAACATACTAAAAAGTACTCTAAAATGTTTAAGAAAGTCTGTTCAATGGCCAAATCTAATTATATCCGTGATAAAATACAAAAATCTGATAATAAAATTAAGGCAACATGGAATGTTATCAACAAAGAAACCTGTAAAGCAAGGTCACGTGATCGATCCTTCGAGTTAGAAATAGATGATGGACACATCAGTGCTGACGCTGACGTGGCCAATGCGTTTGAATCTTTTTTTACAAATGCTCCAATTACCATAACTAGTAAATTAAATTCTTCAAAAAACGTAGCTGCTTCTCTTCTTGAATCTTGTGTTGATAAATGTAGAGTAAACTTTGATTTTCAGTATATTGACCCCGAAACCGTAATAAAAACTTTTAAGCAACTAAATATAAAAAAGACTGAGGATCTGTGGGGCATTTCAACCAATATAATAAAATCAGTAATGCCCACTATTGCCCCTTATCTCGCATTTATATTTAATCAATGTATCGATGATAAACAGTTTCCCACACTCATGAAGTTTAGTAAAATCATTCCATTATTCAAAGCAGGGGACAAAACTGATCCATCTAATTTTCGGCCCATCTCCATACTCCCAGCACTCAGCAAAATTTTTGAAAAAATTATATTTAGTCAACTGCTTTCACATTTCGCTTCTAATAAATTACTTCATGAGAAACAGTTCGGTTTCACTAAAGGCAGAAACACGACGGATGCAGGAGTTGAACTCGTTAAACATATATTTGATGCATGGGACAAGAAGCAGGATGCCATCGGTATATTTTGTGATCTATCAAAAGCTTTTGATTGTGTTGATCATGAGAGTTTGTTACTAAAATTAGGTTACTACGGTGTTTCTAACAGCTCACTTAGCTTACTTAAATCTTACCTCACTGGCAGAGTACAAAAAGTCAATATTAATGGCACTAACTCATCTGGCGCCCCATTAGTCATGGGAGTTCCCCAGGGCTCGATATTAGGACCCCTTTTATTCTTGATATATATAAATGATCTTCCTCACTTCGCTAAAAATCTTTGTGAAATAGTATTATTTGCTGATGACACATCATTAATTTTTAAAACTGATAGACATAAAGAACTACCTGACGATGTGAATATCAACCTTTCCAAAATATTGCATTGGTTCACAAGTAACAACTTGCTGCTCAATGCGAAGAAAACAAAATGTGTAAAGTTTACTATGCCTAATGTAAGACAGATAGATACGCATATCACAATGAACGATGAGTCTGTTCAAATAGTTGATACCACAGTTTTTCTTGGTATGACTCTAGATAGTAAACTGCAATGGGGTTCTCATATCGCAGCCTTGGCAGGAAGACTTAGCTCAGCTGCCTATGCGGTTAGAAAAATAAGGTCACTTACTGATGAGGAAACGGCACGATTAGTTTATTTTAGCTACTTTCACAGCCTTATGTCGTATGGTCTGATGCTGTGGGGCTCAGCTGCTGATATTGAGGCTATTTTCATATTACAGAAACGAGCGATACGAGCAATCTATAGCCTCAGACCCCGTGACTCGCTGAGAGAACTATTTAAAGAAATTAATATTTTAACAGTTGCTTGCCAATACATTTACGATAATGTTTTATATGTACGCAAGAACCTAGATCTTTTCAAAAAAAACTCTGACGTACACAATTATAATACGAGGAATAAAAATAAACTTGTAGTGCCAAAACTCAGACTTCAAAAGGTTGGTAATTCTTTTGTAGGTAACAATATTAAAATGTTTAATAAAATTCCTCAAGAGTTGGTTGACATGCCACTAAATAAGTTTAAAATCGAAGTAAAAAAGACTTTAATGAAAAAAGGATATTACAAAGTAAACGAATACCTTAATGATAAAAATGCATGGTCATCCTAATCTCTTTGCTTGCTCGCACAATATAAACCTATGAAAAATAAAATAAAAACAAATTGTTTTAAAAAAAGAAACTATAATATTGTTCACTGAGTTTCTTGCTGGTCTCTTCTCAGTAGAACCAACTTACCGAACCAGCGAAAGAATCATTTTCAAATGATTTATTTACTTAAATTTAATATTATATTAGTAATTTCCTGACATTATTGTAAAATTTTGACGTTCATATGTGCTCTTTATGTGCCTAAACTGAATAAACGAAATTGATTGATTGATTGATTGAATCAAAAAGTGACCATTTTACAATTATCAGTGTAATAGCACACAATGTCATGATGATCAGTAAATGAACATACAATATGGCTTTTTTAGACCTGCAGCACTATGCCGATGATAATGGAGTCTCATCAGTTAATTCTAGTTACTACAGTCTATACTCTATAGTCTAATTTATTTTGGATTTACAAGTCAAGCCAAAAAAAAAAACTAGTACAAAAAAGGGATGTTAACTCGTGCTTTTTTTTAAAGTTTTTACAGTAATGCACCAAGAACTTATTTTTCGCTAACCTGGCAACTTCCGTAAACATCGTTAAAATGCATAGGGAATGTGATTTTTGTTCATGAAGCCAAATGTAACTGGTTTGCAATAAAATACGGACATGAATCAAATAATATGTCTTGTCCTTGAAAGTGACCATTGACTTTTTGATGATAATATGTCATAATCTTTATCTAACTATTACAGAATAATAGTAAGTGAGGGTTTATTTGTAGATAATATACTTTATTTCAGAAGAGGTTTAAACCCAAAAAAATGCCTCCCTCCATAGCGGCTACACTGACAATAGCGTTGCCGAATCTTGCTGTAAGGCGTAAAGCCGTGCAAGAAACATGTAATACAACGAAGTTAGCATGTGCATCGGCGCACCATACCGTCTCTTTGGACGCTTTTTCACGCCCTTTCATTAACTCACACCTTACAGCAGCGCATCTATGCCTGCAATCGTTCGATCATTCACGTTTTCCACACGTTCATGCTTGAGTGTGTTTAGAATTTCATGCATATATGTAATATTTATAACAATTTTCTCCAAGTGTTAAGTTACTTTAACTTTTTACCAGTCGAGTTTTTAACACCTATATTACACAAATCTTTATCGTTATGTGGACTAATAGACGTCTATACTGAACAATGAACATTACTCTCCTAAAGAATAAAACCGAAATGACGTAGGAAGGGATCTAGTTACTGAAATTGATCAAAATGAACATAGGAACTTCGGATGTGAATAGCGAGAAATTGCGACCAATACTAATCCCATACGTATTTGAGTGGTCTTTGCAAATAATTAAGCTAATAAAAGTACACGCATGTATTTACGTTAATGAGTACTCAAATACAATTGTATAATCATAGGTATCTTATTGAAATTAAAGTTTTCTTTACATAATTCTAATATATGTACAGGTTTTTTTTTTTCATTTGCGAGTTACCAGTATAAAAATAATAATTAATGTCTTACAATTTATGTTTAACAGTTTCAACATAATAATCAAACGAAATAAAATATGTTAAAACAAACAAATTTTAAATTGTAAGTAGTGATATTCTACTTAGGAATTTGGTGTTTGGGAGTGTCGGGGCCGCGTATCGAACCGCTGTGCTGGTCCATTTTCTAAACTAGTCTGGAATTTTATGTTTTAAATTTGACGTTTTTTAAGTGCCGTTTAAATGTTCTATACAGAATAAATGATTTTTGACTTTGACTTTGACCACCAAGTCCAAACCAGCAATAGACTGCAAGCCACTACACAGATTGACAGGAGAAACTCAATTTGCATTTTGGTCAGGCGGTTTACCTCTTGGGGTTGGAAAGTCAGCTGGCAGTCATTCTCATTTTTGAGATATACCTTATAAGTCAAATCAAGAAAGAGAGTAAGAGAGCGGACGCCATGCTTCTAAGGACGGGCTTTGGATGCAACCGCCACTAACTCGACTATGTGGGTACTAAGTAACCGACAAGTCCTCGGTTTTTGCCAGCTGGCATGATGTGCATGTCAAAGAAGACATAAATGTCAATAATCTCACTGTCAGAGATCCCAAGAATCGCGCTTGGAAGAGAAAAACGGAAGAAAAAATAACTATGACGTTCCGAAGTGGAAGCTACGATTATAACAAGGAACAACGGTAGGATAGCGATGATTATGACAAGTAAACCCAAAATTTCTAAATATATTTTATAATTTTACTTGAAATTCCTATGAAAAGATTTAAAAAATAATGACTTAAGATTTATAGTCGAAATTAGCAACCGCATTAAAAATTTGCATCAAAAACTAATCGACATTAATTAGTGCATTATAGTATTTATTAGTATGTTATACTTGTTAACAATATAATATGTAATTTAAATATACTGTGCACTCTTTTAATATTAGGTATATAGTTATGAATACAGTTTATTGAATTACTTCGCTTTTTTCTGTAGAAACCTCCGTGTAGTTTTTTACCAAGAGCATAATGAAGCAGTTGCATTATTATTTGATTTGGTAAATTTCTATAATGGTCAGACTTTTTCTTTTGAGTAGGAAGTGGGTAGAATTGACTGAAAATTAAACGAAAAGAATTTTCGAAGTGAAAACCGGGTAAAAAGTGTTATACTCGCGTCAGGATCACGTGTTAAACTCGCGTCAGGATCACATAACCTTTGACCCGTAACCGACGACTTTGTAGGACGACATGACGTCATACAACATTCCTAGCTACATAGTGTTATTTTGCTTGGTACGCTAAGAAGCTTCGTAGCTTAATGGTAAGCGCTTCGACTGTAAGTCCTTATGGTTTCAGATAGTACCGGGTTCCAATCTGGGCTTCTGACAATTTTTGTGATTATTTTTTCTTATTGTAATTTATTAATTTCTTCTGACAGAAAATTAGCAGAAAATTAGTGATAGGTTCTATGATTGGCGCTATATTATAATAATAAATAAATAAATATTCCACAACATTCCACACAACGCTATCTAGACCCATGGTAAGCATAGCTTAACTAGCTTGTGTTATGGAATCTAGAATGCGGATAAACATACTTAGATACGTTTTTTTTTTGTAAATACATACATATTATAAATATAAACACCCAGACCAATGCACATACTAACATATACATATACATGCATACAAATATTTGCACAGAGCGGGGCTCGAACCCGCGCCTCCTGCGTAGCGGCCGCGTTCACTACCGCTACGCCACGGAGGCTGTCATTATAGGTATGATATGGTATGGTATGGTATGATATTTTCTTTTTATCTTTTTCTCTGTATATAACGAAGAAAGAAAGAAAGAAAGCAAAAGTTTTCACTTCTACCGGCACTCCCCGAGTGCAACCCGTCTTTTTTACCGATATATTTCGAATTTGATGCGAATATGGTTATGTCATTCTTAGTATGATAAATTATTGTTTATTCCATTAGTTTATACGTTAGTTTTAGTTTAACTTTTTAAAACTTGTAATTAATTATCGAATAAATAAAAACAAATTTAATTCCTAATAAGAAATAAATAAATAGAAAAAAGTGTGACAACTAACACAAATTTTCTTAGTTCATACTAAGAATAACATAAAGATATTCCCATCAAATTCAAATTTGGAAGTAAAAATTCTTCTGAGTTACTTTTCATTCAATTCGCTAGGAGTGTCGGAAAAGTAAATAATAGTACATTACTGCTGCGGCCGCCAATTGTAGTGTTGCCGGACGATCGTGAAGTATGCGGGCCGAGGCGCAGCCGAGGCACGCATTACGGAGTCCGGCAACGCTCAGTTGTGGCCAAGGCTTGTATAGTGCTTTTCTCAAACAATGCGCGGAAATTAAAACTAACTAGTATCTAGGCAGAACTTCTTAGTTACCTACTTTTCAAAATCAATGACGAACAACGAACAATAGTAATTTTTCACGAAGCGAAATGTTCATTTGTTTTGTATTTTTCTTAATAAACAGCATTCTATCTGTAAGCCAGTTCTGTATTTAAATACCTAATGCCTTGGATAAGTTACCTCCTTGGTTGCCAAGGTTCGGAGTAAAAGATGGTTCCATTTTTAAATTACACGACAGATATGAGTTTACATAGTAATTTATTTGGCCGCTAAAACACGACAGATATGGATTTTCATACAACTTTTGCCGGCCGCTGCTCGCATGTACAGCAATTTCGATTTATCTCGAAGAAGGTTGTCAAAATAATGTTCACATTTTCAAGCATGTTTGAGAAAAAAAGATTTTTCTTACCTAAAATAAAAAGTTGGACCATTTTTTTTTTTTTTAACGTGTGGAAACCCCCACGGGCTTCACCCCATCGGTGCCGACGATGGGGTGGGCGTGTCGGAATCGGACCGACTAAAACCACACGGTGTCCTTCCCAAGTATCCATTGCCGGGCACCCCGGGTAAGCCCTCGAAAGGATAACCCCAGGGTTGCCGGCGGATATTGGCCGCCATCGCGGCCTCGCCTGGTGGGTTCGGGAGTTGGCAAGCGTGTGTAGGACACACACGACACGCTTCCGCCACGGCCTGCTTCTGTAAGGACGGCGAGTCGGCCAACTGCCGTCCTCAGGCCCCGATCATGGAGGTCGGTAGTCCCGGGCGTAGACGAGTCTGCGGCGCCCACGCCGCAGACTGCGGAACTCAGGGGGCAGGGTTCTCTCCCGCTCCCTCTCCGCCGCCTCTTTCGCGCGCATTACCTGCTCGCAGAAAGAGGCGGCGGCGTGCCATTTGCTCCCGTCGGAGACCACGGCCCTCACCATGGTCTCCAAAGAAAGAACGTCCACGCCCAGGAACGCAACGAGATCCCGGCGTTGACTCGCCCACGCAGGGCACTCCACTAACGTGTGGAGCGCCGTGTCTTCGCCAGGATCCTCGCAGTGCTGGCACTGCGGTGTTGTCTCCCGGTGGATGCGCCATAGATACCTACCGAAGCACCCGTGCCCGGTAAGTATCTGGCACATCCGGTAGGAGAGGTCACCGTGGTGCCTCTCCAACCACTCCTTCATGATCGGTCTCACCGCCGCAATGGTGGATTCCCCCCACCTTGGATGCTCAAGTCGCACCCGCCATGTCTCCATGAGTTCCCGGCGGAGCTGGGACCGCTGAGCCCTGATTTCTCGGGGCTCCGGCCTATGGCCCCGCTCCAGTGCCTCCTTGCGCCACTGATACAGCAACGCAAGGGCTCTCGCTTCCAGGTCCCATGGAGGGGTCCCGGCTAGGAGACATGCCACCTCGACAGAGATCGTGCGATATCCCCTGATCATTCTGACAGCCATCGCTTTTAATGGGCTGTTTAATACAGCCACGTTGCGGGCCGCCAGAGTCTCCGCCCATACGGGAGCCCCGTACAGGGCCATGCTTCGCATGATCCCCAGGTACAGTCTCCTAGTGGGGGCGTTGGGTCCCTTAACGTTGGGCATTAGCCGCGATAGCGCGGCCGCAGCCCCCCTCAGTTTTGGGACCAGACTTCGGAGATGAGGTCCGAAGTCCCATCGGCTATCGAGTACGAGCCCAAGGTACTTCATCGTGGGCTCGATGCCGATGTTTACGCCCCCTATGGAGATACTGGTTCCCGCAGGTGGCCCCCTCCGAGGCCCGTGAAAACACATAGCCTCGGATTTGTGGAGAGCCACCTCGAGTCCCAGCCGCCGTATTCGACCCACGACTTGAGCAGCCCCTGCCGTGGCCTTTAGTGCCGCGCTTTGGTACGTTGCTCCCCGCGCCATAACGAGGGTGTCGTCAGCATAACAAGTTATGCTGACACCATCGAGCAGCGGTCCGCGCAGCACCCAGTCGTATCCGATGTTCCACAGGAGTGGCCCTAGGACCGACCCCTGCGGAACACCGCACGACACTTCTCGCCGCCCTGGCCCTAGCCAGCTCGGGTAAACTATGGCCCTCTCGGATAGGTATGCCTCGACAATGCGGCGGAGGTAAGGAGGCACCATTGTAGAAATTTAATTCCCTTGCTGAAATGTATGGGAAACGTTTTTGGCGATTTGTCTTCCCTAGTACTTAAAGCTAAAATGGTCCCTTAGGGTCTATTGATCTTCTCTCTTATCTTTTGAGCTATAAGTTCAAATTTTTTGTGTCATTTTTTGACAGGAAACCATTTTTCTTACCGACTGTGCAATTTGACCAAAATGTGTGTTAAGTAAGAATAACTCAAAAAGTTAGGGAAGAACTCCTTAGGATATTTTGCTGTAGCTACAACGTTTAAGGTATCTGCCCTCACTGCCTGGTTCAAAAATACACTAAGACTAATATTTATACTACACAAATAATAAATAAATACAAAACAAGGAGGTAAACCCTGGACATAAAAATAAATTATACTTCTTAAAAAGCTATTAAGGTTTCAATGACAGATCGAACGACTGATTTAGTGCAGGTAATGGGAGCGTTTACATACAAAAGTGTCGGATAAAATTTGATCAATTTCTGGTCTGAGTGGAAATAGAACCAGTAAATTAGTTAACGAATTTCCGTCGCACTTGCTATTGATCATGACTTTTATAGATTAAATAGGTTTTCGTACAGTAATTTTTTAACTCGTCATTCTCTGAACCTTTTAGCAACTTAGTTAGAGTAGGCTTTTTAGTCTAACTGTGATGCGCGGAACTTTGATTTTTGCCGTGACGAGTCTGCCATCCAACCTCTATTAACCAACTGGCGATACCAAAGGTCTGTAGTATGACTAGTCAGACTTTTTAGGGCTCAAAAATGCCCAGACCAATGCAAACAGACAACATATTCATGTTTATAAAAATTTGCACTGAACGGGAATAAAACCCGTGCCCCCTGTGTAGCAGTCGCATTCGCTATCGCCAGCAAAGAGATAATTTGAATAAACTCCTGTAATATTTCATTTGTCTTCGTCAACGTGGGACTA
The DNA here is from genome assembly GCA_949126895.1 of Eilema caniola. Taxonomy (NCBI): domain Eukaryota; kingdom Metazoa; phylum Arthropoda; class Insecta; order Lepidoptera; family Erebidae; genus Eilema; species Eilema caniola. The sequence continues at coordinate 18,093,298 of OX421467.1, forward strand.
AAGCATTTTAGTATGATGCGTATTTTATACTGTAATGTGATTAAACATTAATAAGGTCCTGTTGGCAAACTATTTAAAGCCCAATACTATACTATGACACGCCATTTTATGACACGATAATAAAAGCGATGAAATTAACTATTGTTAATTCATTAAACGTTGATATTTACTTCTTCATTAGGGATCCATAGTGATGTGATGCTTAAGACATGTATTAAAATGTTGAAAGGTCGAGATAGAGAAAAGGCAGTGAAATCATCTTTCGTATACATGTCGACAATATTACGAAATTTTCATATCAAATGAGTAAGATATTACGTGGAAAGAATCAATTTCCAAGCCTTTTAGAAATATTAAATACGTGAACAAATAGAAGTACTACTGACACCAATAGATTCAATTGGACAGATGATCCAGCTTTATAGAAACCTATTCAAAACAAAACAACCAAAAGGATTCAGATAAGTTAAGTAGCATTTGATAAACCAGGTTAAATAAGTTAAGTAGTAATGTTCACTTACACCCCAATACCTGATGGAAAACGTTTTCCCTTAGTAAGTCTTGCCTATTACTACTTAGTTAGTTAAAGTTACCTTAACATGCATCAAAAGCTGTAAAGCGAGTTATTTGAGGGATAAGAGATAAGATGAGCTAAAATAGTCTCAGAGTAGAAACTAGAAATCTGGAAAATACAGCTGGGAAGGTTAGCTTTCATAATTTCAGAATTTCAAAATCCCGAAGTTACAAATCTCGCATTTGCCTGCTGAAGCTGAAAATGAAATAAATGAGTCAATTTCGGTTACAGATCTTGTGAATACATTTTATTCATTCCACAATTTTATAAGTATTTAATCTTAAATGTTAATATTACCTCTATGTTTTGCAATGATAACAACAATATGTGTAAAAACATCACGACAAAAAACAACTTATATGTATCTTCAAAAGAAAATGTACGTTTATAGACATAACTAATTTAAAAAAATAAAAAGTTGTTACGTTGAATTATTTGAAATATGTTTCATAATAGAAACATCAACTTTACAGTGGTATAACACGTGTAACGAAACGTTATATGCATGATAAATTTCATACATTTTCGGGATCTGATTTCCAATAGCTTCGAGAATTTATAAATATCACCCAAAAATTTTGTAAGTGTGAACAAGCGCGTTAAACGTCAATTTTTGTCGTACATATACCGTGTTTATGGCAGCTATCGGTTATCAGGCGAGTCTCAGTTCGCGCGCGCAGACGAACAGTTGATGTTCGCGCGCCGTAAGGAAGACACATCCGCTAGCAGTTGTAGCGTCGGCTTGTGACTTGTGATCGATAAGTACAAGTGTTTTGATAAACTTAACTGTCGTGAAAGCCGGTGTTTGAGTAAAAGGGTGCGTGTGTTTTGTTATTATTGTTTAAGTTTATGGTGGCATACATTTATGCGATACCCTTGCAGTATGTATGATATAGCTCGTATTTTATATGCAAATACATTATATTTTAAATTGGACAGTTAAAGTTTTAGTATTCACAAAGTAACCAGCCATAATGATAAATAATTTATGTATACTTACCTAATGCGGTGTTTTAATTTATTTAATTCATAAAATTACTTATTCTGCGTGTTAACTTCAATGAAATTATTCAACTATTATAGTACACTTAATTGAATTACACTACGTTACGTAAGTACTAACTGGTTTCTGTTATATTTTATTAATTATGTACTGAAGTTTTAACTTATTAGTTACACACAGTCAAGCCTTTTACACATTGGCATAGGCAGAGATAACAAAATTACATCTAAAATAATAATTTACACATACTTTAGCTTTTTCACTAACAACCTGTTTTGGTTTTCCAATTTGAATAGATTTATACAATAAAGTAAGATATATTTATAGGAATAACTCTAGCAAAAATAATTAATATAAATGACAACTGTGGCCAACTTACATCAGTATTTACAATATCAAAGGTATACTGTTTAATTTATCTATATTTTTTTTAACCAAACATGTAAATTATTCTATTTTCTAAGTTATGGTTCAAAAATTACGCAAGACAAATTACAAAAAGATATAATAAGCTTTCTCTGCGTAAGTATATGGACATAAATACGAATGCAAAATTATTACCCGTGACGAATATTTTATACGAGACACCACAATACTGTGATATCTACATATACATATTATGTGGCAAAGCTATTAGTGGTAAATCGCACAATGTAATACGCACGTACATATATTATACTTACAGAATATGTAAACTTCTGTAGGTATGTTGGATAAAAAAATTGCAGCACCTCATGCATATTTATTATCTTGATTACTATTTTTTTACGAGTTTTTGATTACGATTTTTTTTCATAATTTTTCATTCAAGAAGTATGAATACCATGATATACTAAGATGTTACGAGTATGTCATGTCATGATTTTCTAGCCCTTATCCGACTCAAACAATAGATATACGACTCCTACCCTGTGAAATATTGATCCTCTTTATCCGTTAGGAAACTATTTCCGGGATGAATGTTGCTTATGTGCTATTCCAGGCTTTCATCTATATCAGTACTTTTAATTTCATCCAAATACGTTTAGCCGTGAAAAAATAGTAAACATCCTCGTAAATATTTGTAATTTTAGGAGAATGTATTTTGTTTGGCTCAACAATGGAGAGTTTATCATTATGTCTGTTTGGACTCATCTTAATTTGCGCTCCATCCCTGATATTATCTTTCAAACAATTCCTTACATTTCCATTGTAACAGCCCGCTTCCACACTAATGCTTTCTTTCTGAAATCGGACAAACAGTTTCCTACTCACTGAAATACATTTTTATGATAGAAGAAGAACATTTCTTAGTTAGAGTAAAATCGTGTAAGCATTTGCGGAAATTATACTTTACCTTAGGCAATTGGATCGATGGCCATGAAAAGAAAGAAAGAAAAGAATATCTCATCTTAAGGTACCTTGCCCTTACAGTCGCGTTTCAAAACTGTACCCTGTATAATT